>OZ026525.1:7183377-8383377 GCA_964019695.1 Loripinus fragilis
AATTAATTCAGCTTCTCCCCAATTCCCCCCAAATAGAGAATTACATACCCGGTGCTTAGGCAGCCCTGTAACAATGTGGTTTCACACTCGTACTACGGAGGTCCGGGGGCATAAAAAAACGGTGCGATCTGCTGTATTCTGATTTTTCCAATTCATGTAATTATCAACCTAGAAATCAACAACTTTAAGGATAATAAATTATCAACGTATGTCCATATGTAAGCATGCATGCATACGTACATGTACATACATGCAAACAGACAGACAGACATTTTTTTATTTTATATTTATCTTGTACGTTTAAGATCTTATATTGAACGGACAAGATAATATCTTGTTTATACCAGATCGTAAGCAATAAAAAGCTAAAAATAAAACTGAAATAAAATGTCCCTACTCGGGTTTCGTATATAATATTCTCTAGTCACAATAAATTGTATCCATGTATTTTAAAGCTGCTTTTAAAAAATATTTTTGGACAACTTCACCAAGAACAGAAAATTAGCTGTAGGTTTTGTTAATTTGTTCTGACAGCATGCATTATCTTAAATAGACAACCTAGAAAACAATTACATCAGATAAGGCTAAAAACGTCATGAATAAACTGAGAAAGCTTTATCAGAAAAGTGTAATGTACTAGTCATCTTGTGCCACTTGGAACATTACGCTAATTGTACCGTGTACTGATCCAATTAATAACATTGGATAATTCCATTCGGCTTAAATGGGTTTAAGTTTAGCAAGAATTTCAGCAATAGTTATGGCAATAATTTCAGCCTTAATTTTGGCAAGCAATTTGGGCATTAATTATAGCAATAATTTGAACATTATTTATAGCTGGAACCCAGGCAGTATTTTGGCTAAAAGTACGGCTGAAATTATGGCAATACTTTTGACAATAATCTCAGCAAGAATTTTGCTACATGAAATTCGATCTACCTACAAAATCTTGCTAATTTAAATATTTTAGCAACCTGGGGTGGATACGACTAGACACTGGAATGTACAGTCCACTGTGGACCGCCATACCACACGCATCAATATTTTTTTCTTGATCTTGAAAGATATGGCTGTCTTCAAAGTTGCAGAAGTAGACAACGCAGCTCTCCAGTGTACGTCCCTTTGGGCCTGTGATGGTAACTCTCTGAGGGTAACTGTTAGCACTAAATGTCTGCAAATTGATGTTGTCATAGGCACCAGATTGATGCTTTTCTAGCTAGGTTTGGATCATATTCAAAGTACCTCAGGTTTTCATGCGCCCTATGCGAGGGACCTTTTTATACATAACCGCCAGTCGTAAAAAATTAATTCCTTGACCGTTAAAAAGTCAAACATGTCCTTAGTACTATGCATCAATGCATCCTTTGAAGACAGCCATATCTTTCAAATAAGTAATGTTATACGACTGAATATCCTTCAATAAGGCTGAGGCATATCAGCATACCTACAGATTATCGCACATATTGGTAGTTCTGTTAGTTAAATGTTACTTTGAAAATGTATACGCTTGTATATAAGATCAACGTGGTCTTGTCGTCTTGGCCCAGGCGCCAAATAACCAAAAATCAACGTATAGCATTTCATGGCTATAGATCCAAAAGACAGTCAGACATTCTTCAGCTAATCTCCATTACATAAGTTACAGTCAAAGTTACATTACGGTATGTAATTATTCAACAACATGATGGGTAAAACCATGTGTGTTCCTACCATGACGAGAAAAAATTGTTCATATCAAACGCCACGCTAGAGGGTTGCTGCACTAGAGCTGTATAGTCAACAAGGATTGATTGCAGGCACAAAACATACCGTTTTAGTGCACCTGGCTGTTAAAAGGGTAATGTTTTTGTCAATGTTTTACTTCTGAAAATATTCTTCACTGATTTTATCTAGCTTAGTATCTCCTTAACAAATATTTATGTTAGTTAAGCGATAGCTGATACAGCACCTGAGTTATGCCAAAAACATTTATATTTTCCTGAAAACAAGATGGAGGGCATTTTTGTTTCTGTTCTGGATTCTATGCTTACTTTAGATAAAATTTAAAATATCAGTACTTCAATGTGCAAAAATTCGAAATAAGGAGGCAGAGCATTTTGAAAGTTATTCAAGCTTTTCATACTGTACCCATAGAACTGTATATCGGGTGTTCTGGACAAGTGATCAGGTGGTTGATTGCATACGAATTGACTATATTAAGACTCGGGAATACTGGTACAATGCCCTTAACTACTCAAATTTGGCGTACAGCTTCAAAATGACTTGCATCTCTGCACATATTAAAACACAATCGTAAACATAAATATGCAAAATCCCCTATTCATTCACTTATTCGTATTCGTCATTATGTGATGCCATTGAATCATTACTAATGACTTAAAAGCGCACTCATTAGTCTGTGAAAACATATTCTGACACATAAAAAAACATACTGGCTATCCACCAATTGGCTTGTACTTAGCTAGTTTTAGAATTTAAAGGTTCCAATTGAGCCAACATAGACTACAATACACACGTGATAATTCCATCGTGAAATTAATAGCTGTAAAGAAGTCCCTCATAAGATGGATCACAGTAAACCAAAAAAGTATTTTATGTGCCCTCGTCGACTGCAATCAGCCCGTAATGACTGCGAATTTTGGGTACAGTGGTTCTTTAGCCTGAATGCATGCGCAGGAAAAATGATTGGATAAATGGTTGTGCAGAAACCCATTTATTTCCCAGTCAAAGATATAAGTACATTGTATTCCATTTATTCAATATTTCCTACCATCAATGATGAGTTTAAACGGAAGTATTATTTAGTTTGCGCATGCGTTATTATGGAAGACATTTTAAAATTATTTGTTTATGTCTTTGAGGACATCTGGAGATATAGTGGGTCGATTTTACCATGTTTAACGCAAATACTGGTCTCTGTAGTCACAAAAGACCTACTTTTATTATAGCAGAAGTGAATTTTGCCTTAGGCATGCGCAGTGGAAATTTGTGGAAGTGGTTCTATATCTAAAAATCATCAGCTTACCAACCTTAACAAGTGTGGAAAGTTTCATGCTTGTATCCGGAATAGCACAATCTTGGCTCTTAGCCGCCTAGCTAATACTGCTCAGTCGAGATGGTCATGACACCATAGACCCAAATACAAAAGGAAAATGCTAAATGCACTGAGTACGCAGTTGTAGAATACGTCTTTTAATACCTTTGGAAAAGGCAAAAGCGGAGTTTAGCATGTGTATTCACACAGTCTAGCCAGTGCCTTTGTTTTAGCCTAATATTATTAAGCTGTTTGGTCACTGTATGTGCGGCAACTAGGTGTCGACGTTACCTTGACCCAATAACTTTGTTATAATATATTGATGGGAAGTCCCAAAAAAGGCTTTGTCGCTACACAACTAAATAGTTTTTGCACTTCATTGAACACCACAGGGATCTGGTTTCAATGGCTGAACAATATTATATATGCTGGTAATTAATGAAAATGGACTATATGCACCGTCCCATTTTTCTCACGCTTACACTTGCTATGTAGTGGTATTATGCTTTTGTATATTGGTTGTTCTGAGACCGAGGGGCCGCCGGTTCGAGCCTCACTGGCGTCACTGCGTTGTGGTCCTTGAGCAAGACACATTTATCCTAGCTTAGTACTGGTTCAATTCAGGAAGACCCGTCCCTGTTTAACTGAAAGTTTGTTGATGGGACGTAAAGAACCAAATCAAACAAATGAAACAATGTTGGTTGTCCTGAGACCTTTTCTTGCGTTTCGTTTCGACAAGATGGGATCTAGGGAATCATAATGCAGTAAGCGTTATTGTATTGCAGGCCTGTGTTTGCCTGTGTGTGTTACATGCGCCCTAATTGATTGACCACTGAGCGCATTTAATTTACCGCTATGAAACCTAATCTGTGATGCATTCTCAGGTTGACAGAGCCCAACAAAGTAAGAGTCACATGCGCGAGTGATGCTAATACGTTAGATGCATTTAAAGTTGTATACGCAAAAATCAATTCGGTTCTTCTGTAAATCGTGCATTTTTGCATTAAGTGAGTGTCCCCTATAGATAAAATTCATGTTTTAAAGTGTTACTATAAGGCAAGTTTAACATGTATAGAGAATAGATGTAAAGAAAGTAAGAAAAAGGGCAAAGATCAGGAATCGATACAATCAAGCACCACACCTGACCCCGGATACCAATTGGACAGTGACAACTTCACAATTAGACATCACAAACGAGAGCCAAGAGGTCAAAGTAATAAGGTTGCAAAGATCAGGAATCGATACAATCAAGTACCACACCTGACCCAGGATACCAATGGGAAAGTGACAAACTCACAGAAGACACCACAAACGAGAGCCAAGAGGTCAGCCCTTTCCCAGCAGGTGACCACAAAGCACATATAAACAGACGCGCACAAAACATAGCAAACACAAGACAGAACAAAAACATAAAAGATCCACAAAAGAAGTACCGCCTTGGAACGGTCAGTAAAATATTTTACTGGAGGGCTTAAACCGGTTTAACGGCGCCAACCTCACCCTTAATTCAGATGTGGATCACCTTTCCCAGCAGGTGACCAAAAGGCATCAATAAACAGACTTGCATGAAAGCATAATAAAACAAGACAGAAATAACATAAAAGATCCTCAAAAGAAGCACCGCCTTGTAACGGTCAGTAATAATTTTTTACTGGAGGGCTTAAGCTGGTTTCACGGCGCGCCAACCTCACCCTTATTTCAGATGTGGATCAAGACACTTAGACACATTTATCTCAGTAAGTTTCAGATAAATACAGTAACACATGTTGATGTTATTTGGAAAAATGTGTTTAGTTATGAAAGAGTTGTGGTTATTGGGAATAGGGTGAATGTTCTAGAACAAAGACCCCCTGTTCTTTCCAAAAGCGAAGCCACACTTTCGGCCTTGTGACTTGAGGCATTGTCATGTTACAAATAAATACCACAGATGCCTATCTTCGGTCAACATTTCTGTAGAATTAAACACATTTTCTAAGAACTTTGTTCCTGTAAAACCTTGTATTCATTGACTTGCCTTTGGGTATAGAGACTTGTATTGCTAGCCCGTTAGGAGTGAAAAATATGGCATACATAACCGTTTTTACACTGGTAATCCTTTTTGCAATACAAGGCCTTCTTGCATTTTGGTAAGCCATACTCGATTACTTATTTTTCAATGCGGTTCGAAATAGTGCATCCAAGACTCATCATATGTTACTACATTCATAAACCATTTCTGATCATAAGTAAGTAAGTAAGTAAGTAAGTAAGTATCGTTTATTTTTGTCTCACCAGTGTATACAGTAAAACATATCTTACATTTAAAATACATAGGTACATATACAACTGCCATTCTAAAAGAATTGTGAGAGACAGTAAGAATTTAAGTTCTTTAGACATTTACAATTTTAAAACTGTTTCTAAAAAAACATATACATGAGCCCTGCCATGAGAAAAACAGTCATAGAGATTAGCCTTATAGTTAAACTATAAAATAAACTATTAAGACGACAATATTAAGTTGCACATGAAATCATTTTCAGCCGCACTGGTGTCAAATCGTATAGCCAGATTTTCTCACGTCATAATTCATGGGTCCCAAATATACACATTATTTACACAAACACAATTACAAAGGGTAAACAGGCGTGCAGTTCCATAAACACCTGTATCTGTGCTGGTAAAATCATAGCAGTATATTCGTATGGATTGGTGTAAAATGATGTAAAAGGATTTTGGCAAAGAATGATCAATAAGATATCTACCATATTACACTTAAGAATTTTCGCCCATCAGGGGGGGGGGGGCTGGGATGGTGAGTGTTATTATAAGGAGGAAATCGCTAGAACCATTGAAAAACCATTGAAAAATTAAAATCTACTTACATGTGCCACCAACATGTATCCATTTCCTGTACTATCTCTTATTATCTGGCGATAATAATCACACGATGAGGGTACTCAAAGAAACCGTCTCAATGGGACGATTCCCAAGAGCCACCACAACACATGTCTAAACCAATGTTCTAGAAAAAAATCAGTTTTGGTGCTAACTTTTCCTCAATTGTCGACAAAAATTGCAAGTAGTGAGCACTCAAAGAAACCTTCCCCATGAAACGATTCGATTGAGCGCACAATACACACGTTAAGACCAATGCACAAGAATATACCCATGATATGTACTATTTTTTTTGTAATGCTGGACACAAAATCACATGCTGCAGGTGCTCAGAAGAGCCGTCTCAATGGTGGGACACCCAAGAGCTCCCAAAACACAGGTTCGAACCAATGCACAAGAATCTATCATCTGTGCTAATCTCTCCTATCACATATCACATATGGATACTTAAAGGAACCGTCTCAGTGAGGCCACTCCCATGAGCTCCAAAACCACATGCCAAAGCCAATGCACACTAATAGGTATCACATGTACATTAGTAGGTACTCAAAGAAACCGTCTCGATGAGACAACTTCCACGAGCTCCCAAAGCACATGTTTAAATCAGTGTACAGGAGAACCTCCATTACCTTTTCATATCTGGTGGCATAAATCTTATGTTGTGGGCACCCGTGGGAATCCTCTCATGAGACAACTCCCATGAGTACCCAAAACACATGTATAAACCAATGCACATGAGAACATACATTAACTGTGCTGGCAGATATTTGTGATTACTGTATGATATAAGCAAGTTTTCCTTATCAGAAATGTCAATTATAATTTATACACGACGTAGAAAATTTCTCCTACGCTCAAGAATAAGTGTGCATATCTTTGAACTCGACCTCACCATTCTAGAATCAGACAAAAGAAAGCACAGCTTTTGCATATCACTATAGCCACCAAAGGCAGGATTTACAAACATAGCTTCATTTACTAAACTCATTCTAAGATCCTCATATATAGGACATGCCATCAGTACTTGTTCTTCAGCTTCAATGCAAGAGGCACAATGGAAGCAAACCCGCTCACTCAAGTCTAAATTTTGGTACCGACCAGTTTCTATTTTGATGGGGGCTGTTCCAGATCTAAACTTAGCTAGAGATCCTCTATGCTTTCTAGACATTATTTCAAAACAATATGGTTCGGCATGAAAGTCATTTTTCATTAGTCTATATGTGCGGAGTTTGTTTCCACCCGTGCCACTTCTTGCAGAGTTTCTATTTAAATCTGAATGCCATTTCTGAACAAAATCTTCAAATACTTTATCCACAATAAGGGAACAAATATAATTTGGCTCTATGTAATGCAAAAGTTGGTAATTTTCCTGTACATTATACTTTTGGAATTGTTTTCTTACTCTAAAATTCCAGTTTCTACAGGAGTTATTTCCTTTTAGATCACACCAGACAAAGACTCGTTTGTTCAGACGGTCGTTGTCCATGTTTACTAAACGGCACCAATGATTCAAAACTGACTTCCATAATCTACATTCCATTGGTCACCATTTACAGCTGCAACTGGAGTGTATTTACAAACATTAAGGAAATACCTAGCTGCTCGATTTTGCACTGCCTGTATACAGCCAAAACATTCTGTCCCCCAAAATGGGGCTCCATACATAATTACAGGACATACAATACTCTCATATAATTTATAAAACACAACATAAGGTAAACCACTAAAAGCTTTTGATTTAGCTATAATCAGGCCTAAAGCTCTATTTGCAGATTTAGCTACTGCCTTAGCTGTTTTTGAGTAATCTAGATATTCATTTAAAACGAGTCCTAAGTATTTGTAAGACTCAACCACATCTAAGTTGATACCGCCAACAGTAAAAACTGAATCTGAGCGAGGAACTAAGGGTGTTCAGAAATGAACTATATTTGATTTGTTCCATTTATCAACATCCCATTAAGCTTGCACCAGGCACTCAAAATATTCAGTAAAACTTGCAAATCATTTGGGTTTTCAGCTATAAGCACAATGTCATCCGCAAAAAGCAGAATGTTTACTTCCTCATCCCCACAGACCACACCAACATTTGTACTTTTCAATTTCAAAGCAAGATTATTTATGAAGAAGCTGAACAGGATGGGTGATAATGGACAGCCTTGCTTCAAGCCACATTTTACCGTAAACCAGTCAGTAATGAAACCATTTATTCTTACTGTACATATAACCTTTTCATAAAGCCCTTTAATAGCTGAAAATAATTTATCTTTAATGCCAATATGTTGTAACTTATGCCATAAAGTATCCCAATTCACTGTATCAAATGCTTTTTTGAAGTCTATAGAGGCACATTATGTTGCTTTCTTGCTTTTTCCTGGTTTCAATAATGCTGGTTAGGGTTGTCAAATGATCAAGTGTACTTCGTTTTTTCCTAAAACCATTTTGCTCATCAACAATTATATTTTGCCGCTCATTCCAACTTACTAGACTTTCATTCAAAAGTGTACAATACACTTTATATGTGACGGGTGATAAAGTCATGCCCCTATATGATAGTGGGTCTCTAGGGTCGCTGGTATCTTGGAAATCGTTTTAACAGTTTGCGCGCTGTCCTAACATGCGTGTATTTTTGCTCCTCATTGAGCAAATGTGGGGCCCACCAAGTGCTTTCCTTCTTCATTTTCAAAATATTTCGCCAATATCCTAGTGCAAATGCTTTTGAAATGCCAACCATGTCCGCAGTCTGCTGAGAAGTATATCTTTGCGTCTGATTTTACTATATAATTTTTTTATAACAATCTTTGGACTACTTGCAGATTTAGTCTTAATGTCAGCCCTGATTTCGATCTCGTTATCAACGCTTCTCCCGACCATTTTGATTAACCGCCTCTGAGTAGGGTTTGTGCAAAAGTAAATTTCACGAGAGATATTGTGTCTACTTGTGCAGTTGATACATCGATTGAAAGGTGAGAGAATGGAGAACACGTAAAAGGCGTGTGTTTTATCTTCCCGCCACCAGTTGCGGTGAAAATTAGCCAGTGGCATTACTTTTGATCCCATCCTCGTAAAATTACCAGAAGACAAATTATTCATATGCGTTTTTACAATTCACCAGATAAGGATAACTAACAAAAATACAGAATATATACTATTTCCACATGTCATTTATGACAGTGACGTAAGGTATATGAGCCAGTGCATGAGATTTCCAACAATTTGGTATGTGCGACCACCAAAGCCTCAGACCAGCCTGCGCATACGCGCAGTCTGATCAGAGCCTTTGCTTGTCGCTTGAGTATTTTATGATTGTTAAGCTACTGACCGAGCGTCATTTGGAGTTTCTAAGCTTAAAAGGATGCTGCACAGGCTCATCTGAGTCTACACTTGTCAAAATGTCCAATTGTTGGAAATCACGTGCACTGGGTCATCTATGACAGTGATGTAAGGTATATCTCAAAATCGATATCACTTACATTAACAGTTACTGTTAGATCTACTCAGTAGTAATAATTATTGCGACCTCACAGTACAATGGTATATAGTTTCATTCTTGTTGTGGTATGTTAAAACGAAAATCAAGTGACCTTAATGTGTACGATCAGTGGTGACCATAGATTTATTGAGTATCCGGCGCTAGCAGGACAGTAAGAAAAACAAACTGACAATTTCCTGCAGAATGATGAATGATTGGATCAAAGTATACCATGTTGTTCAAGGGTCGACTTACACATATTTATGTTTTTAAGATGAGTGGATGGTTCACTTGTATGGCGCTTGCAGCATTGACACTGATAAAGTTCTGTAAAGCTTCAATAAATATGTACGTTCCAAATAATGCTAATCTGTGTAATATCAGAGAAAGGTTTGCGTAATAGTGTTTACACAATGTTAAAGTGTACACATATAAATATGCACAATTCGATCAAAATATACCGTATGGTACCAAAATAATTTGGGTTTGCAAAAAGGTTTCGATTTTGCATTTTCAGCACCTCCATTTTTAATAATTACTACATGTATAATAGGCTATAAGCAGACACTCGGCACTATTGAATTCAGGGAGATAAATCATAGATGTTTTTGTTGTTTTTTTTCAGTATGCAAGTACGCTCTGCACGAAGCTGTTATGTGTTGCTAACCTGTTTTGGGGTGCTAGTTTTGGAACTGTATCTAATTAATATTCTGCAATCTACTCACGTAAGGCGAATCAGACTGAACTCAAAATTCAACTGGGATGAGTCCAGAGAATATAATCATAGTACCACTTATAATCAGACTATTTCAAACACTGATGCTGAAAAAAGTGACGAACAGGGATACAATACAGAAAATGGGTTTATTATACCTAGAACTCTTAAAAGTAAACAGCAAGTATATCAGCAATATTATAAAAGGATCACTCCAGAAGAAGAAATAAACTGTAATAACGTTGTAGCAGGAGATATAGACACTATAAAAGACGCAACTAATAGATACATGTGGCATACACGAACTAGAGCAAGAAATGATAGTTTCGAGAATATTGACAATTGTGTTGAGTTTAGGAAAGAACGTGGTTATATTGAACATCCTCTCACACTAGAAGAATTAGATTTCTCTATAGCTTTTGGAATTCTCGTGTACAAAGATGTCGAACAAGTAGAGCGATTGTTACGAGCTATTTATAGACCACAGCACTTTTATTGTTTCCACGTAGATAACAAACCGAATGCGGAACCCATGTACAGGGGTCTGAGAAACATTGCTAGCTGTTTCGACAACATAGTTGTTCCCATTGACAGGGTATCTGTTGTCTATAGAGAAACGTCTATACTTGGAGCAGAGTTTGTGTGTATGAAACATTTATGGAAATCCAGGAAGTGGAGATACTATATCAACCTTACAGGACAGGAATTTCCATTAAAAACTAATCTGGAAATAGTGAGGATTTTGTCAGTAATGGATGGTGCCAACGTGGTTTATGGAACAAAAACAAGGTAGTGTTGAATAGCGTAATGTTATGAATATGATATACGGATCCAGAAAGTTCCAGAAAGAAGGGTGCGGGGGCCAGGTCTAAAAAATTGAAGACGTCATAGGGCGACTAAAGCAAAAACAATTAGCTTAAAATCGCAATCATTGTCTTATCCATCAGTTTAAAAAATAGTAAGTGAGTATGATCAGGAAATACCACAATCACAAACCGCAGACAACCCCGTGGCACCGCGAGGAACTATTGAATTCAGGGAGTGTTTTGGTGCTCGAAAGAACCGTCTCATCGCGACGGAACTTTTGAGTACCCACAACATATGTTTTGGTTGAGAAGTATGAAACATATTTTTTAGTTACACACTCTTATCTGGGGGCCTGACTGACGGTTTTTAGTCATCAAATTATTTGACAGAGGGGGTCAATACCTGTATTTCTAAACTACCTGTGCTACGCCCAGTACACAAAGAGGGCCAACAACGGGCTACCAGCGAAATGCCATGTATGATGGACTGACACTATATGCCGGCTAACCTAAGTGATTTTTCAGGGGATGGGGGTTCGGACCCCTAGTCCCCCACCCCCTCTGAATCCGCCCATGGATATTAAATGATTTAAAAGCAGCTCATAAAACTGGTGAACAATTGTGCCAATATAACTCAATATCGTCAGGGTAATGTAATATATGCACGCTAACCTCGCTACATTATACCATTATTGACTTCAATGAGGTACACATCAGTATGTATCTACCTGATAAAGTGATATTTACATGGCCCTTAATAAGGCCGAGGTGAATATCACTTTTAAGCGTAGAAAAATCCTTTTGTCTACCGAAATTGCAGTAAATAACTGTTTTATATGACTTTAACTGTGAGTGAAAATTTCCTACTTTCACTTTTGTAACCACATATGTATTGCTGAAGCCATGCTGAACTAAAGGTCGTTCTCACAAAAATAGTAAGTGAGTATGATCAGGAAATACCACAATCACAAACCGCAGACAACCCTATGGCACCGCGAGGAAGAGCCGCTCAACCATCGCGAGACACCAGGAAGACAAATTGAGCAAAGCAACCAGCTCTCTCTTTCCCATCAAGATGATAGCAATACTAGAATGGACATAAAGTAACGTACAACAAAACATAGACCAGTTACAGACTCCCAAAATGGGAGTTACAATAAACAAAAAGTCAACAACAACAGAACCACCGCCTTAGAACGGACAGCAGCCAAAGCCACCAGGGGGCTTAAATGTATTTTACTGGTACCAAATCTTCGCCCTAGATTCTGCTGTTGTTGAAGTACAAGAAATGTTCAGCTCGCATGGAGGCCATCTAACTAATGCAATGTATCATCATGGAGAAACACTCTACACAAATTTAACACACCATGATGAAACAAATAAAAGGGCTCATGACTCACAGATAGTCAGAGCTAAAGAAAACCTCAAGTTGAGCCACGGTAGGTCCAGCTACAGATAAGCATCAGGCACCAACCCACCGATTAAAGCTTTACGTCAGAGCCGTCATAGAGTCTGAGGCCTGACCCACCGTCGTGCAATTAAAGAGGAAACCATAGCTATAAACCGTGATAGGGTTTAAAACTAGGCGTGCAGCTTGTCGCATGATCTCCAAGTTATATCCAACCCGTGTATAACGTTTTACTATCTTTTTGAATTGATCACTAAAATTAGGGTTTCCAAAAATTCGATTGAATTTATAAACTAAATCACCATGAAATATAGGTTCTGATATGCCTTGCTGCAGAAGAGTTTTTAACTCGGCTCAGCTTTAGCAACTGGTAACAAAAGTAACACCTATTTCTATTTATGTGTTCAATATTTGCAGACCATTTCAAGAACTGAAAGACAGATGGATTCACAATGGTATGCCACCACATAACATTACGCCAATTATTGGTTCTACACACGTTGCTGTAAATCGAGACTATGTGGACTTTGCTTTGCACGATCCCCGGTCTATGGACTTCCTAGAGTGGCTTGAAGACACAGTTTTTACTGAAGAAACTTTCTTTCCATCGTTACACTATAACCCTCATCTTGGAATTCCTGGCTCATTTCTGGGTAAGTTATAACATCAAAAGCGGACCCCTCTTGGTCCACTAGCGAAACGCCGTGCGAATGGAGTTTCGCTGTTGTGATTCTGTAAATTCGGAAATTTTTCGCGAGAATTTTATTTTCGGGAATAGCGTTAAAAGACATATTTGACACGTTTGATATTCGCGACTTGGACATGATTTACCTAAATCAGTAAACGGCAGAGTGATTTCGACATTTCGCGACGGTTTTAATTTTTATAAGACCCTACTCGCGAAAATTTCCAAATTTACAGTAATAGTGGCGCATGTGTATCTTGGCTGGATACATACTCTGAATATATGTAGGCGGAGCACAACCCTACTAACCCCGCTCCCCATACTCAACACCAGACAAAAAAGAAAAAAAATGTTAGAATCTGGACAAACAGATCAGCGGAAGACGTAGATCCTAGTTAGAAACGAGTTTGTATTAATGCATTTGACGCGTGTGTAAGCACCTACAGATTACAAGTACATCTTTCAATTGAAATAACACCCGCTGCACTAACTAATGCCATTTTTGTTATCCCAAAGGCAAACAGAACTTCATAATTCCCCAATAAGACATCTCCTGATGTTTATAAAATGTACATGTACTTGTTCTAGGACCAACTACATGTAAATGGCATGAACTCTCTAGATATAAATCAGATGTTACTGATAGTGTCATGGTTATAGCATATTAACCCGTTGATGACTAGAGACCCTAATCAGGGAGTTTGGCAAACAGTGAAGACACAGCTGACATGTCACACCTGGATCTGCACTGTTTGCTGAGGCAACGTCGATCTCCAGAAGAAGAAATAAAATAGTATTTTCGGAAATTATAGCCTATAACCCCTCAATTTATATAATGGACCATCCTGACTTTATGGCATGTATACTGAAGGACTTTAGAAACGCACCATCTGCTTAAATGCTAATTTATGTCAACAATTTAGTATTTTCATTATGTGAACAATGAAATTGACACGTTCCGTCATTCAGCTTGCATTCAATAAGAAAATTGAAACGCTGTGGCTTATGATTGCCGTGACGTCGCGATAATTCTGAGACAACTCAAATTCAAAAAGTCACGGAGTACCAATACCTTCCATTATGAACGAAAAAAGTTTCAAACCGATGTTCGTTCTCGAAAGCAAAGGGCAAGACAAAATCAAATCATAAAGTTTTAGGCCTCTGGCAACGTTCATTTCGTCTACACGACGTCTTTACTTTTTGACGTAATTTGCCATTTATATCCTTAGGATCAGGAATAATCAAAATATTTTTATTGCCAACAGATACTCCTCAATCAGTTGCATAAAAGTCAAAAGTATCGCGACATGCGCGAACGTCATCCGCATGTTATTGCTGTTTGAAAATTTAAGACTGACGTTAGCAAAGAAACGCTGCGAGTGGGAGTGTAGTAAAACGATTATTTCTAAAACATTTTGTGTGTTTGCATTAGTTAAGACAACTGGCTACCACCTCAAAGTATTCGTTTTCAAATTGAATTAAATTTACTTTTGTCATGCGACAATTGTTAAAAAACGCTAACGTCAGTATTACGTCAGAATGAACAGCATGAGCAAGTCGAAATTATGGCAAATCATGGTCCATTGTGCAAGAGGATAAAGAATGACAATGAAAACATCCTCAAATTAATTATGTTGAAGAGACAGTGAATATAAAATGGTGCGTTTCTAAAGACCCTCAGTATACTTTTATGGAAAATTATCTTTGTCTTAAAAGGGTTCAATTTTAATTAGATTTTATAATGTTGCAGGTGAGGCTGAGGAATACCCTCTAAATCCATTTTTCATGAGATATAAAAACTGGTCGAGGTACAATGGTGTTTATCTGCGTGACTGCCATGGGAAATTTGTCCGCAACATCTGTATACTAGGCCTAGGTGATATCAGCAAGGCAGTCAAAGATATTGGTCTTTACGCCAATAAGTTCCAATATGATTACGAACCACTGGCGTATGACTGTCTAGAAGAATGGTTAAATGAACGTACATGGAAACAATATCTGAACGATGAGCCAGTTGATACAAGATATTATGAAAGCCTTGATCAGCCAAAGTACCAACTAAGAAAAGGTGAAAAGAATACTATTATCATGTGGTAGTAGTCGACCTAGGCTTGAGAGGTCATATTCGCAAGTCTGAGAAACAGATGGTTATCTGTGCAATTCGACATTGCAGGACTTGAGTTAAGAGTGCGTAACAAAAATTTAATTTTCTTATCTCTCAAACCAAAACATATGTTGTGTGTACTCAAAAGAACAGTCTAAATAAGACGGTTCTTTTGAGCACCCAAAACATAATGTAAAAACTGATGGGTAAGAAAATATTAAATTTTTTACGCTGAAAATTTGGGTTTATCTAAACTTGTGTCAACAGGGATACGCCTCTCTGACAAATGACAAGTTACAAATGATTTATGCAGCACAAACACATTTACAATGGTTAAGGCCAATACAAAACAAACAAAACAGTCTTATGGAAGTATCTATACATGTGGGAGTCATAGTAGTCAGGACACAATTCTTTGTTTTGATCTATGAATTCATTCTTATTTCCCCTAACAATTATATATATTTTAAAATTACAATTATCCTCATATCTACTGGATTTCTAATGATCTAATTCATATTGAATTAGAAAGTTCTTCTAAGACATATATGATTTAAGAGAGGGCAGTTTCTCTTTGATTAAGACATTTTTCGATAAAATTGGAGGACATTTGTAACATCAAACTGGTGTATGTAAAAAGGTGTTTGTTAGGCCGACATTCTAAAAGTCGACCAGTTATTATTAGGCTGTAGCTCAGAGCAGCGTATCTCAATTCTTACCCCGAAATTAACAAAAGTGATTTTTTGCACAAAGACTATTTGAACATTCTGTAATACAAAACCACTGTATAGCAATTCGTTGCGAATCGCAAATTGCCATTTAAGCGACATTTGTATGGTAAGTCGTTTTCCTTTAAAAATCGTAATAATGATATAAACGCGTTGTTAAACATGTTATTAAAGCAACTGGGATTGTAAATGGTATCTATTCTGCCCCTTATATACTAATGTATGTCATGAGGAGGGGGCATATATTGATTTGCCTTATGTTTAAAATCTAGGTTGAAAACACAGACTGTCCTTGTTATTCAAAGTTTGTGCTTGTTCGTTTCGATTTGTTTAGTAATCTTCATGACCAAAAGGAATGTGACAAGTGTTTTGTTATTAGCTGAGGGCAAAATATGCTTGCAACACTAAAAAATATTAAAATAGTATACTCATTAGTTAATCCTTGTCGCAAAAACAAGCATGGGTACTCCATCAACAAAAAAAGAAAATAGAAACTGAGGAGTCCAACAACGTGACAATCATCCCACACAAGGCTACAAGAGGATATGAAACTATATCCAAATGACTTGTATAATAAACATGGTTAAGAAACAATATAACTAACATTTTCTCACGAGGTGATTATGCTGCTAGTAATCACTGAACAGACGTAAACAATGCACATGGCACGAATAAAGAAACTTACACCACACATCGCTGAAAACAATGTGTATGTTTTCAGGTTTAAACACAGCTAACTATACTCATATAAATTGATTGAAACATATTTTTACAAGAACAAAATAATTCTTTCCAATCCTCCATGAGTC
Source organism: Loripinus fragilis (assembly GCA_964019695.1). NCBI lineage: Eukaryota > Metazoa > Mollusca > Bivalvia > Lucinida > Lucinidae > Loripinus > Loripinus fragilis. The sequence goes on from OZ026525.1 coordinate 7,200,013, forward strand.
ATCACCTCGCGGTGATGGAATATTTCATGAACAGAAATTAGAAATGAAAGGTATTTTAGGTATACACAACTTTTAGACTACTAATGTCGTAAGCTGCAACAATATAAGTAAGAAAAGCGACAAGGATCAGGATTTGATACAATCAAGCACTACACCTGACCCAGGATACCACATGGGAAAGAGGTAAAACACAATTAAACATCACAAACAAGAGCCACGAGGTCATATCTTATCCAGCAGTTTACCACAAGAGAGCAATGAACAGACGCAAAAGCATAACATACACAAGACATTAAGGTAGTGCGGGACCCATGTCAAAAGATAACCTTACTTTTACTTAAAAGTAAGAGTGTAAGAGTTATCATTCCTGAATCTTGTTTTTAAAAGAGAATACTTATTTTCTAAGACGGTAGATATTATTCTCCCCTGACAACTCTTTGATGCTTGAAACGTAATTATGTAAGTATTTTGCTTTCACAAAAAGAAGGAATGCAAGTATTAGCTTTTAAAAACATCACCCAGAGTATGAAGTCATTCAGTATTTTGATGGTTAAAAGTTGTGGACCGTATAAATATACATACTATATACATGTCTCGGTTGCTATTTCTGCATGCTGCCACTAACCTAAGACCCACCCCACCCCAAAAGGGGGGGGGGTTGTAGACGTGCACATGCCTTGTATGTGACATTCTCATGTTTTAGGTCCCATGGAGGTACATGGTCACTAATGTTTTATGGAGAAATGACGTAACTATTTCAACTACCTTATCACACCGGATAGGCAGCAATAAAAACAGTCTAAACAATCGATGAATGCTGATAACAAATTGCTAGAAACAGTGTTTGTGATTGCCATTTGTTGCCTATCGGACTACAAACAACAATCCAAAATTCTGTTACTTACAATATTTAATTACGTTCGTCGATAGCATCAACGTTTACGATTGCCACCTATCCGGTATGTGTATTGATACAATGAATACGTAACCAAAACAATCTGAAACAAGAGCTAGGAGTTATCTACATTTTTCAGTCATGTTTCTGTTGAAAAAAAGTTTGTTTCCACACCGGATAGTGAGCAATCGAAAATACTGTTAACCATTGACGAACGCGGATCAAAACTCGCTAGAAACAGTATTTTGATTACAAAGTGTCGCCTGTTCGATGAGTGATGGTAATAAAAAAAAACTATGATTCTAACTATTTTTGGTCTATAATCGTCGATAGTATTGATGTTTTCGATTGCGCCTATAAGGTGTGGTTTTGTTGTATGCTTCACGATGTTACAGTGGACATTTTTTTTGGAAATGCTTTTGCTTGAAAGGAAAGTATTCTAGAACTTTTTGGATACTGTAAAGGCGGCACCTCATGACTGCCTTATTAGTCTACTTTAGACATAGGTAAAATCTGAAAAAGAGGCGTTATAACTACATTCGAAAGTGTTTGTTTATTGTTTAACATTAGTATAGAGGCAAACAGTGTGGACCCAGATCAGACTGCTCTAGGTTTTGTTTGTTTGTTTGTTTTGTTGCTTTACGTCCCAAGTCAACAGCTATGGTCATTGCGGGACGGTCAGTTCACCTAACCACACTTTTTCCTGGGCAGGCTTGAACAAGCGGTTAACCAGTAATTCGTGCACATACTTTCGCTTGTAACTGACAACAACCCCTCTTGAATGAATCAGCGGAAGGGAGGAGAATGATCGTAGAAATCATTTCATGATCAATCTCCACGAAAGTATGGGACCGGACGAGCAGTCTGCTCTAGATCTACACTGTTTGTTTAAGAGGCTTCATAATATTTCAATAGACGATAAAAAACATACGATTGTGTTAAGGGTTTATAAATGTGGGTTCAGTGCATTAACGGACAGGCCTTTCATGAAATGCACGCAGACCTGCGCGGCTCAAGCAACGTTTAAACGCTTAACCAATGGATAGAACCTGATTTCCATTCTTGAGCAGTTGAAATAACCGAACCACGCCCAGATATGAAAATTAAAGTTGCCACCTTTACAGTACCCAAAAAGTCCTTTAACATATTACAATGACAATATAACATTCCTTTCTGTATATTAACGTTTGTCAAGCCCTTGTGCGATAATGTGTTGCAGGCCTCACCGCTGTGTGGTTCTGGTTGCAACACATCACATTCAGGCTTGCCAAACATTAATACAAGGAAAAGAATGTTTTATCCTCTTATTGCATATTTGTAAGTTTATTCTTTAAATGACATTTAGATCTATGCATCAGGAATAAAGATATAATTTTTAGCTTTTATCTACATAAATCCTACGTGTAAGAAAGCATCAAAGTCTCAAGACATGCTATAGCCATGCTTTAATGAGAATCATAATGTAATGTGCTGGGTAACATATGCTAGGTCAAAATCTTTTTTGTCATTTTCTACGCCCATTTGTCAGTGCTTAATCAATAATAGCTATGTCTCCGCCCAGTGATATACAATAGGGCGAAGACAAACAAAAAAAATGGTGGAAAGGGGAGACAACACTTACTATAGTCTTTATTTTTTTCAGGATTTTTCAGAAAAGTCACCAAAACAAAAAAACGAGCACGGTGACACATATTTTTTATTCAATCATTAGATTCTTCATGAAAATATCTTTGTAAAAATATGTTTTTTGTTGTTCCAGTTACATTCTCTGATATGTTTATTTTGAATATCAATGGTTTTTTTGGCATTTATTCGTTTGACTTAATTAGGATTTTGCTTAATAAATTGTGTAAATACATGTTATTTCACTGTTTTTTGTTTTTATTTATATCTCTGGTGTGGGTAGTATTTATTCTGAAAAAAACTGTATTGCGTTTCTTGTTAATTTGTTAACAAAATCTGTGTTTGTTTATTTCAAAAACCTGCGATTTTGCAGTTTTTGACATCAAATAACTTTTTAAAAAGAACGGTGAGGTATTGTTTTTTGTCTTAGATTATAAGTATAAGTCTATATTATAATATATTAAAAGATAAAATACTTTTGGACATATGCCGGTGAGTCCGGTACTACCTTAATAACACAAATGATCCACAAAAGAAGTACCGCCTGCGAACGACCAGTAAAGCTATTTTACTGGAAGGCTTAACCCAGTTTTATGGTGCCAGTTTATATCCCCACCGTAGAATTTAATTGTATTGTTATATATGTTTTGTCTTTGGCTTTTTCTTTTCCTATTTTTTTTCTTTTTCTTTTATTGCTACTTTTTCTCTCATTTTCAGTTGTTTTGTCCCTTTGTCTATCTTATTCATTTTTAGCTTTGTAGATTTACCTTGCAGACTGTTTTGATTAATACATGTAAAACATACAAGTATGCCAAATTATATATCTCAAGCTTAGAAAATATATACTTCATAAAAAATTTAATTAAATCTCTCATGAGTCCAACTCCCAAAAAATCGAGTGTTGGAGAGCCAGATATGACTTTTTAGATGTGAACAAGTTATATATGTACTTCAAACTATACTATAGACATTCAGGTATGCATACTATATAAGTAAAATATGTGTGAAAGTTAATATTGCGCATCGCAATGCTGCTGTGGAAGTTCTGAAACTTAAACCCATTTAAGTACTCCAGTAAATATTTTACTGTCCGTTCCAAGGCGGTACATCTTTTTTGGATCTTTTATGTTTTTCCTGTCTTGTGTTTGCTATGTCTTTGTGTGCGTCTGTTTATATGTGCTTTGTGGTCACCTGCTGGGAATGGGCTGACCTCTTGGCTCTCGTTTGTGGAGTCTGACTGTGAGTTTGTCACTTTCCCATTGGTATCCTGGGTCAGGTGTGGTACTTGATTGTATCGATCCCTGATCTTTGCACCCTTGCTTACTTAACTTAACTTGTTTTGATTTTTTAAAATATAATATGATGATTTTAATACACGTAACGGAAAAATCAATAAATCCATATATGGATACATCAGTATGTCGTTCAGGTAATGACATTACAGTTTGCATGTATAGAAAGTCTAGTTGCCATTGTGATTGTTTTATTATACCAGGTATGGCAAACTAGTCCATTTTGTCTTGTTGCTAGGCAGCCGTCTATAATTACGAGTAAAAGTTTCTGACCAGTTTCTAGGAAGGGGATTATAATGTTGCATCTAACAATCATCACTGTTAATTTTTAAGTATTTTCTATCAGATTTATAATATAGAAGGTGTTGAAACTAAGCATTCATTATTTTCATTTAGATTCGCTTTGAGGACTTTTATGTGTCACTTGATTGAAATTTGCATACTACCATACACTTTTTACATTTCACACAACTGTCATCACACAATACATCCTTAACCATAGTTAATGTTAATTTCAAGAGAATGGAAATAACAAAATCCATAAATAAATTTACCACAAATCTCTATATTTATAGAAAGTGTACATAATAACATTGGGTCAGTTGAACAATTTATTGTGATGGTTAAACATTTATAATACACTCAATACATTGGCATTCTATCTTATACCATTTAATATATTCTTAACAATAAATTCAAGACTACATGTATATATACAGTCGATTGATGTATAGTGTGACAGGACAGACGGAAGACCAACAGGTAAGCCACCAACACTGCCCTCCACGTGTGTTGATTTTTTAAATCGGTCAGCTGATTATAAACGTGTAACGATTATCACGATTTTCGCCCAATAACTATGTAATGAAACACAATTGTGCCATCCTATATCAGCTGAATTTACATGTAGGTTATAATCGCATACTTAGAAAAAGTAAGTAATCGTTCAGGATGTACTTAACATTGCGATGTGTTTTTGCATATCTACCATTCTGGGTCGCCAAAACAGTCTATTGAATAAAACCAATCTATTTTACAGCCTCATATTACAGTGCTCATATTCAAGGCCATCTTAAAGTGTCCATTCTTACGTGGCAATAACTTTTGTGTTGTGATATAGGCACATGGATCCCCACTACATATGCAAGCATTTTAAACGTGACGTGTTTGTTCTGTCTTGTGTTTGCTATGTCTTTGTGCGCGTCTGTTTATATGTGCTTTGTGGTCACCTGCTGGGAAAGGGCTGACCTCTTGGCTCTCGTTTGTGGTGTCTTCTGTGAGTTTGTCACTTTCCCATTGGTATCCTGGGTCAGGTGTGGTACTTGATTGTATCGATTCCTGATCTTTGCACCCTTACTTACACTGTTGGTTGGATAAGGAATGATCCCCAAAAATGCGTTTTCATGCCTTATGGCGACGGCAACCAGATTGGATATTAAATCTCAGACAAACAGGCAGCAATGTACTCTTTGGAAAGTTATGACGTGCTTGTGTGAAAATAATCGAATTGAGTCTTGGCAGATACAGATTGGAGAATACGAAAGATTACGTTTACGTTTTATCTGATTACATATGGTGCACAACATTGCATACGTAATGCTAAAGCCACAGTTCTTTGAAGTTGAAACTAATACTCAAGACTTTAAAAACAAACACAATGTCATTTCTGAAAGGTAGTTTGATTTCGATTTGATAACGCGCACGTTGCTGAGATAATAGTTTGTATGAAACGCATGTATACATATGACGAACATGGGCTGTCATAATTTATTAGCTCTAGTGGCGTTATGCAATTCCGAGAAGTTTGCTATACAGTGGCTTCGTATGCACCATGTATACTTCTTCAAATTTATACTAGAACAAACCTTGCTACTTTCCGGGTAACCATATTTGATTTTTTTCACCCTGTGCCCCAGCCTATATCTGCATCAACTCATCTTTTGATGTAACTACATTGTACATAGTAAAGCTGGTCAACTCTCTCTCTCTCTCTCTCTCTCTCTCTCTCTCTCTCTCTCTCTCTCTCTCTCTCTCTCTCTCTCTCTCTCTCTCTCTCTGTCATTCATACTCATTCTTTTATGTCCATAACTATACTATACTTTTATTTATTTTGTTCACTTATCATTCGTTCAGCATCAATGTGCATCTAGGGAGATGACAACATATAAGCTCAATGCTTACCGTCAAATACTAGAAATATTGCATGTATGTATATATCATAATACGTTAAAAGTATTGCTTAAACCAACCCAACTTATTTTGGCCACTCTTATCATTTAGACCAGTTCATTTCCATTTTTAGAGTTGTTGGGTGGTATTTTTAATCTATATTCAAATTTTAATCTTAGTCATGTTCATAGTTCATTAATGATGCAAACAGTAGAGATGCTGATTAGCGTCGCGTTCTTTGGCATCTGATCAGGGTTTGCCCTGTTTGTCTTTGTCCCACACAATGGACTTTATGTTTGAAGAAGATTGTTCGCTCTTATAATTTTTCAGCGCAGTTCATTAAAATACTTTCCCATTATAAAAAGATTGGCTATAACATTATTGTATTGAAACAGACTGCATGCTTGGTGGTCAACCCAATCACGGTTGGCAACTTTGCTTTCCTCTTTAATTGCACGCCGGTGGGTCGGACTTAAAACTCTATGACGGTTCCGACTTAAAGACTTATCTATTGATGAGATGGTAGGGGCCTGATGCTTTGGCTGTTTGTCGGGCCCACCGGGGTTTACCTGTTGGATTTCTTTTGGTCCGGAAGTTCAGTTTTATTTACTGTTGAGTCCTTATCTTTGCTTAATCCTCTTTTTTATATCTTGATTTATATGTTCTAGGAGATAGTGCATTGATAAGGGGTCTTTCATGCAAATCAAACATCTATGTGTCTTGATCCACATCTGGACTAAGGGTGAGGTTGGTGCAGCGTTAAACCGGTTTAAGCCCTCCAGTAAAATATTTTACTGACCCTTCCAAGATGGTACTTCTTTTGTGGATCTTTTTTGGGGGTTTTCTGTCTTGTGTTTGCTATGCATTTGTATGCGTCTGTTTATATGTGCCTTGTGGTCACCTGCTGGGAAAGGGCTGACCTCTTGGCTCTCTTTTGTGATGTGTAGCTGTCACAGTGATACTTTGTTACTTGTGTTACTTTCCCGTTGGTATCCTGGGTTAGGTGTGGTACTTGATTGTATCGATTCCTGATCTTTGCACCCTAATGCCCAGGTCACACATTCACGGATCACCTTGCCGGTCCCACTACGGATTAAATCTCACGGATGACCCCAGAAATGCCATTTTCCGTAGACTGATGCGGATGCCCAACGGTGTGGCTACGGGTTTTGACGTATCTTCCAAGGATAAGATAGAAAAGGAGCCTTTTGGTGACATGATTGATATGGTTTATTACAGTCTAGTACGGAACGCCACGTTTTAATACGAGAATGACACGGTTAAATACGGAACAACACGTGTCAAGGCGTGTGCACTGCGAATGAAGAACGGTTTGCTACGGTGCAAGTAAGGGTTCATACGGATTAGAAGGGTCTGAAGGGGGTTAATACGAACCGCCACGGACCTAACCAGATTACCAGTCCGTACATGCAAAACTGCCTTTAGGGCTTGAAATTTTCAGGTGAGTGATCCAGGGTAACGTGACCCTCTTGTTTTATAACTTTTAATGAATGTAGAAACAAAATGTGGTTCTTCTCAAAAGTCTTTGGTAATTTGGACAAATTGTGTTAAAGACATAGAAATTTTGGCAATAATACTGGTACCACTCATTATGACTCTCTACAGGGGTCATACTGGCCAGATTAAAGGACAGTCATAATGAGATGATTATGACTTCCCTGCAGGGGCAATAAAGTGGTCCCATGAAGGGATTAGGTAATTTATGATAAAATATTGATCTTTATCTCAGCAAAAGAAATTGTGTTGTATACAGGTAATTCCCCTCTTGAGGCCCCTTTAATTTTGTGAGATAATGAAACTGGCCCTTATCAGTAAATTCACTAATGATTCCATATATCACAAAATATATGTCTTTAAGAGATGATTGTGATTATAAACTGTCAGTGTAGGGTGGTAAACAGATAAGAACCTGATCAGACTGCATAATATAATCAGTTTGAGCCCGGTCTGAACCGTTCCATTCCAGTTACAAATAGTATTGATTCAGGGTGTATTCTCGAGTTTTCTTGATGCATAGGCTCGGCTCTAGCATCTACTGTTTACCTTAAAAAATATCAAGCCCTCCAGCCATACCCAATTTTTTTTTGTTATTTTAGCATATCCTAAAAAATTATTCCAATTCAGAATCTTTACTTTCAATATACCTTAATATGACCCGCAAAAATAGCGGTGACCTCCAACATAATCCACACAAAAATTCACACGCCCCAAAATATTCATTTTTCCGAAAACCTCAAAAACTTTCCAGCTTCAAAATATTGACGCCCAAATAATGGCCAAGCCTATGTGTACATATAAATATCAGAGTACACCCCAACCGTGTGTGTACGTGTATTAGTGGTGGTCGTCTGTAAAAGTACCCGGCCAGGACAATAGGGAAAATGTAGTTGAAGCATTAAAAAAATTCTGTATGGCTTAGATATACCATTATGTTTATGTTTAGAAATTCATGTTTCTGACAACCTGTCTGATTTGAAAATGCATCTGATTCGTCCATTCCCTTGCAAGTGATGATTTTTGTCACCTGCTGGCATTGATTTCAAATAGTAACTTAGGACCCAGATAAGGACTGACGAAGTGTCAGGCCTGTTCTGGATCCAAACTGTTTGACACTGGTGGAATTCCTGAAAGATTTGTTTTTAAAAGTGGACTTTTTAAAAAATCAGCAAGCAACAAAAAGAGACTCAAATCACCCAGCATGCAAAAAAAAATAAATAAATTAGAAAAATAAGCACAAAGCTTGTTCAGACTATGTAAGCCTCATCACGAGGTGTGCACGACATTTCGTCTAAACCCATTTCGTCGAATAGACGCTTCGTCTAATACGACAATTTGTCTAAAAAGCCAGTCTGGTACGACTTTTCGTCAAAAAAACTCATTTATTTTAGACGTAATGTCGCAACTTTTTTATTTTTTGTCTTTTTTATTTTTTCTCACTTTTTTCCTCCAATGTCTGTTGTCCACCCTATTTATTTCACTATATTACTAATATGGAAGAAGTGCAGTTAGTGATACCCTGAAATAGCGTACAAATGCTTGGATTACTCCAAAGATCGTATCTATAAGGAACATACTTACTGGAAATGTATAGATTGGAAATGCCAGGGATGTTTGACCACAAAGAACGATCAGGTGATAAGAGAAACTGAACACAATCTTCATCGGCCAAACCAACCAGATCTAGTGTCTATGGCAAGAATAAAGGACGCTGCATCTTTGGAACCACCATCACGTCTGATTAATCAAGAATTACAGGATGAGAGCACCGATGAAAGTGCTGTATATCTACCTCGGCTTGCAACCGATAAGGTTTTGTTTGTTACTGGCAAATAAAGATCAGCCTTCGTAGATCACTTGTCTCTCCTTACCATATATGTATAAACAAAATTTAGACGAAAAAAAGATAAATGAAAAACATTCAGACATTTTTGACGAATTTGGACACGTTTTGACAAAATTTAGACAAAATGTCGTATTCGACGAAATGTCCTTTAGACGAAATAGGTTTAGACGAACTGTCGTGGATCCCATCACGAGAAACCTGTCTTCAGAAATGGAAAAATCAGGTTTTCTCGCGTCGAGGTCGATGTATACCCTCTTGGAGGTACTATTTAACATATGGCAGAATGGGGAAAATCAAAGAGGAGAGTAGTAATACGTATGTGTCAGCACATGGAAGTTTGGTTCTTTAACTCTTTATGTTCTAATGGATTAGATCTCATACAGATTGATAAAATTAAGATGGAATTCTTTATTATATATCTATATAATATGAGATCACAGGCCACATCTTCCAAATTTTGAGGTTTTATGTACCCACAGATTATTTTTACCTTAACAAACAGTTCATATCCTGATGAAATGCAGCATTTTGCGACATTGCATCTGGGTATTTGCTGTTTGTCAAAGTACTCATTAAGGAGTCAAATGGTTAAACATCTATGTACAGCTATCCATTGTAGCCCAAGACGGGAAGGGAAACAGGATATATCTGTCTGGCAAGACCAAACTGAATTTCCTGGGCTGGCTAATTCGATATAAACCATCGTGGGCCGTACTCATTCCGCATTTTACCTTGGTATTACGTAGCAACCACCTATCCGTTATACAACTTATTGAAGTCGAACCGTTCCGTAACACACCTTAGCCAATACGTGGTGTTACCGTAATAGTTCGTATTCAAACCGTTGAAATAATTGGCGACTTTTGGGACTACTAGTAAGTAAGGACTAGTACGGTTTAAATACGGACTATAGCGGATCAGTACGTTCTTACACGGTTTAGTAAGGATGAGCTACGGTTGTTTGATCCGTGGTCAAATTTTGAACATGTTCAAAAACTATCAAGGATAGTCAAGGATGTACAAGTACTACTACGTATGACAACGGATGCAACACGGAAATCTACGGACCAATACGGATTGCCACGAATGATGCCGGATCGTATCCGTGGCTAATCCGGCGTCCAATCCGTGAATGTGTGACCCGGGCATTACTCACTTTTATATGCTTTAACGATTAAAAAATCAATATCGACTGAGCAATATTTTTTCCCCATAATCAGTTGTTGCATAGGCTGGTCAGCACATATTCCCGCTACGCTAAATGCAGAGTTTGGCTTGTGTTGTTGCTTTACGTCCCAGTCAACAATTTAAGTCATGTGAGGACATATTCCTGTCTTCATTGGTAGAAACAGGGCCAAGCTTAGGATAAAGTATTTTGCTGAAGGGGCACAATGCAGTGTCTCCCGGCGGCCATTTGACCTCGATTGAATTGTTTGCTTGATTTGATTCTTTACGCCCAATCAACAATAGTTCAGTTATGTAGGGATAGGTCTTCCTGGGTTGAGCCAGTACTAAGCTAGGATTAATGTGTCTTGCTCAAGGACACAACGCAGTGACGACAGTGAGACTCGAACCCGCGGGCTCTCGGTCTCGAGTCAAGCACTCTACCTTAAGCACTCTCCTTCCTCAGGTTGAATACTCTGCCGATGAGACACCAAATGCACATTTTAGTCTGCATGCATAGATCATCATCATCATCATCTTTAGTAATTTCAGAACTGAGTATTCTTTCAATTGTGTGGACTTTGCTCATGCGCCACGGCTAAAAGCTGGTTATGTATGTACAAGTAAAATAAGTCTGTTAAAATCAGTAGGTTAAAAACATCTGTGGCTGGTTTAAGGTGTGAGGGTGGCCAGCTGGATCTGGAAGGCCTCCAGCGTTGACTGGCTCACTGCTTCTTGCGGGAGTTGGTTCCACAGTACGATCGTTCTGGGGAAGAAACTTTGATGGTAACTGGGATCTGCCTGAATCGTGCATTATGACCTCTGGTCTGCACCGTTCGCACACTGCATTACTCATTGCGAAGATAATGACTGGTGCATTGTGATAATATAATATATCAGACAACGTCTGTAACCAACAAGTTGATGTATCCTATATGCGACAACCATCCTTGACGCCAATCCAATCAGACCAGACCCTACACCCTGCGCTCATTACAGAATTTATAAATGGACTCGGCGAAAACTCACATACTGGTAAGAGTGGACAAACGTCTAGGCTGCCGCAAGTCTTCGCATTTATTTTAAACAAGAACAATCAGGCTGTCCTATAAAATTGAAACAAATGAAACCGCATCTCAGACTAACCATTGATGCCCGATGGCTACATTACCAAGGCCTGTCATGGAAGCCGGTAATTGATTTGTGTCAACGGGTATTAGGCGCGGTAACTCTTGTCAGCCCAAATTTTATAACACATATTTGTCGTATGAAAGGGTATATTAATTCAAAGAACATTATATGTACATGTCGAAATGTAGCAAGTTTATCAATTCTACTTTCCAGAGGGAGAATAATACAGGTGCTGATCAGACTGTGCGGCTGCGCCGGCTAGTTTGCGTCTTTATTGCAACTAAGTCTGATTTTCTGGCGACTCGACCCAAATAAATTCCGTGAACGTGTCGCTATAGTGAAAGCGTTGTTTTTTCACACTTTTACTGGTTTCATAGGGGTTTGTCTTTGTCATACCGCATTGTCTGTTCCTTGCAGCCTTGAGTTCACCTGCTGGGAAAGGGCTCCTTTGTGTTATGTTTTCTTGTGATTTTGCCACTTTCCCATATGGTGTCCTGGGTCAGGTGTGGTACTTGATTGTATCGATTCCTGATATTTGCCTTCTTCCTTACTTGACACCGTTCAAGGACGACACCTTTTCCTCTGATGTACGGTAATTCTTAACAAAATATTTTTTGAATCACTTTTCATCTATCGACCTATTGGTGAATAGAAATCATTGTTAATGTTCAAAAGAAGAACTGTCCGATTTAAACCGTTGTTATAAAAATTAAAGTTGAATTGATTAAATCTTTACCTTTGTATAGGAATGTTTTGTTATTCGCATAATGTTATTCCGTCCATTCGATACAGCTATATATCACATACGTGTAAAATCACGATTCACCCTTTTCTATCGGAATACCGGTGCACATATGGAATACGTGTATTTCATACCTTTTTGTATTAACCCATATGATGTAAGACTAGCGTCCCTTTTGTGGGACATAGGCAAATAGTGCAGACCCTGACCAGACATTCTGCGGCGTGCAGAATGTTCTATTAAAATTGCAATAAAAAATGAAACATATCACACAGCATCCCTTAAATCAGAAATGGACTGTTCCATCTGATAACGGTGGGAAATTCCACTCGGCTGAAATGGGTTAACATGTTCGGGATAATTCATCAAAATGAAAAGGGTTAAACATATACATACACTTCCAGCTACAGGGACTACGCACAGATCGAGACAATCCCGTCAGGGGTGGGCGGGGGCTCCTGACAACTTTTTTTTTATCTTTTTTAGAGGCCCGTGCGGACCTCCCTCGAGAAGGTATTGGATGAGGGTCCAATTGCTTCTCGAGGGGAGATCCGTATCAGTATTTCTAAGGAAACCTATTGTCATTTTACAGGGTCCGGACCCCCTCCCTGCCCACTCACCCCCTGGATCCTGGATCCGCCCATGCTATACGTCCTGTTGTGGCCCGAGCCTACATAATTTGTGCGTGCGCCTATCTAATCTCAGCTCTCGCTGATCTTCTATGGGTTACGTATTCAATTCTCATAGGCAAGCTGGTCCTTTTTCATGCCGAATATTTTTATGTACTTCACACCTCCCCTTTTTTATCCTACAGTCATCCAGTTGTATGCATGCATTTTCAATTAGAGTTAGAAAAATGTGGATCTTGATCGGATGGTTTTAGAAGCCATCTGATTTAGATCTACAGAGTTTTCAGAAAAGAATAGAAACGGTTTCAGCAGGGCACGGGTTAATTTAAGGTTTATTTCAGTTTTCTGAATTATGTCCAAAGAGGTCGTGTATATGTATCGATATTTTGTTAAACGATTGGTGTCTCAAAAGAGTTAGACTAAAATGTTCTCTTTGGTGGAATTATTGTCAAAGGATATCGTATCTCCAAAAACTGTTTAGTGAGCGTCTATGCTTTCTTGGTGTTTGTTCTAAACCGCAACATGCTGTCTGCTATTAAGAGGTTAAATTTCTATCATTTATATATTAATTGTTTTGTTATAGCATGCTTGGATCCAGAAATTGTTTTCAGATGAGGTCCAACTTTTTGCACGTTTTTTACGTTTTTTAGTTGATTAGGGGAGAGAGGATCCAAATACCACTATAAGCGGGGCATCATCGACACGCCAGCGAAACGCCACTTAAACACTCCTCTATTTTGACAAAAAATATCAGGACCTTACCGTGCTTTTTAAAAAGTTATTAAACTTTAAAAATTGAAAAATACGAGTTTTTCAAAATATCATTTTCTCATATTAAAAAAATGAACGTGAGAAATGCCATATTTTTTCTGGGAATGCTCAACATGCTATTGGCAAATAAAAGAAAACAAAAAAAAAAACAGCAAAAAATAGGCATGTAGCTTATTTTTTAAGCTAAAATCTATTTTGTAAAAAAACTTAAAGGCCATAAAAATCGTTTAAATTTAGAATAAAAAAAATGTCACACAATGTTACTACAGAAACAAACAAAACTTATTACTTTTAGTAGGAGCCAGGGTTCAGAAATGTCAAAAATATGCATTTAGGTATGCCCCCTTTTTAGCAGAATTTTCACTTGTTTTATCCTTAAGTACGAGGGTTGTTCAAATATGAATGCAAGTAGCTTCATAACTTTCTTCACATATATGCTACGCCAAAATGTTATACCTTTCTGGAAAGAACTATTTGTCGCCTTTAAAATGGCACCAAACATAAAGAAACACTCACTATATGTTTCGAGTTACAGACTCTTATATAAAGGCCATTCCTGTATACTGAAGTTTTTCTGAAGCAAATTGCAATACACGTTTTGGTACATGTATGATATAGTGTCATATCTTTGTAAGTTTTAGACAAAATGACACCAAATTTTAAATGCAAGTTTAAGTAACAATTTAAAAGTTGCTTGCAGGAAAAAGATTATATAATCCTGTTTCAATCTCGAGTAAACAGGCACGTTTGTGACGTCATTAATTTTATGATAAACGTCATTTTGAGTTATCTACTGGTGATGTAAAAAATAAACATCGCTGTGTCGTTTTCTTTGCGTTTTGCTGAAAACATGCTAAATATGTCATAAGGAAGTTTTCAAAATAACCCGTCCTCTATTTACAGAGTTATCCCACTTTATATAATCTTTCAAGCATGTTTCTGCTTCTTAATGACGTGTTTACATTAATTTAAATATGTTTAATCTGTCTAGTCCTCAAGACCAGGTAAGTAATTTTATTGTAAATAATGCCTAAAGTGGTCAAACTTAAAGTTTACGATCAAATTTAGAATAAAGCCGCAATGTTATGACAAAAAAATAAGTATAAATTCTATAACTCCTTTCACTTAAGGCATTTTTGACTTGATAAAAATGCTTTTCAGCGTTTAAAAATTACCCACTATTCATCAATAATTTGTAGCAACAACTCAGAATGAGCGGTCAACATAGTGTCTTTGAGTTTAAACTAGTTTAAATGTTGTTTCGTGCATTTTGTTATAGATAAGTTTAACTGAAAACTGAAAGGTGATGTTTTGTTTACCATTTATTTGAAAGCATAAAGAGACTTTAGTGAAAACGATTCGTTGTAATTTAACAAAAGCATGGCGGATTTTCGCAACTTTCACAGAATCATTATGTAAGAGTATGGGGATACTTCCTTAAAAATTTCAAGAAATTTTACCTGTTCTTCGAAGAATTATACGCTCGTCTCTATCACTGGTATATGTTCGAAGCATTGAGTTTGTTAGTATACTAACGTGGCCCTCATTCAAAAGGCTATAACTCGATAAGTATACTGTATTTTTCTTTTGGTCTGGTGCCACTTTAAAGGTGACATACAGTCCTTTATAGAAACGTTTACCATTTTGTCGTAGCATATATGTGAAGAAAGTTATGAAGGCACTTGCATTCATATTTGAACAGCCCTCGTACATAGTATAGGCAGTATGAAACCAGATATTGCACTCAATTTAAGTCTTGCAAACATACCTGTAACAGTGTGTTTAATACGTTACCCCTCATTTTCTTAAAACAAAAATATGTATTTAAGTCTATTTAGGTAGAAGTTGAAATGTTTAAATGAACAAAACATTATGCAATCTGTAAGAACATGCTATTCTCTACACATAATGATGTTTTAAAAAGTTGTTTGGGCCCATTATAATGTCATTTACGTTACATTTTCAACTATACCCTTAAAATTATTGATATTTTGTTAAAAAGTTTCATTTGAGAAAATGTTCAATATGTGTTTAACTTCAGGACAATATGTATTTAAAAGAGCGTTAACTGACCAATTCAAAACTGCAAACAGATACGTTCTAACATAAAGACTTTGTCAGTTATAAGCTATTTAATTAGATGACCATAGATAAACTTTATATAAGTTAAGAACCTCTTAAGTTTGAAAATAAGCATTCATTTTTTTTCTTTTAAACACCTTATAATAATTGTTTTGATATCACCGACTTTAGAGTAATACTTAACAACATTTCTGAGGTAAAATGTCATTTTGTTGTTCGATTTTCAATATGTAACGTATAAAACAAAGTTCAAGACAAACAAATATTGCTTAATAGCTTAAATTATACATCACTGGAAAGTTTATTTCATTAAAAAGGGGGTTGGACTGTGTTTGATAGGCATAAAAAGAGCATGTGTTCCAAAAGTAGAAGTTATCAGTACTAATTAGGAGACTGTGTATATGGTTGTATATTTTTCTTTTAAGAAATGATATACTTCTTGAATTACAAAAAACACATTGTTTGCTAATTTTCAATGTTATGTTATGCAATTGATAAACTTATGAAATGATAAGTCTGATGCAACATCTCAACTAGGATACATTCCCTTAAGCTTGTTTGCTAAAATTTGCTAAAGTAACATATATAACTATAAAAAACGAATTAAATATCATGATTATATATTTGTCTCAACCGTTTTCCATTTCAACTGAGCCTGAAAACCTAAAACAAATTTAGATATTTGCACATTTTTTTTCTTTTAATTGAACAAAACACTCTAATAAGCTATTCAGAAGCAACCAAAGCTTTGTGTCGAACCTGTTCACACTCATCACAATATATAAAATAGTAAATAACATATTTGTTCTATCAAATCAGATTCATTTACGATACAATATCTAAGAATTTCTGAAATGATGTGTGGATGTTTGAAACTTTGTGTGTTGTTGTTCCTAATGGTTGTGGGAGTTTTGTATCGGGCCTTTGTTTTCTAATTTGTTTCTAGTTCAGCAATCATCTTGACAAGGAAGAGAGCTGGTTGCTTCACTTGAAATATATTGTTGATATCTGTGTTCGTGTTCCTTCGTTAAGGTGCAGTGGGTCAGTCAGGAGTATGTGATTGTGACATATCTTAGTCATGTTCACTTATAGAAAGAAGACGTTTGCTGGCAATCTAGACAGCATCACTCCTTTATGAATATATAAAATAAAATGTTGTTTACATTACATTAAATTTAAGGAAACATAATTGTTTGTTATCATTTACTCTTTAAGAGAGTAACTGTTATGCAAATCGTTTAAGCCACATCTATTTATGCATATATCAAAACTCGGAAGGTGACTTTTAAATTTGTTCTAGTTATGAACTTTAATTTCAGCTCATTTTAACATGGCTTTCATTGTTCGATTAATGAAACTGATAGTCTTTTTTAACTTAACACTATTAATCATTTGTAAAAGCAATTCATTTAAAACTGAATGGGTTATTCAAAATGTATTATTGCCGTTGAAATTGGAGAAATTATCCATAAGGATGGGTTTTACATGGCAAGGCAGTGATCATTTCCATGAAATCTAGATTTCTTCAGGTGTAATTAACGATACCAAATTTAATTTATAAATTTTCAACAGAGAGAAAAAGTTTAAGCCAAATTTGGCTAGGATGCATTAAAATTACCGTTTAAAAGATTATTTTCGTTAATCAGAATGTTGATAGGAATAGCACTATCTTAGAGTCTAAATAGCAGTCATGAGATCAAACTTAGTTTTAGCAATTAATGCTAATATAGCTGATGTTAAGTTCCATAGCAGTCATTGGACCCCATTTTATACAAACTTTTGCAGGAATCCTGTCAGATGATTCCTTTTTATGTGCGTAAAATGATATATGAGTTGTAAACACATCAGTAGGCATACATTAAATTATCTACTGTGCTAATAAAATAATAATTATATGGACAATAGAGAAGGCACAGTAGCTAGTAACATTACTTACACAAATAATAGATTTACATGTTATGCTAAGAAAGAATGCATAAACTTAACAAATAGTATGTATGCATGTTTAATTTGTCTGTCGCTCTTTTTTTATCAATCGTCTGCATAAGAAAGTGTATTTCTTTCGATTTGTAAAAGTATCATGATACATCTCAGATAGTGATAACATTGTCTCTATTTTCAATTGCACTATATGTAATTATGATACAGCATAGCATTTGTTGAGTATACTTTTTGAAAGTAGCATAAGTATAAATTTTGTTTCTATTACATGAACTATCAATATACCATAAATATAGCATCGTTTAACAAGTTTGTACATATTTTATGGGTATTAATTAGTTAGTTTTAAGGACTGAATGACGGTTGTTATGATTACTTATTGTGAGTGTAAAAATATACAGTGTCCTGCTGAATAAAACAAACATTAAAGCAGATTCTATCACGTATGCTGATAAGCTACATAGCTAAGAAGCAAGCGTCTGCAAACATTCTGGAATTTATGATCAATCAAGTCCTATTCTAGAAAGGTGTTTGCACAAGGTCCTGATTATCGAAGTCTAATCATTTAGAAATGTCTACAATACTAACAATGCAGGGGAGCTTTTTAAACTTATTAACAGACATTTGTCTGTTTCTTAAGTATTAAAATGGTAATTTAGAATAAATGCTGTCCTGTTTCATTGCTTCACAAACGTGTAGAACCAGGCAACACAATGATTAAAGTAGTAATCTTTATAATTTTGTTATATACGTTACCAACATAAATAATACTCTTTTTCGAAGCGGACACGCTGTAGATACTAAAATATTATAATCCCAAGGATAGCTAAGGCGGGTGCTAAACCTGCGACAGAATACATCACGATTTCCACAAACTTCAGTTTTGTTTCATACGACATCGATGAAGGTATCTTTAATGTTGCACTTCTTGATTTGGACTTCTGCTTGGAATATCTTACATTTTTTAGTGTTTTAAGGAGTATTTTGTGCCTTATTGTTTTAAATATAGCTGCTGTAACGAATAACTGTTTATAAATGCATATATTTAATGGCTTTTACAATGTGTTATGGATCTGACTATGTTACTGCGTACTTTTTATTTATTCATTGAGCTGTTGACGGTGAAAGAAAATGTCTTGTATATGTCATTTAACGCCATTTAATGCATAAAAAGAAGCAAATACATGGTAGTGGCACCAATTTTAAAGAATCATTTAAGCTTTTTGAAACAATTTAGAATAATAAATAGGTATCAATTATCATATTTACATGATTCCTAAAACATATACTTAATGGCATTTATGTGCTTTATTTTCAAGTTTTCCCCTTTAAACCAAATATGATTTTGTTGATGTTGCATCTCATTCATATTAAATGTTTAAAAATACAACATTTCCAATCTAACTTTGAGCACTAAGATGGTAGTCGATTTCATTTTCACCTACTAGCTGTTTGAACGCATATACACATTACATTGCACAAAAAATATCGTTTTAAAAGAAAGTAACGTATAGAACAGAACTTCCAGGTGTCTAACTAATATACTTATTCTGCTATTAAGCTGCATCTTATCAAAATATCAATCATAACGATATGTAAGAAAACGATGCAAATGATAATAACACTATACTACACCTAAGGAATCTTCTAACGCATACACTTTTGCTTGGCATTTTCTTGAAAACTTGAATTTCGAATTAAAAAACACTTTGGGATACATTATAACAATGTTTTCCTATAAGGCATGCTTATTTTCAGAGACAACTGACACAGAACATTTTAAATATTGAAGTTTGAGTTCAAAACTTAAAAAAACGAAAGTCGCAAATTTTTCAATTTTTCAAACAAATCAATACGGAAAACAGAATAGCATTTGTCAATGTATTCCAGTTTATTTAAGAGATATAAATTATTTTTGAAGGAAAGTCAGTCTGTATTCTATTAATCATAAAAAAAACAGAAAACAACACATCCAACTCCTATCTACTACCACTATAAAATTGTACGGCAATACGCACGCAGAAGTTAATAATTCCTGACAATCACATCGCATATGTGCTCGATTGGGTTTCGATCAGGGTAGCAGGATGGTCATAGTAGAAGATTTATTCTGCTAGCTTACAGCAGAGCCCTGCAGGTGGTACTTAGAGTGTGGATTTTTAAGATTGAACTAAGAAAAATCACATGAATAAGTGAGCATGACCAGGAAATGCCACACTGCAGACCAAGCCACAGCACCGTGAGGAAGAGACACAGAACACTAACAGTCAAATGCCATTAAAAAGTCACTTAAAGTAAAGCAACCAGGTCTCTCTCTTTTCCAGTAAGATGATTACAAAACTAGGAACGACACTAAGTAATGAACAATAAACAAGGAAGGTCAAAACATAAAACCCCAACGAAAACGATGGGGGCAACAATGAACAATAAATCAACAGCAACAGAACCATCGCATTAGAACGCTCGACTGAAGTCACTGTGGGCTTAGATTAATTAATTTTACTAGAGTCTGTTGTCAAGACAGAAAAAATGTTCAGTTCGCGTGGAGGCTTCTTTACTTAGCTAATGTATCACCACGGGTAAACAATCAAATTTATAAAAATACTGTGGTGAAATAAAGAAATCGGCTCTCAGCTCACAGATAGTAAGAGCTAAAGAAAATACCCAGTTGAGCCACAGTGGGCCCAGTCAAAGACAAACATCGGGCACTGACCCACCTATGAAAGATTTATGCCAGAGTCGTCATTTAGTCTGAAGTCTGGCCCACCGTGAATTCCATGCATCTCTTATAACGAAATGGCGTTTGTTCGGTATGACAAATGAAATTAAAATTGCCCCACTGAAATTCAAAGTTTAGC
Organism: Loripinus fragilis; assembly: GCA_964019695.1. Classification (NCBI taxonomy): domain Eukaryota; kingdom Metazoa; phylum Mollusca; class Bivalvia; order Lucinida; family Lucinidae; genus Loripinus; species Loripinus fragilis. Next base: position 7,220,674 of record OZ026525.1, read on the forward strand.
CTAAATTCAAATTTTTGTGACTTTCGGTTTTGACCCTTTTGTATTGAAGAGGTGTATATTTCATAATACTAAAGGTATTGTTCTGAAATTTGAAACATGATGTGAATAATATTGTATTTTAGTTTAATAACTGAAAATTTAATCAGTTTAACATACTTAAGCTTTTGTTGTAAATTGTTTACTGTATGCGTTAGAAGATTCCTTAAGTATAGGAGTTTCCTTATTATCTAATGGTAACGTATTAGACTTGGCTATTGTATGGTAAATGCGCATGTTCATCAAAAATTAACATACATTTTATAATATACAAAGCAGCAAAGAAAATCTCAATTTACAAAAATCTCCCTCATCAAGTCTTTTGGCAGCCAATGGTAAGTAAACAATAGTAATATATTTGAATGTAAGTAACGTATATAACAATTACGTAAGCGTAAGTCAATTTAACTTATTGTCAGTTTGGTGCTTGTGATTAAGTTACTGTAAAGCAATATGCAGGTAGTAGGAAATGTGACCTATCAAGTCTAAATAACTTTTCTTTTTAGTATTGTAGCGAATAGCCTACCACATGAAGCCTGCATGAGGGTAGCTATGGTTAACCCATAAATAAACATCTTTTGCAAGACTTAAAATTTGTGCAATATCTGTTTTCACACTTCTGAAACACCATACTAACTGAGGATATAGTCTAAAATTCTGCTACTTTCCGGCCACTTTTTTCCAATTTTTGAATCTCTAGCTCCCCTACTATTTGAAGGGAATTTTGCATAGAAACTTTTAATTGATTAAAAATCATATGTCACCGTGCTCGTTTTTTTTCTTGTGCTATTTTCATTTTTACCTCTAAAATAAAATCAGGCATGGAGTGCCATACTTGCTTCATTGTTTAATTTAGGTCCGTGTGCGTAGACAATCATGATATAGAGCGTATTTAGAAAGCAGCATTGTTTGAGGTGATGCTTTATGTCCCAGAAAGACAAATTCAGCCATATCTGGATGTCTTGTGTGCTAGTCAGTACTGGATACCTGTCTTTGGAACACAGAACGGCAACTGCGTCCTGAAATATCGATATACCAGGCTTAACTACTGTGTTTCTAGAGTTTTAGTGACCCCCCGTTTTTGCCGCCAAGTTTTCTTTAAAGTAACTAAGTCTGCAACAATGATCATTTTTTGAATTTTTTTTTTTTTAAATCATTTGTAAAAGTAGAATTAAGTTATGTTTTCACAATAAATCTGTTCACTTCAAAACAGCATGGAAAAGTGAATTATCTTATAAAACAGGTGTGTTTTTCTCTTGTTGGTAATTATTTGCGTCCCTCCAATAATTATAGACGGTTAATTTTAACATTAATGCTGTTGTTTTGATACTGATAATTTGTTATGATTTACGAAATTGGTAAAATGTATACCTGAATTCTAGTTTTTTACTGTGTTCTTGAAAAATAGAAACATAAGTTCTAAATTTAAAAGATCAAACGGTAAGACTATGCAGCTTTAATGCTGATTTCAATTGAAAAATAAATTACAGAAATGAATTTAGATGTAGGCCGTGTAATTTTTCCCACTTAAATATGGTGTTTAATATAGGCTGGGATTAGATGGACGTGTTTCTGATGACCCTCTTTGAATTAGTCCCTTAGTGAACCTAACGATATAAATGAACTATGGTTCGTACAGATCATTGGTGTTTATTCGTGCATTCAGCTATGAGTACCCACGACATTAAGCTATGATTCGCCGCTTATACTAACTAAATTTTCTGTACATCTAAAACCGATGCATTAAATGTGATTCTTTGTTTGTTTGTTTGTTTGTTTGTTTGTTTTACGTCCCAAGTCAAAAGCTATGGTCATTGCGGGACGGTCAGTTCACCTAACCACACTTTTTCCTGGGCATGCTTGAACAAGCGGTTAACCAGTACTTTGTGCACATACTTTCGCTTGTAACTGACAACAACCCTTCTTGAATGATTCAGCGGAAGGGAGGAGAATGACCGTAGAAATAATTTCATGATCAATCTCCGCAAAAGTATGGGACCGGGCCGGGATCAAACTCGCGACCCTGTGATTCAAATTACAGCGTTGGCTGGGTAATTTTATGACGTTGTTGCCCTCTGCTGATTTTTTTCGAGATAAATTATTTTAAATATATGTCTTTCAGGAGTACGAGTAGAGTGTCGTATGGATCCAGATAATGCCTAACATTTTAGCCTGATCTGGGCTCAGACTGTTGCAAAGTTTAGCAGGCAAATGGATCTAAATATGGCGTCTTTTTGCATTCAAGAATCATTCAACAACGTTCAGCTTAAGAATAGATGTATTCCCCCAATTTGTAATCTTTAAGTTTAATGTGGATCCACGATTCGCTCTATCTAATCGACTCCCCAATGTATTTGAATTGTCCTCATATACTCTTACCCTACTAGGGGCATCTGTTGATAGCCTTTCAGCAAACACATTTCACCCAGATCAGGCCCAACAAAACATCGTCCTAATCTGGATCAAAAATGTTTGACACTCTGGTGATATTCTTGAAAGATGTTTTCAGGATTCATTACAAAATCGACGCCATCAGCCGTAACGCGCATAGACGTGTCGTCAGGATGACGCAAGTCTTTGCTCTGGAAAAATGTTCTATTTCGAAAACGTTGTTGCAAGTTTTCAAGCGAGAAAATGACCTTATGCAATAATGGTTTTCTGATACACTAATATCTGCTAGCCACCTCATTGGTCGTCATAACGCTCGCCTTTCAGGTTTGGGTTTCAACACCACCCTGGTGTTCTATCAGGTGGTAATGCATAGAAAATCACGTTTGATCGCAATATTGAAGTTATCAAACGAGCTGGAAAAAAGAGAAGAAATGCGAGGATTGCCAAGAATTCTGTCACTTTTTCGTAACAAGCTTAATAAATTTAATAATATAGGAGCACAGCTGTTAGGTTCCATTTATTGTATGACCATAAAACTACTTTTAAATTGCATTTAAAAGTTGCTTGGAACTATTCTTTGATGTTGCCATATAATTATATGAGAAACCATTAAGGATGTCATTACATAGCGTTGCCAAAATTTGTAAACCACTAATGGTATATCGATTAAATGCATGCCGTTATTTCACTCCCATGATAAACACAAACAAACAAATAAGTAAACAAACAAACCATCAATAGGACTCAAACCAGGGACTTCTTGGTCTCATGTTGAACATTCTACCACTGCTGCAATAGGTAAAGAAGGGATGATACGCGAGTTTAGTTATTTTCATAAAGGCAATTAGTTAATGCTAAGACCAGCATGCATTTGTGAATGGCCATATTAAACTATTCACAGCTCGCATATATATACACAAAATAAGCCTCAGTCAAAAAACACCCCACTGGCTAGCTAAAATAACGCACAAGCACGCCCCAACATTCGGCGATCGCTCTCACAGTATCCAATATTTTGCTCTTGGGTCTCATCCAAGCTAAAAAAATAGGGAGCCCTCCCACCCACGACGTTATATTTGCAAAGATAATTGACGTAAGAAGCACTGTGGTTCATTTCGTAGAGTGTTAAACCAGGGACCAAAGAATTGATAATTTGTGAATCACTAGAGTCATAGTGTTGTGTCATGGGGCAAGACACTTTATCAGCTAATAGTAAATACATTGATTACGCATGAATATTAACTTTTCTGACCAAAATTGTCTGGTCAGATATAACTCTGAACGCATTGAGGGGTGAAATGGACCAGACACTCAAAATATATTTGGTCATACATGTTACGATGCAGAATAGATGGAACAACAGAATCAGTGATGGTTGCGTATACGCACAAATACGCAAAGGTTTAGGTATGCACCTGGTCACCTATTCGAACCATGATACGGTACCTTTTCTACTAATAGTCCCAATAAAAGGGCGGTTTGTCTGAGATGGAATTCATTGTGTCTATATTTATCAACGCTTGCACCATTTCCTTACTTTCCTTGAATATCTTGGGAATCTTGTGCATTTTTCAATATATAAAGGATGGAATTTCACATTCTTGTTAGGGGACATTTTAAACATACCGTTGAAAGGTTCGATATAGAGACGCTATTCATTATCATAAAAGGTACGTGAAGTTATATATATTTTTACTGTGTTGAAATTGTACATGACAGGGCGATGGCGACTCGTGTTATTGCATTGAATCGCGATGTCTCTAGCATGTCACATTGTTTTGAAATAATAAGTCACTCGTTTTCTATTTTGTCGTCTGTTGAATCGGCCAGCATTCCGTGTATGAGTTCTTTCGGGTGTTATCAATAACGTCCCGTTTTTTCGGTGAAAATAGCGATTGTTACGCACTTGCGTATGAAGCTACGCACATGCGTAATGCCTAAAAATCTGCTGGGACCATTCTTGCGGCTATAGTAAAAGCTGTCCGGATGGACTCGTCGGGTTATTTCGAACAAAAGTAGTCACAGGCCATGTTGGGCCTGAACTTATAACTATAATGGTATGCTGAAAGATTTACCAGGGACCGATAGGTGAAAAACAATTTTAGCAGCTAGATTTTAAATTGTTGTGATTTTATATGGCGTTGTTGGAAAGACGATTTAACTGCCAGTGATAGTCGACTTTCTGTAGCGACCTGTATGTGTCACCTCGAGTTATATCTGACGCATATAAGAATAAGGGTTAGGTGCATACACTACAACACACTTACATAAATAAGGTGATAGCTGACATGTATGTTTAGAGATTAGGTAGGTGTAATGTTACACCAAAGTAAATGTAAAAATATTTGTTACACCAAAGTAAATGTAAAGATATTTGTTACACCAAAATAAATGTAAAAAAATATTGTACGGCTTTACACACATAAAACAGCAGAATGTAATCTCTCAATATTGATGTAAATATGTTTGCCGAGAGGTCATAATTAGTTGTTTACAACTGATACGTTATACATGTACGAAATTAGCGCGTGGGCAGGGTGATGTCCGATGTAAACGTCCAAACGTTACGTCGGCACCACACTGTTCAACCTTTTCCTGGAATTTTAAGAGAATTGGTATCAGTATTTGTAAACCTTGAAACTATCTAGATAACGTGACCTTGAAGGGAAAAAGGGCCACGGGATCTTGATGTTTCGGCTGCGATAGAGTCTCAACCAGGGTGACGTTACGACAGTGTATTGGAAATTTTGTTACGTATGGGTTTGTTCGTTTGGCATAAGAGGTATTGTTTAGCGCTGACATAGGCCAGTCACTAAAAATACTTCTCTATTATATAATTTTGAGTGTGGATATTTAGAAGAGCGGATCCATCCTAACCGCATGGGAGCGGTTAGCCATACACCCACGGGTAAGGGCTAATCACGCGCTTATAGGGTTAGGCTGTAATTTAAAAGAGTAAGACCACTGAAATTATTTCTATTTTTGTGAACTTCAAACGAACAACTCCATTATTGACGCAACAGAGTGATTCTGAGATTCTAAATGTAGATTGTTTTTTGCAGAATCGTCTCTTGTGTCCCCTCCTGCGTTGGAGGCTGAATGTTGGTGAGCCAAAATGATTGTCACCTGAGGGCACTTATTAGCTGTCCCCCTCAGGCCACGACCAGCGTGGATCAGGCCCAATCGTTACATCCAACTACGTAGAATAGCCCGAGTTGGGAGCCAACCAGCTTGAATTGTTATAGGTAAATCTGACATCCCAACGTGGGGATACGATCAGGAAGAACCACTTATACTAATCCTGACGTCTAGAACGACGATCAGTATTACGCGCAAGAAATACTATGCGAAACCAGTGACGACCAAAGTACAGGTTCGATCACCTCAGCGCCGATGGTCTGAAGTAGACAATGTGTGGCTAAGAAGACATATTGTTCGCGAGACGCGTGAAATATCAACAGTTATAGTGTTCGCGGGACGCGTATAATCTCGAGATTTCTCGTCAATATGAGAACTGAAATATTAAAGGGCCCAATTTTTTTTTCCTATGAGAACTTAAGCTATATGTTAATCATATTCTTTACGTCTTTTATTTCTGACTAGTTGACGTACATCTAGAGCAGGACACTCCAAGATTGATTCTAATTGAAATGATCTTGGAGTGGCAACTTGCCCTAGTATAGGATGGTCAATTAGCCAGAAATAACAGCGTAGGTGGTGTCATTGTATATTAATGTGTTGTTGATGTTTTCTTAGTACATAAAGTACTGAAAAATTTTTGCTAGTTGTGTGCATTATTTTTCCCTGGTAGCATCGTCATCGCATAAAGGAATTTTCCAATAAGATTTCCCCTCTTCCTTCCTGACCGGCTTTATGTCGTAACAATGGTGTCAGAAGTGGGATTTTTGAGGTTTTATTGGCTAATTATTCTGCTGTGACGTTGCTACAGGCGCACACTAGTAGTTTTTCTTTACAAGAAAGGTTGTGAGTGTCAACACACAGTACTGATTGCATGCGTTCCCCTGTGATGAAGTGCGACACATGTAAATAAGTCATCACATAACATTCTGAGGGGACCCATACTTTCTTGTTCTGTGGATTGCCAGTAGGGTATAAAACCCAAGAGAAATTTGTCAGAGTTTAATTATTAGACTTGTCCACCTTTATTTGACCCATATAATTGTGTATTGGCTTATGCCCTGTATTCCTATTAATTAAGGATACTGATGTGGAAAATTTCATATCGTTTGAGGGTACTAATAATTTAAATCACCTCAGTGACGTCATAGTGTGTGACGCCACTTAACTGATTTCTATTATTAGAAGAAGTCCATAGAAAGATTATTTTAGTCAATTATTATGTCTTGCTATGACAAGTGACTGTTGACTTGACTGTAACGCGCTTATATTAATATTGCGTAGGTATACATTTCTTGACGTAAATACGAGAAAATGAATGACGTTTTTTAGTCAAATACGTTTAGTGAAGGCCTATTTAAGGTTGATATATATCCTAGGCACCTTTCCGTGGTGATCTCTTATACGTTGTACTTTACGTTACTCATATGTAACGTCATTAAAATCCCTAGTAAAATTATTAGTTTACCAGCGCGAACGTTGGTTAGCCCATACCTATTTTAAAGGGACAAAGCGAACCTTTATTTATTTTCAACGGTATAGTTGACTTATACCATTCCCAACAATAGGCTAAAATGGATAAATATATTTCATTAGCACGGGAATTAGGATATGAAGGGCAAGAACTAAGGGATTATCTTAAGAGGCAACAAGATTTAGAAAGGGAGGAAAGGTTGGCCCAAAGGGAATATGAAAGAGAGAAAAGGGAGGCCGAGCAAAAAGATAAAGAAAGGGAGCAAAAAGATAAAGAAAGGGAGCAAAAAGAGAAAGATAGGGAGCAAAAAGATAAGGATCGGGAATTGGAAAAGTTAAGAATTGAGGCGGAAAAAATAAAAAATTGAGGCCGCGCGCAAGGATAAGGAAATGGAAAAAGAAGTTGCGCTAAAAAAAATTGAGGCCGAAGTGGAACTAAAAAAAATCGAGGCCGAGACCACTTCACATCCCTGGGGGCCTAAAGAGAAAAGTTCAAATCCTAGGAGTCCCAAGCTTCCATACTTTGACGAACATACGGATAAGATGGATAGCTATTTAACTAGGTTCGAAAGTTATGCCTTGTCAAATAAATGGGACCCGTCTATGTGGGCATCATATCTAAGTGCATTATTAAAGGGACGCGCTTTAGAAGTCTTCGTTAGGCTTTCCAGAGATGACCAGTCGGATTGTGGTCAATTTAAGGAGGCTCTGCTTACTAATTTCGACCTCACCGAACGATCTTTTTGTAAGAAATTTAGGGATTGTAGGCCCGAGAAAGCCGAAACTTTCAGACAATTTAGCGGTAGGCTAGGGAGCTACCTTGATAAATGGCTAGGTTTGGCTAAGGTCGAAAAGACCTACGAGGCCGTTTGTGATTTTTTGGTCCGAGACCAGTTCCTTGACTGTTGCAGTCATGAGCTCTATTTGTATCTCAAACCTAAGACGTTTAAAGTCCTGGGTGAGCTAGCCCATGAGGCGGATTTGTTCGCCGATGCAAGGGGTGGAGTTCCCTGATGCGTCGCAAAAGGGCATCGTGAGACTAAGAGTCAAGTTCCACATAATTACGGAAATCAGGTTGATCGAAAATCAAATATTTCTTGTAAGATTTGTGGTAAAGCCCATCAAACACATAATTGTTGGCACAACAAGAGCAAGAGGGTGTCGGCTGGTACGGAAATAGCATCAAGTGCTGAATTTAATTCTCCAAATCAAGGGGGGAAAATGGCAAAATAGGGGTTTGCAATTGGAATCGAGGCCGTAATAATTACCGTCGGAATCAGTCAGCTCCCGGTAGGAATTCCAATAGGAACTATATTAATGATAAAGTCGACCATCAGGTCAACTTTGGTAAAGTAAAGGGAGAACAAAGTACAGATAAGGGAGTGCATAGCGTGTATCATGCTAAAATGCACGACCCAATTGATAATTATAGGGAGAATCCCCATAAGGATAGCAAGGGTACTTGCTATTTTTTAAAATCTAGATTACCGAGGGCGGTAGGTACCCTAAAAGGGAAGGAGGTCAGAGTTTTGAGAGATACCGGTTGTACCGGTGTAGTGGTTAGAAGGGACTTAGTATCCAATGAGCAAATGTTAGGGAAAGAGTTAGATGTAACTCTTATTAATGAGTCCAAACTGAAATACCCAGTGGCGGGTATTAGCGTGGAGTGTCCATTTTTTAATGGCACTACAGAAGCCTTATGCATGGAGGATACTTTGTATGATCTAGTTATAGGGAATATCAACGTATCGAAATTGCCAGATATGTCACATTTCGCGGCGAGCGTAGTAACTAGGTCATAAGCGAAAAAAGACGAGCGTACATATAAAAAACTTAAAGTCCGAGATCAGATTATCAATAGTGATAGGAATGCGATCGAGTTGGATTGGGCTTCAGATCCAAAACTCTCGAATATACTGAAGCGAGTAGAGTTAGGCAATGTGACTGTGAGTCGGGGCATACACCGAGGAGAAACAAAGTTCATAATGAAGAAAGGGTTAATCTATCGGCAGTTTACTTTGCGTGGTAAAACTACTTCGCAGCTGGTTGTACCTTCGAGTTTGACCGATAGGGTTATGACTTTGGCCCATGAATCGCTCATGGCAGGCCATTTAAGCATTTGAAAGACGATCGATCGGGAAGTGGCAGAATTTTTTTGGCCAGGCGTTTGCGGCGACGTGACACGTTTCTGCAAATCCTGCGACATATGTCAAAGGACCGTTCAAAAAAGCAGGGTAGCAAAATTGCCTTTAGGTCGGCTACCATTAATCGATACTCCTTTTAAGCGTGTAGCAGTAGATATTGTAGGACCAATTAAGCCCTGATCGAACAACAGATCAAGATACATTTTAACAATGATGGATTACGCGATGCGTTATCCTGAGGCCATTGCATTACCTAGTATTGAGACCGAGCGCGTAGCAGAAGCGTTAGTCGAGATGTTTAGTAGGGTTGGCGTACCCGATGAAATGTTAACGGACTGTGGGTCACAATTCACGTCTGAGATTATGAAGGAAGTAGCAAGATTGCTGTCATTACAGCAGCTGACTACGTCAGCATTTCATGCTCAATGTAATGGTTTAGTAGAGCGATCACACGCGACGCTCAAACAAATGTTGCAAAGAATGTGCGCTGAACGCCCAAAGGATTGGGATAGGTATCTTCCTGCACTCTTATTTGCAGTTAGGGAAGTACCTCAGGAGTCTTTAGGATTTTCGCCGTTTGAATTATTGTATGGACGAAACGTACGCGGTCCGATGGCAATTTTAAGAGAATTATGGACAGACAAAGTGGAAGATGAAGAGGTTTGCTCAACCTATGATTACGTGATAAATTTAAGAAAACGTCTCGAGCATACTTGCGAGTTGGCAATGAATAATTTACAAAAAGTGCAAGGAAAACAAAAGGTGTATTACGATTGACGAGCGAAACCTCGTTCTTTCAAAGTGGGAGATAAAGTTCTATTATTACTCCCCACCGATAGCAATAAGCTATTATTACAATGGCGGGGACCGTTCAAGATAGTAGAAGTGTTGATGCGTGTTGACTACCGTGTAAACGTAAACATTTACATCCATACGTATCACTCCAATATTTTGAGGCTCTATGTTGAACGGAAAACTGAAGCATCTCACTGCTTATAATCCGCCGAAGCGAGTATTCCGTTAAGGGAAGATGATGACGACGAAAGTGATGAGTATTCACTTGAGGACTGTACATTTCCTTCTAATAAGGAATTTGAGACATATCGAGATGTTAGTATCTCGGACGAACTTACAGACGAACAGAAAAAAGAGGTCAAAAAATTACTGGCCAAATACCCAGATGTACTGACCAGTATACCAGGCAAGACCGAATTATTGGAGCATGATATCAAATTATCAACTGCAGAACCTGTTAGGTCTAAGGGTTACCCTTTACCATATAAAACCAGAGAGATAATGGAATCTGAAATTGATTAGATGATTGAGCTAGGCGTGATCGAACCTTCGATCTCTCCTTACTCTTCGCCCATTGTGTTAGTTCCAAAAAAAGATGGGTCGGTTAGATTCTGTATTGACTTCCGCAAGCTTAATAAGGTTACGGAATTCGATGCGGAACCTATGCCAAATATGGAGGAAGTTATTAATAGAATGTCAGGGCATAGGTTCTATTCGCAAATGGATTTATGTAAAGGTTACTGGCAATTAGGCCTCAGCAAAAGGTCAAGGCCATATACAGCCTTTGAAACACCTAAGGGATTATTCCAGTTTAAAACCATGCCTTTCGGTTAAGTTAATGCGGGGGCCTCTTTTTGTCGTCTCATACGCATAGTATTGCAAGGTCTGAGATATGTCGATAGTTTCGTAGATGACATGTGGATTTTCACGGAAACTTGGAAAAAACATTTAAAATCCATAAAAGCCACCCTGAATAGATTGCGAGCTGCTAAACTTACCGCAAAACCCTCTAAGTGTAAAATAGGGTACAGTAAAATTGAATGCCTAGGCCATAATATTCAAGACCAAACATTAAGGCCCAAAGATGACAAGATACAGGCTGTTAAAGATGCACAAAGGCCCGTTACTAATAAAACAAGTCCGAGGTTTTTTGGGTTTAGCTGGGTTCTATCGGAAATTCATCCCCAATTTCTCTGAGATTGCAGCACCTTTAACCAATCTAACGAAGAAAGATCGCCCAAACCAAATTAAGGATTGGCTAAGTCATCACGAAAGGGCTTTTCAAACGTTGAAAAGTCGTCTTACATCCTCCCCAATTCTGAGATTGCCTGTCTTTAATGAAGGAAAACCATTCATACTTAGGTCAGACGCGTCCGATATAGGAATCGGAGCTGTACTGCTGCAAGAATTTGAGGGGGAAGGTAAATTGCCAATTTCCTACGCTAGTAAGAAGTTGTTACCCCGGGAAAGAAATTATTCTGTAATTGAGAAAGAATGCTTAGCAATTATTTGGGCAATTGAAAAGTTCAGGAAATATCTTTTTGGGGAAGAATTTATCCTGGAATGTGATCACAAACCCCTATCATTCATGCAGACTGCTAAGGCATTGAATCCCAGAATTATGCGTTGGGCATTAAAGCTTCAACCATACAGATTTAGGATTGTGGCAATCCGAGGACAAGACAATGTGGGGGCAGACTATCTTTCCAGGTAGTCCGCCATTTAAGTCGCACGTGTATATATGTTGTATTATATATTTATTCTGTATTACTCCTTCTTTTCTACATCGTGTATCGTAAGAAAAAGTCATTCCTTTTTCTCCCAAAAGGAAGGGCCTTTGTTAGGATGCAGAATATATGGAACAACAGAATCAGTAATGGTTGCGTATACGCACAAATACGCAAAGGTTTAGGTATGCACCTGGTCACCTATTCGAACCATGATACGGTACCTTTTCTACTAATAGTCTCAATAAAAGGGCGGTTTGTCTGAGATGGAATTCATTGTGTCTATATTTATCAACGCTTGCACGATTTCCTTACTTTTCTTGAATATCTTTGGAATCTTGTGCATTTTTCAATATATAAAAGATGGAATTTCCCATTCTTGTTAGGGGACATTTTAAACATACCGTTGAAAGTTTCGATATAGAGACGCTATTAATTATCATAAAAGGTAAGTGAAGTTATATATATTTTTACTGTGTTGAAATTGTACATGACAGGGCGATGGCGACTCGTGTTATTGCATTGAATCGCGATGTCTCTAGCATGTCACATTGTATTGAAATAATAAGTCACTCGTTTTCTATTTTGTCGTCTGTTGAATCGGCCAGCATTCCGTGTATGAGTTCTTTCGGGTGTTATCAATAACGTCCCGTTTTTTTCGGTGAAAATAGCGATTGTTACGCACTTGCTTATGAAGCTACGCACATGCGTAATGCCTAAAAATCTGCTGGGACCATTCTTGCGGCTATAGTAAAAGCTGTCCGGATGGACTCGTCGGGTTATTTCGAACAAAAGTAGTCACAGGCCATTTCGGGCCTGCACATAAAACTATAATGGTATGCTGAAAGATTTACCAGGGACCGATAGGTGAAAAACAATTTTAGCAGCTAGATTTTAAATTGTTGTAATTTTATATGGCGTTGTTGGAAAGACGATTTAACTGCCAGTGATAGTCAACTTTCTGTAGCGACCTGTATGTGTCACCTCGAGTTATATCTGACGCATATAAGAATAAGGGTTAGATGCATACACTACAACACACTTACATAAATAAGGTGATAGCTGACATGTATGTTTAGAGATTAGGTAGGTGTAATGTTACACCAAAGTAAATGTAAAAATATTTGTTACACCAAAGTAAATATAAAGATATTTGTTACACCAAAATAAATGTAAAAAAATATTGTACGGTTTTACACACATAAAACAGCAGAATGTAATCTCTCAATATTGATGTAAATATGTTTGCCGAGAGTTCATAATTAGTTGTTTACAACTGATACGTTATACATGTACGAAATTAGCGCGTGGGCAGGGTGATGTCCGACGTTAACGTCCAAACGTTACGTCGGCACCACACTGTTCAACCTTTTCCTGGAATTTTAAGAGAATTGGTATCAGTATTTGTAAACCTCGAAACTATCTAGATAACGTGACCTTGAAGGGAAAAGGGCCACGGGATCTTGATGTTTCGGCTGCGATAGCGTCTCAACCAGGGTGACGTTACGACAGTGTATTGGAAATTTTGTTACGTATGGGTTTGTTCGTTTGGCATAAGAGGTATCCTTTAGCGCTGACATAGGCCAGTCACTAAAAATACTTCTCTATTATATAATTTTGAGTGTGGATATTTAGAAGAGCCGATCCATCCTAACCGCATGGGAGCAGTTAGCCATACACCCACGGGTGAGGGCTAATCGCGCGCTTATAGGGTTAGGCTGTAATTTAAAAGAGTAAGACCACTGAAATTATTTCTATTTTTGTGAACTTCAAACGAACAACTCCATTATTGACGCAACAGAGTGATTCTGAGATTCTAAATGTAGATTGTTTTTTGCAGAATCGTCTCTTGTGTCCCCTCCTGCGTTGGAGGCTGAATGTTGGTGAGCCAAAATGATTGTCACCTGAGGGCACTTATTAGCTGTCCCCCTCAGGCCACGACCAGCGTGGATCAGGCCCAATCAATACATCCAACCACGTAGAATAGCCCGAGTTGGGAGCCAACCGGCTTGAATTGTTATAAGTGAATCTGACATCCCAACGTGGGGATACGATCAGGAAGAACCACTTATACTAATTCTGACGTCCAGAACGACGATCAGTATTACGCGCAAGAAATACTATGCGAAACCAGTGACGACCAAAGTACAGGTTCGATCACCTCAGCGCCGATGGTCTGAAGTAGACAACGTGCAGCTAAGAAGACATATTGTTCGCGAGACGCATGAAATATCAACAGTTATAGTGTTCGCGGGACGCGTATAATCTCGAGATTTCTCGTCAATACAAGAACTGAAATATTAAAGGGCCCAATTTTTTTTCCTATGAGAACTTAAGCTATATGTTAATCATATTCTTTACGTCTTTTATTTCTGACTAGTTGACGTACATCTAGAGCAGGACACTCCAAGATTGATTCTAATTGAAATGATCTTGGAGTGGCAACTTGCCCTAGTATAGGATGGTCAATTAGCCAGAAATAACAGCGTAGGTGGTGTCATTGTATATTAATGTGTTGTTGATGTTTTCTTAGTACATAAAGTACTGAAAAGTTTTTGCTAGTTGTGTGCATTATTTTTCCCTGGTAGCATCGCCATCGCATAAAGGAATTTTCCAATAAGATTTCCCCTCTTCCTTCCTGACCGGCTTTATGTCGTAACAATACAGATGTGTTAAAGCTGCATAGTCTGTAACTTTTAATCTTTTAATTTTAGGAATAATGTTTCTATTTTTCAAGAAAACAGCAAAAAACTTAAAGTTCAGGTATATATTTGGCCAATTTCGTAAATCTAAACAAAATATCAGTATACAAACAACAGCATTTATGCTAAATATTAACTGTCTTTAATTATTGGAGGGACGCAAATAATTACCAACAAGAGACAAACACCTGTTTTTATAAGATAATTCACTTTTCCATGCAGTTTTCAGCTATGGTGGTGAACAGATTTATTGTGTAAACATAACTTAATTCTACTTTTACAAATGATTTAGAAAGATTTTTTTTTTTCGAAAAATGTTCATAGTTGCAGACTTAGCCTCTTTAATAAATGAATTGTTTTTTTTGTGCATGCCAATCCTTTTACGTTTTAAGACAATAAATAAACTTTTAAGATAACTCTTAATTTTATAAAAGCACTCGGTTATCTGTTGACATGGGTCCTGTATCACCTTAATTATCTACTTTTTGACACTCTCTAATCAAACCTATGTTCCCTGCTTCCTAATAATTACTACATGTATAAAAGCCTATCAACAGCCACTCGGCACTGATGATCATAGATGTTTTCTGTTTGTTTCAGTATGCGAGTGCGCACTGCACGAAGCTGTTATGTGTTGCTCACTTGTTTTGGGGTGCTAGTTGTGGAACAGTATCTACTGCATACTCTGCAATCTACTCACGTAAGGCGAATCAGACTGAATTCGAAATTCAACTGGGATGAATTCAGAGAATACAATCATAGTACTATTCATAATCAGACTATTTCAAACACAGATGTTGAAAAAAGTGACGAAAAAGGATACAATACAGAAGATGGGTTTATAATACCTAGAATTTATAAAAGTAAACAGCAAGTATATCAGCGATATTATAAAAGGACTACACCAGAAGAAGAAATAAACTGTAATAACGTTGTAGCAGGAGATATAGACACTATAAACGATGCCACTGATAGATACAAGGGGCATACACAAACTAGAGCAAGAAATGATAGTTTCGAGAATATTGACAATTGTGTTGAGTTTAGGAAAGAACGTGGTTATATTGAACATCCTCTCTCACAAGAAGAATTAGATTTCTCTATAGCTTTTGGAATTCTTGTGTACAAAGATGTCGAACAAGTAGAACGATTGTTACGAGCTATTTATAGACCACAACACTTTTATTGTTTCCATGTAGATAACAAAACAAATGCGGAACCCATTTATAGGGGTCTGAGAAATATTGCTAGCTGCTTCGACAATATTGCTGTTCCCAGTGACAGGGTATCTGTTGTCTGGGGAGAAACGTCTATACTTGGAGCAGAGTTGGTGTGTATGAAACATTTATGGAAATCCAGAAAGTGGAGATACTATATCAACCTTACAGGACAGGAATTTCCATTAAAAACTAATCTAGAAATAGTGAGGATTTTGTCAGTAATGGATGGTGCCAACGTAGTTTATGGAACAAAAACAAGGTAGTGTTGAATAGCATAAAGTTATAAATATCATACACGCACCCAGAAAGTTCCGGAAAGAAGGGTGTGGGGCCAGGTCCAAAAACTTGAAGACGGTTTTTAGTCATGAAATTATTTTACAGAGGAGGTCCGTACCCGTATTCCTAAAAACATGTGCTGTGCCCAGTACACAAAGAGGGCCAACAACAGCCTACCAGCGAAGCGCCATTTATGATGGACCGACACTATATGCTGGCTAAGCTAAGTGATTTTTTAGGGGTCGGGAGAGGTCCAGGCCCCTAGTCTTCCACCCCCTCTGAATCAGCCTACGGATATTAAATGATTTAAAAACATCTCATAAAACATATGAACAATTGAGCCAATATAACTCGTTATCTTTGCGGTTATATATGATTTTTGCTTATTAATATTGACTCCAATGAGGTAGACATGAGTATTAATCTACCTGATAAAGTGATATTCACCGGGACCTTAAGGCTGAGGTGAATATCACTTTTATGCGTAGAAAACCCCTAATGTCTACCGAAATTGCAGTTATGACTTCAACTGTGAATGAAAATTTTCTACTTTCACCATGTTGAATTAAAGGTCTTTCTCACAAGCTCAGCTTTAGCAACCGTTTTTAAAATAGTATTATGTAGGGGATTGTTGCACTTTGAAATGTATAAAAATTCTCTGAATGCTGAATGTAATTCATTTAAACTTTTTTTACATTTTGTTTATTAAAAAAGTCTTTAATTTACGTGTGGGGAGGTGAAACCAAATTATGTCAATTCCATGCACCCATGCTAATTTCATGCATATGCTATGTTGAGCTCTCTAGATGTTGATATAAGAAAGTGGAAATCTTATTAAACTCTGGATACTAGTTTGAGCTTGTTTTGAGCTCATATCAACCATATTTTAGTTTAGACCAGTTTTCAGGTAGACATAAAGATTTAAAAGAGACAAATTGGGCCAATCTGAAGACAGGATTCTCTCCAGTCAAATAACATTATACAATTTATGCATTCTGTTGATGTTAACATCAGGATATGTCAACAAAAGAACAGTGCTGTTAACCGAGGCCAAGCGGAGATGAAAGTCACTTTCGAGGGTTGACTAATCCTGATGTTAACAAAAAAGGAATGCACCAATTGGTGTTGTTTTTCTGTTTGACGCCGTCTCTCTTTTTCTAACTTTGTATTAAAGTAAGTAAGGGTGCAAAGATCAGGAACCGATACAATCAAGTACCACACCTGACCAAGGATACCGGTGGGAAAGTAACAAACTCATAGTTAGACACCACAAACGAGAGCCAAGAGGTCAGCCCTTTTCCAGCAGGTGACCACAAGGCACATATAAATTGACACGTACAAAGGCATATCAAACACAAGACAGAAAAACATAAAAGATCCACAAAAGAACCACCGCCTTGGAACGGTCAGTAAATATTTTACTGGGGGAGGGGGGGGGGCTTAAACCGGTTTTACGGTGCACCAACCTCACCCTTAGTTCAGATGTGGATCAATACAAATTGATGTTTGGTTTGCATGCACGACCCCTAACTGGTCAACGCATCATCTCCTAGAACATATAAACCAAGATATAAAAAGAAGATAAATCAAAGATAAGGACTCAACAGTAAAAAACTGAACTACCAGAGCAAAAGAAGCCCAACAGGTAAATCCAGTTGGGCCTGATAAACAGCCAAAACATCAAGCCCCTACCATCTAATCAATAGATGCGTCTTTTTTAAGTCGGAACCTTTATAGAGTCTGAAGTCCGACCCGACGGCGTGCAATTAAAGAGGAAAGCAAAGTTGCCAACCGTGATTGGGTTTTAATATAAATTTACTCAAGCTTGATGTTCATAGTGTATTGAAAACAAGCTAATTTCCACAATTGCTTTTCATGTTCTGAAACTCTTATGAGATGTGCAAAAGAGTTGCATTTTTAAATCATTTTTCTTATAAAATAACCAAATTCTTAATTCGAAAAATTTGACCTGTGAAATATATATACATAGGAAATAATGCTAGTCTATTTTCATTCATTTTTGAGTAAAAAATCTAATGTCAATTTTCCTATATTTTAGATGTCAGGCAGCAGTAGCAAAAGTAATGTCTATGTGCCTTGCGCTAACTTAAGTTTGTAATTGATGTCATTTTCCAATATCTATTATAGCTGTCTTGCAGCACTGACAAATCGTGATGTCTACCTATCTAGGGTTAAATTTATTTTATCGCTGGTAGACATCAATATCTGCCGTAACATGTGAAATATAGTTTCAGCCAATCAGAGGAGGCCTTTACAGGAGTCATATATAACATTTTTAAATGGTTAATGTTTTCATATCATGGCATAGCCAGATACAACGTCTAAACACCAATACAATGCTATATATGAATGCAAAACATGACTAGTATATTATAATACCACTTTCAAAGCTTCATTGCAGCTGAGAATGTCATTAAAAACAAAAGTATTATGAAAGTCAGAAAGACGGTGAAGATCAGGAATCAATACAACCAAGTAACACACCTGACCCAGGATACCACATGGGAAAGCGACAAAATCACAGTAAGACATCACAAACAAGAGCCAAGAGGTCAGCCCTTTCCCAGCAGTTGACCACAAGGCAGCAATGAACAGACGCGAAAGCATGACAAGCACAAGACATAAATAACACAAATGGTCCACAAAAGCCGCGAAAATTCAAAACTCGATATTTTTTTAAATACTCGCTAATTCGAAAAAAAATTTGAACACAGTGTATTCGGAGAAAATGACCTATTCATGATCTATTTCAATAATTGTCTATAATTGCATATGTTTTGAGTGCTTAAAAGAAAAGTCTCCTTTAGACATTTCTTTTATGCGTCCAAAACATATGTTTGATAGAAAATATACCTGAAAACAATCATTTTTGGGGGTTATTATCCCCACGCTTTTTTTTTAAAAAAAAGTGAAGGAGATATTGTATTCGCCTCCGTCCGTCTGTCCGTCCGTCCGTCTGTCCGTTATGCTATCTCCTCCTAAACCGTTGGACGAAATTCAACCAAATTTGGTGTGTGAGTTACTCACATAAATGGAGCGTGCAACAGCAAAAAAAATGGTCCCGCCCCCTGGGGCCCTGGGGAGGGTTCAAAAGGACAAATATCATTTAATTTCAATTACAAAGTCAATTTCAAAGATTTTTTTATACCAAACTTTGTGTTTGTTCTCACAAATAATAGACACAAAACATATCAGACGAGATTTTAATTCTGTTGCCTTGGTAATGCCACAGTGGTCGGACTTAGGGGCGCTGGGGTGCCGCAGGGATTTTTTTTTCAAACATGGTCATGTGCCATATCAAATCGACGGAGATGATTAGCATAACAGAATGCAACGAAATTTTTTATCTTATGGTCAAACTGGTGACCTTGGGGTGAGGTCAAAAGGTCAAATATCATTAAATTTCGGTTAACATGTCAATTTCAAAGATTTTATACCAAACTTTGTGTGTGTGTTCTCAGAAATGAAAGATACAAAACACATCAGACGAGAGTTTTATTTTGTCACATTGGTCATGCCCCAGGGTGGGACTTTAGGGTGCTGGGGGTCAATTTTTTTCAAACATGGTCACGTGGCATATCAAATCAACGGGGATGACGAGCAGAACACAATGCAAGTAACAGTTTTATCCTAGGGTCAAACTGGTGACCTTAGGGTGAGGTCAAAAGGTCAAATATCATTAATTTCGGTTACCATGTCAATTTCAATTTTTTATATCAATCTTTGTGTGTGTTCTCACAATGAAAGAAAGAAACATATTGAAAAGAATTTTCATTCTGTTGCCGGGATCATGGGCCAGGGGTGGGACTTGGGAAGCTGGGGGTCAAACATTTTAGCGTGGGGATTTGGGATGGCGCCCCGTCGACTGCGCGTTCTAGTATATTTTATATCTACCTACCTATTAAATAAAACATGTCTTAAGAGGCCACTCAAAAGTAGACAAAACGAAGATCTTAATGACAAATGGTAGCTTCAAGAAGGTCGAAAGTTTCGACCTGCATTAAACGAAAATTGGTCTTGAAAATCATTTTTTTGGTATTTTTAGAGTGGCCGTTTTAGACCAGTTTTGCTGTAATTCGAACTACTGAGAATGTCTCCAGTCCCGAGAACTTTAAATTGACGAGATCTGACTGTATACTCACAAATTGTTACAACTGGTGACAAAAGTAGCACCTATTTCTCTTAATGTGTTCAATATTCAATATATACTATGCACAATAAGTATAGCAATTTCTTATGTTTCGCATCTTGTTGTGCTCATCTTTGTGCAATATCGAACAATTTTAATTGCAATGACGAGAACAGGATCTTAGGCAAATGAAACCACGAGTTTACAGACGCCATCTTTTAAATAGGCATTTGGGGAGAACAAGAATTGCAGGAGGGGTCAGTAAGCAAAATTCACATCCGTTGAAAATGCTAAAATGATAAGCATGTGATTTTTGCTTGGTGGTCTAAATTTATTGTGCAGAGTATATATATGTGTTCAATATTTGCAGACCATTTCAAGAACTGAAAGAGAGATGGATTCACAAAGGCATGCCACCACATAACATTACGCCAATCATTGGTTCCACTCATATTGCTGTGAATCGAGACTATGTAGACTTTGCTTTGCATGATCCCCGGTCTAAGGACTTCCTAGAGTGGCTTGAAGACACAGTTTTGGCTGAAGAAACTTTCTTTCCATCGTTACACTATAATCCTCATCTTGGAATTCCTGGCTCATTTCTGGGTAAGTTATACTGGCCGACTTTCAAAAAGCAACACTTGGATAGCAGCTTAAATGTATGTCTCAAAAAATAAGGCAAAACGGTGATTTTGGTTCTATGTTTTAGAGGGTTCATTTGTAAGTAACACATAAAAAATGTGTCCAATTAAAATGAATTTAACGCATTGAAAATATAAACTTTTAAATAGGGGTCAATTGTTACATGTGTCAAAATGTTCAGTGAAAGATTCCCTACATCTTTAAATTAAGACACACGTGAAGTATCAAATTTGTGTCATGGACAGCATGTAGTTTTATGGAAAATTACCTTTGTCTTAAAAGGGTTCAATTTTAATTAGATTTTTATTTTGTTACAGGTGAGGCTGAGGAATATCCTCTAAATCCATTTTTCATGAGATATAAAAACTGGCGGAGGTACCATGGTGTTTATCTGCGTGACTGCAATGGGAAATTTGTCCGCAACATCTGTATACTAGGCCTAGGTGATATCAGCAAGGCAGTCAAAGGTATTGGTCTTTACGCCAATAAGTTCCAATATGATTACGAGCCACTGGCGTATGACTGTCTAGAGGAATGGCTATACGAACGTACATGGAAACAATATCTGAACGATGAGCTTGTTGATACAAGATACTATGAAAGCCTTGATCAGCCAAAATACCAACTAAGAAAAGGTGAAAAGAACACTATTATCATGTGGTAGTAGTCAACCTAGGCTTGAGAGATCATAGAAGCAAGTCTGAAAAACAGATGGCTACCTGTGCAATTCAACACTGCAGGACTTTAGTTTAGAGTGCGTAATGAAAATTTAATTTTCTTATTTCTCAACCAAAACATAAATTGTGGGTACTCAAAAGGACCGCAGCAATAAGACGGCTCTTTTAAGCACCCAAAACATATGTTAAAACTGATGGGTAAGAAAATATCAACATTTGTATGCAGAAAATGTTTGTTTATCTAAACTTTTGTCAACAGGGATACGCATCTCTGACATGAGTACATGTACATTAGTGACAATGCCTCACATTATTGAATATATTTGTGACGAAAGACAGCTATTTGAAAAAAGTGAGTATGACCAGGAATTACCACAATCACACACTGCAGACCAACCCACGGTACCGTGAGGAAGAACCACAGAACATTTACCGTAACTTGACATCCAACAGACAATAAAAGTAAAGCAACCAGCTCTCTCTTCCTCGTCAAGATGACTGCAAAACTAGAAAGAACATAAAGTAACGCATACCAAAACGCATTCCAACATAGAGCCCACACACACACTTGGAGGTAAAGAAAAACAATACATCAACAACAACAGAGCCACCGCCTTAGAACGGACAGCAGCCTTAGCTACCAGGGGCTTAAATGCATTTTACTGGCGCCAAATTTTCGCCCTAGATTATGTTGTTGTTAAAACACAAACATTGTTTAGCTCAAACGGAGGCTTCCTAACTAATACAATGCATCATCACAGAGCACCACGTCTTCTCGTATCTTTAAATCCTTAGTTTGATGCAGCTTGAGGTGTACTCCGTAATATAAATCACAAGTGTATATTGTGATTATTTGGTAAGTTCATGATTAATAAAATGTGAAGAAAACAGAATCTAGCAAACAAACAGTCTGTTGCAAATAAAGAGCTGAAATCGTCAAATAAGGCTAAGAACATATACGCTTTAAAATACGAAAGTGTTACTATGGCAATAAAGAAGAAATATATATAGAATACATTTGAGAGTACCTGTTTCTGTTCTGTTCTGTTCTGTCTTGCTGTATACCTATGTTATCTTGTTATTACATGTTTATCACCAATTAGTCCAGAAAACAATAGACAATGCCCTGACTGCAGCTTTGTATGGTCCGTGTTTGTTAAGAGTTGGGTGACGAAACAGATTTGAAAGAAAATCCTATACTTGTCCAATCAGATGAATAAAGTACTGTAACGTGACCAACTATACGTAACTCTTATCGAGCACGGACTCAACGCATATTATTGAGGTTCGGATACCACATTTCATTCTCGCATAAATGGATTATATTGCCACATAAGAAATGCTGAATTGGACCTATGACATTGCGTTTACTTATGGTAACTTTATTGCTAAACTGCGATTTTAGAAAAGAAAAGCCCTACCGTAATAATGCAGACTAGTCAGGAGAAATTATTACATGTTACTTCTTAGTAAAGCTTGCTTCAGCAATGCATTAGAACAACTGAGTATACGAATTATTTAAGTCCAGAGTAGCTCCAGATGGGCTGTGCCCAGTCTGGAGCAAGAGATGAGACACACTGTGATAAACTCTTAGAAATTACCAAAAAATGTAACCTAGAACAAGTAAATGAAACCTCAACTCATCAAGGAAGAATCTTGGATTTGTTATTCACTAGCCATCCTACCTTAGTGCAACGACATACTGTGTGTCCACCAATCGGCCTTAATGGTCATGACATACTTTCTGTAACCACATTTAAATTATTGTAATGTGAACAAGAAACCTTCCCGGACAGTGTATAACTATAGAAAAGCCGATTGGACTCAAATAAGAGAAGACATGGCCTCCTTCAGAGACATTAATCTGCATAACAACCCGTCATCAAAATCAGTTGAAGAAAACCGGAATACATTAAAAAATGCCTTATTTGAATCAATGGACGAACGCATACCAAAGAAAACTGTTAAAGTTTAAGTTGATGTCCCGTGGATGACCGATAAAGTGAAACGATTGATTAAGAAAAAATGCCGATTATACAGGAAAGCCAGCTAATTAAAAGACAGTAAAAGTACCAAAGCATTTAATGACTTTTCTGAAAGAAGTTCGTAATGTGTTGCACACAGAATATTATAGATAAATTAACAATCTACTAAAACCAGAAAGTGACAAAACCTCTCAATCATTTTGGAAATACATAAAATCGCGCAAACAGGACAGTGTCAGCATTGAAGGATAGAGAGTGCCTAGGATAAGGCTGAAATGTTTAAAGAGACATTCTCTTCAGTATTCACGAAGGAGGACTTAGATAATATTCCCGATAAAGGTCACTCCCCATACCAGAGGGTCTGGATGGGGGGGGTCTAGTATCCACTATTTATTAAAAATTTAGCCCATTTTCATCTAAATTTTATGTTATTCATTAAAATTAGACCAATTATACATTAAAAGTAAGGAAGGTGGCAAAGAAATCTGATTATTCATTATTCATTAATGTTTTCTTCAATTCATTAAAAAAATAGGATTATTCATTATTTTATGCCCTCATTATTCACTATTCATTATTTTTGGCTCATTATATACTATTCATTATAATCAAGGGCCATTATTCACTAATCATTATACCCCATCCTGATCCTCATACCAGTCAATGCCTCACATGCATGTAACGCTCAACAGTGTCATCAGATGTGTAAAAAAGACTCAGTCCTAAAAAAACTTGCGGACCAGATAAATGCCCATTTTGGCTCAACAGGAAATAGTTAATGAAATAGCCCCTGTGCTTCAGAATATATTCCAGCAATCACTGAACGAAAGTAAAACTCCATCGGACTGGAAAAAGGCCAATATAGTTCCAATTTTCAAAAAAAGGTGACAGAACAAAACCTACATATTATCGACCTTACAGCAGTGGTATCACAAATGCTTGAATATATAGTAGTAGCTCAGGTTATGGACTATTTAGATCATCACAAAATTATTTACGAAAACCAGCATGAGTTCAGATCGCGTCGTTCTTGTGAAAGTCAACTTCTGCTCACAACTGATGACATCGTTAGGAGTATACACCAGAGTTATCAAGTGGACATGGCCATTTTGGACTTCGCGAAAGCCTTTCATAAAGTCTCACATCAAAGGCTTTATTTTCTTGTCCTTTGGGATCATGGGTTTCATTGTGGAACTTTGAAATTATTAAAGGGTCACTGATGACGCCTAAATGACAGAAACTAGGTAGTCTGGACCAGGAAATATGCACACTCTAATTTCAGTTCTTTGGTACAGTCTTTGCTTCCAAAGGATTCCCTTTTAAGAACATATTTGACTTACGAGGGTCATTTGGAAAGTTCTTAGCATGACATCATAACTCCACAATGCGTTGATAAAATGCTATCAAATGATACATTTTTGGAAACTAGAATTCAACGGCTACTTGGTGGTTTAATTTTTATTGAAAAAAGACTTGGCGTGCACGTGCATCGCATGCTCAAAATGAGTATGGGTTTATATACTGGCGGAAAGTTTAAGCAAAATACTTGGAAAAAAGCGAAGGAAAATTTGGGACCTCATTTGCGATCATGATTTGACAAATTAACGATTTGGTGCCAACTTATTTTTATCAAAGTATGTTATGCGATCGCTGTTTGCACGACTACCGCCTTTACATTTGGAAAATGTTGTTTTATAGAGAAATAGTAACCTTTCAAAAATGAGACTTTTTTCGATTTTTTATATACTTTTACTATTAATTGTGTCATTACAGGAGCTCGAAAAAAGCCTATTGAGTATATATTTTGCATTATTTATAGCCAACAATGCATAAGAATCATTTCGTCGTGCGAAATGTGTAGTTTTATTATTTCTGTATTCAAGAATGATAATACTAATAACACTACCCCTACTTTTCAAGAAGTGGGTGGGGTAATTCAACCCCGCATATTTTGTAGATGGCATAAGAACTTCTCAAGGTATCGCGTTAACCATCACAAAAGTGATTAATTTCTACTCTAAATGTAATTTTACCTTTTTGCTTGCCACTGTTTTCAATTGAAATGAACCAGAACGTCAACTCATAGCTAAACTCATTCTGCCCATGGGAAGATTTTAAAAGTTATCTTCCCTTTGCTCTGGTTCACAAAATTTCTTTTGCTTTCAATACAAAGAACATAAAATGTACTTGACAAAAATACCAACGTATGGCATTTATAAGCTATTGTCGGTCAGATTTTTTCCAAATATGTGCATTGTGACATGCGATTTTTAGACTTCAAAATAGGCGTATTGCTTCGCTTTCTAAATGGTTGCGGTATTGCTGTTCCGGTATTTATTTATTAGAAACATCCAACCCGCTCATCAATTGTATAATCACTGTACCAGATTGTGAACTACCAAATAGTACAAAATTATCTAATTTCATGAACTATTCTTAATGTTCTGCACACTTTTCCAAAGGTTAAATGTTATATTTTCCACTGAAATTTTGCGTTTTCCAGTATACAAACAGTACATATATTCACAATAATATTTTTCGTGTTTGCACCATAACATCTTCATGAAATGTGTGCTATAACAAAGAGAAAAGATAGCTCTTTAAAATGATACCAAACATGATAGGGTGTGTAAATTGGTTACGGAGATATAAGACCATGCTAAGAACTTTCCAAATGCCCCTCCTACTACAGCTGGTGACTGGGACTGTGTTGCGGCGGAAGAACGTCTCCTTGCCCTTCACTATAGTGTAGATTTTATTTTCTTGTCCTTCGGGATCAAGGGTTTCATTGTGGAACTTTGAAATTATTAGAGGGCCACTGATGACGCCTAAATGGCAGAAACTAGCTAGTCTGGCCCAGGAAATATGCACACTCTAGTTTCAGTTCGTTGGTGCAGTCTTTGGCTCCAAAGGATACCCTTTTAAGAACATATTTCAAGGAAAATGGCTTACTATGGTATCCAGAGCACCATACTCTACTGGGTCATGAATTTCTTAAATGGACGAAACCAACAGGCAGCCCGGCGGAAGTTACATCTGGAGTCCCTCAGGGGTCGGTGTTGGGTCCAACCCTGTTCTTGATATATATAAACTCTGAAAATATAAACTCTAATATCAGACTCTTTGCCGACGATTGTGTTGTATACTGACAAATTGACTCTCCCCAAGATCATGTTATCCTGCAAGAGGACCTAAAAAACCTGTTTGATTGGAGTAACACTTGGCAAATGAAATTTGATGTTGATAAATGTGTAGTTATGAACATAGGGAACCTAAAAATTAAGTCAAAACATGCATACAAGATAAACAATCACATATTTGACACTGTGAAACATCATCCATATTTAGGAGTGGAATTAACTGATAATATGAAATATAATAACAATATAAACACCATTACATCCAAAGCTTCAAGAGTTCTCGGATTTGTGAAACGTATTCTTAAACATTGCCCAAGAACAGTGAAAGAAAGAGCATACATAAAATTAGTACGTCTGCAATTGGAATATAGTTCACCCATTTGAACCCCCAGCAAAAGACCCAAATTAAGCAACTTGAACAAATTCAAAGAAACGCAGCCTGATTTGTTGTTAATAAACCCTACAACTATCAGAGCCCATCAAGTGTTACCACCATGTTACAGCAACTAAATAAGCCAACGTTAGAGGACCGCTGTAAAGCTGCAGACCAAATTCTCATGTACAACGTTATAAACAGCCTAGTGGCTGTCCCACAGAGTTATCTGCCTCAAATATTACCACGTTATGTTGATAATATCTGGTTTATCATATACCACTGTAGACTGAATATTGTAATGACCCAGTTTCGTGAGCTCAGCTGTCTAGGTCATAATCAATAACGTGTCTACCATTTTAGCAGACAGCATGACTATAATCTATCATTAATTTTACGGTGCATTCAAAGGGAAAAGCTTCGGCATTGGGCACATATCAAACTACATCAATTACCTCAGGTTTCTGAATGGTTTTTATCTGTGCAATTTAGATTATGCGAGTGTATTCTCCAATAATTTCTCCTGCATAAAGTCTGCTTGTAAACATGTGCCTCCATCTTGCTGTGTAATTCGCATTGACTTATGGGATTTGTTGTGTAGAGCGCTGTGTATTGTTTCGTCTGCCAAAAGAAGTATTCACGGCTTTCAGTTAAAATTCAAGTGTATTAGTCTACACTGTGCAGATTTTCATTGTAAGGGTCATTTAGATCATTCATTTTCCTGCAATATCGGATGGTTTTCATAGTAAAGTTCATTGGTTATTAGTGAGATAGAAGCAGATCTGTACGGTGACCCCCTGGTTTTCTTAGGTGTAATGGCGACATTGCGCTATTTTCCTACGTCTTTAACGGTTTCCTACGAACGTTATTTCGTAGGATGGCGTGATCATACGCGTTTTCATTGTAGGATTAGTAGGAATTTCGTATGATCTGTAGAATTTTGGTATGATTGTAGGACGTAGGACCGTAAACTATTTAAACCAGCTCGTAGAATGAAACTGGGGACTTGAGTTTTTGACTTCAGAGCAGTAGCATCGCGCATTTAATTCAGTACGTTAATTTTTCATTTTAGACATCTTTGGACCAAATTAAGCTTTGTTATCGAGAATCTACATTTATATAAATTAATCACGCATCATAGATTAAGTCCGTATTCGTTTACTATTGCCTATAGTAAACATTACCATATTAGGGCATTTCTGAGCTCCAGAGCAGTTGAGTTTTGTTTGATAAGTCAGAGTTCAAGATCAGTCAGCTGATATTTTCTTCTTAAGGGTTAAGTTTTGCTAAGATAATTAATTTTAGATAAAGGCTACTGCCATATAAATTTCTAAAGCTCACTATTTTACTTTAAATAACAGATTCATTTGTGGTTTTACAGAATAAACATATTCATGCAGCCTTAGAAGGGTCATTTTTATTGTATATATGCAAGGGCCTGTTGCTGGTTAAATGATGAGTTAACACAAGTTTTGAAGATGTTATGTTGAGAATGCATATATGACATTTTTTCTTTTCTTTTTATGACCTTCCAAATAAAACAGGAATATCATAACTTTGGCTTTGATCTTATTTCCATTCCCTGCAATATAAAGAAACCAAGGTATCAACAATTATTTCATTCATTTGAAGTCCACATTTTTTAACAGTACGCTACCAAATATTATTGCACTCTGCATTCCGTCTGTAGCTGGTCTGAGCCCATAACAGACTACGGGTCGTAACATAAGTGGTGGCAACGGTGGGATCTGTCAGCATAAATACAGATCCAGTGATACGGACCTAGATTAAGATGGGTAGGAAAAAGACCAGTAGTATGCCTAGCAGAGTAGTAGAGCACTCAGAATCTGAGTCTGACAGTGAAGTGACATTTACTATGGGAGCACCTGAACCAGGAAAATCAGTTCAAAACATCCAAGTCACTGAATCTCATGTCAACACTTTACCAATAGATAGTGCATGTGTCAGTCAAGATGACCATGAGGCAGTTGAAACTTTAATGCAGCTACGTGATGATGCCAACATAAATCAGCCAAGACAAATTAGAAATAGCTTTGTTAGAGCCAATAACACAGACAACAAATTAGGGCCCTCAATTGTTGACACACTACACTGTAGAGATACATATGATGGCATCATGATTAATGCACAGGTACACAGCAATAGTGCTTTGAACAATGATAGATTGCCGTACCAGTCTAATATTAATTCTGAAGCAGCAGTTAAAAGCACTATTTCAGGGCTGAATCCAGCTATCACATGTTTACAACAACAACAAACAGGCATGCAGCAACAGCAAGTTAATATACAACATCAGCAAGCAAGCATGCAGCAAAAGCAAGATAACATTACAGGAGCCCTAACTAATGTCGTATCTATGCTGCAGCAGTTGACAGAGAAATCTAATAATGCTAGCCAAAATAATTGTGCAACAAATGTACAGACTGATCAAGTGGCATGAGCTTCTGAGACTAACACATGTAATCAACAGACTACAGTATTGTCATCAAACAGAGCTGGTGGTGATCATGTATCTGATATCAGACAAAGAAATTCATATGAATTAGGCAATGTGTCTTCTGAATGGCTAAGTAGAGGCTCCACAGTTAATGGTAATACTGATATTTACCGACATGATGTAAATACAACCACAGCAGGAACTGTTCATAGAGATCAGAATGTGGCAATAAGTGAACACATAGATGGTCAAGGTCACTATTCACAGTTTCAACATAGATATAATCCCTATACAAATAGTTCTGTCCCACCCTTATCAAATGAAAACCCTCGACTGGTGTCTAGTGTAGAGAGAACACATTATAGTAGACCACAAGTAACTTCTGGGTCAGGTGACATAAAGATTCCCCCTTTTAATGGCAAGGAGGAATGGAAAGTCTGGGTAAGTAGATTTAAGACAG
The DNA here is from genome assembly GCA_964019695.1 of Loripinus fragilis. Classification (NCBI taxonomy): domain Eukaryota; kingdom Metazoa; phylum Mollusca; class Bivalvia; order Lucinida; family Lucinidae; genus Loripinus; species Loripinus fragilis. Next base: position 7,250,461 of record OZ026525.1, read on the forward strand.
TAGCGGACAGGAAAGGTTGGTCAGAGGAAACTAAGTTGGATAACATTTTACCCAAGCTTCAGGGTAAGGCGGGTGAGTTTGTGTTTACCCAACTGTCAAGACATACACTTTCATGCTACAGTGAACTAATAAAAGAATTAAACAGTAGATTTCGGGTGGTTGAGACAAGAAAGACATATGCAGCAAAATTTAGTCAACGAGCACAGAGGAATGGAGAAACGGCTGAGGAATTCACTGCAGAATTGAAACGGCTATATGCGAAGGCATATAAGTTTCGTGATGAACAAACCAGACAAGAGGACCTGGTCAGAAGATTTTTAGATGGCCTTCGTGACAGTGATGCACGATTTAAAGTAGAGTACAACAAAGAACCAGAAAATATAGATGAAGCCGTGTACTATGTGGTCAACTTTGTCCAAACTAAGCATAGAGGTATTCAAGAAGGACATACAGATAGAAAATTCAAGAAATATGCTAGAAGAGCAAGCTGTGATGATGAAGATACATCAGAAGAATACTTGTCAGATGAAAGTAATGACTTGCATAGAGTGAATAGAGTTCCAACAAAGAAGGAACCATCCCATAATAAGAAAACATGCAAAGATGCGGAGAAAAAGGACCCCCTTCAACGGAGAATGAGTCTTTGAAAGTATTGTCTGAAGCAAAAGACATGTTGCAAACATTAATGTTACAGATGCAAGAGTTTTCTAAGGTTAAGAGTGTTGAAAAGCCCACACAACAAGAGTATAAACCGCAAAGAAGTAGAAATGTTGCTTGTTACAACTGTTCTCAAAAGGGACACATAAGCCGTGACTGTCCACAGAAGGTTAATAAGCCTTCATTTAGAGCCCAAATGCATTATCCTAGATATGATCAAGGACCTCCACAAAGGGGTATCCAAAACAATACTACAGGTAATCCTTTAAACTAGAAAGGGCTGTCTTTGGTGGCCACAGGGAAGCCTGCATAGAATCTATGGGCCAATTTAAACATACAGACTCAAGTGATACTCAGACTTAAAAGTCAATCAAGACTTCAAGAAAGTTACCAGATGGTATTTATATTAGGGGTTCACTTCAGGGTTATCCAATTCTTTTTACAGCAGATACTGGTGCTTCTAAGACTGTGATTTCTAAACGCATGTATGAAGCAATGGAAGTAGAAGACAGACCTGTTCTTTCAAGCTCTTCACGGTTGATAGGACCTGGAGGTTCAATTATAAAAGAACTAGGTAAAGGTAATTTTTCCTTAAAATTAGGAAACATAGAAGTACTAGTTGAAGCAGTGGTGGCTGAAATTGATGATGATGGTTTGCTAGGTATAGATGTACTTCAAAATGATAGAAATGGTCCAGCAGACATACTTCTAAGTAAAGGAGTTCTGATGGTGCAAGATAAAGCCAAGCCAATGATACAGATAGGGTTGGAAAACAGGGTATGTAAGGTAGTGTCAGCTGATCACTATATTATTCCCCCTATGGCAGGGTCTGTGATAGATGTCTTTGTAGAGAGACATGATTATGATGATTTTTCAAGTGAAAGTGAGTGTCTGATAGAATCAACAGATCACTTAAAAGAAGCATACCCTTTACAAACGGGTACTCCCAAGATGTTGTTTGAGCAAGAGAATCAAACAGAAAAGAACAATTTCTTCAGAGTAAGAAGAATTGATATTGCAGCCAAGTCAGATAACTTGATAGTCGATATGAACAAAAGTGACAGTAAAGAGGTTGCAAGAGTCACAAGTCAACAGAGAGAACAAGAGTACCAGGTAAGAAAAGGCTCAGAATTTTCAGGTCCATCCAGTCCAGATTTACCAGGCCCAAGTACATCAGACAGATCAGAGGTCAGCTTGATTGGAGGAGATAAGTCACACAATCTGACCAGTACCACAGTAGGTATTATTTCAGCTGATGAACTTAGAAGGTATCAGAATGAGGACCAAGATCTAGCTATAATGGTACAGAGTAAGTCAGTAGGGGTTAAACCCAGCAGACAAGATATGGTTACAAAAAGTCCAGCCTGTCAGCATTACTGGATCCTTTGGGATTCACTGGTGCTATTGAATGGTATTCTGTACAAAAAGTTCCTTAAAAGGGACGGAACAGGTGAATACCTTCAGCTGCTAGTGCCCGCAGCATTAAAAAAGGACATATTGTGTCAGATGCACAACTCTCTTTTAGCAGGTCATCTTGGACGCAAGAAAACAAAACAAAAAACTCTACAGAGGTACTATTGGTACAATCTGAAAGAGGACGTGAGCCTTCATATTCACAAATGTGATGTATGTGCGGCTGATAAAAAGCCCAATAAGGTGCCACGTGCTGCCCTTGGATCATTACCAGCGGGAGCTCCAGGTGATTGTCTTGCCACAGACTATTTAGGACCATTTCCAGTTACAGCTCAGGGTAACAGATACATATTACTTCTTACAGACCACTTTTCCAAGTTTGTGGAAATCATTCCAGTACCAGATATGACGGCTGAAATATGTGCTTCAAAAATTTTGAATGAGTATATCTCAAGATGGGGCTGTCCTCTTTCTATTCATAGTGATCAGGGAAGGACATATGAGAGTAAGGTGTTTAAGGAGTTATGTAGAATGTTAGAAATAAGAAAGACAAGAACAAGTGTTAGAAACCCTAAAGGGAACGGTCAATCCGAGAGATTCAACAGAACCCAGCTAAGAATGATCAAGGCTTACTTGTGCGATGAGCAAGAAGAATGGGATTTGCATTTAGGATGCCTAGCAGGTGCTTACAGAGCCACCCCACATGAAGCAACCAAAATGACACCAAACTTGATGACAATGGGTAGAGAAGTCAGACTACCTGCAGAGCTTGTATTGGAAGTTCAAGTACTCCACAGGGAGACGACATAACGTCATATGGGGACTATGTGGACTTATTGAGATCACGAATGCAACATGCACACGAAGTAGCTAGGAAGTACTTAGGCATGTCAGCAAAGAGAAGCAAAGACATTTATGACACCAAAGTAGCTGTCAACAGGTTTGAAAAAGGTGACTATGTGTGGTGTCTAAATGAAGCCATAAAGGTAGGAGTCGCTCCGAAATTGCAACACACATACCATGGTCCTTTCCTAGTACTAGAAAAGGTGAATGATGCTAACTTTGTGATACAGATGGAAAAAGATGGTAAGAAGGTGCTACTTCACCATGATAAGCTGAAACCTTATGAAGGAGAAAATCCTCCGAAATGGTTGGCTAGGTCCAGAAAGAAGTTGAGGCAGTAGAGTCACAATTGTTTAGAACAAGCAATTAATATTTTATTGAATTTAGTTACACTGTTATTTTGTTGAGTTTGTTTATTTTCATGTGCAATCAAATGAGTAGGGCTATTTAGTGTACGGCAGAAAAAGAAACAGTGAAGAAATACTGAGTGTTAAGCAATCAGAGAGTGAAATTCTTTCTTGTGTAAAGAATCCACTGAAGTTGATCAGAAGTAAAGGGATAGTTCTAGTCAAGTACGGGTGAACAAGTACGGGTGAAGATGACAGACCTGATACAGTTTTAGAATGAAGAGGACTTGATACATTTTATGTGAAGAGAGATTTCTAGAGACAACACGACGAGGAACCATGAGAAGGTTATGAAGAGGTGAACTGTCTAGAAGTGATTGGTAGTTTTTAAAGAAAGATCCAAAGAACGGCGTACTGATATATTGTGAAGGACTAAGATAGAATTCAGAAGGTAGAAGATTTCATAGAACGGTGTATTTCTTTAATAGGACAGAGAAAGGGTTAAGAAGAGATGAATTTGTGTAATAAAAGGATTGGAGAGTGAATAGTGGTGCTAGTTTATATGAGAAAAAGAGAAAGGAGTTCACAATATAAATGTTATGGTTATACTGTATGAAGTGTTGTAGAAATAAAGAATTTTGTCATAAAATGCAGTTGTATCAATTAAAGTCCAATAGGTATTAGGTCAGGGATCACTATCTTGGCGGAAGTCATTCAGGTTAATTATGACTCAAAAGTATTTCTGTATAGCTTCAGGCTAAGATGGAGAACAACCTGTTGCAAGGGGTAGAAGAAGATAGAATAGAGAGAGCAAGGAAGAGAGGGAAAGCGTACCAGTGCTTAAGATGTTTCAGTAGAGAGGGGAAAAGGACGGTTGACATAAAGTGTCGAATAGAAGATCACATCATGAAGATGCACTTGGCCTTGGAGGAAGTGCCCTTCTATTGTAAGCTTTGCTCGTTTAAGTGCCAAAGGAAAGATCAGCTGTTGCAGCACGTTTCTGGATATAGTCGACATGTCCCTCTAGCGGCAAAGTACAAGATAATCGACCATAGTCAGTGTTTAGTGGAAAACAGGCAACCCCATGTTTTTGGACCCCAGGACTATAGGGTTCTTTCAGCTACGGATAGCCTTTTGCACTTTCTAGGAGTACAGGCAAAGGGATCAGTGACCAGTCCTCCGGTGCCCACATCAACACAGGAGACATGGACAGCACAGGCCATCCCAATGCAAAAGGTAGCAGTGACACCGTCAAATCAGAATGTTGTAACAGCAGACAATAGTTTGACGATTAAGACAGTGCCTACCGTGTTGCAAGGAGATCTACTTAGGACCCCATCAGCATCTACAGAGAATGGTTCCCACTTCACCATGGCGACACCAGTTCAGAATCCGCCAGATCAGCAGAATTTTGCAAGTCAGCTGACTGCATTTCTACAGAGTATGTTGGCACCACAAGTCGTCCCCATACAAGGTGAACATCACGAAACATTATCCAATACTTTATCAGAGTCAAACAGTGATTTAGTTCAAACTGGAAGCATCAGTTCTTCTGGAACAATATCAACAATGACAGAGTGCTATCAGCCATCAGCAGCAAATTCAACAGAATTAAGTGTAGAGAAGACAGATCAATACATCCCTACTCAAATGGACAAGATAAAAGATAAGGGTACAACAGTAAAGCCAAAGAAAGCAGAAATGTTTGTTTTGAATGACACTGAGGAGGATGTGCTAGATCTGGAGGACGATGACCACATGTCAATTGCGTCAGCGGGAAAAAGGAAATATGAAAGTGAGGATCCACTTCAGGAAATTAAAAATGCGAGACCGAAAACAGAGCTGCCAGTAAATATGGAGGAATTACGTACGAAGGCTCTGGTAAATGAAGTAGGAAAGTTTCGTAAATCTGTGGCAAAGAATACTATGGTGGGGACAAAATTAGAAAAATCTTTAGTAGAAAACAATTACATGCTAGCAAAACTGACAGAAGCAATAAATAGGTTTAAAACAGTAGCAGAAGAAAATGAAATTGAGGAAAGAAGGAGAGAAGAGCGAAGAAGAGCATGGGAAACAAGGAGGGATGAGGAGTTTATGAGGGAGCTAAGTAAGATACGTGGAATAATGGATAGAGATTGTAAGAAGAAAGAAGAGCAGACAGGAGCAGATAGAGATAGTAAGAAGAGAGATGAGCGGACAGGAGGAGCAGACAGAGATAGTAAGAAGAATAAACTGAGAAGAGCTGATAGAGATTGTAGAGAGGAACATAGAAGCAAGTCACCGGACAGGAAGATGGTGGACAGGACAAACACACAGAATGATCGGAACAAGGAAAACAATAAGAGAGACTCAGTTTTGCACAAGTCATATACCAGGCACACATTGCAGTCGTACTATGAGAAAAGGAATAATAGGCATTGAGAACTTTCATTTAGAGTGATTAATTGTTTTATTGAACACAGTTTTAAATATTGAAAAACATGGTTTAAGCAAGGCCAAATTTGATTGTTTTGTTTTAGATTTATGAAAAAGTAAGCTATTTCTTGTGTATGTTAAAGGACATAAATTATGAGAAAATCTCATGACTTTTGTCGTTTTAACATGGCAAGAAAGCTCCTATATTGTAATGAACTAAATTTTTACTTCATGGTAGTTAATTAAATTTGAGCCTGGATATGTATATTATATGACAAAAAGAGTGAAATTGTTTCAAAAGTGTATCAAGCTTGTCATGGTATATGTTGTATAATGTAGTGTCTATAATGCTAATCACAATGTGGTTTCAGCATTAAAAACACTAGCATTACTCTGTAACATGAAATTGTATTCAAAATGCAATGATTTTGGTCTTGGGTCAGCTTGATGACTTAATTGATACACTTGTTGCTGTATTTTTATATGTTTGAATTGTGGAGTAAGTAACATAAGGTTTGAAGATATCAATTTCACATATAAGTAATCATTGACAGTAAGGACCAGATGTTTGTATTTGGTGGGTATGGCATTTCCTAGTCATGTTCAATTTTATTATTGTTTCTGCAGTAACATGTCAGGGTAAAAGTATTTGGGAAGAAATGGATCAAAACTTTAATCAGGATGAAGTCTTATCCTACTCATATACTGAACGAAACTTCTAAACCGCCAGTTAACAAAACACATTTTTTCAATATAACTCTTTTATTATTAAACTGTTTGAAATAATATTTGACACAGTATATTTGGACTCATGTATGCGTCGATTGAACATAACACAGTTTGATTCAATAAGGATGTTCATTTATGCGTAACGATAGAGTACTTTTACATGTTTTGCACGTGGCACACAAATACTTAATGTTTTTCGCCATGTGTATACTCGTATTTTCATCGACAACTATCCGACAACTTTATTTCATCACAAAAATGCCAACGTTTGGGTTGTATGAGTATAAAGTAGAGGGGTCGGGCTGTGGGTTCAATCAAAAACGGGGCGTCGATGAGACTAATTCATAATTTATCATAAAGTTTGACATGTTTTGATAGAGCCGAAAGTTTATACCACAACGTGTCGGTCATTTTTCATTTTTGCACTCGTATGACCAGAAAAATCGACAAAAACTGAGTTTTACGTAAATCATTAAATGTCCTGTATAGTCCACCATACTTTGGTTCGGTGATGCACAAATGCTGCATTGGAACTTCGGAAGTGTCGAGATTGATGTGCAGTAAACGGTTAATGGGTGACGAATGTTTCAATAATTTTTAAGACAAAAACATTTCATCTCCATAAACACATTTATGTGTTCTTTTAGGCCATATGGGCCTCCATAGGAGCACTGAATTGCATGAAAATTGCTACTTTATTATAAAATAAGCACGATAGTGTTCAATAATGTTCATTTACAGCACTAGAAAGCTTCAGTAATATTGTGGACAAAAACATGGCGTCTCTATAAAGCATTCTTGTGTTGTTTTATGTCATATGGGCTTCCATAGGAACATTGTGGATTACCTGAAAATTGCTACTTAATAAAAGCGAAACCCAAAAATATTCAATAATGTCCATTTACAACACCATAAAGTTGGTGTTTTTCACTTTAGGCCCCTTGAATATTCGGTTTTAAGCGATGAGTTCAATTTCATCTCCATAAACACATTTCTGTGTTCTTTTAGGCCATATGGGCCTCCATAGGAGCACTGAATTGCATGAAAATTGCTACTTTATTACAAAATAAGCACGATAGTGTTCAATAATGTTCATTTACAGCACTAGAAAGCCTCAGTAATATTGTGGACAAAAACATGGCGTCTCTATAAAGCATTCTTGTGTTGTTTTATGTCATATGGGCTTCCATAGGAACATTGTGGATTACCTGAAAATTGCTACTTAATAAAAGCGAAACCCAAAAATATTCAATAATGTCCATTTACAACACCATAAAGTTGGTGTTTTTCACTTTAGGCCCCTTGAATATTCGGTTTTAAGCGATGAGTTCAAATTCTAGCGTTTGTGTGAAAATGAAATGCGACGGTGCCTTTATACAGTCTATCAATTGAGCATGTTGCTTTCAATTTATGAAAATGAAATTTTGACAGGTTCTGTTTAATTGATTTTTCCATATTGAGTGTAAATTTTAGCCATGTATGTATCATATATGTTAAGAAATATGAGAAAATGTTGAGTGGCGGTTTGGAAGTTTCGCTCAGTATAGTTTTAAACCATTTACTTATAAATTAACATCTGTCCTGTCATGATATATTGTCAGTATTTTTTACTTCCAAAGGCTGCATGATTCAGAGGATACTTAGGGGATCACCAATTCTATCTCACTTCTGACACCATGTTTTGGTAATAGTAAGGAGGCTTAAGAATTGTTTTTTACTTAAATGTTTGTGTGAGGTATTTGATGAAGGTAAAAACTGGTTCGTCAATATCCTGATTCATGTTCGTTGGTCGGAACTTCAACGAACTTGGAGGGGGGTAATGTAATGACCCAGTTTCGTGAGCTCAGCTGTCTAGGTCATAATCAATAACGTGTCTACCATTTTAGCAGACAGCATGACTATAATCTATCATTAATTTTACGGTGCATTCAAAGGGAAAAGCTTCGGCATTGGGCACATATCAAACTACATCAATTACCTCAGGTTTCTGAATGGTTTTTATCTGTGCAATTTAGATTATGCGAGTGTATTCTCCAATAATTTCTCCTGCATAAAGTCTGCTTGTAAACATGTGCCTCCATCTTGCTGTGTAATTCGCATTGACTTATGGGATTTGTTGTGTAGAGCGCTGTGTATTGTTTCGTCTGCCAAAAGAAGTATTCACGGCTTTCAGTTAAAATTCAAGTGTATTAGTCTACACTGTGCAGATTTTCATTGTAAGGGTCATTTAGATCATTCATTTTCCTGCAATATTGGATGGTTTTCATAGTAAAGTTCATTGGTTATTAGTGAGATAGAAGCAGATCTGTACGGTGACCCCCTGGTTTTCTTAGGTGTAATGGCGACATTGCGCTATTTTCCTACGTCTTTAACGGTTTCCTACGAACGTTATTTCGTAGGATGGCGTGATCATACGCGTTTTCATTGTAGGATTAGTAGGAATTTCGTATGATCTGTAGATTTTTGGTATGATTGTAGGACGTAGGACCGTATACTATTTAAACCAGCGCGTAGGATGAAACTGGGGACTTGAGTTTTGACTTCAGAGCAGTAGCATCGCGCATTTTATTCAGTACGTTATTTTTTTCATTTTAGACATCTTTGGACCAAATTAAGCTTTGTTATCGAGAATCTACATTTATATAAATTAATAACGCATCATAGATTAAGTCCGTATTCGATTACTATTGCCTATAGTAAACATTACCATATTAGGGCATTTCTGAGCTCCAGAGCAGTTGAGTTTTGTTTGATAAGTCAGAGTTCCAGATCAGTCAGCTGATATTTTCTTCTTAAGGGTTAAGTTTTGCTAAGATAATTAATTTTAGATAAAGGCTACTGCCATATAAATTTCTAAAGCTCATTATTTTACTTTAAATAACAGATTCATTTGTGGTTTTACAGAATACACATATTCATGCAGCCTTAGAAGGGTCATTTTTATTGTATATATGCAAGGGCCTGTTGCTGGTTAAATGATAAGTTAACACAAGTTTTGTAGATGTTTTATTGAGAATGCATATATGATATTTTTTCTTTTCTTTTTATGATCTTCCAAATAAAACAGGAATATCATAACTTTGGCTTTGATCTTATTTCCATTCCCTGCAATATAAAGAAACCAAGGTATCAACAATTATTTCATTCATTTGAAGTCCACATTTTTTAACAGTACGCTACCAAATATTGTTGCACTCTTCATTCCGTCTGTAGCTGGTCTGAGCCCATAACAGACTACGGGTCGTAACAATATATATCAACACTCATTCTTCCCACGGACTGTGACCTACTGGAACCAGCTACCTGCTTCCATTACCAACCTACAGTGTCTGGATAGCTTCAAGTTTGCTGTCCAGCCCTCATTCAGTGTGTAAATTATCCAAAAACTGTGCAGTGTATATACATAATGAATGTTTTGCAACCTTACTTACTTATACGTGACATTATAAATTCAAATTTTAAATTTTTGAAGCGATTGGGAAAAGGAAAGGAAATAGTGGTACTGCCATGTGCATACATGATCTTCAACTTCAATAGGTTTACTCGTCTAAATCCGCTAGGCAGACATCTCGACAATGTGTTAGTAGATTCCACTCGCGTTGCTTTTTAAACAAGATACATTTGTCTACAAGGAAATGCATGTTTACACTATTACCCAAAAATGCACATGGAATTACACAACAGCCTACACTATCACTACTGACACCTTAGCATTTTTTTCGAAAAAAAAGTAAAATTTCTTCATTCTCTGTAATTTGCTGTTATGTTTTATTAAAACTATATAAAATAGTAAAACAAAAACAATGTCACCGTTTAGTATTTGAGCTATGCTTTCCAAAGACATGTATAATGCGCTGTTTTTCTACACAAATGTTCAGGACTGAAGTAAAAGATAATCAGGTATATTATATGGTAGCTGATGCTTATAGCAGAGCTTAAGTTTACATGAAATACTAGGATGGTTAGTTTAACTGATGTGAATCTAGCCATTGTATATTTACCGGCCAACGTTTTCATTAACTAGAAATGATATTTATGAAACGTTATGCCCCCAACCCTTTGCTTGTCAGGAAGGATTCATAACGAAAAATTCATCTTAAGTTTTAAGCTATTTTACCAAGCCACATTATGTAGATGGTTGGTGATGGAGGTCCATACAGATGGATAGTTTGATATCCAATTTTAAGTGTCTTTTTTTCAAAACTTACAGGGGTTACCCCCCTTAGTTGATTTATGTAGTTTTAAACAACTTCTTATGTGACTAGACATATAAGAGGTTTAAGCCACTAAAGTGTCAAAAAAAACAGTTATTAGCCACATAAGTAGTCATTTGTAAACACAGACGCTCGAAAAAATGTAAAAGGCAATAACAAAAATAGAATACAACAAATTTCTTTCAAATTTTAATCAATCAATTTACTCATTATCTTCTATCAGCTGACCAAGATTAAAGCCCCTAGCTGTAATAGTTTTTGAGATATCAAATGTTTTATCTCCAAACTTCCAAAGGGCAATAACTCATAAAAATAGATTCACTTTTTTTCAAATTTTTCACCAGGTTATTTACTTATTATGTACTATTAGCTGAGCAAATTTGAAGCTCATAGCTGTTATAGTTTTTGAGATATCTTGATTACAAAATTATTTAATGACCCTTTAAATGGAGCATAACTCCACAAAGTGAGATAATCAAGACTTAAAAATATGTGTAAATTATTTTTTGATGAGGAATCTATATATGAAATTTCAAAACTGATTCTTAATAAATCTTGTAAAGGACGCACGGACAGGCCGAAAGCAATATGCCTTTTCAACTTTTCCAAAGTTGGGGACATTAAAAGAATATTCAAAATTATTGCAATTTTTACATTCAACAACTAAATATTCAAATATTGTAGGCGATTCAAAAAAAATAGATTTTTGTGAAACTTGATTATCATAAACATCATGATGTGAGGTGAATCAGTGTGAAATTTGAGCAATTTTCACCGTCTCAAAAAAGAGATAATTTCATAACCTGTAATGCATAAATTCAATTTTGTAACTATTTAATTGCATATCAAGGAATAAACTTACTTTAAAAAAGACCAAAAGCTTTTTTATTAATACTTTGATGCTATATGTATGTTTGGAAACTAGTTTTAAGAAGATTGACTAATAAAAGAATGATTATCTTAAGAAATAAGTATGTATTGTTACCCCACCCACTTTGTTCAACGATTATCTACTCTGGTGCACTGAAAGAGATAGCAATGACTCAAACAGCTGCAAGCATACAATTCTGTTGTTGATTTGTAAAGACAATTTCAGAATTCATAGAAAAATAAAAAAAATAGTCGGGTTACTCAATATTTGTTCAATATTTTGTGATCATTGACGCATTTATAAGGCCTATCATAATGATTTTTAACCTCAAAATGCAAAATCAAGGGCATTAACTCGTGTTTGATGCAAATGTTATAGTATTAAGTTAACAGAAGTAGAGATATATCAAACCAAATATCTTTAATATGTCTTTACTGAAATCTGGTCCCTAGTAAGCAAGTTATAGGATAAAATTTGATTTTCGGCCCATTTTCTATGTTAATGGGATATAGCTCATGTTTGAATAAATTTAAAAAAAAGTGGCAGAAACAATTTTTGACATACATTTTGACATAGTAATGGTTCATAAAAGCTTTCACCCAATTAAGCTAATATGTTTTTCAAGTTATTGTACTTTTACTAACTTTTCTGCAGTGTTCCCATACAAAACAGTGGCAAAATAATAATCAGGGGCATTAACTCTTGCTGGACTATGTAGAGAGTTAAAATTGTCATAATTGAATCTGGCATACCAAGTCCATGTATCTCAGTAAGTGGAAGCGCAGTGATTCAGTGGTAGAGTGCTTGACACGAGACCGAAGGGCCGCGGGTTCGAGCCTCACCAGCGTCACTGAGTAAGACACTTATATCCTAGCTTACTACTGGTTCAACCCAGGATGATCCGTCCCTACATAACTGAAAGATTGTTGATGGGACGTAAAGAATCAAATCAAACAAACAAATATCTCAGTAAGTTTCAGGTAAATACAGTAACAAAAATTGAAGTTATTTGGAAAAATGTGTTAAGTCGTGCAATAGTTATGGTTATTGGTGTCAATAGTAACCTTAAGTAAAGCTGAAATAACAGTGATCTGGATTCAAACTGTGATGGTATTCCTGAAAGTGTTTTGTAAAAAGTTAACTTCTAGTATATAAAACAACCAGAAGACGAAAAATTCATATGAATTTTGTACAATTCACCAGATAAGGATTTATAAACTAACAAAACAAACACGCCTTTAATACAGAATATGTCGTTTTTGACTATACCCCAAAATCGATAACCATACTGTTAGATCTACTCAGTAGTAATTTTGACCTTACAGTACCATGGTATATATTTTCATTCTTGTTATGGTAATGTCAAAGCGAAAATCGACTGACCGTATATAATGTGTACAATCAGTATCCGGCGCTAGAGGCCAACTAGCAATTTTCTGCAGAATGCTGCATAATTGGATCAAAATAGCATTTCTCCTTACTGTCCACGGACGGATGGACCGACGGACCGACTTACAGGTAATAGTTATACCATGGGTTGTCCGCCTGTACGTGGAGATAATCCACGAGCTTTAGCGAGTGGATTATCTTACGTACAGGTGGACAAACATGGTATAACTATTTTATACTACCTACATCAGTGTAGACCTTGCACATCACGAGATATTTCATGCTAAAGTTGGTAAAGGTGGTATAAAATGTCATGTTTCTGGTTAAATTTTATAGTGCTTGCAGCATGGACACTGAAACAGTTCTGCAAAGCTTCAGCAAAATAGGAACGTTCCAAATATAATAGTGCTTATCTGTAAAGATCAGAAAAAGCTTTGCATAATAGTGGCTACATAATGTTATAATGTACATATATAAGTATGCACAATTTGTTCAAAATATACCATATGGGTCAAGCTTTATGAGTATTTTCACTAAAATATCTGCCAAGCGACCGGCCGGACAGATGCTCGGCGTAGCTTAGTCAACGTTTTGCATACCAGTGTGTAGACAATATTATAATATACGTGTGTAAGTACGCAAAATTTGATCAAAATATACTGCGCTGTCCAAGAGTTATGAATATTTTCACTAAAAGACCTCGACCGGCCCGACTGATGCTCGGCGATACCTCGTCAGCGTTGTTCATACTTTTTTTTTCTTACCAGTGGCTGTACACTGATTAAGTAAATGAGTATGCAAACTATGATCCAAATATACCACATGGTTCAAGAGTTATGAGCATTTTAACTGAGTGACCACAACCGGCTGGACTGAAGCTCAAAAAAGGCTGCTATGCATGTCATTGGTTAGGAAATGGGTACATGCATACGCATGCAAATTATGATCAAAATAAACCATGGTGTTAAAGAGTTATGAGCTTTTTCACTAACTGGTAGCTGACGGACAGACAGATGACCTCACAAAGTGATTATAGTGCACGGCTATGGGTCGTGTAACATATATGCTGAAGTTTGTAAACACATTAACATACATCCTAACTTATGCTAAGGAAGAAGTCAATTAAATAAGAGCATGCGCCATCAGAGCAGAAAATACTAGTTTACATATATTTTGACACCAGAAGCGAGAAAACAAGTCTTCGGGAACCGTGGGATTTGCGAAAAAATAAAAGGCAGAGGCCATCCTACTCACCTACAGAGACTCGCTAGATTAGCAGCAAATTTAGATTCTGTGCTTTCCATAGAACGAATAATAAAGGCATGATCAGACTATGCGGATGCGGAGATTGGCATGTACCTTCATTTTTCATACCCAGCAAACTTAGATTTTCTCGCGACGGATGTATAAAAACCTCGTTTAATGTATACATGTTAAGGCTGTACTTTTCTATGTAGAATAAATTTAATTTGATATTTGATAGTATTTGTTAAGCAGACCACTTCTGATCGAAGTTGGAAAGGATAAAAGAAAAGAGAAGGTAGGCTCGGATAAAGTAATAAGTTAACTCTTTGCCTGCTATTGACTTCTGGTGATAACTTTTAGAAACAGGTTGGACACAAATCAGGCGCGATAATATGTCGGACCTGATCTGGATCCAAACTGTTTAACACTCTGATGGCGTTCTTGAAAACATTAATTTCATACAAAAAACATGCAAAATTACCCAGTAGGCAAAGCGTTAACATGTCCTGCGTACAGACCGTTTAGATCCAACCAAAACCTAACATGATATTAATAAAAGGTTTTTATAATTAGACTTTTCGCTTACTGTAAAGGCAGCAACTTTAATATTCATATCTGGGCGTGGTTTGGCTATTTCATCTGCTAAGGAAGGGAAATCAGGTTTTATTTATAATTTTGTAAAGAGTTAATAAGCTTTTTGAGCCGCGCAAACTTGCATGCATTTCATGAACCGTATACACACTGAACTCACATTTATTAACCCTTAAAGCGCATAATCACAAAATGTATGTTTTTGATGCCGTTATTTTGCTGGTGTTTTCAGAACTAACCGTATACACACTGAACTCACATTTATTATAATCCGTTTCTTGTTTACTGTCGTGAGTTGGCTCCCGGTACCGTTAGTTTAACAGGTGACCGGGCCCAGGGCGACGACAGTAAACATGATTCGCACTATAACCCTTAAAGCGCATAATCACAAAATGTATGTTTTTGATGCCGTTATTTTGCTGGTGTTTTAAGAACTAAATAATGACTGAGGTCGTGGCACAAGATGATACAGGTACTTTTGAATGAAACCACGCCTCCTTTTCAGCTTTACCTATGCCTAAGGTTTACTAGTCCTAATTACGCATTCATGTACAGTAAGTGAAAAGTCAAGTAATAGCATCATTATGTATTATCATTTTGAAATATTACTTATTGATCACCATTAATTATATTGAATTTCTGGTGGACGTTGTGAGACCCCGGGTGTGAAACGAGCTAATCCTTTGGGTTTTGGCACTTATCGCATATCGATTCGGCGAGCAAGCGTGATATGCACTTACAATAGGGAACATGCTATTATTTAGCCATTATTTAGGCTTCCATTCCCACTAGACAGCTATCCATGTTTGTTTAAAAGAAGACTAAGCATATGCGATATGGAAGAAAAATCTCAAGAGTTCAACCAAAAGATTTCAGCTGCTGATTTTCTTTTTTATGATAGCAAATAGTGCAGACCGTAATGAGATGGTACTTTATCTTGGTCTTCACAATTCACAAATGCCTCATTTATGGAATAATGATCATATGATTGTGCGTTTTGCTCACTGTAAAGGCGGTGACTTTAATATTCATATCTGGGCGTGGTATGGCTATTTCATCTGCTAAAGACAGGGAAATCAGGGTCTATTTATATTATTGTGGTGAGTTTAAAATAAGTTGTATGGGCCGTTTGCATGCGTGCATTTCATGAAAATCCAAACCGTATACACCTCAAAACAACGCCATAACGACGTCACGACATGGTTCCGATGCAATGTGTTGATTGGGTTGATACTGGCAAGTTTGTCTGCATACTATTTTTAGCGTAAGATTTCTTTGGATTCATAAATTGTATCAGCAAAGAAAAAAATTTGATGGACTGCAGCCAGTCTAGCCTGAATTCAAAACCGATTACGCATATTTAATAGGTAAACTACACTCCTATCGATTTTCATCCAATTTGTTTACTTGCAGTATTCGAGTGATTAGCATTTTTCGAAAAGCTCCTTAATTTGAAATAAATTTGGGACACACAGGATTCAGAGATTAGGACCTATTTGTGATATATTTTAAAGAGACTAGATCTCTAACGATGAAAATTTTTCGAAAAAAAAATCTTTTTAAAGACATATGCGGCTATTTTCCATGCGCACCTTTTCCGCGTCTGTAAACAGGTAAAGTTGCCTGGGTCCTGTCTTTCGACCTTTCACAGATTCGGATCAACATAGCTTTCAAATATTCTTATGTATTATCGGTGTTCCGCCATTTTATTGACAAAATAAAGTAATTAAAGTGTGTCCGAACTATCTATTGACCTTTTATCAGAACTGATCATCTCAGTACCAAAGACAGATAAATGTAGCTAAGACGAAATCAAAAGACGTACACAATTATCCTGGTTACAAATACGAAAGTGGCCGAGTCTCTACTATTTGGACGGTTATTAAAAGATCGCGCACGACCTGACCTCGTGGCCTAGTGGTTAGCGTGTCTTGCTACGAAGTCAGCGGACCTGGATCGAATTTCGGGTGCGCACCTATTTTCAGTGTGTTTTTTTTTTCTTTCTTTTTTAACATTTTAATGCTAAATTGCTTTATATACTACTAAAATGGCATCATCAAAACGACCGAAATTGGCATTCCTGAACTTTTTATATTGAATTACGCATGAAACCTATGGGGGTGGGGTTAAATTTGGCCCTCCTGAAAGAGAATTAGTTCGGTGACCCTAGATTTTTATTCTTTTTTCTAAAAGGTAATATAATAGCCCATGAAATAAAAATAAATTCTTAAGATTTTCAAAATCAAATTTTTTAATATTATGATTTATTCTAAAAACAAATTCCAATTTTCGACGAATTGCCAAAATATATCAAACAGTACCTTGTCAAAACATGGGATAAAAACTAAACTTGCACGTTTTCTTAAAGATTTGCTGTCATGGGCAATAATTTAAACTAAAAGAAAGAAGCTGGCTGAAGATTACAACAGATTTAGCTCGAAATTTAGGACATGTGTTATTCTTTCATATATTTTCGGAAAATTGGACAAATGCTGAAACTTTCATATGAGATTGTGAAACAATAAGCACATATCCTTTTTATTTCATAAATGGATAGCCCATGAATAAAACAAACTGTATGCAAAGTATTGAACATTTTTCAACATGGGAAGTATTTAGTAGCATATGTCCTTAAATCATTTGTAAAAATAGAATAAGTTATTTTTTCACAATAAATATGTTCATTACAGTTGAAAACTGCACGGAAAACTGAATAATCTTATAAAAACAGGTGATTTTTCTCTTGTTTGGAACTATTTGCGTCCCTCCAATAATTCTAGACAGTTGATTTTAACATAAATGCTGTTGTTTTGATAGTGATACTTTGTTAAGATTTATGAAAATGGTAAAATGTTTACCTGAATTTGAGTATTTTAACTGTATTCTTGAATAATAGAAACTTTATTTCCAAAATGAGAAGATCAAAAGTTACAGACTATGCAGCTTTAAAAACTGACTAGAATAGCGTATGTTACAAGGCAAATGATGGTGATAATATCATTTTAGGGGTATACATTTTTTTGTCTTCTTCCCTTTAGTTTTCGAAATAAAACCTTTAGTCCTAAGGACGTAGAATTTACGAGGCTCTAATGTATTTCCAATCAGAGTGGAAAACAGCATACTCAACTTGAGGTTTTCTTTAGCTCTGACTATCTGTGAGTCATGAGCCCTTTTAGTTGTTTCATCATGGTGTGTTAATTTGATAAGAGTGTTTCTCCATGATGATACATTGCATTAGTTAGATGGCTTCCATGCGAGCTGAACATTTCTTGTACTTCAACAACAGCAGAATCTAGGGCGAAGATTTGGTACCAGTAAAATGCATTTAAGCCCCCCACCCCCCCCCCCCGGTGGCTTTGGCTGCTGTTCTAAGGCGGTGGTTCTGTTGTTGTTGACTTTTTGTTTATTGTTACTCCCATTTGGGGAGTCTGTAATGTTCTATGTTTTGTTGTTCTTTACTTTATGTCCATTCTAGTATTGAAATCATCTTGATGGGGAAGAGAGAGCTGGTTGCTTTGCTTATTTTGTCTACCTGGTGTCTCCCCGGCCCGGTCCCATACTTTCGTGGAGATTGATCATGAAATAATTTCTACGTTCATTCTCCTCCCTCCCGCTGAATCATTCAAGAAGGGTTGTTGTGAGTTACGAGCGAACGTATGTGCACGAAGTACTGGTTAACTGCTTGTTCAAGCTTGCCCAGGAAAAAGTGTGGTTAGGTGAACTGACCGTCCCGCAATGACCATAGCTGTTGACTTGGGACGTTAAGCAACAAAACAACCAAACAAACAAACTACCTGGTGTCTCGTGATGGTTGAGCAGCTCTTCCTCGCGGTGTCATTGGGTTGTCTGCGGTTTGTGATTGTGGTATTTCCTGATCATACTCACTTACTATTTTTGATCCACTGTTTTCAAAAAGGTAATATCTGGGTTCTGTATGGTAATGGTTAAGTTCTATAATCTAAATCATATCTTTAAATTAATCAAATTTGTTTTGTATGTTAAGGTCATGGCAATAATCAGTTAGGCTAGTTAGGGAGATTTTGGTACTCACTGCAAATGCGTAATATAACTTCAAACATGTATGCGAATCTATGTAGCGGGGCTTTGGACCTACGCTGTAACCAAAGTCTTTACTTACTAGAGATAGACGTCAGACTTAGACAATTCTGCTTCTAAGACGCCGACTGTCTAGTGGTGGGGGAAAGCCAGTGCAGTTCTCGACGTTTGGTCGGAAAATACCCTGTGAAACCATCACAACCCGGAAGGTGACTGTCAAACCATCGATACACTATTTGGATAATTGTTTCACTAATCGATATCTTTGCTAGCAGCGCAAGCGAGAATCAAACCTGCTAGTTAGTCAGAGCTACACATGCTACTGACTGAACTATCCGACTGAGCTATCAACTTCCTCCCTCTTTTGCATGTATGAACCGTTAAGTTTCTTGCGGGACTGTGTAGATGCAAAAGCTCTACTGAGCATTCGCTGCTCTCCTATACGAAATGAATCAAAATCATGCACTTGCTTATTCTGCTAAATTGTTCTGAAATCTGACCATAAGCTACGTACTTATAAGTGTTGTGGTATATCAAGATTTAAAGAAAAGATAAACGAAGCATTTATTATGGTTCAATTAGCGATACCATTATATAGCATTTAAATCACACGTTGAATACGCTACATCTGTATGTGAACACCCTGATTGCGACTTTTAGAAGTCCGGACAAAACATACCAGGACAAAAACATCCCATGCAATATAGCTACCATAGATAAAACAAGGTTATTCAGGCATGCAGAAATGGACTGGTATGTTTTGTCTAGCCTGTCAAAAAGTCACATGGAATATTTTCTCCAGGATGGCAAAAATGGCACGAGTTGTTTTGTCCAAGGTGGCAAATCTGTATGGGAGTGTTTATCCCCAGATGTTTTGCCCTGTATTTATGTGATTCCGTTGTTAGCTCATTCAGTGTTTGCTGTAGCTCTACTAGTTTGAGGTTTTGTGCTAGGTCATGATTTAGTGATACAATTCTTTTTTACTAGTTTTGCAATCATCTGTCGCTGAAGCAGGAATGGTTTGTTTTTGCTTTAATATAGATGGGTTCTTGCTTTTGATTGGTTGTCTTTGCCTGTGTTCAAATTTTCCTTCCACACTGTTATATGGAGTGTTCCGCGATATGTCATCGTGTCATTGCCTGGCCATACTAACACATTATAGTGTTTATACATATTAAACTCAACATGCAATTTGGGCTATCCATGCCCGCTTAGAGTATATGTTTTAATTTTGCTTGATCAATTTTTATGTTTGACTTTTTTTTTATAAAATTGAACTCTACTTTAATTTTCTATTTGTGTGGCCAATAGTATTCTCGTTATATATTCATTTGATTTCCCTCTGTGTGGTCAATCGTCTTCTCCAATCAGTCTATATGACAAACTAAACCTCTAAAAAGATTACATGATTAAAAATTCTTAAACACTTTAGAGCTTGGATACTCTGGATCACCTTTAATCTAAACTCATTTTAAAACATTTATAAAATATTTTATCACTTAACGCCGCCTCTGTGAGTTATATAACGCCATGTATTAAAATCAATAAATCTCTAACGGTTTACATATTTCAGAGTAAGGTTTTGTGATCATGATCATAACAACGTAACATATATGGCAAATATAAGCTTTTTAATCGCAAATAAACGCGATTTAAAACAAGTTTAAGTTGCACATGCTAAATAGAATCTAACATTTGCGCGCCTGTATTTTTGATTTTATTAAACTCGTTGAGAAAAAGCGATACATGAGTACACATGTATACAAAGATTCTTTACTCATTTACAAAGATTACCTAATTATTCTGTAACATATTTGTCTGGAACAATATTGCATAAATCATTTCACTAGAACACATAAATATGTTTTAAATAATTTCCCTAAAACACCAAGTACATACAAAACTGATTATCAACGTTTTGACAATCTCTAATCAAACCTATGTTCCCTGCTTCCTTGTAATTATTACATGAATAATGGCCTATTATCAGACAGTCGGCACTATTGAATTCAGGGAGATTATAATACATGCTATTTTGTCTGTTTCAGTATGCGAGTACGCATTGCACGAAGCTGTTATGTGTTGCTAACTTGTTTTGGGGTGATAGTTGTTGAGCAATATCTACTAAATACTCTGCAATCTACTCACGTAAGGCGAATCAGACTGAATTCAAAATTCCACTGGGATGAATCCAGAGAATATAATCATAGTATTATTCATAATCAGACTATTTCAAACACAGATGATGAAAAAAGTAACGAAAATGGATACAATACAGATAATGGGTTTATTATACCTAGAACCCATAAAAGTAAACAGCAATTATATCGTCGATATTATAAAAGGACCACACCAAAAGAAGAAATAAACTGTAACAACGTTGTGGCTGGGGATATAGACACTATAAAAGACGCCACTGATAGATACAAGGGGCATACACGACCTAAAGCAAGAAATGATAGTTTTGAATATATTGAAAATTGTGTTGAATTTAGGAAAGAACGTGGTTATATTGAACATCCTCTGTCACAAGAAGAATTAGATTTCTCTATAGCTTTTGGAATTCTCGTGTATAAAGATGTCGAACAAGTAGAACGATTGTTACGAGCTATTTATAGACCACAGCACTTTTATTGTTTCCACGTAGATAACAAACCGAATGCGGAACCCATGTATAGGGGTCTGAGAAACATTGCTAGCTGTTTCGACAATATTGTTGTTCCCAGTGACAGGGTATCTGTTGTCTGGGGAGAAACGTCTATACTTGGAGCTGAGTTGGTGTGTATGAAACATTTATGGAAATCCAGGAGGTGGAGATACTATATCAACCTTACCGGACAGGAATTTCCATTAAAAACTAATCTGGAAATAGTGAGGATTTTGTCAGTAATGGATGGTGCCAACGTAGTTTATGGAACAAAAACAAGGTAATGTTGAATGGCATAATGTTATAAATATCATAGGCAGAAAGTTCCAGAAAGAAGGGTGCGGGGGTTAGGTCCAAAAACTTGAAGACGGGATAGGACCACTTAAGAAAAAATAATTAGCTTAGAATTACGATTATTGTCTTATCCATCAGTTTAAACATGTGTTTCTGGTGCTCAAAAGAACTGTCTTATCGAGACGGGTTTCTTGAGTACCCACAACATATGTTTTGGTTGAGAAAAAAGAAAAATATTTTAGTTACGCACTCTTACCTGCGGGTCTGAGACGGTTTTAAGTTATCAAATTATTTGACAGAGGGGGTCCATACCCGTATTCCTTAAAACCTGTGCTATGCTCAGTTCACAAAGAGGGCCACCAACGGTCTACCAGCGAAGCGCCATTATGATGGACCCACACCTAATGCTGGCTATGCTAAGTGATTTTTCAGGGGGTTGGGGAGGTCCAGACTCCTAGTCCCTCAACCCCTCTGAATTCGCCCATGGATATTAAATGATTTAAAAGTGGTGAACAATTGTGCCAATATAGCTCGTTATTGTCATGGTTATGTAATATATGAACGCTTACCTCGCTACATTATACCATTATTGACTTCAATGAGGTACACATTAGTATGTATCTACCTGATAAAGTTATATTCACCGGGACCTTAAGGCCGAGGCGAATATCATTTTAAGCGTAGAAAAGTCCTTCTGTCTAACGAAATTGCAGTAAATAGCTGTTTATATGACTTCAACTGTGAACGAAAATTTTCTTCTTTCACTTTTGTAACAACATATGTATTGTTGAAGCCATGTTGAACTTAAGGTCTTTCTCACAAGCTCCGCTTTAGTAACCATTTTTGAAATAGTATAATGTAGTTTGTTTTCACTTTGAAATGTATATAAAATCTCTGAATGCTGAATGTAATTCATTATTTTTTTTTTACATTTTATTTATTTTAAGGTAGTACCTGACTCACCGGCATATGTCCAAAAGTGTTTTATCTTTTAATATATTATTATATAGACTTATACTTATAATCTAAGACAAAAAAAACAATACCTCACCGTTCTTTTTAAAAAGTTATTTGATGTCAAAAACTGCAAAATCGCAGGTTTTTGAAATAAACAAACACAGATTTTGTTAACAAATTACCCAGAAACGCATTACAGTTTTTTTTTCAGAACAAATACTACTCACACCAGAGATATACATAAAAACAAAAAAAAATAGTGAAATGACATGTATTTACACAATTTACTAAGCAAAATCCTAATTAAGTCAAACGAATAAATGCCAAAAAAAACATTAATATTCAAAATAAACATATAAGAGAATGTAACTGGAACAACAAAAAACATATTTTTACAAAGATATTTTCATGAAGAATCTAATGATTGAATAAAAAATATGTACCACCGTGCTCGTTTTTTTGTTTTGGTGACTTTTCTGAAAAATCCTGTTAAAAATAAAGACTATAATAAGTGTTGTCTCCCCTTTCAACCAATTTTTTGTTTGTCTACGCCCTATGTATATCACTGGGCGGAGACATAGCTATTATTGATTAAGCACTGACAAATGGGCGTAGAAAATGACAAAAAAGATTTTGACCTAGCATATGTGACCCAGCACATTACATTATGATTCTCATTAAAGCATGGCTATAGCATGTCTTGATACTTTGATGCTTTCTTACACGTTGGATTATGTAGATAAAAGCTAAAAATTATAACTTTATTCCTGATGCATAGATCTAAATGTCATTTAAAGAATAAACTTACAAATATGCAATAAGAGGATAAAACGTTCTTTTCCTTGTAATAATGTTTGGCAAGCCTGAATGTGATGTGTTGCAACCAAAACCACACAGCGGTGAGGCCTGCAACACATTATTGCACAAGGGCTTGACAAACGTTAATATACAGAAATGAATGTTATATTGTCATTCTTATATATTATATGACTTTTTGGGTACTGTAAAGGTGGCAACTTTAATTTTCATATCTGGGCGTGGTTCGGTTATTTCAACTGCTCAAGAATGGAAATCAGGTTCTATCCATTGGTTAAGCGTTTAAAAGTTGCTTGAGCCGCGCAGGTCTGCATGCATTTCATGAAAGTCCTGTCCGTTAATGCACTGAACCCACATTTATTAACCCTTAAAGCGTATATTACAACACAATCGTTTGTTTTTATCGTCTATTGAAATATTATGTAGCCTCTTAAACAAACAGTGTAGATCTAGAGCAGTCTGATCTGGGTCCACACTGCTTGCCTCTATACCAATGTTAAACAATAAACAAACACTTTCGAATGTAGTTACAACGCCTCATTTTCAGATTTTACCTATGTCTAAAGAAGACCAATAAGGCAGTCATGAGGTGCCGCCTTTACAGTATCCAAAACGTTCTAGAATACTTTCCTTTCAAGCAAAAGCATTTCCAAAAAAAAATGTCCACTGTAACATCGTAAGGCATACAACAAAACCACACCTTATAGGCGCAATCGAAAACATCAATACAATCGACGATTATAGACCAAAAATAGTTAGAATCATAGTTTTTTTTTTATTACCATTACTCATCGAACAGGCGACACTTTGCAATCAAAACACTGTTTCTAGCGAGTTTTGATCCGCGTTCGTCAATGGTTAAGAGTGTTTTCGATTGCTCACTATCCGGTGTGGAAACAAACTTTTTTTCAACAGAAACATGACTGAAAAATGTAGATAACTCCTAGCTCTTGTTTCAGATTGTTTTGGTTACGTATTCATTGTATCAATACACATACCGGATAGGTGGCAATCGAAAACGTTGATGCTATCGACGAACGTAGATCAAATACAGTCATAAACAGACTTTTTGGATTGCAGTTTGTTTGCCTGACTGGCGACAAATGGTAAATTCTAGCGATCTGCGATCCACGTTCATCGATTGTTCAGAGCCTTCTCGATTGTCGCCTTTCCGATGTAATAAAGTAGCGTATCTTATGATAATTGAATATTTTGGTCATTTCTCAATAAAGCATAAGCGACGGTATCTTAACTCACAGCGGATATCCGTGAGCAGGTTGAAATGGCAATTAAGCCCTCTGCAGTCATGTTTTATCGGAAATAAAGCCCGCGGTCAGTGATTGGTCAACGATCAACAAAATATGACACATTATTAAATAAAATGTACAATTGTCAGTGATTGAAACAAGTTTCTATAGTAAACACTTATTATAAGGTATATAACAATAAAAGGATGATACATTCTTCTGTCTATTAACGTTTGCCAAGCCCAAATGAGATAATGTATTGTAGCCTTAACCATGAAGCTGTGAGGGCTGCCCCAAGTGCGGATCAAGAGGGGGGGGGGGGGGGCAGGGGGTCCGGACCCCCTCTGGAAAATCGCAAATTAAATGGGTTTCTATAATAAGCAATTGGACATCCCCTGGAAAAAGTTGGACCCCCTGGAAAAAATTGGACCCCATCTGAAGCCTTGAAAAACGATAGATTTCTTTGAAATTGACCATTTGACTTCTGTAAAATAAGCTGAGGACTAAAAAATCGTTGTCAGAGCTTTTTTGTCAGACTGACCTGGACCCTTCCCCCTCCCCCCTGATGAAAATTCCTGGATCCGCGCATCTGTACCATGCTTGCCAACCGTCAATATACAGAAAAGAATGTTATATTGTCATATATCTTCCTTTCAGGCACATGCAGTTCCAATTAATTTTTATTAAAATGTATGCAGAAATGTCCATTTTATCATCATGAAACATGCAACGAAACAAAATAATTTTTTCAACAGAAACATGAAATAACTCCTAGCCCTTGTATCAGATTGTTTTGGCTACGTCTTCAGTATATCAAAAACACACTAGATAGGCGGCAATCGAAACGTTAATGCTATCGACGAACGTAGTTAAATGTTGTAAGTAACAGAATTTTGGATTGTTGTTTGTAGTCCGATAGGCAACAAATGGCAATCACAAACACTGTTTCTAGCAATTTGTTATCAGCATTCATCGATTGTTTAGACTGTTTTTATTGCTGCCTATCCGGTGTGATAAGGTAATTGAAATAGTTACGTCATTTCTCCATAAAACATTAGTGACCATGTACCTCCATGGGACCTAAAACATGAGAATGTCACATACAAGGCATGTGCACGTCTTCACCCCCCCCCCCCTTTTTTTGGGTGGGGGTGGGTCTTAGGTTAGTGGCAGCATGCAGAAATAGCAACCGAGACATGTATAAAGAATGTATATTTTTACGGTCCGCAACTTTTAACCATCAAAATACTGAATGACTTCATACTCTGGGTGATGTTTTTAAAAGCTAATACTTGCATTCCTTCTTTTTGTGAAAGCAAAATACTTACAGAATTACGTTTCAAACATCAAAGAGTTGTCAGGGGAGAATAATATCTACCGCCTTACAATTAAGTATTCTCTTTTAAAAACAAGATTCAGGAATGATAACTCTTACACTCTTACTTTTAAGTAAAAGTAAGGTTATCTTTTGACATTGGTCCCGCACTACCTTAAGAAAGTCTTTAATATACGTGTTTGGAGGTGCAACCAAATTATGTCAATTTCATGCGGCACATGCTAATTTTATGCTAATGCTATGTTTAGCTCTCTAAATGTTGATATAAGAAACGTGTAAATCTTATTAAACACTAGAAACTAGTTTGAGCTGATTTTCATCTCATATAAATCTTTGTTCAGTCTAGACAAAATTTCAGGTAGACATGAAGATTTAAAAGAGACAAATTGGGCCAATCTGAAGACAGGATTCTCTCCAGTCATATAACATTATACATTTTATGCATTCTGTTGAGATATATCAACCCGAGAACAGTAATGTTAACCGAGGCCAAGCAGAGATAAAAGTCACTTTCGAGGGTTGACTAATCCTGATGTTGTCTAAATAGGAATGCACCAAATGTTTTTTTCTGTATGACACTGTCTCTCTTATTCTTATTTTATATAAAAGTAAGAAAGAGGGCAAAGATTAGGAAACGATACAATCAAGCACCACACACAACTTCATTATTAGACATCACAAACGAGAGCCAAGAGGCCATCCCTTTCCCAGCAGGTGACAACAAGTCATCAATACACAGACGCTCACAAAAGCATAACAAATATACTAAAACCAATTTCTAAACGGTCACTTTTCAAACTCATTATTTCTGACCAAACGCTAATAAAATTGAAATGAATCTTTGCTTATATATGTGTATTTAATGGGCAAATTTTTAGCGGTGTTTTTGAACAGGTTTCTTTTTCTGCAAAGCTTTTGGGGTTAAACATGCAAAAATCGACTTTTTTAAAGAAAAAATGGTTTTGAGAGTTGTTTTTTTATATAAATATATATAAAATTGACGTTTAGGTGGTTTCTAACTTGTCTGTCCGACTTGAAAAACACCAAACAATTAAAATATCGCTTTTGGTAGATTTTTTACGCACTTTTAAAATTGTTGCATTTTTCAAAAAATTTATAGATTTTTAAAATTCACCAGTAGCTCCTGGGAAATTTGTTAAATTCCCTTACTTTTATTTGAACTCTGTAGGCCAAACACAGTGGACCTTCATTAGTCCATTTTTGGCGATTAAAGTTTTACGGCTACTGTATGTGAGAGTTCAAAAAAACGATTTGGTAGCATTATGTTTTTATTTTTTCGATTTTCAAAGAAAAATGGAGACGTCTGAAGATAATGAATAATCGCTAAAAATTTCAATGTCCTGTCGCTGATAATAAAGCGTGCAGAGCAGAGCAAATTCTCTATGTAAATTGCAAGCTTAAAGTTAAATTTCAATGATTAACCTGCTAAACGTTTTAGTCTTATGTCGTTGAGTAGCAAAAACGATGAGTCCGATGGAAACAAAACTTTTGAGGTTTATTCTTCTTATATCACGGTAGCCAATTACATCTTCAAACAAATAAAAAAGTTAATTGATAAGGGCTCTGTGTTATGGCTTATATCGTAAAAAAAGTGTGACTTTTTGAAATGAGGGTACCTTTTCTCTAACTTCGTCCATGCAAGAAGTACACGTCATTTTAAATGAAATAACTTGCAGAGTCTAGGCAAAGTATTGCATCATTTACAAAAGCATGAATTTTGTATACCCTATGTTTCACTTTCTGAACTAGCGTAAAAATCTAAAGTGACCTATTAGAACTTGGTTTTAGTAAACAAGACAGAAATAACATAAATGATCCACAAAAGAAGCAATGCCTTGGAACGGACAGTAAAAAAAAATTCATATAAGTTTACTCAAGTTAGATGTTCATAGTGCATTGAAAACAAGCTTATTTCAATAATTGCTTTTAACGTTCCTGAAACTCTTATGCGATGTGCAAAAGAATGCATATTTTGATTAATGTTCTTATAAAAAAGATCAAATTCTTAATTTGCAAAGTTTGACTTGCCCAAAACTTATGTTTGATATCAAAAACCCTGATAATTATCATTTTGGGGGATTTATATTTGTTATCTCTACCTCCCTATAATTCGAACTACTGATAAATTCTGTAGTCCCAAGCACTTTAAATTGACGATATTCGACTGTATTTTCACAAATTGTTACAACTGGTGACAAAAGTAAAGTAAGTAAGGGTGCAAAGATCAGGAATCGATACAATCAAGTAACACACCTGACCCAGGATACCAATGGGAAAGTGACAATATCACAGTTAGACACCACAAACGATCGCCAAGAGGTCAGCCTTTTCCCAGCAGTTGATAACAAGGCACATATAAACAGACGCTCACAAAGGTATAGCAAACACAAGACAGAAAAAACATAAAAGATCCACAAAAGAAGCACCGCCTTGGAACGGTCAGTAAAACATTTTACTGGAAGGTAACACCTATTTCTATTTATGTGTTCAATATTTGCAGACCATTTCAAGATTTGAAAAAAAGATGGATTCACAAAGGCATGCCACCACATAACATTACGCCAATCATTGGTTCTACACACATTGCTGTTAATCGAGACTATGTGGACTTTGCTCTACATGATCCCTGGTCTATGGACTTCCTCGAGTGGCTTGAAGACACTTATCTCGCTGAAGAAACTTTCTTTCCATCGTTACACTATAATCCTCATCTTGGAATTCCTGGCTCATTTCTGGGTAAGTTATTACACTAAAATCATACCCCTCTCGGCCCACCACGAAACGCCGTGCCAATGGAGTTTCGTTGGTGTGATACTGTAAATTCGATTTTTTTCGTGAGAATTTTATTTTCGTGAATAGCGTTAAAAAACATACTTGCCACGTTAAAAATTCGCAACTTGGCCATAATTTACCTACATTCAGTAAACGGCGCGGAGTTTGATGAAAATAAAACCCTCCCGAAAATTTCCGAATTAACTATAATAGTGACTGGGGAATGTAGGTTCACTCCACTATTAGGTTTTCCACAGATGACACTGTGAACATTTTAACACCTTGTTCTAAATAATTTTCATACAAGATTTACCAAATCAGCCTCATTTTAAAATATCATCCTTGCCGACTAGTTTCTAGAAATATTTTTTCATGTTTCCCAGCTGCATCCCGCACTAAATCCCTTTAAACTGACGTACTACGAAACAACATGTTGAAGAGCAGCCACAATGTGTTGATTGTGACGCACCATTTACTGAATGTCACTTCGTTTTGGAATGTGGGGACTTTGCACAAGTAAGAAATAATTGCTTCCATGTTGATAACATGAAAGAATTATTTCAAGATTATACATATTATACATATTGATAGTATTATGACATTTTTAAGACAAATAAATATTTTTAACAAAATTTAATAGCTATTTTAAAATCATGTTTTGTTTTACATTTGTATCAGACCATGATACAGATTTTTTAATGTTGTATTCTGTTCAGTTAAAGAACATGTACAGTTATCTGTACCAGCCCCATTAAACACCTGTCAATCAACGAATATTAAGAATGACGTCATATTAGCTCTTATGTAAAGTATATGTTCTCCCCACAAAAGGCGGGACCAGATTTCATGACTATTTAGTGCAGTGTATCCTAAATAAAAAACAAAAAATGTGATGCATTCCCCTTAAAGAGTCCATTTAGTGCAAGGCCAATACATTTGTAGCATACATGTATATGCAAAGTTTTATAAGGATCTGTTGAGAAATGATACATTTATGGTCATTAAAACAAGTATACCCGCTTGTTTTTGCACCCAGGCCTTTTAGAGAAATACAGATAGGTTTTTCGACTCTAGCTCATACTTCCTTGCTATTATGTATACCAGTATCGCTAAAAAAAGTAATACAATGCTTTAGAAAATACTACAAGAAACCAGACAAACGTTCAGAAAACCCTATTCATCATACTGTTTGCCTTATTATCCCAAGTATACCCCCAATTCATTGATGAAAGTGGTCGAAATATCGATTTTCCATGGCGTACATGGGACGTACAATGTACAGCAGCTCCCTTTACAATATAAAGGCAACAAACAAGTATTATGACATACCAAAACAGAGGAAAGAGGTCAGTAAATAGCGAATTTACCTGAAATCGTGTCTTTCATGTACCAAAAGGCCAATAAAATGTCTGCTGTCAGTAAATTGGGCTATGCTATGTCCAGACCTTGTAAGATTCTAGGTCATCTAATCGCATTTTGTTATAGCCATTTGACAGTGTATTTGTCTTCTGTGAACATATCTGTGGCATAGTATGACAATTAAGAGTGACCATGCTCTTTCTATATCCCCACCCCTGGCCCCTTCATGGATGGAAGTCATAACGAAAAAGAATGCTCGAACTCTTTGACACTAGATCGCATAAGATTAATGATTTGTCTTATTATCAGAAACTTAGTGCATCGATACCACATAGCAGAAAGTGAATAAGTAAAGGAGTGATAAATAACAGCCAATATCAACAATTTTCGAAATTGAAAGCAATAGGGCAGCAAAAGGTCATTTTCGTAAGCTTGCCTTTAGGTTGCACTCCACTATTAGGTTTTCTGTAGACGACAATGTTAACATTATAACACCTTGTTCGAAAACTATTCATACAAAATTTGTCAAACCGGCCTCATTTTAAAATATCATCCTTTCCAATTAGTTTCTAAGAATAATAACTTCATTTTTCCCAGCTAAATCCCGCACTATATCCCTTTAAACTGACATACTATGAAACAACATGTTTCCTAATATAGATAGTTCTTGAAGGGAGTCCAAGAAGCAAAACCTATCTGGTATCAACCTGGTACTGGGATTTATCACTTTGGACATCTCTATTAACACGTGCTATGACTCGCATCTTTTGATCAAACGCGCAATAACACCTGTCAATCAACGAATATTAAGAATGACGTCATATTAGCTCTTATGTAAAGTATATGCTCTCCCAACAAAAGGCGGGACCAGATTTCATGAATATTTAGTGCAGTGATCCCTGTATGTTGGTTGGGTACATACTGTGAATATATGTTGGAAGAGAACAGCCCCACTAACCCCATTCCTCAGACGTATATCCTAGTTAGAAACGCGTTTGCATTAATTCAATTGACGCGTGTGTAAGCACCTACATATTACAAGTACATTTTTCAATTGAATTACCACCCACTGCACTAATTAATGCCATTTTTTATCCCAAAGGCAAACAGAACTTCATAATTCCCCAATAAGACATTTGCTGATGTTTGTTAAATACACTTGGACTAGGACCAACTACATGTAAATAACCCGAAATCTCTAAATATAAATCATAAGTTACTTATAGTGTCATGTTTTTAACCTAGTTAACCCATTGATGACTGGGAACCCCTAATCAGGTAGTTTGGTAAACAGTGAAGACACAGCTGACATGTCACGCCTCGATCTGCACTGTTTGCTGAGACAACGTCGATCTCCAAAAGAAGAAATAAAATATTATTTTCGGAAAGTATAACCTTTAACCCCATCCTGACTTTACAGCATTTAGTTTTATGAAAAATTACATTTGTCTTAAAAGGGTTAAATTTTAATTAGGTTTTATTTTGTTGCAGGTGAGGCTGAGGAATACCCTCTAAATCCATTTTTCTTGAGATATAAAAACTGGCAGAGGTACCATGGTGTTTATCTGCGTGACTGCCATGGGAAATTTGTCCGCAACATCTGTATACTAGGCCTAGGTGATATCAGCAAGGCGGTCAAAGATATTGGTCTTTACGCCAATAAGTTCCAATATGATTATGAACCACTGGCTTACGACTGTCTAGAAGAATGGTTAAATGAACGTACATGGAAACAATATCTGAACGATGAGCCAATTGATACAAGATATTATGAAAGCCTTGATCAGCCAAAATACCAACTAAGAAAAGGTGAAAAGAACAGTATTATCATGTGGTAGTAGTCGACCTTGGCTTGAGAGGTCAAAGAAGCAAGTCTGAGAAACAGATGGTTACCTGTGCAATTCAACATGGATACATGTGTGACATGAGGACATGTACATTAGTGACCATGTCACACATTGGTGAATATCCTTGTGACAAAAGACAGCTATTGATAAGAACTGCATACCATCCTACGGCACCGTGAGGAAGAGCCACATAACATTTACAGTAACAAGACATCCAAAAGACAATAAAAGCAAAGCAACCAGCTCTTTCTACCTCGTCAAGATGATTACAAAACTTGAAAGAACATATAGAAACGCATAACAAAGTAAGTAAGGGTGCAAAGATCAGAAATCGATACAATCAAGTACTACACCTGACCCAGGATACCAATGGGAAAGTGACAAATTCACAGTTGGACACCACAAACGAGAGCCAAGAGGCCAGCCCTTTCCCAGCAGGTGACCACAAAGCACATATAAACAGACGTGCACAAAGACATAGCAAACACAACACAGAAAAAAACATAAACGATCCACAAAAGAAGTACCGCCTTGGTACGGTCAGTAAAATATTTTACTGGAGGGCTTAAACCGGTTTAACAGCGCCAACCTCACCCTTAATTCAGATGTGTATCAATACACATAGATATTTGGTTTGCATGAAAGACCCCTAACTTATCAATGCATCATCTCCTAAAACATATAAATCAAGGTATAACAAGGAGATAAAGCAAAGATAAGGACTCAATAGTTAATAAAACTGAATACCGGAGCAAAAGAAATCCAACAGGTAAACCCTGGTGGGCCCGACAAACAGCCAAAGCATCAGGCCCTCACCATCTCATTAATAGATAAGTCTTTAAGTCGGAACCATCATAGAGTCTGAAGTCCGACCCACCGGCGTGCAATTAAAAAGAGAAGCAAAGTTGCCAAGTTACCATGATTGGGTTGACCACACAAACTTGAAAGAACATATAGAAACGCATACCAAAGTAAGTAAGGGTGCAAAGATCAGGAATCGATACAATCAAGTACCACACCTGACCCAGGATACCAATGGGAAAGTGACAAATTCACAGTTGGACACCACAAACGAGAGCCAAGAGGCCAGCCCTTTCCCAGCAGGTGACCACAAAGCACATATAAACAGACGTGCACAAAGACATAGCAAACACAACACAGAAAAAAACATAAACGATCCACAAAAGAAGTACCGCCTTGATACGGTCAGTAAAATATTTTACTGGAGGGCTTAAACCGGTTTAACAGCGCCAACCTCACCCTTAATTCAGATGTGTATCAATACACATAGATATTTGGTTTGCATGAAAGACCCCTAACTTATCAATGCATCATCTCCTAAAACATATAAATCAAGGTATAACAAGGAGATAAAGCAAAGATAAGGACTCAATAGTTAATAAAACTGAATACCGGAGCAAAAGAAATCCAACAGGTAAACCCCGGTGGGCCCGACAAACAGCCAAAGCATCAAGCCCTCACCATCTCATTAATAGATAAGTCTTTAAGTCAGAACCATCATAGAGTCTGAAGTCCGACCCACCGGCGTGCAATTAAAAAGAGAAGCAAAGTTGCCAAGTTACCATGATTGGGTTGACCACCAAACATGCAGTCTGTTGCAATACATTAATGTTATAGCCAATTTTTTATAATGGGAAATTATTTTAATAAACTGCGCTGAAAAAATATTAGAGCCAACAATCTACTTCAACTTAAACACCAAGTCACCATAGAAATCAGGTTCCGAAAGTCCTTTGCGCAAGAGAGATTTAAGTCCAACTTGGAATTTAGAAATCAAATCATAGTACCGTCTATAAAATTAAGAAAAGGTTTTGCAGAGTTTATGATACCAATAGCCTTGTTTAAGAAGTTTCTGAGTTAACAATTTATTGCGAGTGTTGAAGTCAGCAACACAGCTAGAAGCTCTAGCAAAACGAATGAGTTGAGAGATATAGACTCCATAGGACGTAGAGCGAGGAACATCACCATCTAAAAATGGAAAATTGACAATTTCAAAATCAAAGTCATTAGAAATAGACAAATGCAAGTCTAAAAATGCGGCTTCGGTATCAGAGGTATTGGCTTTATTCAATTGGAGCTCAAACGCATACCAACACAGACCCCCCCCCCCCAACACACAAACACACTGGGAGGTACATAAAACAATACATCAACAACAACAGAACCATCGCTTTAGAACGGACAGCAGCCTAAGCTTAAAGGGGGCTTAAATGCATTTTAATGGCGCCAAATCTTCGCCCTAGATTATTTTGTTGTTAAAACACAAAAATTGTTTGGCTCGCACGAAGGCTTCCTAAATAATATACAGTCTGACATAAGTTAAGCATCGCCTCAATAGTTTCTTAGAAAACGAAGGAAGCTTTCCATTCATGAATATTTTCTTGTCTTATTTATGAAAATAGATAAAGTGGTGACAATTTACAGCAAATAATTATTCGATTCGATTATCATAAAGGTAAACATCCAGGCATGGTAAATGCACAATTACCCCTAAATACGTCCCTATTGTGTATTCTCAAGCCCATAATTGTATTTTCAAAACGCTTAGACATGTAAAGTGTTAGTGTCATATTGTTACATTACCAAAGACGAGTTATGTCTGAAAATTTCAGATTCATATCTCTAAAGAAATAAAAGTTATGGATGTGTAAAGAATGGCATATGTTATATAGAGATAATGCAAAAATTATAAACACGCGATTAACTATCTCTATGATCCACTATAACTGACATGAAACATTGAGTTCAACAGAATCAGTTTTAAACTAGTTTGAAAAATAAGTCCAGATTATTTATGCGTTTATTTAACTTCAAAGTAAACACTTTGGGTTGAGCCGTAACACTTTTAATAGGGGTTGGTGTATACAGGACACCGTAGAAATTCAGCAAAATGACCAAATGACATTCTGATATGTTCAGCAGACCAAAGAAAGACAAGGTTAACAAAATATTACAAACTGGTTGTTCTTCTGAAGAAATATGTACACAAAAACCGTATCTGAAATATTGTTCGGGTGATGCTTAACTTATGTCTGGCTGTATATAATGCATCATCACAGAGAAACATGTCTTCTCGTACATGTATCTTTAAATTCCTAGGATGAGGTACTCCGTCATATGAATCACAGGTGTGTATATTGTAATTATTTGGCAAGTTCATGATGAATAGAATGTGAAGGAAACAGAATCTAGCAAACAAAAAGTATTACAGTGCAGATTGCTAACGAGTTTACCATTTTTGCGGGTCTCGTGCGAGACTCCTGCGAGTCCAACGCGTGTGAAATTAACGCATATTCCTTCGCGAATACACGCACTTTTCGCGAAGTTCTTCATATCAGTGACCAATATTAGAGTGACTGGACACTTCATTTTTTCAGCCATATAGGTATGTCGTGGCATGTGTCACGTGACTAACGCCTGGTGCGCCTTTTATCGTACACACTCAAAATGGCGATGCAGCTTGTGAGACCGCTGCATTTATAGGTACTTTAAAGAGCGTACTTCGTCTTTAATATCGCTTATTGGTAGATATTGTTAATAACAATCGAAAAAACATAAGTGAAATATTGCTAAATGCTTTGTTTCTGCGATGTAAAAACTAACCCGATTGAGTTATGACAGTGTAAATAACGGCCGATTTTAAGAAAGTTGCGGAAATCTGCAAAAAATGGCTTCAAAAATACCTCTTTCACTCTGACGAATAAAGCTTCAAACATGGCTATATCTGTGTCTCGATTTATCAATATTCATAAACTAAGATGTCCAATGATTCATAATTATTGTTATTATATAATTTTGGTGTTTATAAAGGTGTTAAAAGTTTAGGTAAACATAGAGAAATTACGCTGTGTATTCCAAAACAGCGGTAAAAGCCAATCGTGTAGATAAATGATATCGAGTTTCCCTCATTTACCTGTGTAAGATACACGACAGTGTTATTTGAGTTGAGTATTGGTATCTTATTGGAGTTTCTAGTCACTCTTATATAGGTCACTGTTCATATGAACCAATCAGAAACGCGTGGTCCCCGCACAGGATAGCCGTCCAATCATATTACTGATATGACCTGCGATAATCTACGCATGCCAACGCAGGGACATTTTAGCCAATAAATTTACTACTAACGCCGTGCGTGGGTATTGAGGACATCTGGTGTTCAGGACAGTACCTGTCTTTTTAATCTCTTAGCAGGTGGCAGAGTAACCATAGTAACGGCGTTTAATTCACTGGACTGTTACAATATTTTATAGTGAAATAGATTTTCGAAAAAAAAGTAGCATTACTGATCAAAATAGTATGCCAAACAATTCTGCGCGTGTGCATCGAACACTGATCAGAGTGTGCATCAGATTTGCATCAAAAAAACAAACGTAAAATAAGTATCATTTTTAATTAGTTTGATACATTTCCATAACAAATTGGATCAACGATAAAAGAAAAAAAATGTCTTGCACGCGTAGATTAGTAACAGAACAGAACAGAACAGAACAGAACATAAGTTTTATTAGACTTAAGCATATACAGCTCATCGTCACAAAACAAAAATACATATATGAGAAAGTATGATACATATGGAATGTACTGAGAGTGAAAAACATTTTCAAGTAGAAGGACAAAATATAGAAGCATTTAGCTAACTAGTAACAAATGTTGGCAGCCAAAAAGGCATATTTACACACAGGACCATCGCGCCTTTCAGCCCTACAACAACCAAAATGGCCAAACCTCTTGAAAGAGGCCTCGCCATTCCGAATGCTTTAGTGCAAAAAAGTGCTAGTAATATTGCCATGTTGGTACGACTGCTGCTGCTGTTGTTGTTGTTGTTCTAAACAGTAATGTTGAAACCTGCTTACAGCGTCTGTTTTACCATATAACACTCGGGATGGCCAATCATCTATTGAGGGTTCACCATTCGGAGTGTAACACAACACGTACACAGACGCAGTCTGACCATCGCTTGACCTAAGTATGGTGCTGATAAGTATGATATATCTGTCCTACCTATCAGAATGAACTTTCCTCATTTATCAATCGGATGGGTTTATTTTACATGTTTTATGCAGTTTTTTTTTTTAATTTATTGAACTTTTAGAGGAACCGTCTGTGAGCGAATAGTGAATACCCTGATTAAACACCGCATACTAGATAAAATGCGAACCAAACCATGATGTGGCTCTGGGAGGTATTGCAAACAGCCTGGTCCCAGATCAGTCCCAACAAAATGTTCATCCTGATCTAAACATTTTGAAAATCTGGTGGTATTACTGAAAGTTTTTTGAAGACATTTATTTTGAAGAAGTTTTCAGCAGACAACTAAACTCATGTAGAACCCATCGTTTAAAAACAACAACAGATAGGCCAGTAGGCTTCGACGGCGAAAATCTGTGTTCAGGATTTTCGACCAGGTAAGGTTCAACCAGCCTGGTTAGCTACAGAGACTAGCTAGAATCCAGAATTTTGCGTATGGCAAGTTTAAAGCCCTCAAAATCACGAAAAATAAAGGCGATTATCAGACTGCGCGGATGCATAGGCTGTTCTGCGCCTTTGTAATTTCTTCTCCAAATAAACGGGATTTAACTTTATAGTAGAAGCGGACAGAAACCATGGCTAAAGGCGTTTTATCCACTTGACTGTATTTCGCAGATTATTGAAATTATTAGTAAACTGTAAATTTTATTAACCCATTTAAGCCGAATGGAATTTCCCACTCTTGTCCATTGAACCAGTCCATTTCCGTTTTAAGGGTTGATGGATGGTAATTTTCATTTGTATTCAAATTTTAAAAGAACATTCTGTGTGAAGACAGTGGGGACCCTGATCAGATGCCGCGTTCTGCTGCGTCAGATCTGGGCCTGTACTGTTTTCCTATGTCCCACAAAAAGGACGCTAGGCTTATATAGGTTAACGTCGTAAATAAAAAAAATAGTTTTCTTGCATGCTAGTTACAAACGCGTAGATTACCTCTACACACCGCGTGCAGTCTGATGATCGCTCAGGATATTCCATGTATTCACGTTTTAGACGAACCTCGAGTGCGCGAACAGTGAAGACCCTAAGTAAACGTCACGTTCTGTGACTCTGATATTGGTCTGTGCTGTTCACCTATGTCCCACAAAAGGGACACAGGGTTTATATGAACTGAACCTGTTCAAATCATTCAAAAGATAGATTTCTCGTGACGTAGGCAACTTATAAATAAAATATTAAAAATTGGCAATGGAAGCGTCGATCCCTGGGTTTGATGTTACTGTTATAACCATTTATTTTGCAGAAAATCAACAGACAGCCAAACTCATGCAGAACACATCATTTCTATGCTTATATATGATCATTAGTTAGCATTTTGAAAGTACGAAAATAAGTACGACCCTAGCAACGAAAAGGAAATACGTATTTTGGTTTTTACTGTATTTTTACCATTTTGATTGTTATCAAATGGGCCTTTGAAACAATATTTCAAAATCTTTTTTCCACTTTATTTCAGAAACACCTACACAGTGTCAGAATTTCTCACTCGAACAGATGGAATCCAGATCAGTTTGACGCTTTGTCGGGCCTGATCTGGATCCACATTATTTGTACCAAAATTATCGCCACTAGCAAGTGAGAATCTTAACCAATACATCAATTTTACAGCGTTTGATCTGGTATCCACTGTTTGCCGTTGCCTATGTCCAATTAAAGGACGCTTTGTTTGTTTAGGTTAAACACATCCCTTAAACATAATCCGATATGCTTTTTAACCCTTTCAGACCGATTGAATTCCCCACAAAATGCATGAAAGTCAGGATGGCCCATTGCATATATTGAGGGGTCATTGATTATATTTGGAAAGTTAGAATATTCTCACTCCTATTGATAGGACAGGTTCAT
The DNA here is from genome assembly GCA_964019695.1 of Loripinus fragilis. NCBI lineage: Eukaryota > Metazoa > Mollusca > Bivalvia > Lucinida > Lucinidae > Loripinus > Loripinus fragilis. The sequence goes on from OZ026525.1 coordinate 7,289,421, forward strand.
TTCGGAATAAGTAATTTTGATGGCTTCCGGTAAATATATTTATACTTAACTACTAAAGAAACCTGACACATACTGTGTGTCAATTTTTTGGTAGTAAATGAATACGCGCTTGTCTAGCTTTCCATTGCATAAAGCCGAACAAAGGCAGACTAAGATGCACTGAGAATATTTGAAAAGATGAACTAATTCCAGACGTCAGCTATCAAAACGTCACGTAACCCCTAAAATCAATTTTCGGAAGAACAAAGAAATCACGCACAATTCACCTAAGTCCTGCTGGTAACAAGACGTTTCGCCCCAAGACGTTTCCCTCTAGTCATTTCCCCTAGTCGTTTCCCCCCTAGTCGTTTTGTCTCTATTTTCGATCCTAGTCGTTCGCCCCCATACCCTAGTCGTTTCGCCTCATACCCTAGTCGTTTCGCCCCCAATACCATTTCCTACCTAGTCGTTTCGCCCCCTTTTTTTAAAAGAAATTATTCAATTGTCATATGTAGCTAGGTGGGTTGATTTGACAAATAGCTAGGTGGGTGGATGGAAAGCTGTGTGAATGGATGGACGGACGGATGGAGGGATAGACAGACTGGATGATTGGATGGGGTGTCGGTCTTATTACCGCAGGATACCACAGGATACCGCATGCTACCCCCGGATGCTGCAGGATACCTTTATAGATAAAAATTTAACATGAAGTTACATGGTAAATTAATTTTGAAATAATAAAAATACAAATCCTCAACTGTTTTCGTTTGTTGATAGGATCACTGGACAATTCGGCCCATCATCTGGCAGAATACTCGTACTTCACTATTTTAAGCTGGTGACTGTTGATTATTAGACGCACTTAGGTAACTTTCCGAAGAACTAATCGGTTGTTCTCCGGAAGTTAACGGCGATAGGCGATACTCTTAGGTGACGGATAATCCCTGGGGCTATAGTTCTTATCTTGGTCATAATAAAAGACAGATTTTATGGTTTTATGACGCGTTCAGATTCAGAAGTGTTTTACTACAAAAACTGCTCATGTGAAATAAATGTGACAAAACCTAACAAAATGGTTATGCGCCACCGCTCACTACCTTTTAAATTACCAGTTTTGACATGCGGCGTCTCGTCAGGGTCTTTGCTGAACAGAATAAGACTAGTATCATGATCTATATTGTTCAGTACAATAACCTATTTTCAGTCATGACAATGTTATCAAAAACGTCGCTTCATAAACAGATGATCAGACGGCACAAATAATTATTCATGACTCGGACCCAGTATACTGGGTCCGCGTTCATGGTAATTGAGAATAAATACGATGTTGCTGAAGCGTCAAGCAACAGTGTGTCATTTTAAAGGTGTCTTCGTTGCTCAATGAGACGGTTCTTTTGAGTACCACAATACATGTTTATCATTGTATGTTTATGTATCGTTATAGAGAAACAAAATAAAATGCAAGTAGAAATGCACCGCGACGCAGGAAAAGGACCACTCGGACAGTGCGCAGTGAGGTCATAGCTTATTTTTCGACTTGACCCAATGTTCATTAGAGTGAACAGTAAAGGTTTTGGCGAGAGTGCGCAGTGCATACTCGCATTCGCATGCCATATGCCTCCATAAAAGCATGTTGTGTGCAACTTCTAATAACTGTTGTATAGGCAAAGCACACGAGATCTTGGTACTTATAATCCTTTTGAAAACATTATAAGTTCCAGGTTAAAACTCTATTTAAAGCAGTGTAGATCCAGATCAACTGGTTTCTTTAATGATTCTCGTCATGCGAAAACGTATTCAGACCTACACTGCCGCAAGTTGTAGGTTGCTACCCGTGTCGCTAATCGGTATACATTGCAGACCTTTAATAAAACATCACAGGAGGCACTTATCATGTCATCTGGGTCTTCACTTATTGCACATATATATCTTCCCACCCCAAATTTTCCTAAAATCTAAAAGTGGGAGAAACAGGAATACATCATATATCCAATATTTTGGAGTGGGTAAGTGGATTAAACTGATAACAAATCGACCCCATAGTGCGTGCGCTTACCGGTAGCTTCGTAGCATAGCAGCTCCTAATCAAAGCACTGAGAGTACTGATGGGGACGGCTGTATTTAAGCGTTCAAGTCTTCAAATAGGGAGATTTTTAGTTTGATACCTTTTGTACAACCTGTGATTTAGCTAACAAGAATGGTTAACTAAAACCTTACAACAAAAAAGCCAAACAAGGACCAAGAAAAAAAAATAGAAGAAACAATAAACAATTAATCAACATCAAAACCACTTCCTTAGAACTGGCAGCATCAAAATTTGAAACCACTTGGTTCCTATATAAATTGTCATTTCTTATTTGTATCTACATCACACGGAATTAGATATGAATTGATGTACTGCCATATAACGGACACGGTAAACAGTTTTATTATAGACTATTAATGGTTATGCATACGTATCTACAATATAAGACTATAGGTACTTAATTGCTGAAGGAACAGGACTTACTCTCATACTTTAGTATCACCGTCCATTTGTATGTACATATGGTCAAATTAAGATACTATTCTTTCTCAGCTTTTGACTTCAGCAGAATCCATCTAGAGTGAAGATCTGTCCAGTAAAATTAATTTAGGCACCAAGTGGTTTCTGCTGCTGTCAGCTCTGAGACAGTGTTTCAGTGTTGACATAATGTCGGGATCATATCTCTTGTATTATTTGAAGTAGGAATGCCAAAATTCGTGAATTCATGTATCTTGGGGTCACGGTGCGTCGCGTACCCTACCTTAACATATGCCCTCAGATCTAGAAAAATCGTGTCACGAGCATAAATCCTATATTATATGATATAGGAATCCCGAATTTGGTTTGTGGACACATCCTTGGGGTCAGGGAGTGTCGAATATCATTCAGTGTCACTGTTACCTTGCTTTCTGGCCTCAGTTTTAGAAAAAAAATATCGTAAAAATGGGCTGTCCAATGTTGTCAAATAACGTTCCATAATTGTGTCGCATGCTAGATCCATTATCATAACATATCTTGTTCACGATAGACTATAAATGGCCATGCATAAGCCGGGTACTTAAAATCCAGCCACATAAAAAGAGTAGACCTATACGCAATGGAAGCACGTTTTAAATGGTAAACAATTACAGCTCTGACGTTTATACCTGCGTGGCCTCAGCGAAAGCAGGTCTAGTAGTAGGTCCACTCCGTCCGTTCGTACTCACGAATGGACTCTCGTTGGGTACTTTAAATTTCCGAAATTTCTTGGTACTTTAAATTTCCAAAATCAATTACGCAATAAATCTCATTTGCATATAAAGGGAGCTAATGCCTTGGTTACATTTGCCTTATGACGAGTATATGATGCCCGTACGATGTCCAAATCACCGTTTCCGTACCGCCTCAGCAGGGAGACCTTGCGATCATGGTACGGATTTACGGGCATCGTGGCCTCTACGATTTTGTTTAACTCCGCACAATGACAAATTTGAAAAAAATCTTAAGCCCGTAGCCCGTAGACACATCGCAGTGACATCGTATGATCCCCGTATGGGCACCGCACGATGATCGTGAGGACAACGCAGGGTTTTAGATTGTCATCTTGGCCCAAAAATGATCGTACACTCTTGCGATAGTAGTAAGGAGCCCGCATGGTCGCCGTACAATGCCTTTGCAGGGCCCATAAAATCGTATGGACATCGGACGGTCATCCTGCGGTAACCCTAAGGCGATGGCACGATGATCGTGCGTTCGCCTTGCGACTTATCATTAGCTGTTTGTTTCATTTCAATATTTGTCTTCAGGTGATGTTTCTTATACCACCACTCAGTGTGACTCAATATGGACACAGTTCAGTTTGCTGATGGAAGCAGTCTAATCATGAGCGGATCCGGAGGGGGGAGAGGGGGTCCGGACCCCCCCCCCCTGGAAAATCACAAATATATAGTTTTTTTTATCAATACTGGTCCAGATCCCGTAGAAAATCTCAAAGCTAAACATGTACCAAGCCAGCATTACATGACGGGCCAGCATCGGTCTGCCAGCGAAACGCCATTTAAAATGACGTTTCGCTAGCGGGCCAATAATTAGTGGTATTTGGATCCTCTCGCCCTTATCAAGTAAAAAAAGTTGAGTTGGACCCCCTCTGACATAACTTTCTGGATCCGTGCATGCTAATCAGGGCCCATAGAGTATGTTTCCATGATAAAATTATCTGAAGAGCAATTCAAAATATGCACCTAACGTGAAATGCATATGCATTTTCAGTATATAAAATGCTGGTTGGATAAGGGGTTTAATTAATTAGATAAGATTAAAAAAAAAGTCCAGATATTTTTGTGATTTATAACTCTGGGATTTGAATTTGAGTATTACTTCAAGGAATAAAATCTCGAAGTGAGAAGATGTGACTAGTTCGAACATTGAAATTTGAATGAATGAATGTTCTACAAAATGTATTTTACTGAAAACGAATGGCAAATGTGCTGACCAGGCCGAGTGGAAGAAAGCGCATTCTGATCAGTACCTTTGCTGTTCGCATGCAACGACTTCATTTTTTCTTATGGCGCAGATTTTATGTGTTGCTGGCCATAGAGTGCCTTTGAATGATTAAACTGAATAAAACCATAATAAGCGTTTTAGTCTACGCTGATACAATAAAAGCATCTTTATATTTTCAATTAAAGTGCTACTTTTCGAATTATAAAAGTGTACTATAAAAAAGTGGTTGCAATATTCTGTGATTTAAACTTTATGAAAACTGCAGAACTTAGAAATCGACATTGAAATATACACAAAGGTATCACGCTGTTTCATACCTTGGGACCATGTTCAACTAAAACACTAGCCTCTTCACATCACGATTTGTGATCACATGACTTTGAAACATAGTTCAAATGGAATGCAAAAATGAACATGGATAGCCGTTTGAATCCATGCACATAATTACACGACAATTGCACAGTCAGCGTACCGACTCCTTGCGACTTCCGCAAGGTCACCGTACGGGCATCGTGCGATTTATATAGGGAGGTCATGAAGATAACACGATGATTGTACGATAACCTTGCGGTTGTCGTACGATATCCGCAAGGTCTCTGTAAACTTTTGTTCTAGTTTGTCGCCGAAAGAAATCGTAAGGTGATCGTAAGCAATGTAAACACATACGTCGTAGCTTTTAGCCGCCTACGATGCCGAAAAAATCGTAGAGAAAATCGTAGACAAATAAATCGTACGACGACCGTAGCAAATGTAACCTAGGCAATATAAACTCAAAATGAAGTTTATTCCGTTAAACTTTTCTGGGATTTGTTTGGTACTTACGCTTTATTGGCAACCAACAAGAATCCATTTGTAAGAGAGTCCATCTTTCCGTCTGTCCATCCATCCGCAATACTTTTAGGGTGCCTAGTTTTTGTAATCTGTAACTCCAAAAGTTTTCATTCATTTTTATTAAAACTTTGCATAGTGATTGTTCACATATAGAAGATGTGCACCTTCTATTTTGTGCATAATTCATGAATATCAAGTTTCTTATTTTTGAGGGGCGTTGCTCTTAGACATATTTTCTGTCCAGAATGCTAAGATGGTGTCTGGTCTGTGTAATCTGTAACTCAAACACTTTTCATTCCTTTATATTCAAACTTTGCATAATGATTGTTCACACATTGAAGATGTGCATCTCTTATTTTGTGTTCATTTGAAAAATATTTTCTCAATTTTTGACGGGTGTTGAACTTAGAATTTTTTTCACTCCGAAATGGCTTTGGGTGTATAGTTTGTGTAATCTGTAACTCCAACAGTTTTCGTTCCTATATATGAAAACTTTGCATGATGGTACGATTGAACATGTGCTTCTCTGATTTGGAGCACATTCCCCAAATATTTTGTTTCGTGTTTTGGGGTCTTGAACTTAGGTATTTTTTACGTTCAAAATGCTTAGATGGTGTCTAGTTTGTGTAATCTGTAACTCCCACAGTTTTCATATCTTTATTATTCAAACTTTGCATAATGATTGATCATTCATGCATTGAACATGTGTACCTCCTATTTTGTGCACATTTGAAAAATATTTTCCGTTGAACTTGGACATTTTTCCATCCGAAATGGTTTGGGTGTCTCGTTTATGTAATCTGTAACTCCAGCAGCTTTCATTCTTTTATATTCAAACTTTGCATTATGGTTGTTCCCACGTTGAACATGTGCAGCCTATATTTTGTGCACATTTGATAGTATATTTGGGAGTTTTGAACTTAGACATTATTATGTACTCTCATGTTTTTCTTCATACGTAGGCTTGGACCCAGCATCTACTGTCTACCCCCAAAATATATCGGGAATATCAGCCAGACCCCAAAAAATATTTGTAATTTTGGGCTACCCAAAATAATATCCCCATCCTGCACATTGACTTTAAGAAAACCCCTGAAATGTATAGAAATGACCTCTAAAACCAGTCCAATTTTGTTATGATATATCCACAAAATCTTCATACCCCCAAAAATAATGATATTTCTGAAACCCCCCAAAAATATTAAAATTCAAGATTTTGAACCCCCAAAAATGGTCCCAGCCTACGTATATATATGAAAATCTCAGCCCCCCCCCCCCCCTTCCCCCCCCCCCCCCCCACACACACATTCTTGGGGCATCAGGGTGTGAAAAGCGGACGTTACAAAAAATAAGATTAAGAAAGTGGCACCAATTACAATTAAAGTATAATAGTGAGCGTGCATCAAAGTGGACTTAAATCATCATTGCCGGCCCCTGTGAGCTGAGAAGAAACAGAAAACATAATATAAAATTATGCTGTTTCGAATCAAACATGATTTCGTGATAACCCGTAGTAATGTTGTAGATGCGCAACCTGATTTGTTGAGTCTTCTCTCGATATAGAATCATAGGTCTAGATTAGCAAACAATTCCAGCGTAATAGTGAGAATGTTTTCTTGTCCATCAGTTTTAATATTTGCTTTGGGTACTCAAAAGATGAGACAGTTCCATTTTGATTATCCACAACATATGCCTTGGTAGAGATTTAAACATATGTTTGGATGCTTTAAAGAACCGTCTTATTGAGACAATTCTTTGAGTACCCACAACTATGTTTTGGTTGAGAAATAGAAACTGTCCACCGCCACCGCCGATGGGCCGAAATATGTGTTAATGCATTGATGATGAGGGTTCAAAAAGCTGCTATATGCATTTTTTAAAAAAAGCTAATGCTTGTAAAAATAAACTTGGCTTCACTAGAAAAATATGACCTCAAAATGCATTAGAATCGCTTTTACGGACATTTTGAATTAGAAATATTTCTTTAGGGAGGCCCTATCCCCCAACGAGAGGGGTCGTTTCTCTCGTGCTCCCCCCTCCCACCCCTACACACACACACACACACACACACACACACACACACACACACACACACACACACACACGTGCCTTTGACACTCGAAAGACGCATACTACATTTCAAGATCGTACCTCTTTTCAAAAGTCGACAACGACCCTTGAGTCAGTTAGCAGCCTATATTGATGAAAGCATAGGCAGTATTATACCTCCATGAAATGACATTTTCTTGATAAAAGTTTTATTGAGGATTTTCATAACCTTGAAGTGAGCATTGAAATAACGCAACGATGGTTGCACCCCGTTGTTGTATTTACTGGTGCAGACTCGCCAGAGCCTTCGCTGCTCGTATAAATAGGACACAAGTCGTCATTTGAGCCAACGCAAAAAATTTTGGTACAGTGACAGAGGCTCAGTTGTGCCTGTGCGAATGTGCAGACTCACCAGACCATTCGCTGAAGTCATATATGACAGCGAAAGCGCATTTCGGGCCAGCAAGAGAGTTTGGTACTTATTAGATTGTCGACTGACAAAAGGCTCAGGTGAACCTGTGCAGCCTTGTGAATATTCACCAGAGCCTTAACTCGCTGCTCACATACATGACACACACACCGCCGATCGAGCATGCACATGGGATTCTGATACTGTTACGAAGGCTCAAGCGAGCCTGTGCAAATGTGCAGACTCACCAGAACCTTCGCTTCTGGAACACAGATTTCCATTTAAGCCAGTACATGATATTTTGGAACTGTGATGAATCATTAGGTGAGCCTGTTCTTTAGAGCATTTTCTGCTTGCAAAAATGACACCGAAATCGCCATTTGAGAGAGCACGAGATTTTGACACTTATCGCATTGTGAAGTGACTACGGCTTTGGCGAGTCTGCATATTTGCGCTGACAGTTTCGTCTGAGCCTTCGCAACAGTATTAAAATGTCGCGTGTTTGATCAAATGGTGATTGGGTTGTCGCTAATACGAGCAGCGAATGCATGACGAGTCTGCACATTTGCCTGAGACACTCAACAATGCGACTGCGAAGGCGAGTCTGCACATGTTTGCACGGAGTCGCCCGAGTCTTCGTCACTGGACAATGCGTTAAGTACCAAAAGGTCGTGTTGACTCAAATGGTGATATGGTTCACATTTATGCTAGAAACGAAGGCTCCGTGAAGTCTGCACATTGTACAGTCAACAGGTTTAGATTTTATTTACCTTTTGGCTTTTGCATTTTCCAGGGTGCATTAAATGGGAAAATGTATTAAATTGTACAAATTAAATATAAAATCACAGCTGTGATATTAATAATCAAAACTTAGAACAAATATTAATGCAATTGGACAAGTCTGAGAGGTTCAAACACATGTATGTAGTGCGTAAGACCACTTAAAATCATATCGCTAAACGACCGCTAACTTTTTTAAAAAGCCAATTCTTGTATATGTATCAACTGGTTCCCTGCTCACGTGGTCGCTAATTATATAAATTTATTATTGCGCGATAATAATTTACATATATTTATGATTGGTTTTTTGAAATCGAGCAGATAAATCTCAATTACTGTAGATCTAGACCTATTTTTAAAAAGACAAAAACAACAACGACAATAAAAAACACGAAACAAGTTGGAACTATTTTTACGCGGAAGCTTCTTAATAGGTGTTGTTAGGATCGTATTAATCCCTTATCATGCGGCTTGGTAATGCCCTGTTTTGAATACAATGTAGATCCATATCAGCCGGCTTCTCAGAAAGTAACTGATCCAGAATCAACTGTTTACCTCTCTGCCTCTAAATCAACCATTTAACCTGATACTTTGCAACACATATGTTGAAAAATTGGGATTAATGGTAACATATTGATGTGTTCAACAGTGCAAGAGCAAATTACGACGTGTGGTCAAAACGCTATTGTTAAAATTGGGGAACGGACTAACATCCGTCCCCAAAAAGCATGAAAAAGTACCAAGCATGCAAAGAGTTGAACTATAGAGTGTGTATACTCGCTAGAACTGCGAAAAGAGTACCCAACCGAGCGAATAGCAAAGACGCTGATCAGACTTATTTTTGTCAAACGCAATTTTTCTTTACAGTTGTCAGATTTTATTTTTATAAAAAGTTAACGGTTTGGTTCCCAATCAGGACCCAGCATACAAGGCCACCATCGGCGGTACATCCGGTTCTGCTATGGCCAGACCATTCTTTTGGCCAAAAATGTTTTTGCCAGACCACTTTTTTGCCGAATATGCTTTTTGGTAGGGTCATTCTTTCAGTTTCCTTTAGAATTTTTTATGCGATGAACAAAGTTTGTTTATTGTTTGATAGCTTAAGCGTGCATAACTCAATGCTCCGCCTGCCTCAGGGTCCTTATCTGGATCCACACTGTACATTTTTTTCGAAAATAAAATCAGCTGACATCTGTAAAGACTGGGTCCGAGGTTTGACAACAAAGTCTGATCAGCGCCGGTCTTCGCTTCAAGTTAAACAATATAATACAGGAATATAATGCAGACAGAAAAATGCGACAAAATTCATGAGAGCAGTCGCTTATCAGCTATTTTCACACTTTAAAAGCACAGATGAGCGAACTCCCACTGCGTTCCCGCTGTGTCAATGAGAAAATGACCACATCATAAAACGACTGCCAGATTCTTTAACCATACGCGAACAGCGTACATTAATGGTGCATGTTAGTCTGCGCATATATTACTTGCTCATAGCAGTTTCTTGTCTTCACTGCCTAGATGCTACCTTAAACATGACTTTTCAGTCAACCATATGCGCATAATAATTTATCTGCGCAGTCTGTCCAGCCCCATTGCTGTTTGCTGTTGAAATACCTTTTACCTTTTATAAATTGTGTTTGGTCTGTTCTAGTTCTTACTGATCCCGATCAACTCGGTGTGAGGGGATTTGTTAAAATAGGTGCATTCTGGGAATTTTTAACCGAGATGCATGGAGCGCAAACAGCAATGGTTCAGGTCAGACTGCGCTGTGCAATCTCATCAGAACCTTTGCCGTTCGCTAAAGTTGAACGGCCTCACTTAAAACTCACTTATAAGTTTAATTAAGGATTATCGTTTATAATCAATAAGGCCCGACCTCTATGACCTGAGAAAGAGCAGAACAAATATGATGTTATATTCTACAATCCGCGGTAACGTTTCAATAAATGATATGCCATGTGTTGTAGATGCGCAGCCCGATTTGGGTCTTCTCTCCGTATAGAATAGTTTAGATACGCAAAATAACTTTTAGCGTAATATTGAACGTAAATATTTTCTTATCCATCCGTTTTAATATTTGTTTTGGGTGCTCAAAAGAACCGTCTCATTGATGGTAGTATAGAATGGTCAATGGTGACAAACGATACTCAACTAGTATATGTAGATAATATATAGTCGCTGTGTTTTAGTGTATATATAATCCACTCGCCTTGTGTCCAGGGGTCCTGAGTTCGATCCCTGGCTCCTCCAGTCTACCGTATGAGGCTCTATGTCGTGACCTTGTCTCCATACTCGGACCCAATACTGGGTCCAAGCTCCATATGACCTACGGAGCTGTTGGTGGGACGTTTGACACAAACTCACTCACCCTATCAGCCAGATTTCCATCGAACGAAGAATTTTAATGTAATTTTTTTCTTGACACATAAATATACATCCATGCTCATTCACCTTGACTTATCCCGTTCTCGCTGGTGGGGACTTGTCACGTGCAAACAGTTTGACTCATGTCAGACACGAGAAACCGGGACTAATCTGGATGCCAAATCATTTGGCTTCGGAAACAGGAATTAAGGCGGGGTTCCGGCATTTTCTTTGTCTTTCCTGAGGTTTGCAGTTTGTCAGACTTGGCGAACATTGCAGACCAAGACCAGGTGTTGCGTCATACAACGTCTGGTCGGACTCTTTAATGTTCAGAGAGGTGCCTGTTTTGTAAAATTGATAAAATAATATTTGCAGACAGTGAGAACCGAGGTCGCCAAAGGTATGTAATATTTGGGGAAATGCAAAGAGTACGGACCCCGGTCCGACATCGCCATGTATATTATAGTAGGTAACATTTCATTGAAAATGTTAGATATCTTTCAATTTAGACTATAAGAAATCCAGTATCATAATTTTGGATTTTAATTTTTACATCGGCGATCAGCGAAGGCTCAGACGAGCCAGTGCATCTGCAAAGTCTGGCCAGAGCCTTCGCTGTTCGTATACATAAAATATGGTAGCAGATGAAGACTCAGACCCCAAGCAATATTATCAAAATGGTAACCAACAAAACATCAAGATAATCCACTTAACTCAAAAACAGCGATAATTGGATTATCAAAGCGTGTGAACGATTATCAATTATCGATTATTGGTTGTATCGAATATTGATTCACTGAGTGTTTATTGAATGTCACGTGCCTACCTTGAACGTGTCCGACAGTGTATATAACAAACAAACTAAATATTTTCTTTCACTGTAGACCATTTTTGTCTTTACAAACAGTGTAGACCCTGATGAAATGTCACATTATGCGGCATTTCATCCGGGTCTTCACTGTTTACAAAAGTACGCGTTAAGGAGTCATCAGTATATAATGAGCCAGTTAATAAAATGTTGGTACATTGTGTGAATAGTGAACGAGCCTGCGCGCCCGCGCAGTCTCGTCAGAGCATTTGCTCGCATACATGATACAGTATTCGTCTTAAAACAACTGAAAGAAGATGCCTTCAATCATTGCTGTTTGCTAAACAGCCGTAGCCGCTGGATTATGCATTTGTTTGTTTGTTTGTTTTGTTGCTTTACGTCCCAGTCAACAGCTATGGTCATGGGGGGGGGGAGGTCAGTTCACCTAACCACCTTTTTTCCTGGGCAAGCTTGAACAAGCGGTTAATTTTACAGTTCAGATATAGAAGGAGTAAAATTATTAAGCGTGCAGGCGCAGCTATCTAGTGGGGCTATATGCTTAGGTTTTGATTTAAAAGTTATTTATTTTCATGCATTAATCGTTAAAAAAATAATTATTAACGTCAATGTGAAAAAAATGGATTTATCGTTAACGTCAGTACAAAAATTATGAAAGTTTTGGTCTCGTCCAACCCAAACATTGTTGTGGGTACTAAAAAGAATCGTCTCATCGAGACGGTTCTTTTGAGCACACAAAACACATGATTAAGTTGATAGGCAAAAATATCATTATAGTTTAATTCTCCTAAAGTTCCCTTCTCTGCACCCATCATGTATTGTATAAGCGATCATAATGCCTCAAAGACTTAGATCTCGGTAGCATGTAAAGAAAAATGAGCCTACATGCGAGAGAACGCGATGTTGTTGGATGCGAATAACAAAGCGCAAAACGGCCTCGCATCGGCGCAGTCTGATCAGCGCCTTCGTTATTTGCTATAGCTAAACGAGCGAGACGCGAAATTTCACTATTTAAACTAGTCCCTGTAGCTGGGCATGCTGGTTTGAGCCAGGTTTTGAGCTTGGCCAGATAAAACACCACTGAGTCTGCGCTGTGTGAAAGACTCATATTATTAATTTAAGTTAAGACCTAGTCTATTTCTATAGAAAAAAATAAATAAACAGAAAATGCTAAGTTTTTCTTTCTATCCATAGCATGACTGTTTAATTTGCATATTTTTTATTCAGTTTCCCTCCACAGATATTCTAGAGGATTGAAAATCGTGCAGTCAGAAACATGCACTGAAATTCAAACTTGACAGGCTCGCTCAAAATTGGAACATTCAGTGTGCTTTTATGCAGTCTCGCCAGAGCCATTGCAGCTCATATACCTAAAGTAGGGACGTAGATGAGGACGATATATAGGCCTGTGTTGTCCAACTAGATTGCTGTGCATGCAAGTTTCAAGAGTGACGTACTCAAGAACCTAAACATTATGAACTTGCACACCTTTTAAAACACGTGGCGATTTTTGCAGTATGCAAACTTTTTAGACCCAGATTAGATAAGACAGAACTTTTTATACATACTAGAGGCGAAACGACTAGTGGGGCGAAACGACTAATGGGGCGAAACGACAAGTGAGGCCGAAACGACCAGGGGGAAACGTCTTGGGGGCTAAACGACTAGGGGAGGAAATGGTTTGGGGCGAAATGTCCCGGATTCGTCCTGCTATGTCCCCGGCCCCAAGTAGTCGTAGCATACAAATGACTGGTGCATAAAATGTATTTCTTTCTATGAAGCTCACCTATGTTTAAGCAAACATTGCATACCCGGACGAAATGCCGTATTACGTGTTTTTTTATATCTGTGTCTTGATTGTATGCAAAAGAACATACTGTTAATCAGTATGGATCCCTATCAAGTTCAACATTTTTGGTTGGCCTGGTCCAATTATCAGCAGCATTCCCCAAATGCATTTTTTCATAAATATATTATAGTTTTAAAAAATATCACCTTTGATCCCTTAAAACACAGCTACATCATACTTATTATAGCAATATCGTTGGGAGAATCCATTAAATGACAAGGGTTAAATACATATTTCAGTGTTTGTTTGTCCTCGAGTATTTTCTTACGAGGTTTGTTGCAGCCTTTTAATATACGTAACTGCGAGGCATTATGCACATTGCTTTGTGGAAGCATTATCAAAAGAAAAGATCTTACAACTTTTATACTACATTTCCTGTGTTGAATCAGTCCTGAGCAGAGGATAAAATGTCTTGCACAAGGACACGACGTAGTGCTGCCGGTAAGGCTCAAATACGCAAACCCTAGATAAAGACATCTAAGCTCAAAACAAGTTTTACAGCAAGGTAAAGGTATGTAATTTTCTCTTGACCAGGTATCCTGTCCTCGCTAATAAAATAAAGGGATTAATGTAGGTGTAAGGACTATTTGGGTTGCTATGGATACGAGAATGTTTTATCAAAATAATTTGGTTTCCGTCTTTCAATGGAAGAGAGATTGGAAGAGGGTACCAGTCTCCTACAAATATTTGATTGGTCGATTCAATCCCGCGTGAGTGACGTATTCACTCGAGCGATACCGCGATGAATTTACTAGCGTTTCATTGGTTGAAAAAACAACGCAGGTATCGTGGGAAGGTTGCGTAGGCCTCGGAAGTCTGGTTGGCTTAAAAAACTTCGCACTGCTTTCGCAGGCAACCGCGTGGCCTACGCCTGCGATAGGCGTGCGAAGGCAACGCGCAGTCTGCGCACGTGCGAAGACAACTCGCTAGCGATCGCCACTGTACATACGATTTTAGAAAAGAAACTTCCTACCGTAATAATGCAGTCTAGTCAGGATAAATTCTTACAGGTTACTTCTTAGAAAGGTTCGCTTCAGCAATGCATTAGAACAACTGAGTATAAGAATTATTTTAGTCCAGAATGGCTCCAGATCATGTATACACACGGCAGTACCACTCCTTTCCTTTCTGCTAGATACAATGTGCAGTAGTCACCTAAAACAATGGCACTAATCAGGCGCTACGAATACACCATTGCTGTTCGCATCCCTTACTCAACCCAACCAACATACAATCTCAGGCCACTATCGGCGCAACAGCGAAACGCCATTCGAATGGCGTTTCGTTGGTAGGCCGATGGTGACCCGTATGTTTGCGCTTATTAGGTAGATAACGCATGACTTGATCAGATTTGACCTTACATGTCCATTCACAAACAGATTTATTGATAGTGAGATGGGCAAGCTCAAACTGCATTGGCGTTGAATCGTCCAAAACATGTTGTCAGCATAGAGAGAAAGGGCGTCATTCTCGCATGGAGGCTATATAGGAGCCTTGTCATTAGTGTTTTGGTATTTATCGCACATGTTAGCAGCGATTTTCATGAGAGTCTGTGCATATGCGCAAGTTCACCGGAGTCATCGCTGCTCGCATATACACAGAATCAATGTGGATGAAAAGGCTACCAAACTCTAAGGTGCTGGCTCGTATGTTCTTTATTCAGACTTATTATTTTCAGGTCTACTATCAGATAGAAAAATAAAAAGTAATGTACACAAAATCTGAATAAAATAGACAGTATATATTGAAAATTAAAGATGGGCTTGGAATTGAAATATAGACTGCCGTCTGTTTATTTAGGTTGGTTTATTTACATTCGTGTATTTTTTAAAGTATTTTAAAAACAGATATTGACTTAGTATGGTAACAACAGAAATCTTTGTTCTATGAACAGATTTAAAAAGACTTTGGGTGAGTAAGGTCTACAAAGATTGAGAAAGTAGACTGCTATTTTATATTCTTAATAGTCCCCGACGTAAGTAAAAGGGTGCTATCACAGGCCAAAAGCCCCTTAATGCATGTAGCTCTTTGAAATCCCAGACTCAAGGGCTGACCGGGAAGCATGCCCAGGCCCAAACAATTATTAAAGTCCTAATATCACAGTAACCATTCAGATACCCACACCTAAACCATATATATTCTTGTTTCGCATGATAAGACACATTCAATAACACTGACGGGAAGTTTCCTTTGGCATGCCCAGGCACTCCCCACCCCCTTTACTTCATAAAAGGCTTAACATCTCGAACATCGTTCAGATCCCCGCCCCTAAACCATATATAATGCGATTCCTTATGATAACACTGAAAACGAATTCCCTCATGGCGTGCGCGGGCATGCCCCACCCAGTTATTTTCATAAAGGGTTTAATATCTCTAAAAACCGTACAGACCCACACCGCTTAACCATACATATTCATGTTTCTTATAATAAAAGTAAGTAAGGGTGCAAAGATCAGGAATCGATACAATCAAGTACCACACCTGACCCAGGATACCAATGGGAAAGTGACAAACTCACAGCGTTTAAGAAGTCCTCTGTGGCGTGCCCGGGCATTCCCTACACGGTCCACTTAAAAATGGCTTAATATCTCCAAAGCCGTACAGATCCCCGCCCCTTAACCATATATATTCATGTTTCTTATGACTAGATGCATTCAACAGAACTGACCGGGAAGTGCCCTGAGGCATGCTCTGGAATGCATCACCCCGTTCACTTCATTAAAGGTTTGATACCTGAGAAACTGTTCAGATACCCACCCCTAAACCATATATAATGATATTTCTTGGTACATGTAATAGACACATTCAATAACACTGACCATGATGTCCCCTGGGAATTGGGGGCTGGTTTGGGAGACTTTATAATCAGTAGATTACAATCATATGGTGTTGATATTTGTCCCCAGTTAAATATTTATGTTTATATAGGCTGGGGTTAGATAAACTTTTAGCATGTTTTGATTCCATGAACATTCGAAAAATGAAATTGATTTCTTATATTTACATTTTATCATAAATATATAATATATAGAAATTATCAATAATTTAGGGGGAAAACAGTTTTCTTTTTAATATGTAATCGTATTGTTTGTCAAAATTGACCCGAGACATATGAATATTCAATGACCTTTTACTCAGTCTTCGTGAAACTTTGTAAAAATGCGCTTTAGATTGTTGTACAATTACTTATGTGAATGAAATTAAAACACCATTCCCCGATAGCCTAGTGGATAGTCGAGTGTTTTTAGAAGTCAAAAGATGTGGGTTCGAGTCCAGTACAACATGTAGCATTTGAATTTTTTTTTTTAATTTTCTTTTGGATTTGCTAGTCTCTTCGTCTTTATTCTTGATTTTGTGCACAGCTGGATACATTTATTTGAATTTGGCATGCGTTTATGTAACAAATGCACACGTAGCAGTGAATAATTTCAATAATCCCACATGTGATTAACTCTTTGCACGCTGAATATTTTTGAGACTTTTGTTATCATCTGCTGACTTTAATTAAAATTAACTTTTTCAAAAATTCTTACAGGAACACTATCAGAGTGTCAAATGGTCTGTATTCAGATCAGAACCGACGTTCTGTTGGTAATGAACTTGGTTCAAACTATTTGCAAATGTTATCAGCTGACAAGGAAAGAGTGGGGAACTTAGAGAATAATGAATACAAAAGCGGCTAAAAACAAATGAAAGATGTAAAGCTCATCACAAGATGACGTAAAATATACGAACAATATTAACTTAAAAAAAGAAAGTGATATGACAATTATATAAAAAAAAAGGTTCCTTCCAAGTTTCGATCCAGGTATGCTTGATCTATAAGTAGTCAACTAACCACTAGGCTATCAGACCATTTGCATCAACGAATTGACATTATCTTCATATTCTCTGTAAAAGCGTGACCAAGGTCGGAATACTTCACGAATACGCACGAATATCACGAAGATTTTGGCGAAAATTAATCAGTCTAAGGTCAATTTTGGCAGACTATATTAACGGTTTTGTTGGAGTGTAAACAGCCAGTGTGAATACGGACTGCCAATGTAGCAAACAAGAGACTACTTTTGCACGTGGCTGGCTGTCAATCACAACACAATTATCACTTCTGGCGAATGAATTCGATGTTCGAAGCGCATAGCACGGCAAGTGAGCTTGGCAGCTGTCAAACATATTTTAAGTGATTCAAAAATCTAAAGATTCAATAAAGGCTTGCTTTAAAACTGTAAATATTAAGCTATAATTCCTCTTACATCTAAAACTGATGCATTCACGGAAATGGCCTGTACTCAAAGGCGTGTTGGAAGAATATACCACGTTATTTGCTAGGTAATCTAATGTCGTTGTTGTCCTCTGTTTTTTTTTCTAAATAATTGCTTCAAAAAATATTTCAGAAATACAATCAAAGTGTCAAATGGTATGGATCCAGATGATACCGGACATTTTTAGCCTGATCTGGGATCATACTGTTTGCAAATTTTATCAGAGGTTAAGCAGGTAAATTGTTGATGTATTGTTGTCTATAGATAAGTTAAGAGTGACGTAAAAGAGCGTACTAACACTTGAAGGTAATACAGGTTATACCGTTATTAATTGTAAAAAATTACATTTATACCTGACTAAGGTTTTCAAAATATGGAAATATTATACCAAGCCGTCATAGCTCAGTCGGTTGAGCCGAGGCAAATACTTGTATCTATATCTATTAACGAGAGATTTAAAACTGGGGAGGGTTCGAATCCCACACGATTGATTTTTTTTCATGAAGGAGATATTTTTAAATATCATTATTGCTTAAACAAGACTTTTTATCATATTTTTGTTATATTTTAAATGTTTTTACTATAGAATTCTTTGAGTGTTTTTGTGTGTGTTTTTTGTCAGGTTTTTTTTCTAGTTTTTTTACATTCTTCACATATTCATTTCATTACAATACAATACGAAAGAGGTCAGCACAAACATTCTTCGTCTGCTGATTCTGTGTCGGAATAGTCTGAGCACTCTGTTGCGGTGTCTGTGTCTTCGTCACTGGAGGTCACCTGAATAACTATCTTCTCCATCTCCGCTTCCACTGCAATGTCAGCATCCCAGTACTTCCTCTCTACTTCCTCCACGTGCCTGCAACTGGAAGCCCAGTCATCCTCAGTAACTGCTGCAATGGCATCATGAGTCAGCTGTATAACATCCGTCATCTTAAAACAGATCAGCTCAATCGAATTGAGGCAGGGAGCCTGAGGCAATCATGTCCATACTCTTTTAAGATCTTGTCCAGAAGAAAGCTTGGACAACTGACCTTTTCGTAGGTAAAATGATTATCAATGTTTCTATGATTAATAGAAAACCAACTGCTGCAAAGCTCAAATTTGTAAGTGGGTGGCAAACGACAAGCCTTTTTGTAAAACAGCTGTTTCTAAAAAATGTGTAAGGAGAGTATTACAAAACGTGTCATCAGGTCATCGCCTTCTTTCCGCTTTTCGTTTTCTGTCATATCCGATAAAAATGATAAAGGTCATTATTCACAAACATAAAATATCAAACAGCAAAGATAAAAAAATATGCCGTGATTGGGGTTTGAACCTTCAATTGCAAAACTTCGGGACAGAGGTCTACAATCTTACCACCGCGCCAGCCCAACTGTGACAAATATTAATGATAAAAGAATATAATGTACAAAGTTAGCGAAACCGTTTTACCTATTTACATCAATGGACAATGTCCAATTATCAAAACATGCTCTGACGTCACTTTGAACTTATCTAGTAAGGACAGTAGTTTTAAAGTAAAAGGAAAATCACATTACAGTGAAGTTTTGCATTGAAGAGGAATGTTTAAGAACGGGTGTCCCCAGTTTAAGGGGGTATATCTTTCAAAAGCTCTTACTTGCATGAATTTTTTCCTGTATACATTAAATTGCTTTTTATCGAGGAGACGGATACCTTTGGCTACATTGTTTTATGCACAACTTATACATCTCACATAGATCACTTTACGCCCCAACATACAGCTTTTGAGCAATCGGCAGCATGCTTATCAGTCTTTTTAGAGTTACATCCTGGTTTGATACCGTTTGCAATATTGTGACACGCTGGATAAACTTTAGAGAAAACCATTTGCATGAACATGAGCTACAATTATCTGACAACAATAATTAGAAGTTTTTTGACCCAAATATATGTATTTCTGGTATTATTTACAATTTATGTTATTTTGACCTTGAAAAGATCATAAGCAAATATTGTATATATATTTTTTTTTCTACCAGAAATTTGTACATTTGGGCAAAAAAGTTCTAAATATTGTTGTCAGATAATTGTAGTTCATGGTCATATTACTGTTTTTAATTTCACACAGCGTGTCACAATATTGCAAACGGTATCAAACCAGGAAGTGACTCTAAAAAGACTGATAATCATGCCGTGGATTGCTCAAAAGCGGTATATTGGGGCGTTAAGTGATCTATGTGAGATGTATAAATTATTCATACAACAATGTGGCCAAAGGTATCCGTCTCCTTGATAAAAAACATGTTTTGTTTATGCAGGAAAACTTTCATGCAAGTAAGAGCATTTGGAAAAAATATCCCCTTAATGTGTTTACCCGATTCATTTTACTTGGATTGTCCTCATTAAAGAATACATAGAAAAGCAACAATATTTGTTTCATTTAACGATCTAGATGTACCTAGATAAAGGAGGATGCCATTTTTCATGAAAAAAGGCCTGTTATTTGCCTTCTCCCCCTTATTGACCTTTTACATTTGTGTGTGCGTGCGGTGTGTGTGTGTGTGTGTGTCATGTAAGAGAGAGAGAGAGAGAGAGAGAGAGAGAGAGAGAGGGAGAGAGAGAGAGATATGGGGGTTGGGGTATAGATTCTCGCTGAATCAGCGGATGTAGATATTTTGCATTCTAGTTGATATGGTAATAGCAAATGCAAATATACCACGCGTGTCTAATGAGGCAAAATGGTGTATGTTCACAGGAGAAATTACTAAGGTATTATATTTTACAGGGGATTTGGGCCTAAGTTAAAAACAGGGGACCCCCCCCCCCCCTAAAAAAGGTTTTCGTTACGCGGTGTACATTAATAACCACGTGCATTAGCCTCAGAGTAAAGTTGTTTAAAAGAAGAAAAACTGGGGTCATTTGAAATCTGGAAGCACAGTAGTGTCCTTTTATTGGACATTGGCAAACGGTGCGGAACCAGATCTAATCAGGTTCTGTACTGTTATTCTGAAAGGTCATATTTTAAGCAAAGTTGGAAGTAGGTTTGTGTAAGGCCAAGCCAAAACAGGACAGGACAGGGGATGTCAGGACAGACAGACAGACAAGCAGCCATCCACGCAGGCAAACAAGCACACACACTGGCAAACAGACAAACAGACAGATAGACAGGCGGACAATAAGAAAAACCGTGCCGCCTACGCTCACAGCCCTCGGGTGGTCCAAACAATACAGGAACTCTTTTTTATTGAATTTTTATTTCGTTTTTAATACCTGGATACAGCCTCCCGTTGCTATAGCAATTGCGGTCGCGACCTACGGACAGACCGACAGATTATACTCCCTGATTGAATGGCGGACAAGGATAAGATTCTGATAGATTCCGGCAACAACGATAGGGGCCAATAAAACATCAGGCAAGTAGCCCAATGGGCAACGATCGCTCACCTTAGAGCCAGCTTAATGTTTGAAGAAACATGTACCATAATCTATGATGCTCAAAGGCAGGTAACTCTGAACTTGAAACAGTGACCAGGAATTAGTTCAAAAACATAAGACATTATGCCAGTTCTGGTTATCTACAAGTATTAAAAAGATATGAATAAAAATCAGTCCAAAGTCCAATCCGGTCGAATTGCGAACCCATCCGTTTCCTTGTTGCTAGCAAAATGAAGAGATCCAATAAAAAATGAAGGCACTAAGTTGTCTCATATATACAATGTATTGTCACAAGGTACCAAAGTCATGATCTTCGACACGGGAAATGCAGCAGGCGAACAGGTGCAGACCAATCTATTAATTCAGACACAATGAAAGGCGTGGTGGCTCAGTGACAAAGTCTTTGACTCGAGGTTTAATGGTCGCGTGTTCGATACTCACCGTAGACACTGCATTGTGTCCTTCAGCAAGACACTTTATCCTCATTTTAGTCGTAATATATTATATGACATGACTGAAAAAATGTTGACTGGGATGTAAAGCAACAACAATAAGACTCTGCATTTACGCAGCGTAGTCTGACCCCTAGGTCACTACAATCCCTTTATTCACTATCTACATCGAGGATGGAAAAATAAGCTGATACTGACTAGCATGTGCAACAACTGATTATGGGAGTAAATATACATGTAGCTCCATCGATAGTGAATATATCTCGTTAAAACATAAACCTAACGTCCATTTTGCGGGACATCGACAAACAGGCAAACCCCGATCAGACGCCGCAGAACGCGGCGTCTGATCAGGGTCTCCATTGTTTGCTTCAAGAATGTACTGTTATCAAGATTAAGATTTGAAAAAAAATGAAATTGCCAGACGGGGGATTTTCCAGACGCTCAAGGGCAGCTAACTCCATAGTCCAAGGTCCAATCTGGCCGAATTTTGGTACCATCCGAGATTGTTGTCAGCAAGAATAAAGAAGATCCAATCAAAAATGAAGGCGCTAGAGTGGTCACAACACTATTCATTGATTTTTCAGACGCTCAAGGGCAGCTAACTCTAAAGTTAGAGATTAAATCTTCCCGAAATTCAAACTCATCCGAGCTTTTATGGTTGTTCTTGTTAACTGCAAGAATGAAGAAGATCCATCCGAAAATGAAGGGGATTAGAGTGGACACACCATTTCTCCCATTATAAGTCTATGGGGATTTTCCAGATGCTCAAGGGCAGCTAACTCATAAGTCCCTGGTCAGATCGTGCCAATTTTCAAACCCATTGTTGTCCTTGTTTCCTGGAAGAATAAAGAATAACCAATCAAAAATGAAGGAGCTAGAGTGGTCACAAGAGTTCCCCAATTATTATCCTATGGGAGCCATATGTTGCCATAGAAACCAGAGTTCTGACCCGATCTAGCCTAAAACCTTATGCAGTCAATCCCCCAATCCAACGATGCTCCAGATCAAATTTGCTTATGATCGGCCGGCTGGTCTCAGAGATAATCATGTTTGAAAGTGTGGACGGACGGACGCACAGGTGCACGGACGGACGGACGCCGGCTCGAGTCCCATACGATAAGCTCCCCTGAAGCCTTCGGCTCTGGTGAGCTAAAAATACGGTACTATTTCGTTCGGCACTATTTGTAATTTAAGAAGAGAAGCACGTGCGTTGGATTTTTGCACGATATAATTTTGCCAGCCCGCAGAACTCGTGTTTTCAGTGAGAAAACTCGTGTTTTCAGTGAGATCGAAGCAATTGTTTCTGGACAGAAAAGAATCAGTATTTCAAGAATTAACAGTGGATAGTAACAATGTGAGTATTGTTTCAATAGTTTTAATCGCTAGTGAAAACTTAACGACTCTTACAGTTCCGATATTGCAAGAAAAGAAAAAAGTTAGATATGCAAACAGCGAAATCTCAGACGAGCCTTCGCATTCGCACAGTCTCGTCTGAGCTTTCACTGTTTGTGCGCAAACTATTCGAAATATGGAAGTAGATGACGGTCCAGGCCAAAATCTACAGCCCCGTGCCATAAATATGACTTCGATGCGAGCACAGGATTTGTTGGTACTTAGTTACTGTCAACCCTTGTCTTGTTGAATAGTTCATGTACTACACCCCCCATCCCCCAAACGATCTATTATCTTGTTGACCTGCAACATTCCACATGTAAGGTTGTATATATTCGAATTCACAGTGGAAACAATGTCGATCCTGATCAGATGGCTTCACCAGAAGCCAGCTGATCAGGATCTGCAGTGCTTTCAAAATCGAAAAATGTAATATATCGCATATGCGCAACTGCGCTAAAGCCTCATTTATTCGCATATAATGACGTGCCCAGCGGGGCTAGAAGTGTAAATCAACCGACTGTATTGTGCACGGCCCGTAGTGAACGTAGATTAAGCCTGTGCCAGAAGGAATGGACGGACAGACGGACTCGCACAGTGGTTATAGTGCATATCTGCGTGTCATACAAAAGTTTGATACCAAGTCTTAAAAATCTTGTTGTTTTCGATAATTGCAATTTGCATATATTGTTGTTTGTTTGTTTTTGTTTTTTTTTTTCAAGTTAACATAGATTTTATGATTTCCGCAATTTTATACGTAGCATTAGCACTGAATTTAAGGCGATATGATGGATTTTTATTTTATGTTCAAGTCAAAGATAAACAAATTTAAAGTTGCAGTTTTGCAACTAACGTAGCATATACTTCCTGCTAGTCCCGGTTACCGGCCGATTTCAGTACGCCACATTCGTTCTCTACATCAAAGTAACGGATTGAACAATGGGAAAATGAACAATATAGCATTCAAACATACTTTAAGCTCTGCCCCACTTAAACTATCCATATGTAAAGTATAAGTTAAATGTTTTGTCTCATTCAATTTTTAGATGAACCTCTAAATTACTGGTTTCTCTTCTTTTTTTTTTACCTAGGCGGGCCTCGCCTCTTTCTCAGCATGCAAATGTCGATGTTACCATGACACCGGTACGGTCATATAACTAGTGCAGTCCAAATACCCAACAGTTGCAACATCCTTTCGGTTGAGAGTTGGTCCCTTCAGATTTGGGAAATCGAGCATAGCCCTAGTCTTTGCCACTTTTGTGCTTCGCTATAGGATAACACGCATGCGAAGAAAATGAACAATTGCAACATCTGGAAAAAAAGTCAGTAGAGATTTTTGTCGGAATCCGAGACAAAATACCAACTTTTCAAAAATGGGCTAATTTTCATAAAACAAGTGCGGAATCATTTAGTTTACGATTTTTTTACATCATATTCGGGCGAAAATAGCATGTATTTTCTTCATTTATGCGTGTTTGTCAGTTTTTTTAATATTTTATATTAAAGCCACACCAATTGATGGCCGTGTTACGGAGGTTAAACGAAGTAAACAAACGGATATCTCCTGAAGGCTAACTTCCAGCAGCCTCGTCACCGTATAGCATACCAGGTGCTGGGGGATATCAAAATAAATAAGTATGCAAAATTCGAATTAAATATACTTGTGCCATGTGGTTCAAGAGTAATGGGCATTTAGACTAACAGACCACGACCGGCCAGACTGATGCTCGGCAAAGCCTCCTCCATATAAAAGGTTGTAACGTATGCCAGTGGTTAGACAATCTTGACATGCATACATATGCAAAATGTAATCAAAATGCACCATGTGGTTCTCGAGGTATGAGCGTTTTCACTAATTGTTAACGGACGGACGGACGGACTCGTACAGTGATTATAGTGCACACCTGACTATACTTTCATTTTGAACCATTGTGCAGTAGTGTGTTCTAAGCAGAAATAAAGATACAAATCCGGAAATTGCCAAAATAGAATCAGCACAGAACCCTTAAAAAAGCAAGAGCGCTCATACAATGTAGATTCATACCACTCCGCATCGATACGTGTGCATTTGTTTTATTAAATAAATGCAACGTTGCGCCGCCCTACTATACTCATTGAACTGCTCCATTTCTGTTTCAGAATGAAAGTGCTGTCCAATCTTGTAGTGTTTCTGTGTCTCCCTGCTTTCTTGAACGGGCAAATACTGTTCCCGCAAGGTATGTACAATAATAATCAGGGAGGGTAGTCACGTGGTATCTGTTAGGATACATTGTACGGAAAAATGGCGGACTTCTTTCCACACCGATGTTTTTAAGCAAAAGTAAGTAGATATTTCTGCGTGTTCTTTCATCTTTACACAGAGTGTTATACACCATTTTCCAGCCCCCATTTTTCCCGATCTAACGATGCCAGGATATCCTCATAAAGCTTCTTACTTTGAGTACAGACTCTGTCACAAAATTTTTAGCGGCGAAGATTGGGCCTGAATTTGGAAATAAGCTGTACGGACAACAGTTGTGACAGAGTTAGTACTCAAAGTAAGAAGCTTAAAGATGCTATCCTGGCAGCGTTTGATAGGGGAAAATGTGGGCTGGAAAAATGGTGTATAACTTTCTGGGTATAGATGAGAAAACATAGAGATATCTACCTACATTCGATCAGAATGTCCGTACAGTGTATTCGAACATCCGTACAGTGTAGCCAAGCAAAAACCACGTGACTACCCACCCTGATAATATACTGAGCACATTAAGAAATGCATCGCACATTCAAAGGTGAACACTGTGCAGCCCTTAACCCATGTCATGCTGAATAGAATAAACCTCGTCGCGAGAAAATCCGTCTTCAGCGATTTGCGAACAACAAAGGCGCAGACCAGACTGCGCATCCGCGCAGTCTGGTCTGCGCCTCTGTTAATCGTTTTTTTGGGAAAGAGGCATGTCTGAACTTGATCCAGGCGAAATTTCAAATTTCTAGCTCGTCTCTGTAGCTGAGGAGACTGGTTTGAGTCTCGCTTTGTCGGAAACCCCGAAGACAGGTTTTCTCGCGACGTGGCTCGATAATGATCTACACTCCTCACGAACTGTTATGTTAAAACGCCAATCGCAACAGAAGTCGTCTGCTTCTCTCGTCTGCTGAAATACTTAAGAAGCCTTTATGGCAAACAGTGTGGACCATGATCAGACTGCTCCTATAAGAGCAGTCTGATCTGGTCCAACCTGTCAGTAATGTTAGGCAATTATTTGCAGCAGACGACTTCAGCAGACGTCATTTTTCAGATGCATTTTATTTCTTGGCGCTTAAGGGCAATCTGATTAAAACCCGATCCAGCCACATCGGACATAGTTCATTTTAGCAACAGTGTGGATCAAAATACACACAACATATAGAATGCACCAATTTACCGCTTATTTCACTGTATTTGCTTTGTCCTCATACGTCATGTTTGTATGACTTGAGAGTAATAAAGATATTGATGATGATGATGATGAGTAAGCCTAGATCGGGTTTTAAGCAGATTGCTTTAAGGGTTAAACTGTAGTCTGATCTGGGTCCACATTGTCTATAAGGCTCCAAATATTTTAGTGGACGACAAAAACAGATTATGCTTATGCGCTTTAAGGGTGACTAAATATGAGTTCAGTGTGTATATGGTTAGGATTTTCATGAAATGCACACACCAAACAACTTATTTATTCTTTACCAAATTATTAATATAACCTGATTTCCCTTGTTTAGCAGATGAAATAGCCGAACCACGTCCGGATATGAATATTAAAGTTACCGCCTTTACAGAGAGCAAATAAAAGTTCTATAATACTGAAGCTGATTTCCCTTCACGTAATAACCAACGGCGATTTCTTCTTGCTAAGTTTGAATAAGATTTTTCGAAAATACATTTTAACCTGAATAGTTGGCAATCCGAATCGAACAAAGATGCATATTTTTGGTTTTGTTGGCATTTTTGAGTACATTTGTAAGACCACTATTAACATAATATTTAGCATGTATACAAAGCCATAGGGGTGGATGCCAAGTCTGAATTTGCTTATGAAGGTCAGAGATAAGGTCAAAGGTCATTGAGTGAAAAATGAGTAAATATGTACTACTGTAAAACAACTTTATCTTTTTATATGTAAACATGTTTCATTTAAAGCCAAATTTGGTATGCTTATAGTTATAAGTCTGAAAAATACTGAGAAATTTTTTTTTTATAACTAAATGTTCATATGTCAACTTTAAAATGGGGTCAAAGGTCATCAAGTGCAATAATCGGAGCATTTTTACAAACTGTGTTTCTTTTTTTTTCTCTGGTCCAACAACAAGATGTTTTTAAACTCTAAAAAGGGTAGAAGTCTTTCAGAAGGCTTAAATTAACATGATTATCATTAAGGAAACTCCTTTGGATGCCTCCTTTTATGGATTTTACAAAGACAAACATCGTAAGTTTTGTGCAATTCTGACTGAAATTGTCCCTCAATTGGGCTAAACTGAGATATATGGGCTACTTTGAGAGTTTGCTGCACCTCTCAGAAAGTAAATTTATTTTCAGTTTGGGACATGTCTTGGTGCCTTTGAAACCCATAATTTAATAACTGTTTTGTGGTCATTTTTCTATAAATCACCTTTAATCAACGTAACCCTACTGACATTGAAAATAACAGTACACACATTACAAGGCTAATGTTGATTTATTTTGATAGTATTAGTGAAAAAATTTAAGCATTAAATGTTTAAACTAGACATAAAAATCAATTGCATACATCTGTGATAAGTATTTCTGCTCGTCAGCGATACTTATGTTACATTTAATACTAAATTGAAGATAATGGCTTTACAAATTACATGTATAAGAATAAACCATGAGACCTGACCTGAAATATACATAATGTTTATCTATATTCTATTTCAAAATGTTCATTTTCAAATATTTGAAGTTGTGTATAGTTTTTAACTTGCAATGAAGTGAAATCAAGTAAATATTAAAATATGCTAATTAGTATGTAATTTGTACTGGCTCCAGCATGTAACGCATAGCTGTTTACAGATTCATTTTTCTATTATTTACATTGCATTGGAATTGGCAATATGTCTTCCATAATGAAATCAAATTATAACTATTTTAACAATAATGGATCTTAAATTGCTGCACATATATTAATGAGGTAACGTAGGTAACAAAAGGTGTCTTACATAAATGGATAAAGGTAGTAAATTGTTGTTAGGCTTATCTAAAATTTAGGTCTGCTCTCCACAATTCGCTTGCATATACTACACACATTTTATTCTATATAAGACTTCATTTAAAAGAGTGCTATGGACTAGTCTGCAATATGTGAATGTGACATGTCTTACTCAATTACTTTTTGTAATTTGCTTGTTTCTTTTACATTCATATAGTAGTTTTCAGATTTCTACCAATGGTACATAACGATAAACATGCAATCTACATCATGATTTAAATTTTGACTTAATATCAATAATTTACTTAAAATAGCATAGCAATATTACATACATCTAATGGCAAGGCAGGAATATAGGCAGGGGTGGTGCTATGTGTCTTCTATCGCAGATATAGTTTTTTGAAGATTGCAAATATAACATCGTAGTACAGTACCAGCATGGTTTATGTCCAAATATAGGATGTTACATAGATCTAGTATTAAAGATTTTCCTTGTTTGCTGAATTCTTTTAATGTTCACTTTTCACTGTTGACAATTACATTATAAAATTAATTTATCATATGTCCCCATTAAAATCTTCTATATTTTGTTGAACTAGATTTCATATCATATTATAATGATGATTATCTTATTATATTCTGCAGCAATTCTGATAGTAACCATTCTGCTTGTTAATTATCTTAGACTAAGGTTGGTTGAGGTAAGGCTACCTCAGCCATGTAGCAGTCTTGTAAAACATCTGAACATATTTCATGGTAACATAAACAACAAATCATTCAAACGTTTGTATACTTTATTTTAAAGATCAATTGACTGTTTTATTCTTAAGCATAAAACAAAAACATGACTCCCAAAATTCACAAGTATGGTTTGCACCTCTGAAACTCACAGATTAAACTGAATGTTGAAAAAGTAGTGTCACTTGCAGCTGATTTCTTTGCTTTTCTTATTCACAAGGTAGTTGTTTGTAGTTTTGTTTATGCACTATTTGATATTATGCACTATTTGATATTGATGAGCTATTTGTAGTACATGTTTTATATATGTGCTATGAAAAGTGAGTTATAGTCTGTTTGTTGGTTTGTTAAGGTTGAGGTTGGCGCCCTTAAACCGATTTAAGCTCCAGGATCTTTTATGGGTTTTTGTCTGTTTTGTGTTTGCTATGTCTTTGTGCGTGTCTGTTTATATGTGCTTTGTGGTCACCTGCTGGGAAAGGGCTGACGTCTTGGCTCTCGGTTGTGGTGTCTAATTGTGTGCTTGTTACTTTCCCATTGGTATCCTGGGTCAGGTGTGGTACTTGATTGTATCGATTCCTGATCTTTGCACCCTTACTTACTTTAAAAGGTTTACTAAATTAGGCTTATTGTGATAGTCTTAAATATATATGCAAAACCATCGAAAATGTGAACAACATTGCTGACAACAGCTTGCAGATAGCATTTAAGCATAAACTTGCTCACCTGAAGACTAACACTGTTTGAGGACTGTCTTGTATATAGTGATAAGGAAAGTTGTTCAGTTTCATTTCAAGAGTAATGC
Source organism: Loripinus fragilis (assembly GCA_964019695.1). Taxonomy (NCBI): domain Eukaryota; kingdom Metazoa; phylum Mollusca; class Bivalvia; order Lucinida; family Lucinidae; genus Loripinus; species Loripinus fragilis. Next base: position 7,319,245 of record OZ026525.1, read on the forward strand.
CATATTAAAACTACACATTTCGAGTATGTTACCAGTTACAAGTGCTATCCAATCTGATATATTGCACGTGTATCTATGAGCAGAAGATGTATACATTAATGTAAGTCACCTACCCTACATGCAATCAATCCCTGTCTTAGCAAATTGTCATAGTTAACAGATAGATTCTACACTAGAACAGGCGAGTAGTTAACTACCTTAGGATCTTACATACACCAAGCAAATCATATATGTTAAACCAATTGATTATGCTAGTAAATGTACAAATTAGATAACCATTTCAGGACACAATTACTCTAAATACTAAGAAATGACCCAAACTGATGGAAAACTATGAACACAATCAAATCATCAGGTGCTCCAATATGGCGAATGCCTGTGTTCCCAAGAAGTCACCAGACATCTGTTTTGGGGAAATTTAATTTGGAATAAAACTTGCATTGGCATTTTACAGTTTAAAAGAATAGCATAAAGAAACACATGCCAATATTCTCATAGCATTGGATCTTTTGTCATCACTGCAAAAAAAATAAAGCTAAATATGAATAATAATGATACTTAGAATTGAATTTATCGACACTAAAACAATTACAATGTATAAAAAGTTGCGTTGTGAAAGACATAGATATATTTTAAGGTATCTTAAAATTAGAGGGTACCTTTAATATCATATCTATACTGCTTCTTTATATGGATGAATACGTTTATACAAGCAGCCTGATTTCAAAGAAATGCTGCTTTCGAATGAACATCATTTCATTAATATGTGTAAATGAAAGGACACCCCTACAATTAAATGTTAAAAGTTATATGGAGGATTACCCTTAATGTCAGGGCTATTTCCATGATATACCCCACAAAAAGTTAACAATGTTTTCACTGGATGGTCATTATTAAAAATGTACCCGTATATTAGCTTTATGTTATGTATGTTACCATCTGCTAACAGGCCGATGTGAAGACCAATGTGAGGATATATTCCTTCCAGTATATGGTATTTACCATATTCTATCATAGTTTCAACACGCCTGATGTTTTATGAAAGGAGGCGTGGTCTTTGTGTTTTCATGAATCTATGCTTAATATATGCAATTAGCAGGTAGTGGCCTTGTAAAAAGTGTTTTACAATTACTCATAGATGGGAACAAACACAACAAATGTGTGAAATGAGAAAAGAAATATATTTTAGTCCTATAAGCATGAGATCATGACCAAGTCCTTCATGAAAGCTGTAGCTAGGAACATATACCTTTGAGAAATAACTCAATTTTGGATGGTAAAATGTAACGTAAGTTACAACTTAAACACAGCTTATGTATAAAAGGATGGATTATTGCATAAAATGACTTATTCATACAAAGCATTAAGCAATAATACTATTTCTTTAAAATGAAATTGTTATTCTCAGTTGTATTACAATTTAATTGATTTTATACAGTAACGTACTTTACATGCCTATTATGAATATTTGACCGCGGTAAACTTGGTAAATCATTGCTTTCCAAACATGATAGACACACACCTAGCAGGATAGCACTATAAAAATCTTCCATTAGGATAGAAGGGAACTTAAAATTTGAATTTTGCCCCTATGTAAATAAAATATTGCTACAATTTCCACCGATTTTGCACTTAAATGACCCTTGATCCAAACACACATCATGCCTTGATGATGCTGTTTGTTTATAAAGTATGACTGTATTATCCAAAAGAGATTTTGCATTATTTTGAATCATAATTTTGGATAGCTAATTGATAAAAACGCTAAAATCTGACGTTTTTACAAGAATTTGCACTCAGTTGACCTTTGACCTAATTCTGGGACTTTGGGGCATTTCCAGACTTGGCATCCACCCCTATCCTTCTTAAAACACATCAAGATACACTTTGAGCATGGATGCCAAAATGTACTCAAAAATGCCAACAGAATTTTTTTTTCAAGCTCTGGATGGCCAACTAGAACCACTGATCCAAATTAAAAAAAACAGATGTTTCCTATAATGCCCTCTTCTAATCTCGGACCCCAGAGTCATCTTGTCTTTCGTTTATCTACATGCTTGGGTAATATGTCGTCGTTTATGGGATCCGAAGGTACATGTAGCACACTTTCTTGCAAAACGCGGCGTGCTACCGAGCATGTGACTGGCGTAACATATTGTGAGACTGTTTCTCTTTTTTTCTCCAGAGTGCTTTCCAAATGGTACAGTAGTGGTAGAAAACCCTTACCCCAGTTTATTTATCAGCGTGTTTGCGATACAGTATGAAGGCTACGCAAATGCTACACAGTGTCCGGCATGGTTTGAAGGCAGCAATGTGATCGTGACCGGATGTTCATTGGTGAGTTATGAGTGGGCAGTTCTCTCATTCCTGTAAGATTGAGAAACTCATTCCTTGCTATCGGCAACTTTGTGTCTTTTTCTACGAACCTTTGCAATTTACAATTTGGTCTTGATCTGGATCCAAACCGTTTGGCTCTCTGATAGGGTTCCTGTAAGACTTTTTGGAAAACGTTAATTTTGAAAAGTCAGCAAACGTCATCAAATGCATAAAAAGATACCCAGCACGCAAAGATTTAATTTCCAAATAGCTTTTCGTCAACTACAAATTATAAATTGAACATGGATGATTATTAACAACTGTTTGTGCCAAAATGACGCAGTATGTGGGAGTTCTCGGTATCTAAGCTTAAATTTGGAAGGTTTGTACATTCAAAAACATTGTTTTTTGTCAAAAATGGCATTTTTCATCTTATTTTTTTTTTTGGGGGGGGGGGGTAAATTACCGATAATTCCCACATAATGGATCATTTTTGCACAAACAGTTACATGTAATCATCCATAATGATTAACTAAAGGCAATAGTTATCAAACCTAAAATTATTCATATCACATTTAGGGGGTCAATCTCTTAGTGCTCATCCAGCAACATCTGAACCAAACGCACAGCAACCATTTCAGGTATTTGTGAGCAAATAAAAGGGCTCCTCTAAAATGTATATTACCATCAATTATTTCACCAATTTAAAAAAAAATACTTAAGAAATGAATTCAATTTTACTATGTTCATGGAATCATGAATACGTCGGGTCTCTTGCAAAATAAGTGAAGCCTTCGGGCTTCACTTACTTTGCAAGAGACCCGAAGTATACATGATTCCACGAACATTCCAAAAATTGAATTTATAGCTTATATTCACATTTTATTATAAATATCTAAAATATAAAATATATTTATAACTTAGGAATTAAAACAGTTGTGTATTTAAAATATAATCGTATAAACGGTTTAGTCGGAGTTTAAAATGGAAAAGCGGAACAGCCAGCCTGAACATGGACAGCCAATGATGCAAACCAGAGGCTTGTTTTGCACGTGCGACTCGGGTGTGGCTCGCTGTAACTCACAACACCAATATCGCTTCTGGCGAATGAGCTCGATGCCGATTTCACGGGCAAGACAGCTTGGCAGCTGTCAATCAAATTTGTGTAATTCATGAGGCTAAGTATACCATATCAGTACAGGCAGTGCATGCAGGCGCGGAGAAAATGTGTGTAATATTGTAGTATCTATACACTTCAAGTATATTTTGGCCGGTAACAAGACTTGATACTTACATCTGTAGCGCATCTGCGCAAAAGGCTGAGCTAAAGGTTGTGGGGTCTTGCAGGTGAGGACTTGGAGTGGGGCAGGGGTAAGTGTGCTAGTTTGTACACGGGGAGCAGCGTTTTAGATGGATTGGTGGTGGTTTGGGGTGTTTCGGTAGATACTACAATATTACACACATTTCTCGCCACACCTGCATGCACTGACATGGTATACTCGAAGGAACTAGAGCGTGAAGTTACAACTAGCGCGAAGGCAAAGGTGATACTGCGCCTGAAAATTTTGGTATTTATTCCTTCATAGAACATGATCGGTTCGAGTTTTTTTACATCAGAACAACGAATAAGGGCTGTCATGTACATGCCATGTGTACAATGCTCTTGCTCTGAGCTAAAACTGGCAAACATCTGCATACTTTCTTCGTTTTGACATAAAACTGAAGAAACCCCGTTCTGAGTGCGATTTGGTTACGGTTCTCATCTCAAAGCAAAGTTTTTTTCAACATCGCATTTGGCCTGTTTAGCAAGGTAAATCATATTTTCATGGAATAGCATTGCCGGATTTTTACATACTTAGCTCATTCTGATGCAAAAAATCAAAACAAGCGAGAGTACCTACCTTTGTTTGGCTTTTCCGTGACGATGCCACTACCGCGAAAGGTCCCGGATGTGACGAAGGAACAAATTTACGTTTACGCGATTTCGCGGTAGTTCCGCTGATGCCTACCCGTGTAAATAAAACACAAACGGCGACATATCCTTTTTATTTCATAAATTGACAGTCCATGCACAAAAAACTGTATGCAAATTATTGATAAGAATTCAATGTGGGAAGTACATGTATACTGACGGACTTTAAAAACGCAACACTTGGATAACCGCTTTAATTTATGCCTCGAACAAGAAGGTAGAGCAATAATTTTGATTGTATGTTATAGACCATTCATTTGTAAACTTGACCAACTCAGATGAACTGAATGCATTAAAATGTCAACGTTTTGAGATAGGGGTTAACTGTTTCAAGTGACCAAATGTTATGAGAGAAATATTCCCTACTTCTTTAAATCAGGAAACACGAGAAGCATCAAATTAATATCATAGACTTTGTTAGTCATCGAGGAATCACTCTTATATTGTTTGGCAGTTCTGCGATACAGTTTATTTGTGTATATGACGTTTATCTGCGTGTACCCTTTCATTCAATAGTGTAAAATCTCCTCTACTTAAGAAATGTTTAAATGGCTAAAATCATACGGAGCAAACTACGTCGTCCAGTTAAGTTATACAACTCAAACTAAAGAGTTTGTTGAAGAAGCCAGATTAGGTTGACATCATCCAAGCAAAGGAATTTTACATAAAGTTGTATTTTGAAAGATATAAAGGGAAGTTAGTGTTGCGTTTTTAAAGACCGTCAGTATATTTAGTAGTATGTCCTTACCTGTTAATATACATTTGTACTTAACTCACTCACTCCTGTCGAGTCGCCAGCTACCGTTGATGTCTTTGGGTTGACATGGCTTGCCACACATCACGTTGCCCCATGCAGCTTGCTCCCTCATCCACAGCAAATTTAATTAGGACGGAAATAGTGACTTTCGTTGGATGGGTTATACTTGAACAGTAACAAGAAAAGATATGACAGTGAACTGCCATATCAAAGACCCGACCTCATTGAAGTGATGGAAATTGAAATTGATTTGACTAAATCAACAAATGTTCATACTATTTTTTATAAAAGTGTAAGGGAATGCCTGGATTGTTGAAGAAATGACATAAAAGCTAACACAATTTGTAATTATTATGTCCCTGTTGTCAAAAGCTTCCTATAATTCGAATTTTCGATAATTTGAAATTAAATCGCCAGTACCTTGGGCTTCAAATTTACGAGATAGACTGTATTTATATTTAATATTTATCAGTCAAGTGTCCATTTTCAATTTTCACCGAAAATGACTGGTTTTCCAGGTATTTTAAATTATTTCAGACATAACGGAGTTTTTGGAACAGGCAAAACTCCAAATTTTACGCGCTTGACGTCATTGCGATAAATGTTTCACGTCATATAAACATATAAGTAAACAAAAAGCGTCCAAACGGGCGTGCAAACGGGCATCAGAGTGGAAAACAGTTTGGATCAAGATCAGGTCCAACGTTTTGCTATAGTCTGATCTGGATCTAAACTGTTTGCAAAGGTTATCAGCAGACGACACTAGTAGACACGGCCACTTTTTACTCAGTGCTGGTTCAACCCATCCCAACATAACTGAAAAACTGTTGACTAGGTTTAACTAATTACCACACATTTTTCTGCACTGCGAAATTACCAGCATGCAAAGAGTATTCCACTTTGTGGTGGTAAGGCCATCATAATTGGGTCGCCGTATCAAATGAATACCCTTTATCAGTACCCTTTACCTGGAAAGCTTGTCTGTGTTTTGATAAAACTGGTTGTAATAAAAGAATGTTGCATTAAATTTTAAAACTCGGACCAATATGATGTCCAAACTATGACATCGGTGTCCCAATAGACAATTGTCGGTTTTCAGTGTTACATGTATTATATGTGGATATATTAAACGTTTAGCCAGACCCTTTTTCCCAAGGCCAGTTAGACTGATTGTAAGTTTAAGCGGAATTATTGTATTCTGGTTCCCTCCCTTAGATCTACCAATCTATTGAGTTGATAACAGGGCAGCAGTTTAGAATCATTTGTGTAAGTCTCCTTTATCATAAAGTAATTACAAATAAAAATAAATAGATCTAAATAATAATAGTTAAATAGATCTTATTATAAATAAAAAAGATCATATAATAAAATGCATTTCGATTCGACCGTCAAAGACACAGTTCCCATGAAATGATTCTGTGTACAGCCCTGAAACTGTGTTACTTTTGACAGGAACTACTTGTGCAAGTTTCATTTAGGGTATTACAATAATAGAGACAAATGAATGCTTAGTAATAATTTGATCGGGTCTCAAAAAGAGGGTGCATACGAAGCGGGAACAGTATGCACCAAGGGTTTTATTGCATGGCGGTAATTGTTATAATCCATGAAATCTGTGTTTATGGGAACATCTTACAAGAATCCATGTCTTGGGTATGATGTTGGGAAAATATCCGTCCCGATTATCACCCACTTTTCGAGTGATGAAAAGCGGTCATACCGAGGAATGGACTTTTCTATCCCACCAAACAATCCTTGTCATCACGAGGCTTGCCCCTTGTCATCACGAGGCTTGCCCCTTGTCATCACGAGGCTTGTCGAGTGATGACAAGCGGTCATACCGAGGGACGGAACTCACACAAATAATGCATTCTGTAAAGTACTGATGGAAATAATGTATTTTGATAATTCGATTATCCTAAATCCTACAATTGTGTCCAAAGGATCGCCGTTTGGTATCACGAAGTTGGCAGAGTGATTACAAACGGTAATCCCAAGGGACGGAACTCACACAAATAATGTATTCTGAAATGTAATGTTGAAAAGTAACGCATTTTGATAATTCGTTTTACATTGTAGATGGTTACATGATCAGCTTCTTGCACTTTAATTTTAGGATTTTCAAATCAACATCTTTCTGTCGGACAGACCAGAGCCTGACAATATAACTCTTGGTGCGCCGAACTGGACGTCGTTGTGTGTGTTTTGTGGTGAGATCCCGGATACTGGTGTGACTCAGACAGTTGGCAATGCACTTGGGGCAACGTAAGTAGTCAATCCAGCAAAGTAGATCACAACACAACGCCACTTTATTCGCTCTCTTGTAGACCTTAGAACCAGTATTATGCATGTAAAAGTGTGCCACTGTTGACCCGCCATCGAACGCTCGAGTGGCATTCCACCAGTCAGTAACTGTTGTCGTGTTGGAGGTACAATGTATTATATGTACATACACAATAATAATAATAATAATAATAATAATAATAATAATAATAATAATATTTATTTCCTCCAATAAGAAGAGTACATAATAATACAAAATAGCATATATAATACAAGAGTACAGTGGAATATAGTAAAGACAACATGTCTATGCAGCTCATACAAATGTTGTTCAAAACTGAATGCTAGTGAGTGTACGTGCGAAATAAAGGTGCACAATAGCACCCAATTGTCTTACTTTACTATATGCTAAACTGTTCAATTAGTTACGCTTTTAGGAAGTAACTGCATATTCACAAAATTTCCAAAGTACCAAATAATGAAACGTATATACAAATTGAATATGTGCACACACGAATGTATTCGTGTAGAGAAAGACATAACCCCCCTCACTATTTTGCGTACTAAAAGAAACGCACGACATACAATTTCGACTATAACATTATAACTGTAACTAGTACATGCATTTGGACATGATCAATTTGGCGTCGACTTTATTGCATCGATGTCTAAACCTTTGAGGCTGATCACCGAGCATCAGACTTACATGTATCACATCATCTTCTAGACCAAGAAGAACAAGTGTATCGTATGCACATTGTACATACATCAAATGAGCGTAAACGTTATTATTTAGTCTAGTCGACGACTCTATCAGACGTTTCTTTTATAATCTCAAATATTAAATTATTCAGTATGTGCATCAAACGATGGGGTTGTCAGAAAAGGTTCTTACGACCAATTAATAAATAAAATATACTCCAAGAAGAGCTCATTATCTATATTTTCCTGACACAATAAACGAACTCATACTGTTAATTTTCCCTTTTCCAGTCATACTTTCTGAATGCACTGCCAATTTCTGTTTTACCAGTTTAGAAGCATCAACTCAGGATTACATCACACCCTCGTTTGTAGTAACATCAGCCATACGAACAGGAAGTCAAGTCGGACCTGTAGCAAGCACGGCTAAAGTCGGAGACACCCTTTACTGGACAATAGATATCCCTGGTAAGATGATTAAAGAGACAAATGCCAACTTAAAACGTGTCGTATTCGACATAATAAATGAAAATGCTCTAGTTTTTGCAAGTAAAGTAACAAGCATGTTTACACTAAGGCAAGGTAGAGGCCCTGGAAGGGGGTCCCAGTATCCCATTTCCCTTTTATTATTTTGAAAACTATCCTATATCCCTAAAATAAATATGGCAAATATCCCCAAAATTCAGAAAGCATTGTATTCCCATATATCCCCAAAAATTGATCCAAGTATCCCATATACCTTAAATATATACAAAAATATCCCGTATCCCTTTAATTTTTTTGGCAAATATCTCTTTAAGCCTCAAGGTAGCTCAGCTGCCATCTCTTTGGTGTAAACTTGCAAAGGGTCGTAACTAATATTGAGAACTTGTGTCCCAACCCCATTGCTGTATCATAATAGAATATGTTTAAACTAACTTGCGCTTCATAAGTAGGCCAATAAAAGCCGAAATATATCCGATGTTAAACAATGTTGCTGTTATTATCCATATCAATGCAGCCGAAAAGATCAATTTAAAGCAGTTGAAATATACATAGAGTCCACGAGCGATCACTTCATATGAAATTTACAAAACTAGCCTTTGGCGAGTTTAATAAATTTAATATGAAATGATCACGTGTGTAAGATTCTGTTTATCATTTGACCTTTTAAATGCGATTTTTCGCCTTCAACGTTTGTTTATTTCCATGAAAATACGGACGTCGCCATGACCTTACTTGTTCCCGCAGAAATAGTTATGTAATGAGTGGCCATAGCATTATCATATCTATGACATGACGTTTTCCACTGAATAACAGTAACGTCATAATTATGATAAACCAATATTAGTGGCGGTTAAACGGCCTCTATTGACTGCTTGATCAGCTATTGTCTGTGGCAAGTTTGAACTTTTCATATCCAAATGGTAATTATCACACATGTGGTCACCATGGGTGGATCCAGATGGGGGTCAGGAGGTCCGGACTCCCCTGAAAAAATTATATAAATATAGGGTTACTTAGCAATACTGGTCCGGATACCCTGAAAAAGCACAAGGCTACCAAGCCAGCATTCAATGTTACATGTAGGCCAACATCAGCACGCCAGGGAAACGCCATTTAAATGGCGCTTCGCTGGCGTGCCGATGTTGGACCGCATATTGTGTTACATGGATCCTCTCTCCTCATCAACTAAAAAAAACTATCAATGTTGGACCCCCACTTGCGAAACTTTCCGGATCCGTGCATGCCAGTTGCCATAGTGTCCAAACTGGAACGCCCGCTGTTGAACAATGACAACACATTCCACAGGCTTACTCTAAGCATGCACTATATGCTCACATAATGCATTAGGAAAGGTCCGATCATACAAGATATTGACTAACAATAAATTTGTAATTGATAACATGTTCATGCCAATACTTATTTTCAAGAAAGCGGGTGAATCGGGGTGGCATTCATTTTTATATCAGAAATAAATCACAATTGAATTTTCATAATGTCTAATCTGTCGATAGTACCATATTATGATATGACTCATTCTATTTCTTTTCTAGCTGCGTACAAGGGTATGCCCACCTGTACAGCCTATTCAGGGACTGATAAAAGTGGAACACCAACAAAACTGTTAGTGAGTGCCGGGTGAGTAAGATAGATGTCTTAAAGTAATATACGCCCCAAAAAGTATTTGTTTTCTTACCAAACTTCAAGTTTTTTAGCTCAGTAAAGCTATTGATGTTTCAATTCGTTTGACTTTCAGCATCTTATTCCAATGGATGCAAGTAGGCATTTTCTGTCACTTAAAACGTTTTACGACTGAAGTCGATCTATAAAATGAGAGTTTTGAAATGGTGGCTGCTCTGTTTTTGTTCAGTATATATTGCTTTAGTTCTGATATCAACGACTAGTGTCTCTGTTGGTACAACTTTGTATATCAATAGACGAGAACATGTTAAGATTTTGTAAAGATTTTGTATTTCATAGAAAGAGAATGATATTCACCAGTTTGAAATTGAATGAGTGCAAGGACCCTTAATTCAGATGTGGATCAAGACACATAAATGTTTGGTTTGAATGAAAGATCCCTAACTTATTGATGCATCATCTCATTTTACATACAAATCAAGATATAAAAACGTGATAAGAAAAAGATAAGGACTCGACAGTATATACAACTGAATAACGTAGCAAAAGAAATCCAACAGTTAAACCCTGGTGGGCCTGACGAAAGACGTGACATAGTTTAAACATATTTTATTGCCAAATATGATACAGCAATGGGGCTGGGTCACAAGTTCTCACAACATTAGTTACGACGCTTCCCCTACATTATATACATACAGAATATAGCTTATAAACATGGCTTAATATATACAATCTGATTAAGAATACAAGTTATGATCAAAACAGGATGATAGCAAAATAAACATGATAATTATAAGTAATTAATAAAAAAAAATACATAAACGTAAGAGTACAATAAATAAATAAATAAATAAATAAATAAATAAATAAATAAAAAATAAATAAATAAATAAAAATAGATAAATTTAAAATTATATAAATAAATATAAATAAATAAATAAATAAAGTACAAAATAAATAAAAAAGCAAAGTATATGACTGCCAATATGAACCTCTAAACTTAGGAATAAGTTTTTGATTCAGGTCACTAAGTACTCGTATTTACATATACATGTTTAAAGAATTTGTTTTAAAATTAGTTTCAACGAAAGAGTCAAAGAAGCTTATCAAAAACGTTTAGAGCCATGAATATATCTGTGGATAGCCCTGAACAAGACCATATTTGTTTCAATATTCCAGTTTTCGTTTCCAAAAAGGATCAAATTGATGGTTAAGGGTTGAAAGTAAGGAAAGGTTCAAAGATCAGGAATTGATACAATCAAGTACTCCCTAACTGTATCATTGAAAACCTGTCTTTCACCAATATATTTAATACAATGAAAGAAGAAATGGGTGGCATACCCCATTACACCACACCATTCACATAAAGGGTTATCACGAACATGGTTTCTAAAAAGATCATTGTTAACGCTACTAGAATTATTTCTAAGCCGTGCATGTATAACAGAGCTGTATCTATTTCCCATGATATAATAGGGAGGAATACATGATATGTTAAAGTTTGAAATGATATGATTCTTAAAAGTTGGTAATGAGGATAAATCTTTCAAGTCATCTGCAAGAGAGTTCCATAGTCTAATGGATGATGGAATGCAAGATTTTTGTGAAATGCTTGTTCGATTATAATGTACAGTTATATTTCTAGTATTTCTCAAAGGGTAATCAGTAACTTCACTAACTAAGGGAGGGATTAAATCTTGTATGTATGAGGGTAATATTCCAGTATTTACATTATACATAAAAGAAAGCTTATGTTGTTGTCTTCTTTGCGATAGAGTTGCCCATCCACACTCCTTATACAGGTTTTCTAATGATACAGATCTTATAGGGCCCAAACCTCTCATCTACAGATAAGACTTTAAGTCTGAACTGCCATAAAGTCTGAGGTCCGTCCTGCCGGCGTGCAAATGAAGTTGAAAGCAAAGTTGGCAACCGTGATTAGGTTAGCCACCAAACCATGCAGTCTGTCGAAATACATTAATTCTATAACCAATCTTTATATAAAAAGAAATTGTTTTGATAAACCGAGCTGAAGAATTAATAGTGAAAAAGTCAGATTATGCATTTATGTCAGTTTCACCACAGGAGCTTGACTTTATTCCCTCTTTTCTATACTTGTATACCCTTTAGGAACTAAAGGGAAGGACGGACACTCCTGCTGCACAAATTGTTTCTGGGTGAATTACACCATTATTATTCAGGTAACAAAGTCGTGCGCATACCTTTTGAATAAACAATTACATGCTCTATCCTCCGCGCTATATCATAAGTTACCACATTCACGGTTTTATTGTCATTTTGTTTTTTCTGCGAAGTCCGATTGTATACGTGTGATGGGTGCACGGCCATCTTTGTTGTGTTATATACATACATCGGAGCGCATGCATATAACATATTGTCATTTGATAGGTCGAGATGATGAGAACATTCTGTCATCATGTATTGACCAATCAGATGACACTATACATTTGCTCCAATACATGCACACAAAGCAACAAATACGGCCATGCACCCATCACACGAATACAATCAGACTTCACAGAAAAAACAAAATGACAATAAAACCGTGAATGTGGTAAACTTATAATATAGGGCGGAGGATAGAGCATGTATTTTTTTTCAAAAGGTATGCACACGACTTTGTAACCTGGATAATAACGGTGTAATTCACACAGAAACAATTTGTGTGGCTAAATGCCTGCAGCAGCGGAGAGACCATCCTTCCCTTAATATCATTAACGATATATAAGTATAGAAAAAAAGCAACGTCAAGTTCCTGTGTGTTTCACCTGCTACGGTAAATGTTCTAAATTTTCGAACACTTTTCTCTTCTCTTCTCCCAATATTTTGGATATCAAGGCTAAAACTCACTAAATGTTTGTCAAAACGCTTGTCAAAAAATCAAACAGAAGCCCTGATCTAACTGCTTCAGAATCAGTCTAATCTGGGTCTGCCGGTTTTGTCTAGGCTTTTAATATTTTTATACAAGAAATTCTAGAGTAATAACTACAATACTCTTATCTAGTGCGGCTAAATGCCTTCATTGTGGTCAGAGCTGACATATATTTCCTTATTGTTTTATGCAAGCAACAAGCGCTCTAGCAAGCATCAAGAGTGATAACTATAGTACATTTATCTAGTGTGGCTAAATGCCTTCATTGTGGCCAGAGCTATCATATATTTCCGTAATATTTGTATGCAAGCAATGAAGGCTCTGGCAAGCATCTAGAGTATAAACTACAGTATATTTATCATTATGGCTAAAGGCCTGCATTGTGGTCAGAACTATTATATATTTCCTTAATATTTGTATGCAAGCAATGAAGGCTCTTGCAAGCATCTAGATTAATAACTACAGTACATTTATCTGGTGTGGCTAAATGCCTTCATTGTTGTCAGAGCTATTATATATTTTCTTAATATGTGTATGCAAGCAATGAAGGCTCTGGCAAGCATCTAGAGTATTAACTACAGTATATTTATCATTGTGGCTAAAGGTCTGCATTGTGGTCAGAGCTATTATATATTTCCTTAATATTTGTATGCAAGCAATGAAGGCTCTGGCAAGCGTCTAGAGTAGTAACTACAGTATATTTATCATTATGGATAAATGCCTGCATTGTGGTCAGAGAGGACGCTTTTTTCCTTAATATTTGTATGCAAGCAATGAAGGCTCTTGCAAGCATCTAGATTAATAACTACAGTACATTTATCTGGTGTGGCTAAATGCCTTCATTGTTGTCAGAGCTATTATATATTTTCTTAATATGTGTATGCAAGCAATGAAGGCTCTGGCAAGCATCTAGAGTATTAACTACAGTATATTTATCATTGTGGCTAAATGTCTGCACTGTGGTCAGAGCTATTATATATTTCCTTAACATTTGTATGCAAGCAATGAAGGCTCTGGCAAGCATATAGAGAATGAACTACAGTATATTTATCATTGTGGCTAAATGTCTGTATTGTAGTAAGAGCTATTATATATTTCCTTAATATTTGTATGCAAGCAATGAAGGCTCTGGCAAGCATCTAGAGTACTAACTACAGTATATTTATCATTGCGGCTAAATGCCTTCATTGTGGTCAGAGCTGACGCATTTTTCCTTAATATTTGTATGCAAGCAATGAAGGCTCTAGCAAGCATCTAGAGTACTAACTACAGTATATTTATCATTGTGGCTAAATGCCTGCATTGTGGTCAGAGCTATTATATATTTCCTTTATATTTGTATGCAAGCAATGAAGGCTCTGGAAAGCATCTAGAGTAATAATGTAACTATAGTACATTTATATAGTGCGGCTAAATGTCTTCATTGTGGCCAGACCTGGCATATATTTCCTTAATATTACATGGGCGGATCCAGAGGGATAAGGGGGATCCGGATACTTCCCCTGAAATATCACAAAAATATAGGGCTTCATAGCAATACTGGTCCGGATCCCCTGTCCCCTGAAAAATCACAAAGCTACCTAGCCAACATTCAATGTTGGGCCATCATCGGCACGCCAGCGAACCGACATTTAAATGGCGTTTCGCTGGCGGGGCCCCTGATGGCCGACTTAAAGTGGTATTTGGATCCTCTCTCCCCTCAGCAACTAAAAAAACGTCGAATTTGGACCTCCTCTGACAAAACTTTCTGGATCTGTGCATGATTTGTGTATGCAAGCAATGAAAGCTTTAGCAAAAATTCTCAGCTGAACCTTGGTTGCTTTCTCCAGGTGCTCATCATAGGGCCAGTTAAGCAAAAAAGCAAAAAAAAAAAAAAAAAAAATAGCGATTATTTTCTTATCCATCAGTTTAAATATGTGTTTTGAGTGCTTAAAAGAACCGTCTCATCGAGATGGTCCTTTTGAGTACTCACAACACATGTTATGGTTGAAAAATCAAAAAAATGTTTTCATCTGGGGTCCTGGCTCATTCATGCAGCATAATTTAAGCAAGTCTCTTTAATAAGCATGTGTGCCGGACAGAAAAGTATATAAGCTTTGACGAATCCCACAAGTAGGTATTATGTGACTTTGGTCTTGTCTTCTATTGTAGGTGTTCTGACGACTATGACTTAATTGGAGATGATTTCGACAATGACGATCTATCAGATCCTTCCATCAGGCGTATATGGACTATCCTGTATGCCTTCAAGTTCTATAACAGCGATGAACTCTACTTTGAGTGCTTCGTTACAATCTGCCCTTCTTCGTCATCTAGTTGCGATTTAGTAAGTGTTGTTTGCATTATCTATTCAGTAATCATCCATAGGTTTAGATAAACACAAATTTTGAGCGCAAAATTATAAATATCTTCTTACCTATCAGTTTTAACATATGTTTTGGGTGCTCCAAAGAACCGTCTGATTCAGACGGTCCTTTTGAGTACCCACAACATATGTTTTGATTGAGAAATAAGATTTTTTTTTTTTTTGGTATGCACTCTTAACTGAAGTCATGATCCTCACACAAATACAATAAATTTGGGATCTAAGTAAAGAAGGCAGAAATCAGGAATCAAAACAATCGAGTTCCACGACTGACCCAGGACACCATATGGGAAAGTGACAAAATCACTATGAAGCATCACACACAAGAGAACCAAGAGGTCAGCCCTTTCCCAGCAGGAATTCACAAGGCTGCAAGAAACAGACAAGACAGTATGACAAAAATAACACGAACTACACTACAAATAGCAAAAAACATCAACTAGTGCTCATGAGGTATTGAATTCATTTAATGAGTTGAGAGAAAGAAATGAAATGCCAGGCTTGTCGAACATTTTATCACTTTTGCGCAACAGGTTAAATAAATTCATTAATACAGTGATATGAATGATAGATTTTATTTATCATTATGATATTAGACTTAATTGCAAAATACATAACCAAGTGTTTATTGCTTTTAATGCATGGTGTTATATCACTTCCGGAAGTGGTACAGTTTTGTATAATAACTGTAATAGTATTAGGTGCACATTAGGTTTATTTTGTCATACCTACTTGTAGCTTGTGTGACTTTTCCTTCCATCAATAGTGTTTCTCTGCAGCAGTGAAGGCTGTGAGTGTCAAACATTTGATCATAATTTTCCTTGAGAGACTCTCCAAAATTTAGTACCCAAGAATCACACTGTCTAAGTGCTTATTTGCAGCACTTCAGGCATTTGTGCATGATAAAAATGTCTTTGTAATAGCAATGATACACATGCAATAAAATATTATACCACTATTGACTATTGAGGCATTGGACATGATGTGATATAGACCTGAGAGTACCAATATTGACCGAGGCGGAGCCGAGGTCAATATTGGTATTCTCAGTATGATATCATATCATGTCCAATGCCTCAATAGTCAACAATTGTTTTATTATATAATTTCTCTAAAACAAAGCAACAACAACAACAATCTTGGCTATGGACTATGTCTTGGACAGTCTTGAATTTCTTTTTTTACATGTCATTCAGTTAAAGGAGGAATGAATGCATGCTTTATTTGTGATTAAAACTGCAGACAGAGATGATCCAAATTAAATGCCGCATAATGTGGCATTTCATCAGGGTCTACACTGTTTGCTCAGACAAAAATGATAATAAGGGAAAAAAACTGCAATTTTGTTTAGAAATTAAAACCTGTGACACCTTGAATTATACAATGGACCATTCCAAGTTTATTGCATCAATCCAGAAGGAAGAATTCATTATTTCATTTAAGAGTGCTGCTAATTACTATATTCAAAAGCAAAGTCTGAATTACATGTATATTTTATTTATACTCTCCGACTTTAAATAAAATTTGTCTTATGTCTTATGTCTTATATGATGAAACACCAAATCTTGTGAATTTCGTGCTGCTGTCACTCACTGAATTGAATTTACAGCAAATCAAGCAAGTGTCATGCTGAAAGCACGCCTGTTATGGAAAGATTCTATGAAGTCTATTTTTAGTAATTAATATTGAATGGGAAAAAACAGCAGCCCATGTGATATGTAGTTTTATGGACTCGAGTGGATAGGCATCTGGGCCAATCAAAAAATGTCTATTTATAGGTTATGTAATAAACAAATGTGCCGTTTGTGTCTCTTGTAGTGTATTCTAAAAAGGGATATCCTAAAGGTTTATATATGGTGGCTCAACTTGAGGTTTTCTTTAGCTCTCACTATGAGAGTCGTGAGTTCTTTTCTGTTGCCTCATAGTGCGTTAATTTGATTATATTGTTTCTCTATGATGATACATTGCAATAGTTAGGAATCCTCCATGCAAGCTTAACATTTTTGTGCTTCAACAACAGCAGAATCTAGGGCAAAGATTTTGTACCAGTAAAACGCATTTAAGCACCCAAGTTGTTTTGGGCTGCTGTCGATTTTAAGGCGGTGGTTCTGTTGTTGTTGATTCCTTGTTGATTGTTAATCCCATTGTGGGATTCTGTAATTGTTCTATGTTTTGTTGTGCGTTGCTTTGTGTCCATTCTAGTTTTGCAATCATCTCGATGGGTAAGAAAACTGGTTGCTTTTATTTGTGTACCTGGTGTCCCGAGATAACAAGTTGTGTGGCTCTTCCTCGCGATGCCATAGGTTTGTCCGCAGTTTGTGAATGTGGTATTTCTTAATCATAGTCACTTACTATTTTATATAAGGTGAATACAAGTACATGGATATTTTCATTACCTATTAGGAAATGTTCTAATTATTTAGGCCATTCCATGGCAATTGTTGTTTATTGTATACCCCCATTTTGTTCTTTGAGCCCATAACTTTCAAAGGGGTACTGGGTTTTGTTGATTTTAAAAATATCCCATTGTTCATTTATAAATGCGAAAAAATGTTTAGTTTTTCGCTAGTAGGTAATATCGATTAGCGATTTTGGCCATATTTTACATTGATTAGAGATTTTTAGCCCAAAACTAAAGTTTAGCTAGAGATTTTGGGCCTAAAATTTAACGAATTTTTGCCGGATCAAATTCAGTTATGATTACCAACTAAACCAAATTATGAAATTGAAACGTAGCGCTTTTGTATTTATCACTTTTTATCATAAGTAATTATGTAGCTATAGCTTTAATGATTAGCAATTTTCAGACCCTCCCCCACCCAGGCCGTCATCTAACGTTAGCTGCCTGACTTTAACCCTTAGCCCACCAGTCATGACCTGTCATCTGCTCCTGATATGAGCAGTCTCATCAGGGTTCACATTGATTGATTCAATGAACAAATCTAGCCTAAATTGTAGTTGAATATAAAGCCAGAGATGCAAAATCCAGACGATGTTTTCAGACAAACTTACATGGGTAAATTGTATTATTGCTTTTCGTGTGTCTTTGTCCTTTTCCTGCAATCGCTTCCTAATTTTGCTGTAGGTTACTATAAGTATCCATCATGAGTTTGAGGGCGGGATAGATAAATCCGTCCCGAGGATCACCGATTGGCATCACGAGGCTTGGCGAGTGATGACAATCAGTGATCGCGAGAGACAAATTTTTCTATCCCACTTGATACTTTTTCTTGCTCACCACTAAATACCTCATTTTATATTGGAAAATCGTGAAAAAACTTCAAGAACATCCTGCATTCACTGAGATGCGACAATGTGACATCATTTCAACATAATGATGTCACGGATCGACGTGCAGACAGGCTGCTGCTTGTTTTTGTATCTTTCCCTAGGGATGGTATGGATGTGTGATATAGAAATATCTCACATGGTTAAAAACAACGGACATCCCTATCTGGTGTACGAGAATCATTGATCTGTGACTGTTAGTTGGGGAACCAAAGTCGCGTATCGTGCAAAAACACACATTTTTTGCACCCGAAAAGTATACGGCTGGCATTTTGTATACTGATAGTCAAAATAGTGCTTGATATGGAACCACTGTATAGCAACGCGACCAAAATTGCATTTCGCGAAAAAATGCATTTTTGTATGCCCCATAGGTCATGTTAAGCAATCTTTCACAGCATAGAAAGTGTGGTGTTTCCCTTATCAATAAGTTAAAGAGCGTGCTTTTGGTCTTCAAAAGAACCATCTCATATAATGGGTCCATTTAAGTACTAACAACATATGTTTTGGTTGAGAAATAACAAAACTAATTTTCTATTACGCACTCTTATCTGGAGGATTGGTATGAGAAGCCGTTTGACTGTTCGATAATACAATAATACACTATCAAATGCATTTATAAGTATGGGCAGTCATTTGTGCACCAAAATAATCTTATTAGGGACATTTTTGTCTTTACAAAAACTATGCGGTTACATTTCTGCATCTCAGACGGGGACAGACAGGTTTTCCATGGTGATATGATAATAGTTATACCAGTTTTTCACATTTATTTTACCACTGTTTAATGAAATTATTGTTTTCAATAGATAAAAATCCCCATGGTCCCTACAATGACCCCCCGTTTCAAAGCTGCTGTAAATATGGAAGATAAACACCCTTTGAATCCTTGATAACTATCATTTATGTGTTAAACTGCTCATAAGTTGTCTGGTATGTAACTACGCACCCGCTGGCATGAACTAAATTACTAAGTATCAAATTATCGTGGTTTCATATTTTTACTTTTCAGCTACCTTTTCTAGTTTGCCATAGAAAATAAAGTAAATTGTCTTAAATCATGTCCCGAACGTCTGTCTAACTGTATGCAGTGTTTAAACACATTCAATCTAAAATTTATTTATTTATGTAAAAAATATGCAAATCAAACCACTTCAGCGGGAGGACAAAATTGAAAAAGTAAGCACATAATTTCTTACGAGATATGCTTCCAAGCGATATATAAATAATTATGAAATACATTTTGGGGCAATAAATGCAGTTTTAATGAGATTTGAAGAAAAGATATCTATAAATTTAATTTCAAAATGGGGGTGCCCTAATCTACATGCTTTAAAACCAATAAGCAGTATTCTTAGATGACCGCCGTTGCTTCTGAGGTCTACGCCGATGTTGTATTATTATATAAACTTAATATTTTTCAATCCTGAACTTTTTTGATAAAAATATATAGCATTTTAAAAAATAATATTTTGACATGTTCTTGCTGGGCTTCCGTAGAAAGTTGACTGCTCTGGCGTTATGCAAGTCAATCGAGTCTGCTATACATTGGTTTCAGATACACCATAGAATTACCTTTGCAACCATACAAAATCCAGCTGTATACCTTTCGGGTGCAAGGGTTAGCATTTTTCAACCTTTGTTCCCCGACTATGTGGTGGTTTCTGGTCATACTCATTTGTTTTAATGGTCATTGATTAAAGACATATGCGGCTATTTCCAATGCGCACCTTTTCAGCGTCTGCAAACGGGGAAAGTTGTCTGGGTCCTGTCTTTCGACCCTTAACGGATTCGGATCAATACAGCTTCCGAAATTCTTATGTCATATCGGTGTTCCGACATTTTCTTCACAAAATAACTAATAAAAGTGTGTTCGAAATATCTATTGACATCTTTTCAGAACTGATCGTCTCAGCACTAAAGACAGATAAATGTAGCTCAGTCGAAATCAAACGACGTACACAATAACCCTGGTTACGAATACGATAGTGGCCGAGTCTATACTATTTGTATGGATATTTAGAGCGGCGCACGACCTGACCTCGTGGCCTAGTGGTTAGCGCGCCTGGCTACAAAGCCAGAGAACCAGGACCGATTCCCAGATGCGCACATATTTTCAGTGTGTTTTTTCTTTCTTTTTTAACATTTTAATGCTAAATTACTTCATATACTAGTAAAATGGCATCATCAAAACGACCTAAATGGTCATCCCCGAACTTTTTATATTGAATTACGCATGAAACCTATGGGGGTGGGGTTAAATTTGGCCCTCTAGAAAGAGAATTAGTTCGGTGACCCCAGATTTTTATTCTTTTTTCTGAAAGGTATTATAATAGTCCATGAATTAAAAATAAATTTTCAAGATTTTCAATGTCAGATTTTTTAATACATGATTTATTCTAAAAACAAATTCCATTTTTCGACGAATTGCCAAAATATATCATGCAATATCTTGTCACAGCATGGGGTAACAAGTAAACATGCACATTTTCTTAAAAGTTTGAGGTCATGGGCAGTAATTTAAGTTAAAAGAAAGAAGCTGGGTGAAGATTACAACCGTTTTAGCTCGATAATTAGGACTAGTATTATTATTTTATATTTTTAGAAAATTGGTCAAATGCTGTAAACTACAATATGAGATTCTGAAAAAATAAGCACGGTGACATATCCTTTTTATTTCATAAATGGATAGCCCATGCATAAAACAAACTGTATGCAATGTATTGAAAATATTTCAATGTGGGAAGTATTTAGTAGCATATGTCCTTAAATGAAAGAACTTCCTTATAGACAATCACGTGGGCATCGACTCGAGAAAAACTGTTGTCAGAGTTTCTGACCATGTGAGGTTCAGATACAGAGACTATCTAGTATAATGCGGTTTTCCTTGTATGTTTAATTATACCCCTTTACATGTGACCCGTGACATGCGATTTCCAACAATGTGTCAAATTGACAAATGTAGACTAAAATGAGCCTGTGCAGCCTCCTTTTAAGCTTAGAAACTCCAAATGGTATTCAGTCAGGAGCTTAACAGTCACAGAATAGCCAAGCGACAAGCAAAGGCTCTGATCAGACTGCGCTTATGTGCAGGCTGATCTGGGGCTTTGCTATCACACATACCACACTCTTGGAAATCTCATGTCGTGGCTCATATAGTGAATAATAAAGGTGCTGATCTGACAGTGCGGATGTGCAGGCTGGTCAGCGTCTTTGTTGTTTGCATGCAACAAAGTCAGGTATGTTGTTTTTCTTTTTTTTTTTTTTTTTTTTTTGGAGGGGGGGGGGGTTGCAGCAAGGTTCAATAATGGCTTGTGGCAATGTGTTTGACTGACACAACTGGGCAGCGTAGCGCAGTCTGTAATGTGTCTGGCAACAGATGAAAATCTGACCACACATCCAGGGGTGGCGAGTTTGATCCCGGCCTAATCCCATACTTTTATGGAGTTACTGTCAGTTACAAGCGAAAGTATGTGCATGAGGTACTGGTTAACTGATTGTTTAAGCTTGCCCAGGAAAAAGTGTGGTTAGGTGAACTGACCGTCCCGCCATGACCATAGCTGTTGACTTGGGACGTAAAGCAACAAAACAAATTTACTGACACAAACTCTACTTTCCCTTTTACTGATAGTCGTGCAGTAAGAAAAAGCGGCGCAGTGCGAGGGACATAAAGGCACAGACAAATGTAGAGAAGAGTGAGGAGGGAGAGGAGGAGGAAGATCTAGTGTTCACGACAGGTCACCTCATTAGAATAGTTAAGGAAACAGAAAACAGTGGTACAAGTTTTACAGGTAAATCAACGCAATGGATAGTCACATTAGGGTTAAGTCGGATAAATTCGGACAGTTGGCTAAATTCGGACAGCGATCTTGTCTGATTCATATTTTAATTATTGGAATAAAGATAAATTAACTAACCAAACGGTGAAATTCCTGATGAGACGGCTCATAAGGAGCCGTTTTATCTGGATTTCCACTGTTTGCAAATGTGTGTCCGAATTTACCCACTGTCCAAAGTTACCTGACTTTACCCTATTTATTGTAACAATCCAGAAATTAGGGATATCAATGTCATTCATTCAGCTGATGGTTAAGAAAGGCTGACAGCATCCCCATAGATCTGAATTCGCTAATGTCGTACTGAAGCATTCTGCTGATTAAATGTTCAAATTACATTTGGTCCATAATATACAAATTACATCATCTCTTAAGGTTGATTTTATCTTAGCGAACACTGATGTGATTTTGCACGTTTTTGTATCTCATATTGGTCTACACTGGTCAGTGCCAGAATTTCCAATAAAAGTTCATCTTTAAAGAGCAGGTTTAAACTCTAGCAACGGTAAAGGTCACTACATCTCAAGAGGAACTTCCAACATCTGTCCGTTTGTACATATATTATGACATCCCTCCAGAGATCCCTGGCTAATCATTTCCAAACCTGTCCAGGATGTGCCCCAAATGGTCTAGGAGTGCACTTGCAAATCTGTGTCCTATCTTTTAATATAATGGCTGACTTCATCTATTAGTTTACTATTCATCACTGGTAATATCGTGCCAACCCTGGTAGTGGCATCAAGGCCTGTGATAAAGCAAAATTAAACTTAAACATGATACATATATAAATAACATGTCTATCTGGGTAAAATTCAGGCTTAAGTTCTGCTTTATTGCAGCCCTTGATGCAATTACCAGGGTTGGCATGATACTACAGATACAATCAATCCCTTTGCCAATCTGTGTAAAGTTGAGGTTTAAGTTTTGCTTAATATCACAGCCCTTGATGCCGCTACCAGGGTTGGCATATTACAGATATAATCCCCATGTCTATCTCTGTAAAGTTTAGGTTTCAGTTTTGCTTTATCACAGCCCTTAATACCGCCACCAGGGTTGGCACGATATTACAGATATAATCCCCTTGTCCATCTGTGTAAAGTGCAGATTTTAGTTTTGCTTTATCGCAGGCCTTTATACCGCTACCAGGGTTGTCACGATATTACAGATATAATCCCCTTGCCCATCTGTGTAAAGTGCAGATTTTAGTTTTGCTTTATCGCAGGCCTTGATGCCGCTACCAGGGTTGACATGATATTACAGATATAATCCCCTTGCCCATCTGTGTAAAGTGCAGATTTTAGCTTTGCTTTATCGCAGGCCTTGATACCACTACCAGGGTTGTCAAAATATTACAGATATAATCCCCTTGCCCATCAGTGTAGAGTTCAGAGTTGAGTTCTGCTTTATCCCTGGCCTTGATGCCGCTACCAGGGTTGACATGATATTACAGATATAATTGCCTAGCCCATCTGTGTAAAGTTCAGGGTTAAGTTCTGCTTTATCGCAGGCCTTGATGCCACTACCAGGGTTGACACGCTATTACAGATACAGTCCCCTTGCCCATCTCTGGGATGAGCAAGTTTAAGTTTTGCTTTATCGCAGCCCTTGATGCCGCTACCTGGGTTGGCACCATATTAGATATAATCCCCTTGCCCATCTGTGTAAAGTTCCATTTTTGTCTTAATGCAGGCCTTGATACTGCTACCAAGGTTAGCAGGATATTACCCGTGATCTCCACTCTAAACATGTTTATTAGGCAAGCTAATATTTTTATGGATGTTTTTCTTTTCATCATAAATGGGTTGAATATGTAAACCAGTACATGTAACGCACGTAAAATAGCCGTTTGTTATCAATGACGTTGCCCTGCATACTTTAAGAATATTTTGAAAAACACTATCCCCTATTGGAGTACACAAACTGCTATTTTTCCAATGGGGTTGTCTGAATGTAATGTTCCCATGTGCCTTGGTAATGCAAGTACCCTCTTGTCTTTTCAGGTACCATCTTGACACTGATAATAGCAAGTCTGATAGCGAAGATAGACTTCTGATGTTACATGATTCCCTAACTGTATAGAGATACATGCTGGTGGTGTGGATACCGACAAACAATGGTCTTTCTTAGAGAACATAAACTGTTACATTAGTAATCATCTGTGTACTGGCCAGAATTTATACCCAGTCAAGTGTACTTCAGAGTTGACATCTTGCTGGAACTTTTCATACCAGTTTTGAAGCTATGGACGAAAGTCAAAATCACCTTGTACTGAACATAAACCGTTAAACTGCTTTATCTTGTTATTTTTCTATAAATTCTATTGTTTGCCGACTTTGCTTTATTTTCAATTTATCATTTTCATTGTTAATTGATTCTGATCTACGCAGTTCTACCGTCCAAACTTATTCAAAAAATCATGATGGGTTCGTTTTGGAGACTTTGATGAAACTCACTTTCTGACGTACGTCACTGTTTGCCAATTTAAAGTACCATTTTACAGGTTTTCGTAAACAATTTGAGTTGACTCATGAGATTAAAGTACATATGAGCCATGACATGAGCTTTGCAACAATGTGGCATTTTGAAATGAATAGACACGGGCGAGCCTGTGCAGCCTCCTTTTAAGCTTAGAAACTCCAAATGATGTTCAGTCCATAGATTATTCAAGCGACTAGCAAAGGCTCTAATCAGACTGCTCGTATGTGCAGGCTGATCTGAGGCTTTGCTGGTCGCACATACGCGTATCTGTCATGGACATTTGTATTTATATTTACAAACAGTGTAGATCATAATGAAAAGCCACACAATGCAGCATTATATCTGGGTTTTCACTATTTGCCAAAGTTAATTTTATGACCCTGGCGTAATGGGTGTGTACAAATACATGATATTAAATTTAAAGAAACACTTGCTTCATATCGATATCCATATTATGAATATTTATGGAAAATACCACAACCACAACCGCCGATCGAAATCTAACGTATGCACCACGATGAAGAGACACAGAAACACACGCAGACTAACAAGGCATCACATATACATGGCGTCAAAAGTTAAGCACCACTAAATTCTTGCTGAAAAAAATCAAACTACCGTGAAGAAATGTTATTGAACATGAAAAATCTTTATCTGTTTTGAAACTCTGCATAAATAATCAAATGAAAAATAAAATGTAAATGTGATATTCTAATTTTGATACAAAAACATGAGTTTTCGTGACTTATAAAAACTTCTTGCTATCGCCATAAAATCTTCAAGAAGTAATCCCCAACATCTTGACACAAATTGTATGCCCTTTTCACACAAAATCGCCAACCAATATTCATATACATGAAGTTGCAATGAAAAAAAGTTGACCCCTGTGTGTTTATTGTTTAACTCACAATCACATAGTTTGTCAAAATCACTTGTTCACTTTCTCATCCCTATGACACAAATATCATGAATAATAAGGTTTATCATTTTCCTCTCATATTGACTGCATTGTTGCACGTTACCTGATAAACGTTGTCTACCTCAAGGCATGTGCTTCTATTAGGTCATGATGACGTTGCACTTTTTGAATGACGTCGCTAATGACGCTCAATCAACACAAAAATAAAAAATTATGTCACAAATCGCTAGTTTGAAGAGTGAAACAATAGGTAAGCTGATAAATAGAATACCAGGTTGGCGTCTTTTGATATCAAGCTTTGAGGATGCATGTTGAATCGATCGGCAAGCCTCGCGATATCAACAAGCATTCTCACAGCCTTGCCTGGTAAACTTTATCAAAAGACACTCATTTTGTATTCTCTACATCTCGGCAAGCCTCACGATGCCAACAAGCGTTCTCAAAGCCTTTCCTGGTAAACTTGATATCAAAAAACACTCGCCTAGTATTCTCTATATCTCGACAAGCCTCGCGATGTCAACAAGCGGTCTCAAAGCCTTGCCTGGTAAACTTGATATCAAAAGACACTCACCTAGTAGTCTCTATATCTGGGCAAGCTTCACGATGTCAACAAGCGTTCTCAAAGCCTTGTCAGGTAAACTTGATATCAAAAGACTCTCACCTAGTATCCTCTATATCTCGGCAAGCCTCGTGATGTCAACAAGCATTCACAAAGCCTTGCCTGCGAAACTTGATATCAAAAGACATTCACCTAGTATTCTCAAAATAGATCATGTAACCATGCTCCGAAATAGTTTGCTACGAAGTTAATGGTACTTAACTTTTGACTCTGTGTATATAAGGCAAATAGCGCAAGGCAACCAACAACTCCCTTTCTTCAAAGATAATCAGTTTAAGCTTATTCTATTTTTTTCAAACATGCGCGGGTCCAGATGGGGGGGACAGGGGTTCCGGACCCCCTTTGAAAAACACAAATATAGGGTTTATTACCAAAAACAGTGAGTATGATCAGGAAATACCGCAATCACAAACCGCAGACAACCCCTTGGCACCGCGAGGAAGAGCCGCTCAAACATCATGAGACACCAGGAAGACAAATTAAGCAAAGCAACCAGCTCTCTTTTCCCCATCAAGATGATTGCAATACTAGAATGGACATAAAGTAACGTACAACAAAACATAGAACAATTACAGACTCCCACAATGGGAGTAACAATAAACAAAAAGTCAACAACAGAACCACCGCTTTAGAACGGACAGCTGCCTAAGCCACTGGGGGCTTAAATGCATTTTACTGGTACCAAATCTTCGCCCAGGATCCTGCTGTTGTTGAAGTACAATACATGTTCAGCTCGCATGGAGGCCATCTTACTAATGCAATACTGGACTGGATCCCCTGAAATTCTCAAAGCTATCAAGCCAGCATTCAATGCTGGGCCATCATTGGCACGCCAGCGAAACGCCATTTAAATGGCGTTTCGCTGGCGGGCCGATGATGGCCCGCTTTTAGTGGTATTTGGATTCTCCCTCCTCTAAAAAAAGCTTTCAGAGTTGTAGAGTTGGGGCCCTCTTATAAACTTTCTGGATCCGCGCATTTCATAAATTCATACATACAAAATGCATTTACAGTTACAGTACGTACTATTTGAACCATGAATGTTACGTATATATGTGATCCAGAAGAAAGTATTTCATATTTCAACCCTTTTATGACCCATCGAATTTGTCATAAAGTTTTATTCAGTTGAGTCAGGATGGTCCTTTGTATACATTGAAGGTTCACAGGACATAATTTCAAAAAAATAGATTCTTCTTGGCTTTTTAAAGCAGTGCAGACCCTGATGAAATGCCCTATGTTGCATTTCATCTGGGACTTCATCGTTCTTCTAAGTACCCATTCAGGCGTTTCCAGTCCCCAAAGAGTTTTTGTTCGCCAACTTCAGTACACCAGGTCTCAAGTTATAAAACTTGAGTACAGTCTCAGACTCAAAATAAAGCGCAATGATTGGTTGCTTTTACCCAAGTGAGATAATTCCATCTCGCATACCCTTACCAGCCCATGGGAAAGATAAAAAACGAACAGACGCAAGTCGGCCGCACGCTGGCCATACGTCGCTCCGTTACTGACGTCGTCATAATGTTGAAATGACGTCACCATGTCGCATCTCAGCGTATTCAGGATTTTCTGGAAGTCTTTTATGATTTTCTAGTATAAAATGAGGTACTAAGTAGTAAGCTAGAAAACGAATCTTTATTCGTGTGAGGATAGTATAGAAAAATCCGTCCCTCGCGATCACCGTTTGTCATCATTCGGCAAGCCTCGTGATGCCAATCGGTGATCCTCGGGACGGACTTTTCTATCCCACCCTCACACGCATATGGATTTATAAGGTAACAGACATGAAAAACTAATTTACTCTCAAGTAAACAAGAAGTTTGTTGATTTGAGAAGGGTTGAAACTGGGAATGAATTTGAAGAATTTAGACTGTTGGAACAAGCGAAACCTAAAGTTTGTTTACTCATTTTTGCAAATGCTATTTGCATTATTTTAAGACAGTAACAGCTCAATATTCAGCTGCAATATGGTATCATACATTTATTGGGCGATTTTTAATGAAGATCTGTACATAAGAATAACTTTGTTTATTTCAACATGACGAGTAAACCTAGCGAAAACCAAAATCGCTTTCTGTGGTGTTGGTTTTCAGGGGTGAGAAACTTAGACCTCGTGAGTGGTATCGTAACTCAATTGTATAAATATGCAGTTGCTGCCGCATGATGTTCCCATAGTCGGTCATTTATTTAATCTTTTTTTTTTGTCGGACAAAAATATCCGGAAAAAGGTCCCGTAAGATCATACCGCTTATTCAAGCCTGGATGGCATCGAACAAAAAATTATATGGTTGTCTGGTGGCTTTGTTGAAAGTGTCGAAACTACCCGATTGCTAGTAACGTAATACTTGTTTACTACGGTGAAGGTAGTGAGTCGTAAGATATTAATTATCAATAAGGCAGTTTATATTGTAAGGAGAATTATTACTTGAAAGCGATACATCATAGACAATGAGTGTAGCATGTGGTGAGAAAAAGACCTAACAGCAGTGAATATATACTGTAGGCCTGTTCAATGTAGGGTAAGTCAGCTAACTTCGGACATCAGGTAAATTCGGACATATATTTGCAAACAGTGACGGTTCTTTATTTCATTGTTTGCTAAGTTTAACTTTATTCCAATAATTAAAATATGAAACAAACAAGGCCACAGTCCGAATTTCCCGATTTTACCTACATTATCCATGTAAATTAAACAATGAGAATGTGAGCATGAGCAACATGCAGGTAGGTGAAGGCTTAGACAAAAGTTTAGACGTCAAGCCCCACAAGCTAGCTATTTCTCGTTTGCAGAGTGGCTTTAACGTTCTGCATGTTGGATAATGTTTCATGCTTTGACTTTTATCAAAATTAGCTCTCAAAACATTCTTTCCGTAACACCATCAAAGTGTCAAATGGTTTGGATCCAGATCAGGACCGACGTCTGTCGGTCCTGATATGGGCCCAAACTGTTTGCAAAGGTTATCAGCAGACGACAAAAAGTTGCTTCATATTTTTTCGCTGCCTAAACTGGAAAACGGGAAATCGTCCAGATATGACAGAACCGTCGTTGTTTGTGAAGTAAGGCTTCCAAACAAAAAATAAATAAAATAAGTGCATTTATCTCGTGAGCTGGCACAAACCCCTTTGTTCTTGACATTTGCGTACTGAAAGTAATTATTCACGTCTCCCAGTACAATAGGTGCTTGGTGCACAGTGCACGGTACCAAGGCCAAGTGCAATATTATATCATAGAACTAAACAACACTCACTATCACAAACATGGTGCAATTTAGGGCCATCATCGACAAGCCGATGATGGCCCGCTAATAGTGGTATTTGGATCCTTTCACCTCATCAACAAAAAAAAATTGTCAAAGCTGGACCCCCTCTGACAAAATTTTCTGGATCCGCGCATGCATCATGGTCTTAATCTGTGTGTCTCAAACAGTTATTCCAAGAACGCATGGTCTATTTGCTAATATTACCTTTATCATTCTCTTAAACTGGTGTAGACCCAACATGGAATGTAGGTAGAGAAACCACAAAGCATGCCCTTGATCTTATGGAAGTAAGAAAGAGGGCAAAGATCGGGAATCGATACCATCAAGCACGACACCTGACCCATGATAGCAATGGGAAAGTGACAAACTTACAGTTAGACATCACAAACGAGAGCCAAGAGGTCAGCCCTTTCCAAGCAGGTGACCAAAAGGCATCAACAAACAGACGTGCATGAAAGCATAAAAAAAGAAGACAGGAATAATATACAATTATTGACTAATGAGGCATTGGATATGATGTGATATCGACCAGATAATACCAATATTGACCGAGGCGAAGCCGAGGTCAATATTGGTATTCTCTGGTCGATATCACATCATATCCAATGCCTCATTAGTCAATAACTGTTTTATTATATAACATTTAGAGAAAGATGTACAGGTAATATTGCACCTGGAAAAAAATACTGAACTTATATACAAGTTTTGGGACAGACAAGCATTTAGCAGAAACAGTGCAACCCTAAATAAGACCACCCTTTTACAATTGCATATATGTTGTGCATGAGTGTCATCATTCAACATTTACAAACAAGAATTCTAACACACTTCGCATGTAGAGCCAATGATAAAATAAGTGTGAAATGCCAAACAATAATTCACAGCTTTGAAAGCGCAGGGAAAATGTGTGATAGCTGACGTCATTTGTTACTTGTAAATGACGTCATTCATGGCGTTAGACGGTGTAACGTCGTTTTTACGATTGAAAGACGTTACAAATACATGTAAACGTATGCGACGTGGTCTAAGTATTGGCGGGAGTTATTCAGTGCAAATGCGGAAAGTTGGAAGAAGCTGAAGACTTCAAATTTGTTTTCGCCATTTATTGTGCATTAAAATCGAAATAGATCAGCTCCAGTGCGTGATTTGTTGCGTTCTCAGCATCTACGATATGATTATTAGCCACGCTTTAGAAAAGCAGAACCAGAACGGAAAAAACAGCAAGGAGTCTAATTTTAGTAACTAATATACACTGGCAAGCGCGCGCAAGCCAGTGAATATGACAATATATTGACTGGCCACGTGATCGCTCTAAGCCAATGAAATTCAGTTTTTTTTTCTTAGTTATATAATAACATAAATTATTCACAAAAGAAGCACCGCCTTGGAACGGTCAGTAGAAATATTTTACTGAATGGCTTAAACCGGTTTAACGGTGCACCAACCTCACCCTTAGTTCAGATGTGGATCAAGACACATAGATGTTTGGTTTGCATGAAAGACCCCTAACTAACCAATGCATCATCTCATAGAACATATAAATCAAGATATCAAAATGAGATAAAGCACAGATTAGGACTCAACAGTAAATAAAACTGCATACCGGAGCCAAAAGAAATTCAACAGGTAAACCCCAGTGGGCCTGACAACAGCCAAAGCATCAGGCCCCTACCATCTCATCAATAGATAAGTCTTTAAGTCGGAACCGTCATGGAGTCTGAAGTCCGACCAATCGGTGTGCAATTAAAGGAGTCGCCTATTGGTGAATGTCGTGCATCTGCTGCACAAGTCGCACCATCTACTGTTGAGCTACATACCTCGGGGAACTACGTCAAAACCACTTTCCATATACGTTACATCTGTTGTTTGTGGCTTTGGTCTCGAATCTTAGCAACATAAATGACTGTTTATTATGTCTGACATGTCCCTAATCAATTGAAAGAGTAGGAAAGTTTTGGCATGCATACTTTAGCTATATGGTATCTAGAAACTTAGCACTGCGCAATTTCACCAGACTACGACATTTAATACGAATAGTATTTTATACGGCTTGTGGATATATAGAAACAGTCTCGTCGATCAAATACATGCATGCTTTGCCTTTTTGTAGGCAATAACCATTTCACAATGTAGCATGCGCGGATCCAGAAAGCTTTGTCAGAGGGGTCCAACTTTGACAACATTTTTTTTTAGTTGATGAGGGAGGGAGGAACCAAATACCATTATAAGCGGGCCATCAACGACCCACCAGTTAAACGCCATTGAAATAGCGTGGTCCAACATTGAATTCTGGCTTGTTAGCTTTGTGACTTTTCACGGGATCCGAACCAGTATTGCTAAGAAACACTATTTGTGATTTTTCTGGAGGGTTCCGGACCCCTTGTCCCCACCCCCTCTGGATCCGCGCATGATGTAGGAAGGTGCCCAAACTGATACCATGCATATCATTGCTAAAAAGTTATTACAGACATATTTGCACATTGGGATTTGCGTTGGTAGCATCATCTTATGGTCCTCTTCCAAGGGTCCTCCAATTTCCCTGTGCCAAAACTGGCCCACCTGAGTGACACACACCTGTACTTCTACATATTAGGTTTGTACAGGGAAAATAAAACAATTCTTTTGCCTGAAAACACAGGGCCAAGTGCCTTAATTTGTCATGTAGTATTACGTAGTGGCCCTCTACATGTCCAGAGGGTACATGTTTTATATACGCGTATACAAAGAAAGCAAACACGAACACGTCAGGCTTGGAAGCACTCATCCCTTACCCCTTCAAACCATATAAATTGCGCACATTCATGGACATTGAAAGTGAATGTCCCACTTGGATCACAAACCCTTAACCGGGAGCGCAGTGGCTTAGTGGTAGAGTGCTTGACTCGAGACCGAGGGGCCGCGGGTTCGAGCCTCACCGGCGTCACTGCGTTGTGTTCCTTGAGCAAGACACATTTATCCTAGCTTAGTACTGGTTCAATCCAGGAAGACCCGTCCATGTTCAACTGAAAGATTGTTGATGGGACATAAAGAATCAAATCAAACAAACAAACAATTAACCGATACGTCGGTGTCCCTTGCGGTAAGACCGTTTCAATGTTATTGACAGTTTGCGGACTGGGACTTGCCCAGCCCATCCCCTGCATAAATGACTATATACATTGTATCTTGAAAACTGGCAGCTCATATTTTTGTTCAGTAAGATGCATTCATACGTGGACAACGCGTGGGAAAAAATCAAAACCAGTTTAATTATAAATTTATTCCTCAACAAAACATGGAAATGAAATAAATAATTGTGACTTGGCTCAATGATATCATGACTATATATACTCATGTCCAATGAAAACGCACCACCTACAAAAATGACTATATCTTTTTTAACGACATGACATTTTGTTTTCGCAATTGCGTCTTATTGTACTGTAGCAATTCCGTAAGTTATTGATCGGTCTTTAAAACCGAATGATCACTGATGGTACGTGCTGGAAGCATTTAACAAAACAACCGTCAAAACAAAAAGTCACACAACCAGCCATCGAATGTGTCAGAATTTTCAAAAGCATTATTCTCGCTTTTTTCTGTGCATACATTGCAAAGAATCTCTAAATTGATAGCCAGGAATGGCCATCTTGCCTTGAAAGCGGCTTTAACGTCACGATGTGACGTCACTAACAACATTTTGACTAGCGCGTAAAATCGAGACATTTAAGGAATCCTTCTTTCACTGATGCAAAATTACGACAAGGTCGTAGCAAAAACATTTCTTGCTCGTGTAGCGGGTCGCAAACATCCATGGGGCGTAGATATTAACGTTTTTGTTATAAGCGTCAATCTCTAAACGCACGTATACACAAACCTTAGAGTATCTGTGTTGAACTTAATGTTAGATAATACTCGCACCAACAGATGAACACAACTTTTAGAAGATTTAAAACGCTAGCGTTGCAAACTATGGCTGGCGACGCGCTCAAAGTTGACGTCAGTGATGCAACGTCAATTTCCTAGAGGATATTTATGACGTTTTGCATGTGGGTGAGTTTGTACGACGTAAATAAGCATTGTGTAGAACACTAGGACTGTAGAAATCGCAATTTAACATTTTACGTCGAGTTTTGTCGGACCACGCCATATTTAAGCTTACATAGTGATATTGTTCGCGTTAGTGTAGTGTTAAGTGTTACGTCACAACTGTCAAAGATGTGGTGAAATGACAGGGGATCTACTGGCAAACAGAAAACATTTAAACGAGATTTTTTGGTCTTTTTGTATACGCACAAAATGCGATTAACGCAATTTGGAGGCAGACGTTACGTCATGTGTTAACAGAGTCACTGGAATTGAATTTTTGTGCGAAAACATTGGATTTGTCCTAAATATTAATTATAAATAACACAATTTTGCACAGCTTTTGATAGGCCACAACTATGCGCATCTAAAGAGTGGTGCGTTTTCATTGGACATGAGTATATATTAACAAAACGCTTAATAAAAGTACAATGTAACATGAGATCTTACGCGAGTGTGGCAGATCAAGATGAACTTCGGGATAACAAAGTCATACCTGGATCGACGGGGTTTTTTCAATGGTATCCGTTGTTTTGAAGTCATGTGATTCTCCGCCATGTTTATCTGCATCCATAGCAACGAAGTCTCTGACAAGTCTGTACATTTACACAGACTCGTCTGAGCTTTCGTTGCTTGACAAAGTGCATGTAAGTACCATGCAAAATCTACACTGAGAAAGATACTAAGAATTAAAGCTTCTAGATGTTGAGTAAATATTAATGGTTGATTAAAAATGTCATTAGTTACGCAATGACACACACTCAACAAAAATTGGTCGCGAGTTCGATCCGGGCCCGGTCCCATACTTTTGTGGAGATTGATCATAAAATAATTTCTACGGCCATTCTCCTCCCTTCCGCTGAACCATTCAAGAAGGGTTGCTGTCAGTTAAAAGCGAAAGTATGTGCATGGGGTACTGGTTAACTGAATGTTTAAGCTTGCCAAGGAAAAAGTGTGATTAGGTGAACTGACCGTCCCGCCATGACCATAGCTGTTGACTTGGGACGTAAATCAACAAAAGAAACAAACAAATCAACAAAAAATCTTTTTTCAGTATCACTCAAATCATAAATTAAATAATAAATAAATGTAGTTACAGAGCAAGAAAATGTATTCTTTGATTTGGGCGCCTCTTAGCCTGGTGAGGTCACTTAGTTTTTAGTTTTTACCACTAAAATCTACTCTACAAACAATCCATCGTAAATGACTTTTTCTTGTTCCGTAGCTCATGCATTTTTCCTTCACACTCATTTACACAGTACACATGAACATCTTTAAAAAACCTTCTTAACAAAAAGACAATGTTCGTCTAAAGAAGTTTTCTCCTTCAAAAACAAGGTCGGATATCCAAAGTCCAACCTTTCAAAGAGTTTTTAATCCCCACTTTTGCTGGCTTATTATTAGATCAACTACTTCTAAAACAGCAATTGAATTAGGATTTGCGTATCAATTCATATGTGTTGTGGTTGTGAAGACGATGTGGTTTGCCATACCCTTTCCATAAAAATCAGGATTCAATTTATACTAAAGTTTACACAATACAATACAATAACACTTAGTCTACTTTTTATCCATATAAATTTGATAAATGCCATTTATGACTACATGCACACTTCTTCACATTCCCAAACTACAGTTGTTATACAATGATTAATGAGAATGTGCCATGAGTGTGCAGTGCATTCAGTCAACCCTCTTATCTAAATATGCTGCAAAAAAAGCAGTTGTACACACGAGGAACATTTCCTCGACAATTTGATAAAACGGTTGAAAATACATCTTTAAGAAATTGTAACGTGTTTCATATACTGAAACAATAAAGTTATGTCCGCTTGACGATTGTGTCTGCCAGTTCCAAATGTATGAACGCATTTCATTCAAATTTTCACATTACACACTCTGATCATTTAGCAACGGTTTGCACCTTAGAGACATTCATTTGATAATCAGTAGAGCCGCTGACAAAGCAGCGAACACGAGTACCCTTAAAATCAAAAGTCACATCAATAGCTTGTGTGTCCGTCAAAATCCCGAACCGTTCAAGCACATTTAAACATCATTGAGCAAATTCTCTAGTAAGATGTTATGCGTGCTAGTTGTATGCATTGCATTCACGACCACAGCCATGAATCTGTAACATACTCTGACGTCACAAAACATCGATCACGAGCGTGCGTGAAACACTCAGAAAATTCATTTTTGTCTAGCATTTTGATAATCAACATAATCGAACAAATTTGTGCGTTTTTCGCAATAACGAGCATTTCAACATTAATTAAGACTAATCATTGTCAAAACAATTGATAATAGAAATTCTCTGATGATTTTGCAGAAAAGGGTGGGGTATAAAACACAGATTTAGTAAACCTTCGATGCCCAACATCAGCCATAGTTTTTGTTTTTCTCTTTTGTGTAATTGTTGTTATAAACAAACACAACAAATTAAAACAAAAGCGGTCTCAAAATGATGTTAAGTTAAGGAGATTTGGCAGTTCTTGAATTGTTATTTGTTTAATTCAAAGGGAGGTAATTTCAATCAATTTCGTAAATTGAAGGTTTTGAACTGCAATTTCGCTCGTTCAGTAAGCTGACTTGGGATTTTTAGATGTTTTTTCATCGTCGGACGTTTCTGGCTGCCATTTAACGTAACATGCGACAGGTTTTGATGATTAACTTCCTGATGATAATGAAAGAAGCTGTGTACACCTTAGGTTCAATAACCCTTCAAGATAAGAAGATAAAAATCAAATAATTACCAATTTTTGTTTGTCCGACGTTTGATAAACATTTTGTTTTTATTTTTGTTGCGAAATCTTAACTGGATCGAAAGATACAGTACCATGAAAATCGGACGTATCTTTTTTGTTTGAGTATATATCACTATGACAATAAGTATATCCCATACTTTCTTTGAGTTTCAGAATCTAAGCCATGAAAACTCCACTTTATCATATGACGTCGCGTCTGGGAGTGAAATAAAGCCATGCAATAAAATCGATAAATCACTAGCAATTTATAGATTTACGGGAATCGTTATGACGACCATAACAACGTTGCGATCATAATGACAAAATTATAACGTTTTTTTACGCCAGAAATGAGATTTCAAAGTATTTGTCATCTGATAAATAGAATCTAACATTCGTGCTCTTGTATTATTGAATTTATTAAACTCGTTGCGGAAATGAGATAAAATGCTCGGCAAGCCTCGCATTTTATCTCTTTTCCCCAACTCGTTTAATAAATTCAATAAAACATGAGCACTCATGTAAGATCCTCTATGTATTCCAGATATGAGATCATTCCCCTCCTTCCCAATTCTCAAACTGGAATCCACTGTCGGTCGACGCTATGCTGGCATTACTACTGAAGTCGACATTCATGGACGTCACTGAGACCTGGTCATTGTCCATATAACTAATATTCTTAAGTCTTTTTCCACTATTAAAACTAAGGGGTATTGTCAAGAAAGTTTTATTACGCCAGGGCATAGTAAACTGTTGAAACCCATTATAGACATGTTTACCTGGTAGCATGTTCTGTGACTCTGACTTCATGTTATATTTATCAAATATCTCTTTGGCAAGCTTGTTACTCTTCTTTCCGATTTCTTTGAAGTTTTTAGTTTCCGATATATTTGACACAGGCTCTGCGTGATGTTTACTAACCATCCATGATGCGTTTATGTCTTGTTGTTTGTGAACAAGTACTCCATTTGGCGATGGTGGGAGGCGAACATGTGCTGGAGTTCCTCCATTAAATGCGCCGTTTTTCTTGTCGCTTATCTTTAGTGCATCCTGGAATCGCGATGGTCGTATAACAGGGAGATATCCATTGACTTCCATTGATGGCTGTGGGCTATAAGGAGTCTGAAATGTACATTATATATAGAACAGTAACTTCGACCTACATTCAGTTTCATTTATAGTATATGTTTCCTAATCACGCATGACACGTGACAGTTTTAATAGTTTTAACCCAAATTCCCCAATGGAGCAAATTCGGATAAGCGTGGCGTGACGAAATCAACAAGTTTTAAGTTTTTCAACAACAGGTTTTTATCTATTCAGGCCCATTGCGGACATAAGAGCTAAAAATGGAACATGAAACAACAGATTTACAAAATATTTATCAAAATGGATGTGAAGAACATATTTATGAACTTTGGTTTTAAATATCACACCGATCAGTGTGCGTAATATTGGAGAAACCCACAAATCCATCTATTTCAACAGTTGTCCTGGGTGCCCAAAAGAACCGTCTCCAAGGAGACAGCTCCCGTGAGTATCCATGACATTTTTCCATTCCTAAATAAGAAAACCGCCTTCAATTTGGCAAACTGGACAAAACTATCCCATTCATCAATTTCAGTGCAATTACTTAGATTTAAAATATCACACTGTTCAAACAATGTGTATATTATTGGAGAAACTCTCAAATCCATCCTTTTTAACAATTGTACTGGGTGCCCAAAAGAACCGCCTCCAAGGAGACAGCTCCTGTGAGCATCCAAGACATTTTTTCCATTCGTAAATAAGAAAACCGCCTTCAATTTGGCAAACTGGAGAAACTATCACATCCATCAATTTAGATTTTAAATATCACACTGATCAAACTGGAGAAACTCTCAAATGCATCTACTTTTACATGTTCTGTTGTTGTTGACTTTTTGTTTATTGTTACTCCCATTGTGGGAGTCTGTAATTGTTCTATGTTTTGTTGTACGTTACTTTATGTCCATTCTAGTATTGCAATCATCTTCATTGGGAAAAGAGAGTTGTTTGCTTTGCTTTATTTGTCTTCCTGGTGTCTCGTGATGGTTGAGCGGCTCTTCCTCGCGGTGTCATGGGGTTGTCTGCGGTTCATGATTGTGGTATTCCCTGATCATACTCACCATATTTGGATATTCTCTGCAAAGTGTGGCGTTATTCTCAGATTTAAACGGACCAGTTTCAATATGCCCCAAGGTTTTATGCACATGCCTCGTTAATAAGATTAAGATTTAGGAATAGGGATACATACATGTACTGCTAAACTGTCTGCTTGGGGGACTGGGGTGAACTCTAGCACTATTCAGTGTTTGCACTAGGTACTAGAATTTATTGGAATGTGCATATTTCCTTTTTTGCTTCCAATGGATCACCTATTCAGAACTTAGTACATATAAATAGTTAACTAAAACAAAAATACTCAGAGTATGACAAAGAGTGGTCCCAGCAAATGTAAAATTAAAACACTAAACTGTTTTCTAGTCTAGTAACTTTTATACGCTATACGATGGTTCTAAACTTTTTTAAAAGCTAACCTTGTGAATATTAACTTACGAATGATTTCGAGCTTGATGGCGTCATGCATCCGCCTGTCTCCGGTGGTATATCCGGTATTGTCTCTTGGCACAGACGTCCATTTTTTAAATATCGACCGACAGAATGTCTCCATTTCTCAATATATTTCTTCTTCGAGTGACTCAAATAATCTGCCATCCAGGCCAGCTGATCACATTGCTTTTATATCGTTGTTCTTAGCCATGTAAGTGAGGTACATTGTATTTGTAATGGAATATTTGCGTGAGTCTTTCTTCAAAATCATAATACAGTTTATAGTCATTTGCCCCGTACTTCCATTGGATACGTCTTCGTTTTAACTGTACATTCAAAGTGTCATATAGTAATGCCAAAATCTTGTACATTTCATCCGACTTGCACAATACCAAAAGATGGCTGTTTGATCCCACGTAAATGCAAATAATTCCCGTATAACCATATGTTTTGTCAAATACTATCTTTCAAAATATGGGTGTTAGTGTATACAGTATTGTATCACACTATTCTCCAAAGAACACATTTTATTTGAACGTAAGGAATCGTCAAATTAATATAACTAGTCGGAGATTTTTTTCTAAAACAAAATTGACAACTATTTGGTACTGGTCACGCGTATCTGTTATCCGACCGTTCTCTTCATTCAGTTTGTCCCTTGTCCACTGCGTTGGTTTAATTGTGTTGTATTCGTAATGTGCTGTCTTTTTTTCCTTCCATTTAATTGAAAGCGAGTCTTTTCGGCCTTGCACTTAATACCTGAAACGAGCAATGATCGTATTAAAACATGTAACTTACCAGCTAACCTACATTGGAAACACCTTTGTTTGGCAAAAGAGATCTTACTGATGAGGGTAATAAGAACATTTTATTAGTGTACAGGAATATCTAATGAATACACAGCGATTTAAATAGAATGTTAACCTAGTTTACCATTTGCACTATTATTTGACATTGAGATAGTCCAACCCAAACTTATATCATGTTTTATCATTTAAATCTGATAACAATACCGTTTTTTCCATCCCCGTGGAGCCTCTTGACATATAAGTACTATACATTGATACTAACGATTAGTTAGTTTCCATTAATTAGCTTGATTTGGAGTGCAATTAATTGTCTTTGCACATTATTGAATTTACAAATAATAATTTCTATTTTCAAATCAAGATTAATTAGCAAATGTGTTATGCTCAGGTATTCAGATTTATTACTGTTGACTCCTTATCTTTGCTTTATCTCCTTTTCATTTCTTGGTTTATATGTCCTGGAGATGATGCATTGATAAGTTATGGGTATTTCATGCTAACCAAATATCCACATCCGAATTAAGAGTAAGGTTGGCGCCGTGAAACTGGTAAAAGCCCTCCAGTAAAATATTTTACTGACCGTTCCAAGGCGGTACTTCTTTTGTGGATCTTTTATGTTTTTTTCTGTCTTGTGTCTGTTATGCCTTTGTGCGCGTCTGTTTATTTGTCCCTTGTGGTCACCTGCTGGGAAAGGACTGACCTCTTGGCTCTCGTTTGTGGTGTATAACTGTGAGTTTGTCACTTTCCCATTGGTATCCTTAGTCAGGGGTGGTACTTGATTGTATCGATTACTGATCTTTGCATCCTTACTTACACTAAATAGGATACAGATTCACATAAGTCAAATTACCTTCTTCTGAATCCCATTTGTATACTAGGATTGTATTATATGTTTGTTATATGTACAAAGTATATAAATAAAATATGTTTAAACCAAACGTGTAACTGAGAACTTGAAACGCACATGACTAAAACATATTGTAGGACACTTGTTTATTGTCCCCAGTCGGGTCGCCAAAGTCCCTTTTAACTGTTTGAATGCATCATATTGTTTATTTATGCTGTTATCTGAAGGTGTGGTTTTTTTTTCAAAATTAATATTTTCAAACTATTATTTCATGAAAACCATAAGAGTATCAAACAATTTGGATCCGATTTTGGTCCAAACTGCTTGTAAAGGTTATGGACCTTGCAGGCAACGAGAAAAGCCCTGGTCCCATGGACACTAAGTTAAGCTTTTGCAAGGTACTCGCCGTCAAGAGTAAAGCATAGTCAGCATTTCAATTGTTTTATATTTTACTCTGTGTTTTAAAATACATATGGGCGTAATCAAATTCAGATCTTCCAAAAACGTTTAGGATGAAATTGATTATTAATACGGATATACGGAATACTTCCTAACAACACAATGTAAAAAAATCAGCATTCGATAACTTGTTCGCAAGTTCTCGCAGATAAACTGAGAAAAGCATCACATGTATTTAACAATGAGTACAGAGTAATATAATAAAAACAATTGAATGTTGAAAATGTGCTTTTCTTTTGCACGGCGAGTACCTTACAAACGCAAACAGTGTTATGTATATTGGAGGACGATTTAAGGCCTGCTTAAACAGTCTTCTAGGGGCCTTCTTAGTCGGTGTATGCTTGAATTAACGTTGTACATAATGCGTTATAGCAAATTAAACGAATTGAACTCGACCAATAATAAACAAATGAACAATTAAAATACATCTGGAAAATAAAGAATAGTGTAATAAAAACGAGAAGCCTTAATAATCCTGCTCTAATCCTATACTGCTAAACACTTTTATAATATTCAGTATTTTCATTTCGCGCTATTGGCGATCAAACAAAAATCGCCAAAATGTGAGACCGCATTCAAGTACAGAATAAGCAATAAATGGACGCACACCCTCAGTATATTGGTATCCGTATCGTCAAACCCCAACTTTTGAATGGTAGAGTATGTTTCAACGCAGAGAAAACCACGGCTTAAAAGGGGCAATTTTTAAACGAAAGAATATGCTCCCACCTCATTTGGGAGCATATAATTTCCTTTTAAATTAGCCCCTATGAGAATAGCAAATAACTTTAGGGACGTTAAATTGAGAAACCGCCAAAATTAAACTACGCCAAGGTGTCACTCAGTCTTTTAAATCGCCAAATTTTTATTCCGAGAATAGAAAGTGGTTAACAGTTCTTACCCGTTTTGTATCCTTTCCCGCTGATTGTCTTCACTAAATTATAAACAATCGAGCTTAGTTAGTGTGGTTATGCATATTTTTAACACACTTTCTATGGCTTGATCTATATCGGTATTGGTGATATAGGGTCATGCATTTTATTGACAGGATTATTTTGATATATGTCCCTGACTGTATTTGTCTCTTTGTTTCAAGTGTTACTTTCAGAAATGTGATACTTTTTCATTATTTTGAACTCATAAAATAACAAATTGAGACAAAAATTTGTCTCAACTTTATGCACACGCTTCACCTGAACACCTCTTTGGTGTCACAGAATGGTTTTTCACAGGTTTAGATAAACAACAATTTTCAGTGTAAAAATGTAAATATTTTCTTACCCATCAGGTTTAACATATGTTGTGGGTGCTCAAAAGAACCGTCTCATTGAGACGGTTCTTTTGAGTACCCACAACGTATGTTTTGGTTGAGAAATAAGAAAATTAAATTTTCGTTACGCACTCTTAACTAAAGTCCTGTAAATATACGTATATCACGTTTTAGTGCAGTTCTTATCTCTAGTACCCATGTACTTCCTTCGCTAAGGATTTTATTTCTTGTGTATGAGATTATTCTACCCACAGCAGCAGAACATACGGCAAAGATTCGGTCAGTATCATATCTTCACCCAACCCCCTCCTCTACCCCACCCCGGGTGGCTTCTGTGTCCGTTCTAAGGCGGTGATTCTGTCGCCAATAATTCATTGTTTGTTGCGGCTTCTATTATTTGTAGGTGTATTTGTTTGATCATGGTTTTGTGGTGTGTTTTTTTTTGCCATCAACAGATTATCAAAACCTTTGGGAATATCAAAGCCCAAATTTCGTTTGGCCTTGCTGCAGAACATTTCAAATTGGCCCCTAAAATTATACGATATACTGATCGTCATCATTACCCACATACCTTGTATCGGTTATATACCTGCCCAAGTAGGGTACTCACTCCAGTACACAATAAAAATAAAGACACAGCACGGCCTACCAATTGTAGAGGTATTACCGTCTTGTCAATACTGGGGAAAGTGCTAGAGAAAGTTCTTCTAAACCGAACACTAGAAATCATTGAGAAGGACCAGTCTAAATTCCTAACAGGTTTTATAAAAATGCAAGTGAGTGCAATCGGGAAATAGCACAATCACACACTGCAGGCCACCGCGAAGAAGAGCCACATAACGCTAACCATTACAACACATCAGGAAGACAATTAAAGTAAAACAAGCAGCTCTCTCTTCCTCATCAAGATGATTGCTAAAACTAGAAAGGACCCTAAGTACTGCATAACAAAACCAGGACCAAACACAGACCCCCATAAGCAACGGGAGCAACAATAAACAATTCAATGAACCAACAACAACAGGACCACTGCCTTAGAATGGACATTATTCTGCAATTGATGCTGCACTTATTGTGCCTGAAGTGTCTAGAATGAAGCAAAGGATATGATACTCCCTGGCAAGACTCACATCTGAGAAAGATGCTCAACATACGCGTGCAAGGTTTAGTTTGTCTTCCTGGTGTATCGAGATAGTTGTGTGGCTCTTCCTCGCTGTGCCACAGGTTTGTCTGCAGTTTGTGATTGTATTATTTCCTGATCATACTCACTTACTATTTTAACGACAAAAGAATTTAGGGCGAAGATATGGCGTCAGAAAAATGCATTTAAGCCCCTACCCTCAGAGGCTTAGGCAACTGTCCGTTCGAAGGCGGTGGTTCTGTTGTTGTTTTGATTCTTTGTTTATTGTTGCTCCAATTGTTTATGAGGTGAGGTGTTCTGTGTTTGGTCCTTGTTTTGTTATGCTGTAATTAGTGTCATTTCTAGTTTTGCAGTCATCTTGATAAGGAAGAGAGAGGGGCTGGTTGCTTCACTTTAATTGTCTTCCTGATGTCTTGTGATTGTTAGTGTTCTGTGACTTTTCCTCGCGGTTTCCGTGGGTTGGTCTGCAGTGTGTGATTATGGTATTATCTGGTCATACTCACTTGTAACTTTTTTTGTACCTGGCCAATGCTGAGTCTCGTGAACATTTCCTAATAGAGTGCAGTAGACTGGAAAAAGTAAGGCATCGGTATATGTCGCAGATGGATGAGATTTTACTGCATGACAATTTAGAGACGTGTGTGCAGTCTTACATCTCAAACAATGAAAGCATAACTCAATTATTATAAGACAGTTCAGTAGGTGAGGCTAATGTATTGTTATGATGGAAGAGGCAATAGACACGCTTAGGGATGTCTGTTACTACACAAAGTATGTTGGTTCTGGACGACAATATGTTACAGGTTCTTGACGAAATAAAGAGTTCTGTAGTGAATGTGTAATGTGTTTGCGAGCCTT
Organism: Loripinus fragilis; assembly: GCA_964019695.1. Lineage (NCBI taxonomy): Eukaryota > Metazoa > Mollusca > Bivalvia > Lucinida > Lucinidae > Loripinus > Loripinus fragilis. Next base: position 7,363,821 of record OZ026525.1, read on the forward strand.
GACACATACTAAACCGCAAGTATCTTATTTTGTTGCCGTATATTTGTTCAGGATACTTATTAAAACTTAATTAATTCTGTAGCAAGACGAATTTATCCAGTTTACGCTTATCTAGTACAATTATTGTTCTTGAAACAGTATTTTACTACTACATATGCCCGCATATGCTCATTTTGTGCATTCACTTTCGTTTTCTTTGTATTTTTATGACTGCTGACCTTTTTGTTGGACAACATTTTTATTCGATTTGGCACCAAGCTCTATAGACAAGTTGTTGGGATTCCTATGGGCACTAATTGTGCTCCCCTGGTTGCAGATTTATTCCTGTTTTGTTATGAAAGGGACTTTATGATGTCTCTTTCTGATGATAAGCAGGCTGATATTATTGATGCGTTTAACACTACTTCCAGATATTTGGACGATATTTTAAATATTAATAATGTTTATTTTGACAATATGGTTAGTCAAATATACCCTTCAGAGCTCCAACTTAATAAAGCCAATGCCTCTGATACCGAAGCCGCATTTTTAGACTTGCATTTGTCAATTTCTAATGATATTGTTTCTACCAAAATTTATGACAAACGTGACGACTTTGATTTTGAAATTGTCAATTTCCCATTTTTAGATGGTGATGTTCCTCGTTCTACATCCTATGGAGTCTATATCTCTCAACTCATTCGTTTTGCTAGAGCATCTAGCTATGTTGCTGACTTCAACACTCGCAATAAATTGTTAACTCAGAAACTTCTTAAACAAGGCTATCGGTATCATAAACTTCGCAAAACATTTTCAAAATTTTATAGACGATACTATGATTTGATTTCTAAATTCCAAGTTGGACTTAAATCTCTCTTGCGCCAAGGACTTTCGGAACCTGATTTCTATGGTGACTTGGTATATAAGTTGAAGAAGATTGTTGGCTCTAATAATTTTTCAACGCAGTTCATTAAAATAATTTCCCATTATAAAAAGATTGGCTATAACATTAATGTATTGCAACAGACTGTATGCTTGGTAGTCAACCCAATCACGGTTGGCAACTTTGCTTTCCTCTTTAATTGCACGCCGGTGGGTCGGACTTCAGACTCTATGATGGTTCCGACTTAAAGACTTATCTATTGATGAGATGGTAGGGGCCTGATGCTTTGGCTGTTTGTCGGGCCCACCGGGGTTTACCTGTTGGATTTCTTTTGCTCCGGTATTCAGTTTAATTTACTGTTGAGTCCTTATCCTTGCTTTATCTCCTTGTTATATCTTGATTTATATGTTTTAGGAGATGATGCATTGATAAGTTAGGGGTCTTTCATGCAAACCAAATATCTATGTGTCTTGATCCCCATCTGAATTAAGGGTGAGGTTGGCGCCGTTAAACCGGTTTAAGCCCTCCAGTAAAATATTTTACTGACCGTTCCAAGGCGGTACTTCTTTTGTGGATCTTTTATGTTTTTGTTCTGTCTTGTGTTTGCTATGTTTTGTGCGCGTCTGTTTATATGTGCTTTGTGGTCACCTGCTGGGAAAGGGCTGACCTCTTGGCTCTCGTTTGTGGTGTCTTCTGTGAGTTTGTCACTTTCCCATTGGTATCCTGGGTCAGGTGTGGTACTTGATTGTATCGATTCCTGATCTTTGCACCATTTCTTACTTTTGATATGATGAGGCATTGCATTGTCCATCACATAGGCGAAATAAGTTTTCAATTATAAATCAGTTTACTTTAGACAAACGAGTTTTTAAAACGGAACTGTAGCTACCTCAGTCATTTACCAATGTTACAGGTGTGTAAAGTCTGCAAATAGTTTTTTACAGGTTAAAGTCGACAGCGTTACAGTCTAATGGATTCTCTGGATTTCTGTTATACGAAATATCTTCTATTTGGGTGAAGGTGAAATGTCCTTTAATATTTTTGCTGATGGGGGACCTGCCGAAGAAGTCTTTGAACGTACTGAGAATGTTAACAGTGATTTGATCATTTGAAAAACCCTAAATATACAGGTCCAAAGGACATCTGACAGTGGTAATTAATTCACAGTGCATCACTGCCTATATGTTTGGGGAAAAAATCAAAGTTGGTCAAATGTTTTCATCTACATATATAGTCTCGTTACTAGTATCTATTTCAATGGATATACAGCTTTATTTTTTTTAGCTAAAATGATCATTTTTTGTATTAAATATATAGGAAAATAGAAAAAAAAATAGCACCAGTCCTCCCCAACCAAAAAATAAGGTTTTCGTGCGTATTCTTTTGAAAATCTATTCTTCAAAAATAATGTTAAAATTAGTACAAGTAAGTTTCCTTTTCATAGCTCCTTAGTCCTGAAATATATCAGCTTTTAGCACATTTGTCTTTGATTATGAAAATTGGCCTTTTAACGTTGCTAAATTATGTTGTTATATGAGTGGTCCCAAAGTCAAAACGTCCTTGATTGGCAAAGAGTGCGAGCGAACTTCTCATCATTAAACGTACTTATATGATTGTCATCCACATCTGATCACATAGAATTACTATGAATTCAGGCACTGTCTTATGACGGTCATGACAAACAGGTTTTATGCCCCCAAAAGGGAGGCATTCAGTAATCAAACTGCCTGTCCTTAGTGTCCTAAGTGTTTGAGTGTTCATATCATATCCGAAGTATATCTCCTATGTTATTTTAGGTAGGAATGCCAAAATTCGTGTCTTAATGCATTTAGGTTCATGGAGCGTCACGCACCTTTACCACTGCCATCAGATCTAGAACAATCGTATCAGTAGCATAAATCCTAGGAATCCCAAATTTGGTTTATGAGCACATCTTTGGGGTCACGGAGTCTGTACATATACAGTTAAGCGACCACTGTGACCTTGATTTTCTGGCATCAGTTTTAAGAAAAATGTGTTGTCTAGTGTTGTCAAATGATTTTCAATAAATGTGTCGCATGCTAGATACATTACCATAACATACCATGCATAAGCCGGGTGCTTTCAAAAGATCAAGCAACATCCTCGCTTGAAGCATGTGGTAACAAATCACAGTTCATATGTTAATTATCAGAGCTTAGAATAAATCTACATGTACAAGCTCTAGAAGTTCAAAATGGAAGCATGCAGTGGGGAAGAATACATACAATGATCGGGCTAAACGACCGCCAGCTTTTTTGAAAAGCTAATACTTGTGAAACTTTCCTATCAGACAGAAATCATATGTAAGCGACAAGTCCAACAGTCAGCGATTCAGCGGTGGTTCTTTAGGATGAGAAAGTCTACCTAGGCCAAGTAACAGACACAGATACTGATGATGTTCACATTTATTTATTGACTGAGGCTGGCATATACACATGTTCTTACTGGCATCCCAATGCCCAAGATGAAATCTGGATTCAGAGAAAATGTGCTCACAATTCTGTAATCACTAAAGCCTGTATGTTAGGAAATCAAAGCGATGTTTTCAACTTAACAAAAAAAGAGCAAAAAGAAATTAAAGACAAACTTTCAGCATACAATCAATGCCTTGTTAATTAAGCTGTGTTTCTTAAGAATCGTTAATACTTTTTTTACTTGTTTCATATTTACACTTGTTCAGTTGTTACAATAAGGCTCGGTATCGTTTCCTCAACTCTGAGATTAGGGCATATGATTTTCATATAGGAAATGGTATTTCAGAACTAAGGCAACGATGCCATTGAGCTTTTCAATGTATTTTCATTTTTTCTCCAATACCCGTAACGCACATTCAGGTTACCTTTATATTTGTATAATTGGTGTCACGCCACTTGTTCGTTAAGATATTAATATAGTTTGTTGTCCAATTTTATAATAAACAAAATGTATTGGAATTGATTCATAAATCGTTTAATTAACTTTGATCTAACTCCTGAAACAAAAGTAGTTGTTACATTTATGTCAGCGATGCTTGTAAAATTGGCAAGTAATGTCATACCAGGTATTTGGCAAGATGTTCATAGAGTTCATTGCTCCTGTTTTATGTTATAACATGCGTATCACAATTCCTTGAGGGTGTATTATACAAAGAAGACTTAAAGACTTATCTATTGATGAGATGGTAGGGGCCTGATGCTTTGGCTGTTTGTCTGGCCCACCGGGGTTTACCTGTTGGATTTCTTTTGCTCCGGTATTCAGTTTAATTTCCTGTTGAGTCCTTATCCTTGCTTTATCTCCTTGTTATATCTTGATTTATATGTTTTAGGAGATGATGCATTGATAAGTTAGGGGTCTTTCATGCAAACCAAATATCTATGTGTCTTGATCCACATCTGAATTAAGGGTGAGATTGGCGCCGTTAAACCGGTTTAAGCCCTCCAGTAAAATATTTTACTGACCGTTCCAAGGCGGTACTTCTTTTGTGGATCTTTTATGTTTTTGTTCTGTCTTGTGTTTGCTGTGTTTTGTGCGCGTCTGTTTATATGTGCTTTGTGGTCACCTGCTGGGAAAGGGCTGACCTCTTGGCTCTCGTTTGTTGTGTCTACTGTGAGTTTGTCACTTTCCCATTGGTATCCTGGGTCAGGTGTGGTACTTAATTGTATCGATTCCTGATCTTTGCACCCTTACTTACTTTTACACACTGCTTCAATAATAATAGTTTCTCTGAATGTTGTCTTTGAATGATACTGTGCTTAAAATGCAAGACACTTGCTTAAATGTTTCATGATGGTCGCAAAGGTAGTTTGCAATATCTATCAAAAATAAAGTCTTAGAAACATTTACATGTTATACAAGTACTTTATTTTTCATCAACAAATGGTACTGTATTGTTTCTAACCCCCGTAACAGATTCAGACATCCATTTGTTTCCCAGGTATAAATCTCAATAACGGTGACAGTCAACTTGTTAAAACTTGACATTTTTATTAATACTTAAATTCAGATGTGCAATAGAATTTTTTATCATTTGAGACACTAAATTTTAAACTTTTTTCATTGTAATTGTACCCATTTTTTGGAGAATGTCCAAATTCTTGTCAGCGGCAGCTGTTGGTCTTTTCACAGCCTGGGCCCCAACGACAACAACAATTTCCGCGAATCCATGAAACTTCCGTCTTTTTTGCATTGGGCGAACAAAGGAGGTAGGGTACCAGACTATGTGCCCACCTCCAGGGGTAATATTTAGTAAAACATAGTGCTTACCATGGTATACATCTCTTCCATATATTTTTTTATTGTTTAAACTGGGTCCAATCTTTGATTCCGTGGAAGTCACAATCGGGTTAAATCCATAAGCCATATGGTAAATAATTGTATTTAAAACTAAGAGACCCGCAGCTGACTTAAAAGCTATAGAGTTATCAAAGAGGCTTGTATAGGGGGTGCCAATTGAGGTAAACAGGCAAGTATCCCTTATAAACTGGCAAATATCCCCATAATTAATTTTCCTATCCAATATCCATGAAAGTAAACAAAATATTGAACACAGTATTCCATATCCCTGGAAAAGAAATGGATAGTATTCCATATCCCTGGAAGGCTCTGAAATGTGGAATGCCAAACTTTTCCACATCTTTATTTGATACTACAGCTTCTCTGGAAACCCATAATAGATTTGATTCTTTATCTTCACTGTCCGACCCTGAAAGTCCGATACCAGATATAATTCCCCCCCCCCCCCACTGCAGCTTCATCCCCTATAGTACAGGGGCCTATGGAAGCTAAAGGGAAGGCAACCAAGGCTGCCTTAAACCATCCACTCAGAATTTTGGTTATGAATTGTCAGTCAATAAAGAACAAGAAGGCTGAACTTCATACAATTATCGACTCGGCAAAACCAGACATCATCTTGGGGAATGAGTCTTGGTTAACCCCTGATATCAAAAACTCTGAAATTTTCCCAGAGTCTTTTGATGCAGTTCGGAAAGACAGAGCAAGTGATGCCCATGGTGGTGTCTTTATTGCTTTCAAGCGTGACTTGCTCTGTACTGAAACTCCGGAACTGGACACCAACTGTGAAATAGTTTGGTGTAAGATGAACATTATTGGATGCAGGACTTTGTACCTTGGTTCTTTTTATCGGCCCCCCGACAAGATTGATAATGATTACCTTGAGGAGTTTAATTCATCCTTATCTCGGATTATGTCTAACAGAAATGCACATGTTCTGATTGGAGGAGATTTCAATTGCGGTGATATAGAGTGGAGTCACATGAAAGTACCTCAAGGGGTGCAAAAAAGACAGTCTCAGCAACAACTTTTGGACATTATAGGGGAGCACTGTCTTACTCAAGTCGTAGATATACCAACGCGCAATGATAAAACTCTTGACCTGCTATTTACGAATTTCCCATCTCCTGTGAATAGAGTCAAGGGGATGCCCCCGATCGGCAAAGCTGATCACGACATTGTGTACGTAGAATATGACATTAAGGCTAAAAGGTTAAAACAGGCATCAAGAAAGATCTATCTCTATAAACGTGCAGATATGGTCGGACTTAAAGACCACATGACCCAATTTAAGGACGCGTACCTTTCTGAAGACCACAGTCACATGTCAGTTAATGACATGTGGGTCAAATTCAAAACAGGCTTTGTAGAGGCTGTTGAAAGGTTTATCCCATCAAAAATGACCAAAACAAAATACTCTGTGCCATGGATCGATTTAACGATCAAACGGCTTGTAAAGAAAAGAAATAAGCTTTACCTTCGTGCTCATAAATCCAAGGACCCTGATGTCAAGATTCATTATAAGCGGTTCAGAGCACATGTACAGAAGGTATTGAGAGATGCCTATTGGAAATACGTTTCCAATATATTTACGTTTGAGAACGACAGCTCAGATCCCGATACTCCTAAGCCTGAAAAGATAAAAAAGTTTTGGTCATTTGTCAAATCTCTTAAAAAAGACGCGTGTGGGATCGCATCACTCAGAGAAAACGGAATTCTTAAGACAGATACAAAGGAAAAAGCCAATATATGTAACCGGCAGTTCCAATCAGCCTTCACACGTGAAGGCGACTCTGACCCGCCCTCTAAAGGGGCTAGTCCGTTCTCCCCCATGGGGGACATAACAGTTGACCCGAAAGGGGTCGCCAAACTGTTGGACGGACTAAATGTACATAAAGCACCTAGCCCGGATGGACTGAATGCCAGAGTGCTTAAAGAGTGTAGCAATGAGATCCAATACTGGCACTTATCTTTAATGAGTCCTTAGCTCGGGGCGATGTACCAGATGAGTGGCGACAAGCTAATGTTTCCCCGGTCTTTAAAAAAGGTGAAAAATATGACGCTGCTAATTACAGACCGGTGTCGCTCACATGCATCTGCTGCAAAACCCTAGAGCATATATTAGTCAGTAACATCAACAAGCACTTAGCCTTAGATAGCATACTTGCTGACTGTCAGCATAATTTCCGAAGTCAGAGGTCCTGCGAGACCCAGTTGGTCCAGTTTGTGCACGATATCATCAGCAACCTGGATGGCGCTGTGAATCGTGGACACAAGCAGACAGATTTGATCATAATGGATTTCGCAAAGGCCTTTGATAAGGTACCACACAGGAGGCTATTACACAAATTGGACTATTATGGGATAAGAGGGTCCACCCACAAGTGGATCAACTCATGGCTCTTGGGCGCACTCAAAAAGTAGTATTAGATGGTCAAGCCTCAGATCCAGTCCCAGTGTTATCCGGTGTACCCCAAGGATCAGTTTTAGGGCCGATCCTGTTCCTTATTTTTATAAACGACCTGCCGGATAACATCAGGTCTTCTGTTCGCCTGTTCGCGGACGACTGTGTCCTGTATAGAAACATTCATTTGATTCAAGACTGTTTTATACTGCAGGAAGACCTCACTAGCTTAGGACAATGGGAAGCCGATTGGCAAATGAAGTTCAATGTAGCCAAATGTCACTCTATGAGAGTGACTCGGCATCAGCATCACAAACAGATTCTCTTTGATTACTCCCTTCACAACCAAACTTTGGAAAACGTTCAGTCAGCAAAATACCTTGGCATAACCATCTCTGATAATATGGATTGGGGTCAACACATTTCAGAAATTTCTTCCAAAGCAACTAAGACACTTGGTTTCCTTCGTAGGAATTTGGCTTTTGCACCTCGGAGTACTAAGGAAGTTGCATACAAAACTTTGGTTCGGCCTAAACTAGAGTATGCAGCACCCATTTGGAGCCCTTACTCAAAACTTCAGATTAATCAGGTAGAGAAAGTTCATAGGACAGCAGCCCGTTGGACCTGCAGGAGATGGCGTAACACAAGTAGTGTCGGCGAGATGCTTGATGAGCTTGAGTGGCCATCTCTTGAGGCCCGTAGGGATCAGTCCTCCCTGCTTCTCTTCCATAAGATACATTCTGGTGCTGTGTCTATAGAAAAAGACAAGTACCTGACCCCTGCTCGCAGTTTGAAATCTACCAGGTCATCACACAGTGCCCAATATTGTAGATACCAGACATACAGTGATGCCCTGAAGAACTCTTTTTCCCCCGTACTATACCACAATGGAATAGTCTTTCTCCTTCGGCGGTCAATTCCCAGACTGCTGAGGAGTTTAGGGCACTCCTCATTTAGTTAAAAACACAGCCGAAAGATTTTTTTGTCTTTTTGTTTTGTTTTTTTGTTTTGTTTTTGTTTTTTCTTCAAAATTCCAAAATTGCACTCCCTGGCGTAATGATCAAAATTTGATCGTGCCAGTATTAATAGAAAAGAAAGAAAGAGAAAGAAAATGACAAAAATCCTGTATCCCTAAAAAACCTATCATAGGAGAGCTCTATGGAAAAGTTTTACAGTAGATGCTTGGTCCATGCCTCCATATCAAGAAAAAATGTGAGTACCCCCCCCCCCCTGGGATCCGGATCCCCTCTTCCCACCCTCTGGAACCTAAATAGAAACTTACACGGACGGGGTAAAAAAATATTGTATATCAAGGGACGTACACCCCAGGAATGCAGTCTAGGCCCTAAAGAGCCGGGTCAATTGCACGACTGTCATGCAAATAGAGAAGACGCAGTTCCGGTTTCGAATAACTATTGCGGGAAGGACGAATGCAATTTTCTTTCAGTTTCCTTTTCCTTTTAGGCGAATAGCATGGAATGTTTTGTGAACACCTTATTGGAATCTGCCGACTTAAGGTATTATAATACCACTTGATATTGCGGCTTTGTTTTTGGTGAAGTAATTCCAAGGGGAAATATTTTGGGTCCGCCAGGATTCGAACCCAGAACTCCTGCGTGACAGTAGACCACCCTAACCATGTCGCTAAAGAGTTAACCCAACAGAGAGGCTGTTAGGAATGGCACTGTCACTACATTGGCATGAGCACTGGGAAGGGGTATGGCCCTATTGTAGTTGCAGAACTGCGACTTTAGATTTTTTTTTCGATCTGGCTGAATCTAAAGTCGCAGTGTTTTTGTGCTCTATCTTGACCAGTGATGGAGTCCCCTTTTGTTTTGGGAAAAACTCGTTTCCTTGACAATCCAACCATTAAGACTTCTTCATGTGTTTTACATACACAACCAAAGTAATAAAAATGTTACCATTGACTTCGTTATTATGACACGATCAATGCAATCTGTAATATCATGTTCTTGTTGTTGTTTTTCGGCTCCTGCAGCCATTTTGCATGCTTTTCACGAGCTAGGGATGATGACGTTTTTGCGATAAAATTCGGATGTTGAATTGATGAGACAAACTTAATAAAACGTTGAGAAATATACTAATAATAAAACCCGGTACTGGTTATACTCCCCATGACTAGGTAAGGTATGTCAGCACTTTTTCAAAAACTCAGTACATTATTATAATAAGATTAACAGTGGATTTTGGACATTATAAGAAACAAGTAGGTGTTTGAATTTTGAAAATCAGGGCAAAATTGTTAAAGCTATTGATTCTGTTAACTTACTCAATGTTGGTACGCTCGCAGCAGTCACGTTTCTGTATTATTGTGCATTGTAGCGCCCCCTATTTTCTATTAAATTATAACGAGTAATGACCTATTTCAGCAGTGATTTTATTTGGGATTTTGGGAAGCTACCTTTTCCTTCATATTTGGGAAAATATTTTGTGAAAATTGGGAAAATAAGTGCTAAAATACATGAAATTGGGAATATAAAGGCCATTTTTGGATTGGGAATGACTCCCATATACGGCCTTAAAAATGGCCAAATAAAATCACTGTTCAGAAAATGAAAGTCGATTTCCAAGAATGGTTTGATTTCAATTTAATATAGCATGCCAAAGAAAATGAGATACTTACTTGACAGAAATCCTTCACAATCACATACCCTACCTGTATAAATCTAATTTTCGGAAAGGAAGCTTTGTCATGTCCCAAAATGTCATAATCAGACCGAAAATGGACTTTTCCAACAAGGCGGACAATTGTTATTCTGATCATGTGCTCATGTGACAAGTTTCCCGCCAAAAGTAGCAAGCTAACGCAAGAGTACATTGACCTCTGAACCGAGTGAGGGTCAGCTTGTTAACGACAAGAAGCGATGGATTGGAAAGATCAGAATCAAATTACTTTTGCACAGTGATCAGTAAGATATTAGTGAAAGAAAATATCTTTTTTCATGGCTAACCTAGCTGCACGCTGAATAGCTTTACTATCACACGTTTATGTTCAAATAGGCTATCAGTCAATACACACAGTTGGTACCCATCGTTTTTAAGGCGCCACGTGAATCTTATATAGAGACATTGGGTGTTTTGACCTTCTTTTTGAACATGTGCGCAATGGTTTATGATTAGAAATGTATAATGATGTCATTGTTTGAATATGCAAAACCTTTTGGATTTTTTTCTATGTATTTCCTGTTAGCGGAAGTAGGGGAGTTCCTTATCTGAAAATAGTCGATTTTCAATCCAGTGACATCCGTCGGAATACAGAACCAGGGTGAAAAATTTGCATACTAGGTTGAAGATTGACCTTTATTTGTTGACATTCATCAAGATATTAAAAGAAAACCTATTACAAATGGTGAGAGAGGTCACCATAAAAATCAACCTGTATGCACAAAAAAGGATCCCATCCATTGCCATTAAGAACTCCTCGGACACAGTTTGTACATGTCCCACTGGATAGTTCTCGATGGCGACGAATTGGTAAAAGGCGGCCCCAGTTAGATCGGTAATTGGTCATCTTTTTTGCAAATATCTACATGTAGCAAATGTATGGTGAGATGGTATTGGATTCTTTTAATCTCAACAGACCAGGTATGATCATTTTTAGGCCAATTATGATAATAAGGAAGGTAAAAGAAAACATTATATAAGTCTGATTTTGGTATTTAATGTTGTTAAAACATCTGTGTATTCAGAAAACGGAAAGTAAACGGGTCATTGTCGGTACATTATATACCAAAACAAATTCGTGCGTGACTTTAGTACCCACAGAAAAAGCATGCTCTTCAGCTCAGAAGACAAAAATGACGCCATGTTTTGAAAACAAATAGTGTAAACATTCTGTGTGGACAGGAGTATTTTATCTTTTTAGAACTAATCAGGTATGCATCAGCGGCAAACTAAATAGCAAAAAAAAGATAAACCTATAAACATACAAAATGGAGTAGTGTTAGAGGAAGACACTGTTTGGAAATGTGTTTTCAACTTGGTTTACGTCCACGATAACAGTAAGGGAAAATATAGAGGCTTAAAAAATCAGGGCTATATGATAACATAAAATAAAAATCCATCATATCGCCCTGAATTCAGTGCTAGGCCCTATCGGTAACTGGATCTCGGCCCCTAACCACAACCCAGCAACCACAAACTCAGCCCCTTACAAACTTGGCCCCTAATATCTGTATGGTTACGGTGTAGGGCTTGTTCAGCATAACACACCGGGGAAAGAGCAACTTAGTAGCACTGTAGGAGATCGTGTTTGAAACTCTCTACTGTCTCTGCGCATACTGTTTCTGTGTCAAGATGGTTCTACTCCACTACTGTTCTAACTAAGAATGAATGTTTTAGTTGCTCAGTTTTACAATGTTCAACTATGAAACTCCTGTTATTATTTGATACGTGCCTGTCCAAAATGTTTTTTGTTTCACAACTTTCAGGGATTCAGTTCGGTGTCAGCCATCGGACATAGTCCGAAAATAGTTCCAGATGTCCGAGAGTTTGCTGTCCAGTTTGGACATTTGTCCGAGACGATTTTCGTAAACACACCCTGTACAGTAATGCACAGTGATGCAATAGTATTTTTGTTTTAAAAAACAATGGCTGATTTGCCAAATTTCTGTAAGCTTCAGGCTGGTTCGCCTTCTTTTACCCAGCAAATAGTTATTCACTAAGGCAAACCAGTCATAGTGTTTTGTTACGCCGTGCCTGATTGGCCTACAGCATCCTTAGTTTTCTACCCTTGATTTCATCTCGAAGCGCACAGCATATTTGCATTGGCATTTACTGATAAAATGACTAAAAAAAAATAATTGTCACCAAGAAACAACAGGAACTCAAGTTTTTTATGCCCCAAAACAGTTTGCCCGCTCCATCATTACATGAACAGTCACTTTCCGTGGCTAACAAGTCGTGCAGCGGTCGCTAAAAAGCAGCAAAAAAACAGTACCCCACCCAATTTCACCGATCAACAAGCTCCAGTCTCCTCATTAAATAAAAAGCCAGCCAATCAATCAGGCCGCACTTACCATCCGAAATGGTCGCAAAACTACCCCTGGTTTCAATATGAGAAGGACAGCTGGCAATTTCCGCTTATGGTGGTAAAAATCAGTGTTAAAAAAATGTCCTAAAAAAATTCTACATGTCCGAACAATATTGTACATGAAGATAAGCCTGTTCGAGGAGGGGCAATTTTCCAATGATGACAGCTCTAATGATTGAAGCATACCAGTAACACAGCCCTCCTCTCGTGTTCTGTAATCACCTGTTATAAAACAGGCTGCCTATTAATAATCATTTAATGTCTAAACAATGAACATATATTATGAGAATTTGCTAGGGGCCAAGTTTGTAAGGGGCCGAGATTGTCAGGGGCCAAGATGTCCCAGAATCGCACTATCCAGTGATTTGTGGTATAATCGGGGCTTATATTAATACCCTAAGCCCACAGGAAAACTGTCCCTTGGGCTTCCAGATGCCAAACTTTCTGCAGAGCCCCAGCATCTGGCAGGATGCCCTGTCTCTGCTCCTACCACAGTGTTTGTGTTTACATCATAATAATATCTAAACAGGCAACGAAAACCGTTGGTACGCAAATTAGACAAGTAGCTTGAGTCCATGGAATGCAAGATCAAAAGCAGTCGACTTTCAACAAATTTAAGCCAGCTCAATATTGAAGAGAGTTTAAACCCTTAAATATCGTCTTATGTGCTTTGCAACTCTTCAAAATCACAAAGAGACTGCTATAAATAGTATTCAGTTGTGGTTTTCCGAAATCCGTTGTTCATAGCAACAGTTGAAATCAGAACGAGGCTCTGCGATATATAACAGCAGTCTAGATAAGCAGCGTATTTGCGTAAATATGCAATTAAAATCATCAAAAAAACAATTAAAATTAAATGTGTGCGTACCGAAAAGCAATTCCGTTGATTGGTATGCAATTACATGCGATGTCATTGCGTACTATTTGGTCCATTTCGTTTCCATTTGTGAAATATACAAATGCCAGTCGCGTATTAATTTTTAGCTCACCAGAGCCGAAGGCTCAGGGGGAGCTTATAGTATGGGACTCGAGCCGGCGTCTGTGCGTCCGTCTGTCCGTTCACACTTTCAAACATGAATATCTCTGAGACCTGAGGCGAGTTCAATAATGCGAGAGCTCACCAAGCGCTCGTTGATTGGTACCTATCTTTATTCGTAATGTGTAAAGCCAGGCATCGGTACAACGAGCGCTTGAAAGCGCTCGCATTGTTGAACTCGCCTCAGCTGGCAGATCGTAATCAAATTTCATCTGGAGCATCATTGGGGTGGGGGATTGACTGCATACGGTTTTGGGCTAGATCGGATCAATACTCTGGTTTCAGTGGCAACAAATAGCTCCCATAGGGTTATAATGGGAAAAATCTTGTGACCACTCTAACTCCTTCATTTTTGATTAGTTCTTCTTTATTCTTGCAGGAAACGAGGACAACCATAAAAGCTTGGATGGGTTCGAAATTCGGCAGGATCCGTCCATGGACTTATGAGTTAGCTGCCCTTGAGGGTCTGGAAAAATCCCCATAGACTTATAATGGGAGAAACTATGTGACCACTCTAGTACCTTCATTTACCAATGGATCTTCTTCATTCTTGCAGGTAACAGGGTCAACCATAAAAGCTTGGATGAGTTTGAATTTCGGCAAGATTCCATCGCTGACTTCGGAGTAAGCTGCCCTTGAGCATCTGAAAAATCAATGAATAATGTTGTGACCACTCTAGCGCCTTCATCTTTGATTGGATCTTCTTCATTCTTGCAGGCAACAAGGACACCCATAATATCTCGGATGGGTTCGAAATGTGGCAGGATCTGATCAGGGACTTATGAGTTACCTGCCCTGGAGCGTCTGAAAAAATCCCCATAGACTTATAATTGGAGAAATGTTGTTACCTCTCTAGTGCTTTCAATTTCAAATGGATCTTCTTCATTCTTGCAGGTAACAAGGTCAACCATAAAAGCTTGGAAGTTTATGAATTTCGGCAAGATTCCATAACTGACTTTGGAGTTAGCTGTTCTTGAGCGTCTGAAAAATCAATGAATAATGTTGTGACCACTCTTGCGCCTTCATTTTTGATTGGATCTCCTTCATTCTTGCAGATAACAAGGACAACCATAAAATCTTGGATGGGTTCGAAATTGGGCCAGATCAGACCTTGGACTGTGGAGTTAGCTGCCCTTGAGTATCTGGAAAAATCCCCATAGACTTATAATGGGAGATCTGTTGTGACCACTCTAGTGCTATCAATTTTTAATTGATCTTCTTCATTCTTGCAGATAAGAAGGACAACTATAAAAGCTTGAACGAATTAGTATTTCTTCAAGATCCCACCACCTATTGTGGAGTTAGCTGCCCTTGAGCATCTTAAAAATTGACAATGTTGTGACCACTCTAGCGCCTTCATTTTTGATTGGATCTTCTTCACTCTTTCAGGTAATAAGGTCAACTATAAAAGCTCAAATGGGTTTGAAATTCGGGCAGATCAGACCTCTAACTGTGGAGTTAGCTGCCCTTGAGTGTCTTAAAAAATCCCAATAGACTTATAATGGGAGAAATGTTGTGACCACTTTAGTGCTTTCATTTTAGAATAGATCATATTCATTCTTAGAGATAAGAAGGACAACTATAAAAGCTTGGAGAAGTTTGAATTCCGTCAAGATCCCATCACCTATTATGGAGTTTGCTGCCCTTGAGCATCTTAAAAATTGATTGATAATGTTGTGATCACTCTAGCGCCTTTAATTTTGATTGGATCTTCTTCATTCTTGCAGGTAACAAGGACAACCATAAAAACTTGGATGAGTTTGAATTTCAAGTATAAACAACCTTAGACTGTGGAGTTAACTTCCCTTGAGCATCATAAAAAATCTGCATAGACTAACAATGGGAGATTTGTTGTGACCAATCTAGCACCTTCATTTTAAAATGGATCTTCCTCATTCTTGCAGGTAACAAGGACTTCTATAAAAGTTTGAATGAGTTTGATTTTCTGCCACACCCATCGACCAGCTACAGAGTTAGCTGCCCTTGAGCATCTAAAATATAACTGTATAATGTTGTGACCACTCTAGCACCTTCTTTTTTCATTTGATTTTCTTCATCCTTGTAGGTAACCAGGTATGGCATGTTTGAATTTCGGTCAGATCCCATCACTGACTACGGAGTTGGCTGCCCTTGAGCATCTGAAAAATACACTTTCACCAGGTTTCCTCTGCAATTTTTATTCAGATCTTTTTAATACTTGCAGATAACTAGAACTGGCATGATATCTTATGTTTATAATTAATTACTGGTTACTGTTTCAAGTTCAGAGTTATCTGCCTTTGAACATCCTAAATTATGGTGTCTCCAAACATTATGCTGGCTCCCAGGTGAGCGATCGTTGCCCATTGGACTACTTGTTTTTTACTAGTGAGAGCACAGTATCATTCCAATTTTTTGAATAAAATATCGCCACCAGTCAAGTATTCTAGCGGAAAAACTTTGCAAAATGGATGTGAGCAACTAATGTCAACAAGGCGATGAGATTTGCTTCACATGCTAGTTTGACACTCAGAAAGGCAGTCGATGAAAGAACATATGTAGGCACATTTGCGATGGCTTCATTCAATAAGAAAACATATGTAACCACTGCCAAAAAATGGCGTAAAGAATATAAAAAATACGCAATTGTTTTTGAAAGTACGCAATTGAGGATAACCAGGTTGCGTAAATACCCAATTGACCCAAAAGCTTATTTAGGGCGCTGATATAATAATTTACAATTTTCCAAAAATCGATTTGCTGGGTCTGCCTCCAGGGATCACACTAGAAACATTTTAAAAAAACCTTAATACACAGCATGCCCATTCACGTACTGCAGTATGTAAAACACGTACAGAAACTGGTCTGCACGCATGGATCGTCTGATACATAGGCACATAAACGTACAGTAAATTTGATGCACGCATAACTTCTGTTACCTGAATGTGCGGCTTCATTGTGATTTCCTAAAATAGCTTACAAATTTCAAGCTTTTGTTACTAAATTCAGATCGGCATCCTCCGTAACTTGTGGAAATTCACGATGGTAATCATAAGGTAACGAGTTCCAAATATAGCCCAAAAATTTCCAAATTTTTTTTTAAATTTTGAATCGGCAAAAATCATAAGTTGAAAACAATTGACACAACCGATTCTGACCAATCACACACGGCCACATGTTTTTTCTTGTCCAATCACAGTCAACTGCCATCAGTATCAAGTATTCGAGTGGGCATGGCGCAAAAAAAGCATTAAAACATACTTTCTAAAGGGAAAAGCGCACAAATTGGGGAATTGCAGAGAGGATCAAATTGAAAAAAATGTAAACTGCACCAAATCAAATTGAACAGGAAAACGTATCAGTGGCCAAACAACCCAGAATGGACGGGGATGCACAAAAAACATAATGAACCCTCCAAGATGTCATCAAAGCAGGCCAACACGAGGAAAACGGGAGTAAAAAAAATCCATTTCATTCGTCTCAACTGCTTTCGGTTTGCACATGTGTAGTCATTGAACTAGGTGTGTACCCCCAAAAAGTGGCTTGTACCCCCAATTTGAGAAGCAATGGATACATGTACCCCCAATTTCAAAATGGAGTGGGCATGCTGAATACAGCTAATTCTGAAATCAATACTATCACAATTCTATGTTTTATCTGTCCAAAAATGCGTTCACAGACAGATTCAGTGATTTTCAACAGGAACATGCACTACCTTAATAAACATTTTGAACAATTGGGTTTGTTACCCACTCCTTTTTCATTCATTTGGGTATTGCAAATGTTAATTGGGTATTTAACACTTCTTATAAATATTTATTTGGGTGTATTGATTTCTTTTGCTTTTTATTAACCTACCAGATCAATTTTAATCGCTTTTTTTGTTGAAAATTTATCGGGGTAAATACGCTCGTAAATACGCAAATACGCATAGTAATTAAGGCTACTAAACATGTAAAATAACCTTAGTCTAGCGTGTCAAGTAAAGATTTTTTAAAAGCAAAGAAGCTAAATAGTCAAAGACTCCATCACTGCTAAGTCTGCTTCTTTCTTGCTTTTTTTAATTGATCGTCAATCACTTAGTGTAAACTGAAAATTTTTTAGATTAAAGCTTATTGATAGTTTTAGCTAACAATGTGTTTAACATTGCAAAAAAGTTATGCGTGGGAAACTTTCAGGGACTTGGTAAAATTTACATGGAACTCAACTTTTGTTGTTGCCCTGTGTCCCAGGGACCCAATAGAATCAAGCCTAAATCTATCACTGTACCAGCAGACTGCACTCTCTCACAACCCAAATCACATGGTCCATCTCTCAGCCGCTGCCTTTGGCTGGTCTTCTGGGGACTTCAAGCCGGGTTCAACAGGCTATCTCTGACCAACTAACGTCACCTCAAACAGTGGTGAAACCCATCACCGCCACTGATTCTTGAAAAATTGTATAGGTGAGTAAGCCATTATTTCAAGAAGGAGATTTCGCCGATTTTGCATTCCTTTAGCATTTTCACGTCCGTTGATAATCACATTCATCGGGATGATATACCGGGCCGCGTAGCGCAGTCGGTAACGTGTCTGGCTACAGATGCGTGTCTGACTGCAATTCCAGGGGCCGCGAGTTCGATCCCGGCCCGGTCCCATACTTTCGTGGAGATTGATCATAAAATAATTTCTACGGTCATTCCCCTCCCTTCCGCTGATTCATTCAAGAAGGGTTGTTGTCAGTTACAAGCGAAAGTATGTGCACGAATTACTGGTTATCGCTTGTTCAAGCCTGCCCAGGAAAAAGTGTGGTTAGATGAACTGACCGTCCCGCAATGACCATAGCTGTTGACTTGGGACGTAAAGCAACAAAACAAACAAAACAAAATCGGGATGATATTTTCGACTATCATTGTCTCAAGAATGTTAAATTTATATATTATACTCTTAATCTTTTTGTTTGTCTGGATCTATGTTTGTTTCACCAATTTCTTGTTCTTGTAGCTGGATTACGAAACGGTTGGTGAGACAGAAGTATTGTGAGCATGTGGATAGAGAACTAACTCATGAAGAGAAGCTAGATGTTAACAGACTGGTGCAGAATTTCATAGATAGACTGGTGCACGAACAAAAGGTAGTACAGTACAGTTGCTTTATTATGCTATGTTTGGACCAGGTTATAATCAAATTATGTTATAAAGAGGCAATTTTACAAAGGAATCATATAATTCCCATTTTATCACATGACATCGAGTCTGAGAGTGAAATAACGCCATGCAATGAAATCAGGCCCCCTAGTGGAACCTTTAAAACCTTTAGAAACCTTTAATTTGGTTGCAATCCTTTAAAACCTTTAATTTGGCTAAAAAGCCTTTAATAACCTTTATTTTGATTAATAAACCTTTAAATTTTGCAAGGTCAGTTTGAACATAAGAAATAGACCATACGTAAGTTACAAGTACTGACTGTGACATCTTGAGCTTTTCAGAAAGCTGTATTCATCCTCAAACCATTGTGTCTATACCTACCTCTTGCACCAGGGTGACTAATTAGTGCTCATCTTTCACTAGTTAGGCTAACTAACAACTTGTGAAAGGATGTGCCCGATCTGGGAATAGAACCTGCAAAACTCTAGGCATTAGGATGGACACCCTACCAACTGAAATAACTGCGCCAACAAATATTAATGGACAGCATCTTTTGGGTTTACTGACTTCTGAATAATGTCCTGCTTTTCTAATGTCATTGTCTAAGGTAATCAAATCTAAACAGTGTTATCTACACCGCTAGACTGATACAGACAATATGCATATCTGTCTAAATTTTATATTTAAAAAAGAGCCTACAATAAATGGGAGCAATATCCTCTGAAATTGTTCATTTACTGAAGGTAAAACTGTCCTTACAAAATGACCAGAGATGGCTTCTCTTGCTTTCTTGGTATTCAAAAAATTTCGGGGGAGGACCCCCCGAACACCCCCGCCCCCCCCCCCCCCCCCCCCCCCCTTCCAGATTAGAAAATATGTGAATTATTTTTTAATTCAGCACTGTTCAACACACACACCTTTAGTTAAAAATGATTTTTAACTAGGGAGTAAACAACAAGAGTAATTTTTTCTATTGATTTGTAATTATAGCTATAATGGGCTATATATTTATTGGCAAAGGATTTGCTGCACCCCTTTCATACCTTCATCTATCATAACATGGATTTATTAAAGATCAGGATCCGATAAAAATACTAGAAAATTTGATCTTAATTTGCTTTTTATTTTTGTTAGAATTTCAATGAAACAACCTTTATTTTGCCTAAAATAGCCTTTATAAAAACCTTTAATTTCATGAGGGTCTGCTAGGGGGCCTGTGAAATCGATGAACCACTAGTGGTTAACAGATTTATCAATGTTGCGTACATAATGACAAAATTATAACGTTTTACGTCAGAAATGAGGGATCAAAGTAATCATAATATCATATGATAAATAGAATCTTACATTTGTGCTCTTGTATTATTGAAGGACCTCGGACAGTTTCCTATTCAATCTGCCCAAATTTTGACACCCTTGGCTCGGATAATGCATAACTGACAACTATAGTTTTGTGCTTAAATCAAACCCTTATATTTAGTGCACCTAGAAAAATAAAAATATTTTGAAAATATTACATAATTATGCCAGGACTCTAGGGTTTAGGGGGTGGGGGTATTTTTGTGACCAAATTTTATTTCACAGAAAGTGAAAGTTTTGTCGAGTATTCACCTAAGTTCATGTAAATATTATGTTTGCAGCATAAAATTTGAGAAGAAAGGGATGCGTTTGCATAAAATTCGGGTTGAGAAGATTTCATTGTTTCATCTAAAGAAGTGTGCTGTCAATTACTTTTGACTATTACCTGTAATGTTCCAAGTCAACCAGTATGTGTGCACTGAGGTGTATCCTATATGCATACTGAATAAATCATAGTCTAGATAAACACAGTTTTTGAGCGTATAAGCATTAATATTTTCTTACACATCAGATTTAATCTATAATGTGGTGCTTAAAAGAACTGTCTCATTGAGAAGGTTCTTTTGAGTACCCAAAACATATGTTTTGGTTGAGAAATGAGACAATTAATTACTTTGTAAGCACTCATAACTGAAGCCTTGATACATGCCATTGCAAATTGATATTTACCTACAGGTTTTTACAAAATAAGTTTCTAATAAGTTTTTATGACAAAGTGTTTTTGAGCATTTCGACAACGTTCCCCCCCGTGACCAATCATGCCGTTTTTATATGATGTGTGAAATGTAAAACTACAACTGTATGCAAAAGGATTAGTTTGGTCACGGGGGGGAAAGCACTTCAGTAAAACGTTTTCTATTTTCTATAGGTTGAATAGCAAAAACAGAGTTTTCAACCCATATTTTTCAATTGGTACTTGTCCAATGAGAAAACTGCTTTCATGGATAAGTCGAGGGTTGAACGTACTATCTTTTTCATAGAAAAAATATCGTTTTCTTTGAAACTTTTCTCTGGTCATTTTTATGGGCAATCCTTCATTAAGACTGTCCGAGGTCCTTTATTAAACTAGTTGCGAAAATAAGATAAAATGCTAGGCAAGCCTCACATTTGATCTCTTTTCCCCAACTTGTTTAATAAGTTCAATAAAACATGAGCACTCATGTAAGATCCTCTATGTAAAATTTCATGGTAAAAAATATTGGGAGCCACATTACTGTGTTATATCCATATTTGTTATAACAGGGTAGGATATAAAGTGACTGCCAGGACTTTAGTTAAGAGTGCGTAACAAAAATTTAATTTTCTTATTTCTCCACCAAAACATATGTTGTGGGTACTCAAAAGAACCATCTCAATCAGATGGTTCTTTTGAGCACCCAAAACATATGTTAAAACTGATGGGTAAGAAAATATTTACATTTTTACGCTGAAAATGTTTATTTATCTAAACCTGTGGACTGCACTGTATTCAGATAAGGTCCAGTTGATTTATAAAATCACTTGAAGCATAAAAAAGCAATTGTCTCAAATTAAAAATAACTTAAATAAGGCAAGATTATCTGAAAGAAACTGAAAAAAGTCAAACTAGTTCATATCTTTGAATCATTGCTTTATCTTTGAACCCTTGCTGTATTTTTAATTGGGACTGGTTGTGGGAAAACCTGACTTTGTTGTATGTGAACAACAAAGACGCAGACCAGCCTGTACATTGGCACAGTCTGGGCAGCACCTTTATTAATAGGTCTCTGGAAAGTATTTTCTTGCACATTGGATAAGGATATCTGAGATTTTTACCCAGGGATAGAAAATCTTATCTTACCCATGCTCTCTTACCCAGGGTGTCTAGTAACGCCATCCTGTGAAATTGCATCTTAGCGTATTCAGGAACTTCTGTAAGCTTGATTTCAAAATAAATGAATGAATGAATAAATAAATAAATAAATAAAAACAGTGATGAGCGAGGAAAAGAATCCATTATGCGTGTGAGGATAGGATAGAAAAATCCGTCCCATGAACTCACCGTTTGTCATTACTCGGCAAGCCTCGTGATGCCAAATGGTGATCCTCGGGACGAATTTTACTATCCTACCCTCACACGTATGATAGATTCTTGTAATATCTTCACTTCTTAGAGCTCTCACTAGGATTTTGAAAACAGGAGTCCCAGAGCCCTCTTTGCCAAAAAGGTGGGAGTCCCACCATACAAAAGAATATAGCCTCCTTCAAATAATAGGAGTCCTGGCATCAATAATGGGAGTTCAGGACTGCAAATTAGCAATTAGTGAGAGCTTTGACTTCCTATGTGCAACATTATAATATTCTAGCTATTCTCTGTAGCTGAGCAGGTTGGGCTGATTCTTACTTTGTCAGAAAGCCAGAAGACAGGTTTTCTTGAGTTGAGGCCTAATTGTTTTTATATGTTTGCAGTCCTCTCCTGACAAAGTTCCAGATGAAGTACAGGTATCCCCGTGTAACAAGGAGAATACAGCTGAACACATCAAATCTTCTACCAAGATCAAACAAATGACAGGTATTGTGCTCATTTACTAAGCAGGAGACAAAAATTCCTTTTGTCCACTCGCAATTAGGAGTGAAATCTAGAAAGTGCGAGTGATTCTTCCCAAAGCACTCGTCCTGTAGGACGAGTGTTTTGGGAAGAATTACTCATCCTTTCTAGTTTCACCCTAAAATCTGAGGGTGAAACTAGCATTTTCTGAGTATTGACTGTGAAATCTTTTTGTCAGTATATGGGATGCAGTTATGAATTTGATTTGGTAAATATCATTTTAATAGTGATAAAAGGAACTTCATAAGTCATATTTCTCCCTTATGTTCTTTATTGTATATGGTTTTAAAGGACAAGTATATGTGTTTGCAGGACGAGTAAAAATTGTAAATTGTTAGTTACTCCTCCTGCAGGACAAGTGCAATAATGAAATATTTTTGTCCCCTGCTAAGGCTGGAGATAATTATGGTAAATGTTCTAAAATTGTGAAAACTTTACTCTCAAACAAAATGTTGGTTATCATGTCAGAAATTCACAAAATGTTTCTCAGAATACCAAACAGGGAAGACCCTGATAAAACTCTTTTTCAGAAGCAGTCTTGTCAATTCCACAATATAAACACAAAACACTCAGTGCCAATAACTGATGTTTATTGACAACACTAGAATAACACAAACTGATAGGTAAAGTCATAACTAAGCAACATAACGCTAATTACGCCATAATACAATGTAAGATAACTCTATAGTTATAAGACATCATTGGATTAGGATTATGTTTCTCAAATGTATGTGCTTGATAATTAGACTTTAACATTAATTATACTTTCTTTCATTTGTTGTGTTGATGTTAGAAAAGAATTACCAGTAATTAAATTACAATGTAAATATGAATGAAAATAACAAAAAAATATTGCATAGTGATTCATCACTGAAATCTGTAGATGTCTGTTTAAAATGATAAACGGGAATATGAATATGATTGTCACATAGAACTAGAAAGTTATTTTGTAACAAATAATATTCATTTATATTCCATAGGGAACAATGTTAAACACATATATGATAAATTTACACTATTTCAATATTTTGGCCAAAGGCCTTTTTCAAGAAAATTTATCATATGTATTTTGTAACAGTTTTCCATGATACTTCTTAAACCTCATTTACCACATTTCTGCTGTCAAAAGTTTTAAAAACCAGTTTCCAGTGGTTGATTATAAAGTCGTATCATTTATCTGTTGCGTCTCCTCAGGCCAAAAAACACAGTCTTACTCGACTAGCTTCATCTGTATCCAACTTCTTTTTCATTTTCTTTTCATTTATCCATGATGATGTCTTTGTCTTTTCTGGAGTCATCTGTAACTTTAGTTTGACTTTCTTGGCTTTTTCTAACAGTCTTTGCTTTGTCCTATTATTTTCATGTAGCTTCATTTCTTTCTTGCTGGTTTGTCTATCATAATCTTATGTCCCTAATAGCTTAACCTCTTTCTGTAAATTCATTATGCTTTCAATAAACATTTGCAAAGTAGTACCACTCTCTTTCTGCTGTCCTTCATTCTCTTGTTCAATGCTTCTTACATGACTTAGAAATACTTCTTTCTGCATCTTTAGTTCTTTATCTTTCACCACCATTATTTCCTCAATTTCAGTTTTCAAATTTCTTATGTCCACCTTCAGTTGTTTCACTTCTTCAACTAACTGTTTGTAAAGCAATTGGTACACTACATTCTTCTCCAAGTTCCAATGATTCTCTACTCCTATTTTTGTCACCCTTCAGCTTATCTTTGTCACTCTGGCCCCTCAGTTTCATATTAAACTCACTGGTTTTCCTTTTTACAATGTTCTCCCAGCTGTCTTGACATTGAGCTACAAGATGCCTGTAGGACCCACATGAATTACCCAATGTTATGATGTTGAGCACACCCCTTCCTGTTAACTGCTGCTGGCTGACTTCCAAGCTGGACCGGGCCGCGTAGCACAGTCGGTAACGTGTCTGGCAACAGATGCGAGTCTGACTTCAGATCCAGGGGTCGCGAGTTCGATCCCGGCCCGGTCCCATACTTTCGTGGAGATTGATCATGAAATAATTTCTACGGTCATTCTCCTCCCTTCCGCTGAATCATTCAAGAAGGGTTGTTGTCAGTTACAAGCGAAAGTATGTGCACGAAGTACTGGTTAACTGCTTGTTCAAGCTTGCCCAGGAAAAAGTGTGGTTAGGTGAACTGACCGTCCCGCAATGACCATAGCTGTTGACTTGGGACGTAAAGCACTAAAACAAACAAACAAACTTCCAAGCTGGTTCCAGCCTAACATCTCGCCCCCGGGATCTTGCCCTGTCTCAGCTTCTTCCTCCGTTAAACCTCCCATAAATTTTATTAAAGAATTTTTAGTTTGCTTATACATGTTCTCTTTATCAGCAAAATTCACACCAGTCAAAACAATCATTATACCCCAGGCAAACTTTGTGTGTGGTGGGTATACTGTTTTCACGTTGTCCGTCCGTGCGTCCGTCCGTCCGTAACATTTTGTTTCCTTAATAACTCAAAGAGTCATTGCTGGATTTTCATCAAACCTTGCAAACATGTTCATATATGCAAGACAAATACTTTAGACTAAAAATTAAGGGCTGGGGCCAATTCTATTAGAGTTATTTTCCTTTGTAGTTCTAAATGGCTTTTAATAAAGGGTTTTATGCTTATGCTATTATAGGCCATACATGGGCCAATACTCCTACCACAGCTTTTGATGGAACAATTTGATACCTTTCCTATACAATGTAGACACATTGAACATCTACATGAAGGAGTTTAGTTCAGATAAAGAAAAGATAATTTTTGACAAAATGAAGTCTGTGAGAACTTAGACGATTTTTCCCTAATAAGGTGTTTGTATATGCATAGATGGTGCCTTCATTGGCCAATCAACTCCTACCACAGCTTTTGATGGAACAATTTGATACTTTGCCTATACAATGTAGACACATTGAACATATGCATGAAGGAGTTTAGTTCAGAAAAAAATAATTTTTGTCAAAATGACAGGTGTGAGAACTTAGACGATTTTTCCCTAATAAGGTTTTGTATTTGCATAGAGGGTGCCTTCATGGGCCGATCAACTCCTACTACAGCTTTTGATCGAACAATTTGATACTTTGCCTATACAATGTAGACGCATTGAACATATGCATGAAGGAGTTTGGTTGAGAAAAATTTTTTTTTGACAAAATGACAGCAGTGAGAACTTAGACAATTTTTCCCTAATAAGGTGTTGTTATATGCATAGATTGTGCCTTTATGGGCCCATCAACTCCTACCACAGCTTTTTATGGAGCAATTTCATACTTTGCCTATACAATGTAGACACATAGAACATATGCATGAAGGAGTTTGGTTCAGAAAAAATAATTTTTGACAAAATGACAGCTGTGAGAACTTAGACAATTTTTCCCTAATTAGGCTTTTGTATATGCATAGATGGTGCCTTCATGGGCCGATCAACTCCTACTACAGCTTTTGATGGAGCAATTTGATACTTTGCCTATACAATATAGACACATTGAACATATACATGAAGGAGTCTGGTTGGAATTTTTTTTTACAAAATGACAGCTATGAGAACTTAGACAATTATTCCCTTATATGGCTTTTGTATATGCATTGATAGTGCCTTTATGGGCTGATCAACTCCTACCACAGCTCTTCATTAAGCAAGTTGATACTCTGACAATACAATGTAGACACATTGAACATATGCATGAAGGAGTTTATCATTTTTGTTGAACTTAGACAATTATTCCCATATATGGCTTGTTTATATGCCTGGATAGTGCCTTTATGGGCCGATCAACTCCTACCACAGCTTTTGATGGAGCAATTTGATACTTTGCCGATACAGTGTAGATACATTGAACATATGCATGAAGGAGTTTATAAATTTTGTTTGCACAGATTCTACTGAAATCTTATTTTCAAAACTAAGGTCTGCTGGTTTGAACTATAACTTGCCAAGTTTTTTCACTGACTCTTACTGTGCGGGGGGTATCTAATATTAAGCATTGCTTATTGACTTTTTTCATTCTTTCTTGCTTACTTAATTTTGCATTTCTGAGCAAAACCTGGGGTGGTAGTTTTATGTTTAGCTTTTTAAGTTTTCCAAATTTCAGATCGAATTCAGCAACATTATAGTCTCTAATGCTCTGACAATGTTTCCTCTCGACTTTCTCAAAATTTTCAAATTAGTTCCAACTATTCATCATCTCATCTTCCAACAAATCTCCGTCCAAAAATTCAAAAAGTACACCCATACCGTTTTCACTGTTTAGTACATCTAGTTCCAGTTCACCAAATTCTTTTTCCGTTATTTTCCTCTTGTCATCTTTTGGAAGACTCAATGCAACTGCTAACACTTGTTTTTCCTTACTCAGTTCCTTTACAACTGTACAGGCTCGTGTCTGCAACTTCCACAACTCGTAAATTGATAACCCTGTCAACGTAGGAATACTTATTTCTGTAGCCATCATCTGCTCATCTCTAAATAGAATCCTTTTCCTTCACCTTTTTTCACATTTCCATAACATACAACACTTTATTCCCTCTTCAAAGGATCATTTTGTTTGCTCTGCTACCATTGTTAATTCCACAATATAAACACAAAACACTCAGTGCCAATAACTGATGTTTATTGACAACACTAGAATAACACAAACTGATAGGTAACGTCATCACTTAGCAACATAATGTTAATGACATCATAATACAATGTAAGATAACTCTATAGTTATAAGACATCATTGGATTAGGATTATGTTTCTTAAATGTATGTGCTTGATAATTAGACTTTAACAGCCTGATCTGAGTCTGCCCTGTTTTTTTAGGCCTTTTGACAGGCAACTAGTGTTCCAAAATTTAGATTCTATGAAGATGATAGGGAGGACATAAGTTTTCTTATGAAAACTCCATCTAGTTATATTTTATTGTCACTCTTGTGGAAAATGTAAAAAAAAATATGAAACCATTCATATAGGTTTCATATTTTGTACATTTCACAAGAGCAATTTAAAGCAAGACTAATAAAAGTATGAAGTTAACAAACATTTGCTCTGGACTCTGATGAGGAAACCAGGCCCCGAGATTATAAAACTTTTTTTCATGCTCAACACAGCTAAGTACAAAATTTATCTTGCTAATAAATGTTAAAATGCCAACACTTGTTGGCATTTTAACATTTATCAGCAGGATAAATACAGAATCTGTGAGTTTTAAAGCAAGATTTTGTTTTAATTTTTCATCATTTTACCTTTTATGAGCAATTGAAATTTCATGCTTAGTTAGGTTGAGCAAGAAAAACGTTTTATAACCTCGGGGTCTGGCCTCAGGTTTGCTCGTATGGGTCTTTAAAAGTAAATGCAAAAGTTATTTCTGAGTATGATTGCATGGTAGGTCGAGATAAACAAATACAGTGACTGTAAAATTGTGATTATTTTCTTATCCATCAGTTTAAACATTTGTTTTGGGTCAGTGGTCTGCTACAGATTTTGGACTGGGGCCTCACCAGGGGCCAATGAAATTTGGAAACTACCAAAGTTATATTATATCTAAAATTGGGAAAAAGTATATGTCAGATCTCATTTCAAAACACATTAATCGTTTTGTAATCTTTATTCACAAGAACTTGAATTCAGGTATAACATTATGACTTGCAGTCCAGTCTAAATCTTCATTTTTCTGTTTTTTATGATAAAGAAATGCTTAGTTGCTGTTTGCAGCTGTTTATCAGTTAGTGACAGGTTACCATGGTAAGTAACTGGCGTACAATTTTACAGTATGATGATGGCATTTTAACACAAATTTAACAAGTGAAAAAAAAAAACATAGTTAGTCCGTGGGTGGGATTTGGGAATTTTTGACTATTGATTGAAAAAAAAAGATGTTTTGCCATTGGAAATCCAAATTGATAGATATTCTACCCAAATATTGGTAAACGAGAGCCCTGTGGGTGCTCGGAAAACGGTTCTTTTGAGTAGAACAGTTCTTTTGAGTCTGACACTCTTTATAACAGCAATAATCTTTACAACATCAGTTGTATTTGCACAAATGAACCGTACCATTTTAGATTGAATTTGATTTCATAACAACATTAATTCAGTTTTATGTCAAGTTATTAAGGGACAAACACTTTCATTGTAAAGAGGGTTGACATATGTTTTGGTAGATAAAATAAAATACATATTTAATTAATTACTCTTATCTTAAGGCCTGTCGCTTGTCCGATTGTCTCTTAATAATTTTATAGGTGATGCCACAGCCATTGTTAAGCCTTTATCCCCAAGGAAGACACCACAAAAGAACTTGAGTTTGTCAGTCAAGCCAGTACGACAGTCTCCTAGAAATAAGGGGAATAGACTGCTATCACCTAGAAAACCAGTGCCTGCTAAAGTAAAGCGAATTGTCTCCCCTAGACTAAAAATAGATGAAGTCCGATCAGCTGTGCTAGGTAAGTGACTACTGTGCTAACTCTATTACCCTGTCTGACTTGGTCACATTTCATTTTGATCTCGAGGTTATAAACATTTACACGCTCAGCTCAACTGAGCATGAAATTCAACTGATCATTAGAACTAAAATGCTTTTAAACTGAGTTACTTTGCTTATGTTAAAATATCAACAGTTGTTGGTGTTTTGACATTTATGAGCAAGATAAATTTCATGCTCGGTTGAGTTGAGCATGAAAAATGTTAGGAAATTTTTAAGGGGGTCATTTTTATTTGATTTCAGGTGAAAATAAAACACAGCCCAAAATATCCCCATTCACATTTTGTAAAAGAGTCTTTAAGATGACCCCCTTAATGACCCCCTCTGATTGAACACTGGAAATGTCTAGACTAGCTTGCCCAGGAACATAATGTGGTTAGGTGAACTGACTGTCCCGACATGACCATAGCTGTTGACTAGGATGTTAAGCATCAAACAAGCAAACAAACTTTCCAAGAAGGCAGGCAATATGGTCACTAAATTGAAACGTTTGAGTCATGACATGGCAAAGCCAACAATATCGGTGTTCACAAAGAGAAGACTGATCAGTCTGGGCATTTGTTCTCAGTGGGTAGCTAAAGACCCAAGCTTACTTCAAGCCAAGAGTGAAGACTGATCACAAAAAGAAAAGAATTAGCATTACATGCCGTAAGATTTAAGTAAATTTGACCTTGGCATTTGACTACAAGTCATAAATGGTGGCCTGAATATATCTACACAACCTAGACAATCATTGACTCATGGGTGGATCCTGGCCCAGGGAGGGGGAAGGGAACAGGGGATCTGGACTCTTTATGTGACACACAGCCACACAGTTGATTTTCTCATGTCGTTGCTCATTTACTCATTATATTTGAACAGATTTCTTCCCTCAATGTGCATTATTCACCCTTTCCACTGTAGTGCATTATGTGGGCAGGAGGGACCCTTTGACAGTCTGACAGCTCTATTTCATAGTGGTCTAAACCCAGCGTTTGCACAGGCTTGAAAAGTACTTGAATATACAGGACTGTCTTGAAAAGTCCTTGAAATAAAAATTTGCCATGAAAAGTACTTGAAAAACACTCAAAGGCCTTGAAAAGTCCTTGAATTTTACCATTGGCATGAGGATTCAACACTGTTTTTTGGAGGCCTAAATCAGTATGAAATTGTGGTGCCTTTATTTGGTGCAGCATATGATGCACCAAATAAAGGCACAATAATTTTACACTGATTATGTCTCCCCCCTTCAGGGTCGGGAGACATATTGTTTTTCCCCGGGCGTCCGTCTGTCTGTCTGTCTGTCTGTCTGTCCGTCAGTCTGTCTGTCTGTCTGTCACAAATCATGTCCGCTCTATAACTCAAAAACCACTTAAGCTATATTCACGAAACTTTATACAAATATCAATCAGCATAATACGACGAGCAGAGTGCAAGAATGGTAACTCTGCCTTTTATACTTTTGGAGTTATTTACCTTTGAACTTTGTGCATCACAAAAATCGTGTCCGCTCTATAACTTGAAAACCGCTTAAGCTATATTCACGAAACTCTATACAAATATCAATCAGCATGAGATGATGTGCAGAGTGTAAGAATGGTAACTCTACCTTTTATACTTTTTGGAGTTATTTCCCTTTGAACTTTGTGCATCACAAAAATCGTGTCCGCTCTATAACTTGAAAACTACTTAAGCTATATTCATGAAACTAAATACAAATATCAATCAGCATGATATGACGTGCATAGTGCAAGAATGGTAACTCTGCCTTTTATACTTTTGGAGTTATTTCCCTTGGAACTTTGTGCATCACAAAAACCGTGTCCGCTCTATAACTTGAAAACAGCTTAAGCTATATTCACGAAACTTTATACAAGTATCAACCAACATCAGTCGACGTGCAGAGTGCAAGAATAGTAACTCTGTCATATATACTCTTAGAGTTATTTCCCTTGGAACTTTGTCCATCACAAAAACAATTATCTATGACTATTTTATGCTAGGTTAAGATTGTGCAATAGTATACTACATTGACAGATATCTTTACTAGATACGAGGTGATTGTCTGCAAAAATCGCTCTATAGCTTGAAAACCGCTTAAGCTATATTCACGAAACTTTATACAAATATCAATCAGCATGAGATGACGTGCAGAGTGTAAGAATGGTAACTCTGCCTTTTATACTTTTGGAGTTATTTCCCTTTGAACTTTGTGCATCACAAAAATCGTGTCCGCTCTATAACTTGAAAACCGCTTAAGCTATATTCACGAAACTTTATACAAATATCAATCAGCATGAGATGACGTGCAGAGTGCAAGAATGGTAACTCTGCCTTTTATACTTTTGGAGTTATTTCCCTTGGAACTTTGTGCATCACAAAAACCGTGTCCGCTCTATAACTTGAAAACAGCTTAAGCTATATTCACGAAACTTTATACAAGTATCAACCAACATCAGTCGACGTGCAGAGTGCAAGAATAGTAACTCTGTCATTTATACTCTTAGAGTTATTTCCCTTGGAACTTTGTCCATCACAAAAACAATTATCTATGACTATTTTATGCTAGGTTATGATTGTGCAATAGTATACTACATTGACAGATATCTTTACTAGATACAGGCTGATTGTCTGCATGAAGTGACTAGAATTGTTGTAAGAAATTGTATTTAATGTTTCTGTTTGAAATTGTATTCAATGAAGCATGCTTTTGACATCAAAAGGAGGGGAGACATCTGTTTTTTCGTAGAAAAACAATTCTAGTTTTCTAAAGCTAATATCTTTTGTAATGGGCTCAAGCATTTCAGAAGTAGAATTTTAACGTGTTAATTTGTTAAACAGTATTTTTCATAAGTATTCAGTCCTGGAAAACCGTAGGAAAGTCTTTATGAAGTCCTTGAAAAGTCCTTGAATTTTACACATACTTGCCTGTATGAACCCTGAAACAATAATGTTGAATAAAGTGTAAGGTTTATTCTGAATTTCAAGCATTGTATAATGTTTTGGCAAAACTGTTGTAGATTCAGATGGTGAAAATGTGTCAGAATTATCGGATGATGACTCGTCTTATGACGAAATACAAAAAGAAATCAAGGAGAATGAGCGGAAACAGTTAAAAGATAGCCTTGAGCGTCTGCAAGCAGCCAGACAGAAGAAGATTCAGTTGTCTACTGAGAAGAAGAAAAAATTCAGTAAGAAAATGAGCCTTGGAATGAGATTTCCAACAATATGGCATGTGCGACCAGCAACAACTTAGACCAGCCTGCGCTTATGCGCAGTCTGATCAGAACCTATGCTAGTTGCTTGAATATTCTATGAATGTTAAGCTACTGAATGAACATCATTTGGAGTTTCTACGCTTAAAAGGAGGCTGTACAGGCTCGTCTGAGTTTAGACTTGTCAAAATGCCACATTGTTGGAAATCACATGTCACGGCTCAAATGTGTAAATCAGGGATTACGTAGTATTCTTTGATGTATTGTGATGCTCTTTGAAATGCCTTGGTATGATTTGGGCCTCACCGTAAGAAAAGTAAGAATGAGGGCAAAGATCAGGAATCTATACAGTCAAGCACAACATCTTACCCAGGATACCAATGGAAAAGTGACAACTTCACAATTAGACATCACAAACGAGAATCAAGAGGTCAGCCCTTTCTCAGCAGGTGACCACAAGGCATCATTAAACAGACATGCATGCAAGCATAATGAAAACCAGACAGAAATAACAAAATGATCCACAAAAGAAGCAAAGCCTTGGAACGGTCATTAAAATTATTTTACTGGAGCGCTTAAACCGGTTTCACGGTGCACCAACCTCACCCTTAGTTCAGATGTGGTACAAATTAAGAAAGAGGGCAAAGATCAGGAATCCATACAATCAAGCACCACACCTGACCCAGGATACCAATCGTAAAGTGACAACTTAACAATTAGACATCACAAACGAGAGCCAATAGGTCAGCCCATTCCCAGCAGGTGACCCCAAGGCATCAACAAATAGATGTGCATGAAAGCATGATAAATCAAGACAGAAATAACATAAATGATCCACAAAAGAAGCACCGCCTTGGAACAGTCAGTAAAAATATTTTACTGGAGGGCTAAAACTGGTTTAACGGTGCACCAACCTCACCCTTAGTTGAGATTTGGATCAAGACACATAGATGTTTGGTTTGCATGAAATATCTTTCTTAAACTGACTGCACTACCGGCATAGACAATCTTCTCACAGCAAATTCTGTGGTTTGTCCATTTTAGGAACCCTAGACTCAAGGTTCACAAGTATAGAAAGACGAAGAAACAAAGGTAATTAGGCCCAAATAAAAATATGGGCTAGTGTGTGTGATAATGGTACTTAGGCCAAAATAAAAAAAAATACCTGTGTTTAGGGTAACCCAACCCTGCCTAAATTTACTGTTGAAACCTAGAAGTTTTTCCAGATTTTAGGAAAATATATAATTTAATGCATTTTGAAAGGTGAAATGCCTATTTCGCCTTTCAAAATGCATAAAATTATATTTTTTCCGGAAAAAAAAAATTAATAGTGCCTACCCTACCTAAAATTTTCAAACCCGTTTCCCAAAACACACATATTTTTTTATTTGGCCTTATTATGTGTATGTGTAAAATCACTTTTAAAACATGCAGGCTTAGCTCTTCAGTGGTGCTTGAGGTCTTATTTGATTTTTGGACAAAGAAATTATCCACCTCGAAGTTCATGCTCTAAGTGGGTAAGCAGTGAAGCTCTATTGAGACCACAGATGCCCGGCTCCTCTGATTCTTCACTGGTGGCATAAATTATGTCACAATGTGATGCATACCAAAATGCCATGGGCTGGTCTATCAGCCCAGGACTGTTTAAATATATACAAGTTTTTTGTGAACAGATTGCTGAACAAAATGGCCACCAGAGCTAAAGATAGACACACCTTCAAACAACACTAATCCAGAACCACTGGTCCAAGTTCAAAATAATTTCATGGCGCAAACAGTTCTGCTCTGCTGAACAATTTTGGCCACCAGAGCTAAAATAACATGAAATATTCTTAAACAGGGTTCACACACACTTGAAAAGTACTTGAATATAGAGGGCTTTCTTGAATAGTACGTGAAAAATTAAATCTGCCTTGAAATATACTAGAAAATCACTCAAAAGCCTTGAAAAGTCCTTGAATTCTACTATTTTATAGAGAACTAAATCAGTATAAAATTGCTGTGCCTTTATTTGCTGCAACATTTGCTGCACCAAATAAAGGAACAACAATATTATACTAATTTTCAAGTACTAATATCTCCATTATCTCAGGCTAGCATTTCTGAAGTAGAATTCTAACACTTAAATCAGTAGGTTTCATAATCTTTAGTCCTTGAAAAACTGTAGGAAAGTCTTAAGAAGTACTTGAAAAGTCCTTGGATTTTACTCAAACCTGCCTGTATGAACCCTGTTCTAGTACATGAGATTTTGGTACTTATTTTATCAGCGAGCAGCCAAGACTCAGATGAGCCAGCTCAGTCTCGCCAGAGTCCTCCATGCTCGCATATGCCACATTAGGAAGATGTTGAGGTTCAGACCAAAATTTAGACCATTAGTCCGACTGTCTAGCTGCACACGTTTGATCAGTGATTTTACAAATATGCGATAAGTGCCAAAATGTCATGCTGGCCCATTGGCCTATTATATGAACCAGTGCATGAGATTTCAAACAATATAGTATGTTCGACAAGCAAAACCTCAGATCAGCCTGCGCATACGCGCAGTCTGATCAGAGCCTTTGCTAGTCGCTTGAGTATTCTATGATTGTAAAGCTACTGACTGAACGCCATTTGGAGTTTCTAAGCTTAAGTGGAGGCTGCAGAGGCTCGTCTGAGTCTACACTTGTCAAAATGCCACATTGTTGGAAATCACATGCCACGGCTCATATCATTTTCAGGTGCTCAATGTACAAGTGTGTTAAAACTTCAAAATGATTGGAAGAGTATGCAAGAAGATGCTTTGAGCAGTGACTCTGTGGTTTTGCTCAGTGACATAGAGGCGGAGCCCAACAGAATTGTTACTTTCCCTAAAAAATCTAGGAGAAAAATTACAGTTAATGGCAACAAACATAAGAAGCTAACATCATCAGGGTTGGAAAGTCCATTAATTAGTGAGCTGAGTACTCCTGTCAAATGTGGCAACCAGTTATCTCCAAAAAGAAACTACTTTTCTTCAGATACTGGCTCATTGGATCTCAATAAAACACCCAAAAAATACCTTCATAAACCTGTTAAGGAGAAACAAAGTGTGGTAGGAAAGAGTGAAACAAAATTGGGCAGGAGCAATCCAAACAAAAGAAAAGCTGATGTGCTAAGTGATTCTGAAGACACTGACTTTGCCATCATTGATAATAAGCGGAGAAAACGTAAGAAAGTTCATGCAATAGTTCTGAGTTCAGAAAGTGATGACACTGATTCATCCGACGTTTCTTCTGATAACTCTCCCAGGAATAAGAATATTAATAACAATAGAGTAATTGCCCGTCCAGGTGGAGCAGAAGCTAGAAGCATTTATTCGTTGAGTTCTGAATCAACTTCATCGGAAGAAGAAATCATTAATCTTAAAGGAACTAAAAGGAAATTTGCAAAAGAAAAGAAAGCATCTAGTCTGAGTGATACCTCAAAATCTAGAAAGAAAGAAGAAACATTGAAAAAGAGTGCTGTGAAAAATAATGGACCAACAAACAAAAGAATTGTTGAGGTCACAATTGATACCGATATTGACTCTGAAGACGAACCTCTATCAGTCACAAGGAAAAAGAACAGGGAAAATTTGAGTAATAATTCATTGTTAGTGAATGACTCAAAACAAAGAATGTTAGAAATAAAGCAGTGCTCGGCAAAGGAAAATAGAGACCAAAATGAGAACAAGATGTCCAACTGCGTTCAAATATCTGACGTTTCTAGTGTGAATGAGGAGCCAACAGAGAAACAAGACAGACCATTAGAGAGTGAAGACTCCTCAGACTCTGGGCTAGACAGTGATGGTTCAGAGGATATACCACTTGCCCGATTGAATTCTTCTTCTGACAAGAATAAGGTATGGTCATAGTTTTGCGAGACTATATAGTAACGTTCGCATGTACAAAAGTGACTGACTGACAAAGTGCAACTATGATAACATGTACAAAAGTGACTGACTGACTGACAAAGTACAACTATAATAACATGTACAAAATTGAATGACTGACAAAGTGCAGCTATTATATACAGGGTTCGCACAGGCTTGAAAAGTACTTGAATTTAGAGGGCTTTCTTGAAAAGTCCTTGAAAATTAAATCTGCCTTGAAAAGTACTGTAAAATCACTAAAAAGCTGAAAAGTCCTTGAATTCTACTATTTTCTGTAGGATTTAGCACTGTTGATAGAGACCTCAATTAATATAAAATTGTTGTGCCTTTATTTGGTGCAGCATATGCTGCACCAAATATAGGCACAACAATTTTATACTAATTTTTCAGTATTAATGTCTCCATCATCTCAATCTAGTATTTCTGGAGTAGAATTTTAAAACTTAGATCAGTGTTTTTCATGAATCTTAAGTCCTTGAAAACTGTTTTAGAAGTCCTTGAAAAGTCCTTGAATTTTACTCATACCCTGTATATAGTTGCACTTTGTGTAGACAGTCAGTCACTTTTGTACATGTGAACTTCTAAGCCAGTAGGCTAGTTATGATTAAATTTTATGTGATCATTGTTTGGCTGCAGGATTTACTGGATAGAGTTTTAGGACAGATCAGTTCAAACGTGTACTTAACATGGCAACAAAAAGGTCCCATAGACTTAATGGGGTAAATGTCCTGGTCATGAAAGCAAGTTTTGATTCATACTTGCACATATATATCTATATCTTGCTTTAATTCAACGATCAATTTATTCACCTTAATTTTCGAAAAGTTGCCTTTATGGACATTTCTATTAATATTCATGTTCCAGCAGGAATTTTCCTTCCTCTCTGAAGTCGGGGCCCAGGGGCCTGTTGAATTTCGGAAAAAAGCATTTGGATCATCAAAATTGGGAAAATTTGATGCAGTCTAAAAGACTGTCATTTCTGATATTCTGCCCCAAATCAGGCTTAGGAAAATCGCTGTCCAGGACAAAGCCATTACATGAGCGATATACGGAGCAGATGTTGTAAAATGAAACACCATTGATTTATAATGTTATCAAAACTTCCAGTTTTTGCAGTTGCACCTTTACTTTATTGTCGGTCTAGTTGACATAGTTGCCCCTACACTATTGATCTTTGTTTTTCCATCATTATACCCGCGGTACGAAGTATATAGGTGGTATATAGTATTTGCCCTTTCTGTAATTGTACCCCCGGTACGAAGTATATAGGGGGTATATAGTTTTTGGCTTTTCTGTAATTATGTTTGTCTGTTTGTCTGTCTGTTTGTCTGTAAACTTTTTTTTCCGTCAAAGATTTCTCAGCAACTACTTGGGTTAGGATTCTGAAATTTGGTACAAAGCTTGATAGTGATGAGTTGTATTGTGTAACAAAAGAACAGCCTCATATTGCTTATCAGTCCCTTTATTTGTTCATTTTTCTTTCCCTCCAATGGAAATTTCTGTCACAGATTTCTCAGCTCCTATTGGAGCCAGTGTTTTCAAATTTTGTGTACATCTTCAGGAAGGCAAAGTGTACTGTGTAAAGGGAAATTGAGATGCTAATCCTCATTTTGCCTTCTTTTTTCAATTTTTCATTTTTTCCTTCTTTCACTCTTATATAATACATATAGACATTTTTTTCTGTCAAAGATTTCTCAGCAACCATTTGAGTTAGGATTCTGAAATTTGGTACAAAGCTTGATAGTGATGAGTTGTATTGTGTAACAAAAGAACAGCCACATATTGCTTATCAGTCCCTTTATTTATTCATTTTTCTTTCTCTCCAATGGAAATTTCTGTCACAGATTTCTCAGCTCCTATTGGAGCCAGTGTTTTCATATTTTGTGTGCACCTTCAGGAAGGCAAAGTTTACTGTGTAAAGGGAAATTGAGATGCTAATCCTCATTTTGCCTTCTTTTTTCAATTTTTCATTTTTTCCTTCTTTCACTCTTATATAATACATATAGACATTTTTTTCTGTCAAAGATTTCTCAGCAACTACTTGAGTTTGGATTCTGAAATTTGATACAAAGCTTGATAGTGATGAGTTGTATTGTGTAACAGAAGAACAGCCACATATTGCTTATCAGTCTCTTTATTTATTCATTTTTCTTTCTCTCCAATGAAAATTTCTGTCGCAGATCTCTCGGCTCCTATTGGAGCCAGTGTTTTCAAACTTAGTGTACACCTTCAGGTAGGCTCAGTGTATTGTGTAAATGAAAATAAAGATGCTAAAGCTCATTTTGCCTTCTTTTTCAATTTTTCCTTCTGTCACTCCTATATAACACATATGGATGTTTTTTGTCAGAG
The DNA here is from genome assembly GCA_964019695.1 of Loripinus fragilis. Classification (NCBI taxonomy): domain Eukaryota; kingdom Metazoa; phylum Mollusca; class Bivalvia; order Lucinida; family Lucinidae; genus Loripinus; species Loripinus fragilis. The sequence goes on from OZ026525.1 coordinate 7,402,399, forward strand.
TTTTCTCAGGAACTACTTGATTTAGAATTATGAAATTTTGTGTACACTTTCAGGTAGGCAAAGTGTATTGTGTAAATGAAAATTAAGGTGCTAATCCTCATTTTGCCTTCTTTTTTCAAATTTTCAATTTTTCCTTCTGTCATTAATTCTTATATGACACATATGGACATTTTTCATCAAAGTTTCTGGGAAACTACTTGATTTAGGATTATGAAATCTTTGACAATTTTGTCTTTTCTCTGAAAGTGTTTCAACCTCTGATAGCTACGGCCGGGGGTATGTGAGCTTTGCTCACTTCTTGCTATATTTATGTTTGTCTGTTTGTTTGTCTGTAAACTTTTTTTTTTCGTCAAAGATTTCTCAGCAACTACTTGGGTTAGGATTCTGAAATTTGGTACAAAGCTTGATAGTGATTAGTTGTATTGTGTAGCAAAAAAAACAGCCACATATTGTTTATCAGTCCCTTTATTCGTTTTTCTTTCTCTCCAATGAAAATTTCTGTCGCAGATTTCTCGGTTCCTATTGGAGCCAATGTTTTCAAATTTTGTGTACAACTTCAGGTAGACTAAGTGTATTGTGTAAATGAAAATAAAGATGCTAAGGTTCATTTTGCCTTCTTTTTCAATTTTTCCTTCTGTCACTCCTATATAACACATATAGACGTTTTTCGTCAGAATTTTCTCAGCAACTACTTGATTTAGGATTATGAATTTTGTGTACACTTTCAGATAGGCAAAGTGTATTGTGTAAATGAACATTAAGGTGCTAATCCTCATTTTGCCTTCTTTTTTGTTTGCTGCTTTCGAAGCAGCAAACTTTCAGATTGACTTTTTTGGAAATCCGGTCATGCGCACTGCAGAGTAGCTGTCTGACGCAACCCTGTCATTGTTATTAATAGTCGGATATAACGCAATACCGCCGCCTGTGTTGAAGAAATGCGATACTTTGATTTGGGACGATATTGTAGGATCCGCTAAAATGGAAATCATTATAAAGTTCAGCTTGGAACGACCAGATGCAAGTCATTATGGAAAAATTAAAAAGAAAACGACTTACCTTTAAATGGTTTAAGCATGCGCGGATCCAGAAAGTTTTGTAAGAGGGGTCCAACTTTAACTTTTTATTTTTTTTTTTTTTTTTTTTTTTTTTTTTTTTTTGATTAGGGGAGGAATGATTCAAATACCACTATTAGCGGGCCATCAACGGCCCGCCAGCGAAACGCCATTCAAATGGCGTTTTGCTGGCGGGCCGATGGTGGCCCAACACTGAATGCTGGCTTGTAAGCTTTGTGGTTTTACAGGGGATCCGGACTAAGAAACCATATATTTTCGTGATTGGGTCGGGACCCCTGTCTCCCCTCTGGATCCACACATGTTTATGTATTTATCCATTTGCATTAATCCATTTATCCGCAATTGCGTTTGAAAACTAAAATTAAAGTCGCACTCTTAAAAATAGCTATGAGACAAAATTGACCACAATGAATGAAATGATGCAACACTACTGACTAACCCTTTACCTGCGAGCAGCTTTGACTCTTTGCATGCTGAGCCATGATGACATCATTCAGAGAGTCCTCGAAAACGCAGGTCACAGAAAGAGACAAGTCAATATATATATATGTACAAGATCGGCGCATTTTTCTGCTTCCCACAACTTACGTATCAGCGCATGCTTATTTCATATAAAGTACATTGTAGAACCAGATAAAATATCCAGAATCATGTACCTAATCATGTTTTGAAGTGGCACTAGTCGTACGAGCAATGAAAAATGAGCCATTGCATGAGAAAACCTGTCTTTCGGGATTGGCTTCACTGAAGAAGCAAGTGGATCTATCATACGCATGCGCGGATCCAGTGGTCCGGACCCCCCCCCCCCTGGAAATTCAGAAGTTCTATTAACATTTGCCCCCCCCCCCCCCCCCCCCCCCCCCCCCCCCCCGGAAAAATTTGGACACCCTCCCCTGTAAAATGTTGGACCCCCTCTGGAACCTTAAAATATATAGTTTTCCTTAAAATAAACCATTGATACCCCTCTGTAAAACTGTAAAACAGCTGATGCCTAAAAAACGTTATCAGAGATTTTTCGGACCCCCCTCCCCCATGGCGAAAATTCCTGGATCCGGGCATGATACTACCATAAAGCCAACAGTGTTAGATGCACATGCTCAACTTTGCCTACTAGCGTCCGAGGAAGAAAAAGTATATCTCGGTTTTTGTGACAGTGTAGCCGAACAATTTTATATCGCGAAGTGATGAGTTTTCATGCAAACCCATGAAAGGGAGACAGCTCATGGGCGGATTCCAGAGGGGGGGGGGGGGGGCAGGGAGTCCGGACCCCCCAACAAGGGTTTCTAAGCATACTAGTCCGGTTCCCCTTAAAATTACAAAGCTTCCAAGTCAGCATTCCATGTTGGGTCATCAATCAGCGAAACGCTATTTAAATGGTGTTTCGCTGGCAGGCCAATGATGGCCCGCTTATAGTGGTGTTTGGATCCTCTCTCCCATCATAATAATAATAATAATAATAATAATAATAATATTCTTTATTTCCTCCACAAGTGAAGAGCATAAAATGTCTGACAAATACATAATAAGCAATACAAAAAACATAATTCATATATACATATATACAGCACTAATAGTGCGTCCAATGATGTATTATCAAACAGGAGTATTCTACTTGATACCGAGAATAAATTTCATTTTCAAAAGTAAGAGATTGACACTTTTGATTATCTGTAATGATATTCCTGAACTTTATAAATACCAAATAACTACTCATGCGAGATCCAATGCAATTCCATTTGCGACTATGGTTCACATGTCGTCAGCTTCAGCCCAATTGCTACAACTGACTTATTTGTACTTGACCGTATGTGGGCATTTAGCAGAATAAGGCGCTGACGATTTTCCGCGGATGCGCAGGCTCGTCTGAGCCTTCGCTGCTCGCATATGCGCTCATAAACGGGCTTATTTCATGAAAATACCAATGTAAATATTCATCATGACCTAGATTCAGCACGGCTACAATCAAATTATTTCTTATTTATTCTTTCTTATTTATTTCATATTCTTATTTATTATGTGCCACTGTCCGTACACTATCTTGGTATAGACTCTTAGGACCTCCTGAGTACAGCAAGACACGCCTCGATCGGCTCAACAGTTTGTTAAAATCACGGACTATACATCTGTGTTAAAATGTTGCATTTTGAGGAATATTGATTGTTATTACTTAACGCTAAGAAAACCACCGAACTCGTATGAAATTGGTATTCAAGTATTTAAAACACAACGTACGTAGATAGCTAGAATTTTATTTGGTCTGAGTCTTTGTAAACTTCAAACTTTATGATAGTGAGCAGAGAGACCCTTGTGAGATTGCGCAAACGCACATGCTCTCCTGAGCCTTCTCTGATCATATATGTCGTAAGTACCAGCAGGCTATTTACGAAATAACCTTGTACCAGTTTATATGGGGCACCGCGCAAGTTGATTTCACGTTCGGGTTCGATTGGAAACAAAATAAAACAGTCAATTTTCTTAAGCTTGCACGGCAGTGTATTTGAATTTTGTAATGACCGTACAGAGTATCTCCGACGCATCGGCGACAAAGGCGTGTAAATTTGCATCCGCTCGACGTACTTTCAGAAAAAATCTTAATGTCTTCTAAAACATGCGACGTCAATGCTGGATTCACGTAAGCCGTTAGATTGGCAGGCGAAAAGTTAGCATTAAAGTATCGTAGACAGCTACGCTGATTAAAAAAAACAAGTAACGTTACCAATGAAGGAAAAAAAACGATGTGTACGAACTATTAAAAAATTACATATAAGAATAAATTTTCTTTTTAAAGGAGGGCTTGCCTAGTCTAAAAACAGCATGTGCACCATGTATGTTGGGAACACCTCCAAATTTGGTTATTTTTTACACTGCACTAAAACCACGTCATAGACGAACGGAACACCAGCAATAGTTATTGAGTCTCTTCTGGCAAAAAAAAGACACAAACAGTTATCTAAAGCGGCACCTAGCGCCAAGCAAAAAATGACATTAATAAATTTACTTACTTTTTCATGTATCATTTTTTTGAATTTTTGCAACAATGAACATCAACATATCAGCAAATCATGCCAAAATAATTAATAATGTTAGGACAAGAGTCTATCGAATAGCAATACCCTTAGATTCTAAAGTTGCAATTTGAAATTTGTCTAGAAATCAGACGTGATTTAAAGGAATTGTATTAATGATTTTTATTAAGATGTGGATACAAATTACCCTCGAAGCCCTACTATTTGTCGGGAACTGACAATAGCCAGCCAGAACACATATCGTTGATGCAAATATCGTTGATACATTCAAAGTAAGGTACGTCAGGTCGTCATTTTTGGTTAACCAGACCTGCGTCGATATTTAACTTTCCCTGTAGCCTGATACCGATCTCTTGGGCGCTGTATAGTTGATAGCCTTTCCCAAAGGCCAGGAACTTTTCAAAAAGTCATTTCATTTTTTCCATATAAGCATATTCCTACTTTGCTGCTAGTCTATAGGCTGGTGCTAAGTTTTGTTAATGAAGACAATTACGTTAACTTTATAGACTAGCCATGAACATAAACATTTGGAAAAGAATAGAAACATATTATTACAATATTTTACGTGTATTAATGGCCACTTTTATTATCAGACTGGTAGCTATTCTATATAGTTGACTGATGGCAATTATAATACCCACTTCGAATCGAACTTTAGTTCCTACTTAGTAACTAAAGTTCGATTTGCTACTAAAGTGACGTCACGAACCTACTAAAGATCAACGGTGGGTCAGAGCAACGTTACTCTAGAAGCTTGTCTGGTTCCCTCCTCTAGACCTATCTAGCATAATGGGTTCAAGATCTATTAATAGCCTTAGTATGTTTTTTTATTTTACAAAGTAAATCCTTGATGTGTTCTATTTGCGGTCCCTCTTATTCGCTATTGTTAATTAGAGCAGGTTGTGCAGTTTATGCACACCCTTTTTGTCTACGATGAAGAAATGAGATGGGGCATACAGGGCTATTCATTTTGTTTATTTGACAACTAATTAAAAGGTTGCAACTGTAGCCGTTTGGGTGTAAAAGTGCGCACGTATATATTATGTAAGAACTTTAGTAGGAACTTTGGAAGTGGGCCAATAGCATTCCAATTGCGTCAGATCGTTCATGTTCGAACAATCGTGGCATGATTAATAAAGTTATAAACTAAGGCTACAGTGTTTTAAACATGTTTATGTACAAGCTACATGCCAAAGAGACCTAGAAGTGTATGCGACATGCCATGATCCCAAAATATAATTCACATTCCTACCTCAAATTACATACAGCTATGCTCTGGGCTTAACCTTGCTGGAACTGAAACGGTGAAACCAGAGGTCAAGGTTACAGTGACCTGGAAACAGTTGGTGACTCGCCAGGGCCCAATAATATCTATGTACCAAATATGGATCTGCTACCATAAATAATATAGGCGATATGCTGTGGGTGCATTTTTTTACAACCTAGCTAGCTGACTCCTGAGATCAAGGTCACAGTGGCTGAAAACAGTCAGCGACATTCCATGACCCCAACATATTTTGTTTTTGTTGCTTTACGTCCCATGTCAATGGCTATGGTCATTGCCGGACGGTCAGTTCACTTAACCACACTTTTTCCTGGGCAGGCTTGAGCAAGCGGTTAACCAGTAATTTGTGCACATACTTTCGCTTGTAACTAACAACAACCCTTCTTGAATAAATCAGCGGAAGGGAGGAGAATGACCGTAGAAATTATTTCATGATCAATCTCCACGAAAGTATGGTACCGGGCCGGGATCGAACTCGCGACCCCTGGATCTGCAGTCAGATACGCATCTTGAATTAGGGGTTAATATGTCATATGATATGAGACATGCTCTTAACACTGTGTTTTGCTTGCTGTCGGTGAGTTTTCTTATCGGTGAATTGTTTTGTTCCCATACACACGACGGTTATGCTAACAGTAAGTTATATAAATAGGCAACCAGGTAGAGGGTATCACTTTTCTAAAACAAATGCTTGCGACGAGAGCGCCGCAAACAAAAATGATCACTGTACGAACTAATATATGACATTCGTGAATAATATATGGTGTACGAACTATTCGGTTGTAATCACTTATACAAGATTTACCATATAGTAAATTATAATTCAACAAAGGATTGTTTGTAGCTGCTGGTATTTGGTACTTAAATCCTTTTACAATTCAAAGATGGGCAACTAGATGTGAAACTGTTCTATCACAAGCTTTTTAATTTTAAATGTAGACTGGCCCAATTCCTGAAACATTAATATCTTAGAGAAAATCCTCATACTGATACATATAATTTTGATGTTTAGTCATGGACCCATTAGTAGGAACATTTCTGTGGTTTTATTTCAATTTCATTGGAATTATTTTGAATTTTCATATTTCTGAACACAAGCACTTCTTAGGATGCACATTCATGACCCGGTTTCAAGGTTTGGCAGTCTAAACCACCCCCAGTTTTAACCAGCAGTTTTAACTGGTTGAAACCGTCCAGGTCAATATGTTAAAAAGTGGTCAATACTGGTCTTTACGAATCTGAGTGGTTGATTGAATTTTTTAAAAGGCCTTTTTGGTGGTTGATATAAGGTCAGGTTTTACGTTCTATTTATTGAAAAAAAGAAAAGAATCCTGTTTCGTCCCTGCCAAGGGCACTTTTTACCTTAGCACTGACTTCTGCATTACATTCCACGCACCTAACACTAGTCTTTTTTAATCATCAAGGGCAGAATAGTATAGCTATACAACCTAACAGGGTCTTTTTTCATCATTTTGAGACAATAACTTTTATGAATTCATGACACTGGTTATATTATTAACTTAACTGATAACAGCAGATAACAGAATGACCACACTTTCACACCTCTATATTAATACAGATGCCGATGAATTAGCCAATGCATTTTAAGCTCAGTGATTGGATAGGTCTAATAAACTGGACCTTCTTTAGTCTGAGTGACATGTCCAGTATTTTGACAGTTTTGTTTGTTCGAACTCCTTGATATATTGTTAAACATTCAGTGTTTTCTTTACAATTTTCACACCTTTGTCCTTTCAGGTGAGAAACCAATTCACTTTGCATTCTAACTAATAGAGCAAAGACTAGTTTGTACATGATGACCCCTTTGATGATCTATTTAATGTATTGATTGATTTTTTGGTACTTTCTTTCATTTAATAAGGCACTGATTTAAAAAAAAATATGACTATGAAAAAGCTAGTTTTAAAATTTATTTAATTTCATTGCTTGCATCAATTTTGCTTTACATTTTTTTATTAATGAATAAATGAAGTAAGTTCAAGTCTTAAGTCTGAACTGAAAGTTGTGGTGATGATTCAGTTTGAGACTGAATATCTTAACTATTAGGGCTGCAACGATATACCGGTAAACCGCGATTCACTCTAAATAAATATTGTATCGCGATACACTTTTGACTGTACCGGTACAAGAGCCTTCCCTATGTGTCATCAAGCTAGTTTTCATCTAAAATTTGCAAGAAAATATCCATTATTGGCTTTGAAATTGCCCAAAAGTCGGGTCGTTTTCAAAACCGGAAGCGGTAAAAAAAAGGAAAAAAAGACGCAGTGGTATAATTACTGACACGAACTACACAAACGTTGACTGTGTCTAACAGCATATCGCCGACTTTCAAGCTTTGGAAGATGTTTATTCTGTACAACAGACATCAATGAGAGCTTATTCATATTGTTTATGGATAGTTTACACATTTTCTATCCATCCCTTCAAGCTATTTCAGCATTTCAAATACCGACGCTTATTGTTAAAACTTGTAAATATCTGTTCGTGTTGCAAATTAGACCAACAGGCAACAGCTACTTTCGGTTTCAAAAAAGATGGCGGACAGTCAATTACGAATTATTGTAGTGAAATATTTAAAAGGGAAGGCACAAATCCGATCATTTCTCCTTGAAAAGCAGCCGATGGACAGAAGGAGTGGCTGAAAATATGACATTGTGTAAAAGATGCCAATTTCACGACCCTTGAAATATATTATAATACTGAACTAGGGGCAGTAATATACAGAAATAAAGATACCAGGTGTATCGCAATATGTATCGCAATACGGGTTTTCCATATCGCAATATATCGCAATACGCTTTTTGGCGTATCGTTGCACCCCTATTAACTATTGACATTCATTTTTGTTTGCTTTTGGTCTATTTAATTATCAATACATTTTTTAAAGCAATAGCAACTCATGAAACACATTTTCGATTAAGCCTGTATTATCTTATATTGAAACTTATTTAAGTCTGTTTATAGAGTCCAGTATATTAGGATAACTAATGCTAAGTATCTTCACATCGATCATGATTTTTTCTATCTACCATCAATCGACCAGTAATGACCGGTTAAAACCAGTAATGACCACTGGTCTGGTCAATATACATATTGACCGGTCAATTGCCAACCTTGCCTGGTTTGTGCAGTCTAGCTAGTTATCATTTGTGCTTATTCATATAAATGTTTTAATCCGTTCTCTTCGTAGTAAAATATTTTCAATCATATCTGACTGTCTCAGTTGAATCAGTACCAAGCAGAGGAGATCAATAAAGCACACACAACAGTAGGATTATCTCTCCTTTTAAAAGGAAACTTTATTAGAGTCATTATCTCGCTCACGCGCACTCTATATAATACACCTAAGCAACCCAATTCATGAGGATTTTCCTTCTGAAAATTAGTGATTTTTGAACCACCAACCCAATGATCTCAAGTTGATCACTCTTACTATGAGCCAATGTACTCCCCTTTTCTAATATTGAATGACAATTAAAGAACTACACAGATGCCTACTCTGATCTGAGCGGTGAAGTTTCAATGTGATAGATTACTGCATGTGTGTTTTACAGATTTTTGTATCTTGTGATAAGGATTCCTAGACTGGTATCAGACCAGTAAATAGAGTAGTAGTAAAATATAAAACATTTACCTAACCATGCAAACACTACCTCTGTGTGCCAGTTTACACCGAAAGTGTATTTTGGTCTATGGGAGTTACAGAGCTTTCAGTAAACATGGCCTGAAGTCCCCCCACCCCGCGTAGGGGTCATAATATCTCCAATCAGATAAGATACATGCTTAATTAGTGCATCTAAAGGTAAATTTCGACCCTAGAAGATTCAAAGATCGGTTGGACGAGTCTAATTAGTAGCATGTGAATAGTTACTCAGATTGTGGTGGTTATTTTAAATCGAATGATTACTTAATGGGTTCTTGATGTTGAACAGAAACCTGATACTTCACCCAGCTCTCAATTTTATGCTACTTCATGTACTCATCTCGCTTTTGACCCGTCTGAGTTTAAAAATTTTCAAAACTTGATTATTGCACCTTGGATGGTTTCCTAGGGATTATAGGGCAGTAGTTCATGAGGAAAACTGGGCAAACTGTCCTTTTAAAAGGAAACTTTATTTAAATTTTAATTTTTTTTTTCTTTCACTCTTATATAACACATATGGACAATTTTCATCAGTTTTCTCAGAAACTACTTGATTTAGGATCATGAAATCTTTGACAATTTTGTTTTTTCTCTGAAAGTGTTACAACCTCTGATGGCTACCGCAGGGGGTATGTGAGCTTTACTCACTTCTTGCTATATTTGTGAATGAATTATCATCCTGCTGGGCAACAAACTGGACTTGTATATGTTTCCGGTGTAGTGGCATGGAACGAGTGTATTTAAGGTACCAAATCTATGTAAAAACAGCATGTAAATTGCATTGTTACTACAGTAAAACCTGTCTTAAGCCCCAACTAAAAAAGTAGGCCAAAATTGTTTTTCCAAGCCCAACTATGGCTTAATCAGGTCAAAAGTATTGCAGAATGCTCCATTCTGCAATACTTTCGACCTTCATTGAGCTACCATTTGTCATTAAGAGCTTTGTTTTGTCTATTTTTGAGTGGCCACTTAAAACAGGATTTACTGTATTACTACATGGGTTTATGCCAGTTGAAACATGAGTGTTAAAATTAAGCACCACAGAATTTTATGCAATATTAACTTTAAATGTAGTAGGCTGAACTCTCCAGTAAAAGGCAGATTGCATGGCAATTTTAAAAACATTTGTTATATTTGCCAGAATTTGAGAAAGTAGTTGGCTCTACTAGAAGAGTAGAATACAATTTAGCCGACCTTTAGTTAAGAGTGTGTAACAGAAAAATAATTTTCTTATTTCTCAACTAAAACATATGTTGTGGGTTCTCAAAAGAACTGTCTCGACATATGCTAAAAATTATGGGTAAGCAAGTATTTAGAAATTTACACTGAAATATTTTGCTTATCTAAACCTATGATTTAGCCTCTTGCCACCTGCTAATACAAGAGGCTGTTATAACTGTTTTTATAAGAAATCCTGTAATGACTGTTTTTATCAGCAATACCCAGTGCTAGAGAAAGTCAAACCCATGTCAGGTTGAAAGCTGGGCTGCATAGCGCAGTCCGTAATAAACTGTCTGGCTACAGATGCGTGTCTGCAGATCCAGGGATGGCGAGTTTGATCCCGGCCCGGTCCCATACATTTGTGGAGATTGATCATGAAATAACTTCTACGGTCATTCTCCTCCCTTCTGCTGATTCATACAAGAATGGTTGTTGTCAGTTACAAGCGAAAGCATGTGCACAAATTACTATTTAACCGCTTGTTCAAGCCTGCCCAGGAAAAAGTGTGGTTTGGTGAACTGACCGTCCCACCTTGACCATAGCTGTTGACTTGTGATGTAAAGCAAGAAAACAAAAAAACAAACCATGCCGGGCTGAATATTTTGTGTACAACACTCCTCCCCAATATTTATCCTGTTAATCTGAAGCATTTCAGTTATAAGCATAGGTCCAGTTAAGCAAAAATGTTTTGAGGGTTAAAATGCAATTAAATTCTTACCCAGCCATCTAAACATATGTTTTTGGTGCTCAAAAGAGCCGTCTTATTGAGACGGTTCTTTTGAGCACCCACAACATATGTTTTGGTTGAGAAATAAGAAAAATAATTTTCAGTTGCACACATTTATCTGGAGGCCTGTATAAGCATATATTTTCAATCAGAGTGGAAAACAGTGTGGATCCTGTTCAGATGGCTTTGTCATTACAATGCTTTCAAAAAATGATCAATTAGGGCTAAGCAGAACACAGGTGGTTAAAATTGTAATGGAAAATACAGCTCTCATCCCAACTATCTCGGATCAACAGTTAGAATAAAACTCAATGAAAAGTGAATCAATATTTTGGGAAACAGCCCATTTTAATGAGTCAGTCCTCTAAAGTGAAACAAAAAATAGGTAATTTTTGGCATTACTATATATTTTATCATATGACGTTGCGTCTGGGAGTGAAATAACACCATGCATTAAAATCGATAAACCACTAGTGGTTTACAGATTTTCAGGAAACATTATGACGTCCTTAACAACAATGCGTACATAATGACAAAATAGTCACCTTTTTACGCAAGATATGATATTTCAAAGTAATCTTTCTTTCATATGATAAATAGAATCTAACATTCATGCTCTTGTGTTATTGAATTTATTAAACTCGTTGGGAAAATCAGATTAAAAGCTCTGCAAGCCTCACATTTTATCTCTTTTCCTCAACTCGTTTAATAAAGTCAATGAAACATGAGCACTCATGTAAGATCCTCTATGGCTGTTGTTTGTTTTTACAGGAAAACAGGCTGAAGAAAGCTAAAGACAATATAAAGCAAAGTCAGAATAGACAAAATACATCTTCAACTGGACCTAGAAGAAAGGTGGATTCGGTAAGCAGGGTATACCCTGGCTCAGAATTTGTTATAGCCAACACTTCAGCCAAATTGAAAAAGTTGAATCCAAATGAAATTGACTTTAGCCAAGGTTTTGGCCAGAAAGTAGTATCAAGAAGATGTTCTGTATTTAACTTTTGCCAGCTAGCGCGACTTTGGCATCCGCTGATAACCTTTGCAAACAGTTTGGACCCAGATCAGGCCCGACAAAATGTCGGGCCTGATCTGGATCTAAACTGTTTAACACACTGATGGTATTGAAAAAATGCAGCATTCAAAGAGTTAAATATGGCACTATGATAAAGTGTGAAGGAATGATAAAAGCAATGTTGGAAAATCCAAAAGCTGATCAAAATACACTTTTTTCGCAGATATGTAATTTTTGAACCACCTAGAGTGTACTTTTAGCCAATGACATATTTGTAGCCACTCTTAATTTTTAGTAGCAAATGGCTACAATGGCTAATTAGGCAGGGTGAGCCCTGGTAAGGCTGAGTAGAGAAAGATTTTCAATGACAATGGCGTAGCTAGAAGGCTGAAGAAGTTACGCACAACAAAGGGAGACTACTGGACCGAGCAGTGACTCTCTTCAATCGCATCCCTTTTCAAAATGGGAACTTCTCTGAAAGGAAAGAATTGGCTCCCATAGGGATATGATATGAAAATTTACTGCTACCACATTAGGTGACCTCCCTTGAATGGTACTATTTTTATTACGCATATGCGTAACTGCTTAATGAGAGCTACGCCAATGAATGAGTTTATTATACTTGGGTTCAGGGTTTGCGACCACATAAGTCTAAATCCAGCCTGCTCAGCTGCAGAGACCAGCTAGAATATTGAAATTTTATATAAAGCAAGCTTAAATATTAAAGTTTGCACTGAGTGAAAAACAAAGCTGCTGATCAGACTGCGCATCAAGGTAGACTAGAGTTGAGTTTTATCGCATCAAGGCTGTTCAGCATATGAGATTTTGGTTCTAATTGCATTTATGTGCTAAAGCCTGCCATAAACTCTCATGTTCACTTTATCCTCTGCTTAGTACTGGTTAAACCCAGGAAGACCCATCCCCACATGACTGAAAAAATGTTGGCTGGGACGTAAAGAGCCAAACCAAAAAACTCATGCTGACGTATGGAGTGGGACTAGAGGTCCAAGTTGTGATCTGAGTCTTCATTTTTATCTGCACTCAGGGATTTTCCTATTGGACTGATTTTGGGCTGATTAACAGCCCCTTCAAAATAAAAAATGAGTTAAAACTTCCCAAAATGGTGTTTATCATTCCCAATTGCTTTGTTCTACATTTTGGTGAAAATTTCATGAAAATCCGATCAAAAATACCAAGTTTACAGATGCATGAAAAATTGCATAAAAATGTGAATGAAAACAGGTTTACATTCACATTTTACGCAATTTTTCAAGTATTTTTATGGTGGGTAATTAAAGCAGCTTTACACTGCTAATTTCTTATGTTTTTTAATCCATTTAAAATGCAGTCAAGTTCTAGTTCTTCCAATTGATGGTCCAAAGGTTTTTTCCCCCAAATTCAACAGGCCACTTGCCCGACTTCAGAAAGGAAGGAAATTCTCTGGCTCCATGTGTATGCAAGTCATTGCTCGACAATGTGCAGATCTTTAGTTAAGAGTGTGTTTCGAAAAACTAATGTTCTTATTTCTCAACCAAAATATATTTTGAGCACCCAAAACATATGTTAAAAGTGATGGGCAAGAAAATATTTACACTTTTATGCTCAAAAAATTTGTTTATCTAAACATGTGAATGTGATAAGTACAAAAATCTCAAGTGCTGGCTCATTTCTATGTCAGGAACTTGTTGTGATTTGTGAAGTACTAATGTCCTTTTAGTCATTTAAGAAATTGATTTGATTTTTAGTCTGTTCATGGAATTATGAACACTTCAAATCTCCTGCAAAGTAAGTGAAAGGGCTTTTAACTTTGAAAGAGACCAAAAATTGGATTTATTACGTATATTTACATTATATTATAAATATCTACCCTGGGGGTCAAAATTCAACTTTTCTGAACATGGTCATGTTGCATATTAAACTAAAGGGAATCGCAAATGCAACAACATGGTACCAAATATTTTGCCTGCAGACCCCCTTCCCTCCCTCCCTCTTACGCTTTTGAATTAATTCCTGGTCACTGTTTCAAGTTTAGAGTTACCTGCCTTTGAGCATCATAAATTATGGTATCTCCAACCATTATGCTTGCTGCCAGGTGAGTGGTCGTTGGCCATTGGGATATTTGTCCATAAACTTTAAGTCCTTTAAAAGTATACATCTTAAGTCCTTGAAAAGTCCTTGAATTTACACAGTCTTGCCTGTCTAAATCCTGGGCAAGTTGTTTTTATTTGCAGAATCAAGGAATTACAAGAGACGACTAGTCGTTGAATTTTATACACAATCTTGCCTGTATTAACCCTGGACATGTTGATGCCTATATCATATTTTATTAGCAGAACCAAGGAATGACAAGAGATGGTGAATCTCAGCTCAAACAACTACGTAAAATCTGTCGAGCCAGTGGAATGTTTATACGAAATGACTTGGACCTGAAAGGTTGTGACACAAATAAACAGAAAATACAGAAATTACAGATGCTACTGAAAGATGCAGGAATGATAGGTAAGGCTCATTGGTCATTGCTGATTTTTTATTTTTTTTATTTTGTTTGATTTGATTCTTTACGTCCCATCAACAATCTTTCAGTTAAACAGGGACAGGTCTTCCTGGGTTGAACCAGTACTAAGCTAGGATAAATGCGTCTTGCTCAAGGACCACAACACAGTGACACTGGTGAGTCTCGAACCCGCGGCCCCTCGGTCTCGAGTCAAGCACTCTACCACTGAGCCACTGCGCTCCCTTCTGATTTGTTTTATTTAAAGTTTTGATAAGAAGGCGTATCGATATGTTAACTAACCCAGTTGCACTCAGAGTGGCCAGATGACAGGGTTCGCACAGGCTTGAAAAGTACTTGAATATACAGGACTGTCTTGAAAAGTCCCTGAAAATTAAATTTGCCTTGAAAAGTACTTGAACAACACTCAAAGGCCTTGAAAACTCCTTGAATTTTACCGTTTACAGGAAGATTCAACACTGTCTTTGGAAACATAAACCAGTATAAAATTGTGGTGCCTTTATTTGGTGCAGTATATGCTGCACCAAATAAAGGCACCACAATTTTAGTCTAATTTTCTAAAAATTTATATCTATAGTAATGCAGTCTAGCATTTCAAAATAGAATTTTAACCTGTAAATTAGTATTTTTCATAAGATGTCAGTCCTTGAAAACAGTAGGAAAGTCTTTAGAAGTCCGAAAAGTCCTTGAATTTTACACAAACTTGCCTGTATGAACCTTGGATGAGCTTTGGCCACTCTTGAGTGCAATAGGATTATCTAGTTTCACCATTGGAAGAATGGCTAAAAATCATAACAAAAACATCAGTGACAATGTGCCATCTTGCTATCAAGTCTGTGGAGCTATAGATATTCCTAACACACGCCTACCAAACGATCGAATGCTCAACATCTGGTTGAATATTAAAAACAACTGCTGTATGAAAAAATCAAAAATCTTAAAAGGTCATGCATCAGCCTATGGATTCCTGCGTTTGTGGTATAAATACGAGCTCAGAAAGTATTCTCATTAGGTCATATTTACTTTTCGCGCGATAAACATGTTCCTGTCAAATTCTGGTACACCTATTTTACACGAAATGTAAATCTGACAAAACTTTCTGACCTCAAATTTATACCACAAACGTAGGAATGCATAGTCTGTGGCATAACATTCCCGGATTTTTGATTCTCTTCCTGAAGGAATTGTTTTTTTAATATTCAACCAGATCTTGAGCATTAGATCGTTTGGTAGGCGTGTAACATGACCAAAAATAACACAAACTTGCACATATTCACTTGTCATCAATGGGGTATCTGAAATATTTATTTGAATTTAGGTCACAATATTGGTAATTGTTTTGATTGGTCAGATTATTTCTATTTGGAAAGTGCTTGGAGATAATCAGAACCTGTCGGGAAAACTCAGTATGAAATTGGCTATAGTCTTTTTCAATTGCAGGTCATCCCTGGCCCCTAAATAGCAAGATTGTTTTAGGTTGCACATGCTTTAATGGCCATTTCTTATGCTGTGGTCCTTTATCTCTGTTTTCAGGTAGACCCAGTATGAAAAAGGCTGAAGAAGTTCGTCTGAAAAAGGAGGCGGCAGAGTTAAATGCTGATAACATCATATCAAAAGAATCAAGTAAGACCTTTTCAGTCTACTTAAGACAGGATTCGCACAGGCTTGAAAAGTATTTGAATTAGAGGGCTTTCTTGAAAAGCCATTGAAAATAAAATATGCCTCGAAAAGTACTGGAAAATTGCATACACAAAGGCCTTGAAAAGTTCTTGAATTCTTCTATTTTCTCATGGACCCCCAAGCTTAGATTTACAACAAAGGACACCATTGGTCATTCATAATACTTTCACCCTGAGCATCTGAGATCTGATTCTACAGAATACGCTGAGGAGTTCCAAGTGATATTTTTAAATTACAAGGAGATAATTCACTGGACTGTTTGATTGATATTAACATTTGAATTATCTCCCTTTGTTCATTGGAACCAAAATAGCCTTGATCAGTTTGCAACGAGAAAATCTATTGGCTGATTTTGACAGCGTGTTCAAAGGCCCATGCTGTTCGTGTTTTAAGGGACACAAAAAGTAAACAAACGAATCACGATCCCACAATCTAGGCACAACACTCTTTACTTTCAGATAAAAATTTTTTTAGCATAAAATCATAAATATTTTCTATATCCATCAGTTTTACATTTATTTTGGAGTCTCATTGAGACGGTTCTTTTGAGTACCCACTACATATGTTTTAATTGAGAAATAAAAAAAATCAATAACCCTTTGTATACTGGAAACCCCTAAAAACAGTGGTCTGCACTGTTTGCTAAGACTAAAATAACCTTCATGGGCAGAAATACACCATAGTTTAGAAAATTCTACCTGTGACCCCTTAAAGTAAACAATGGGCAGTTGTATAATTATTGTTTCAATATGTATGGGAAAGTCTATCAGAATACAAGGGGTTAATTTATGTACTTCTATCTAGAGGCCTGTAAATATGACAACTGACAATTTTATGTTTTAAAAACATCTGGTTCTGTAGACTTGGGAGTTAACCCCTTGTGGACCGGAAACCCCTAAATGGCTACTTTGGCAAACAGCGTTGACCCAGATGAAATGCCACATAATGCTGAGACAAAATCAACTTTCAGAAAAACAAATTAAATATTTTTTTAGAAATTTTAATATGTGACCCCTCAATATATACAATGGACCATCCTGATGATATTGTATGTAGCTTTATGGAATATTCCATTGGTCTTAAAAAGGTTAAGGAGAGTCAACTTTACTTTATTTACTTGTTATTATTTTATACTTAGCAGTGAAATCAATGCATATCAAAAGCAAATAAAAGTAATATCAATCACATATGTGTTTCCAGGACTTAAGTGACCCCCGTTATTTGCTAATTATTCTTAAATGGTGATTTTAATTGAAAAATTAATTAGAGAAATGAATTTAGATATATACCGCGTAATTGAATTTATTTTTTCCACATTAATATGAGTTTTTGTATAAGCTGGGATTAGATGGAATTTTGGTGAGTTTTTGCTGCTCTTCTGTGAATTAGTCCCCAAGTGATCCCAGCGATATGAATAAATATATGCCTTATGCAGGTCAGTGGAGGTAATGCGTCAGTCCCACAGATAAGAGTGCGTAACAGAGAATTATTTTTCCTATTTCTCAACCAAAAAATATGTTGTGTGTACTCAAAACAACTGTCTCGATGATATGGTTCTTTTGAGCACCCGATACACGTGTTCAAACTGATAAAAAACAATTGCAACTTCACGCTAAAATTGTTTAACTGGCCCAATCTTCGTGCATTTAGCTATGCTTCACTGCTTATACTGACTCATAAACTTCACTGTACATCTAATGGCGATGCATTGAAATGGCCTGTGTTAAAAAAACGATTCAAGAAACAGTATTGTCAGAATCTTAAATAATGGGTGAATTTTCTTTCGAGATCATTGTTTCCTAAATATATATCTTTCAGGAATACAAGTAGGTTATCAAACAGTATGGATCCAGATGATGCCCAACATTTTCACCTGAACTTGCCTTCGGCTGTTGACATAGTTTATTAGCGAAATAGCTTTAGCAGGCAAATGTTTGATGCTCTTTAAGTTTAATGTATATTCCTAATTCGCTATTTCTCGTCAACTCTCTAAACTAGAATTGTCGTCATAAACTCTTTACATACTAGTGTCGTCTGCTAATTACCTTTGCAAACAATGTGGACCCAGATCAGGCCCGACAAAACGTCAGGCATGATCTGGATCCAAACTGCTTGGCACTCTACTTATATTCCCGAAAGATCATTTTAGAAAAAGCAACAACACGAAAGATACTGATTTCTAAAAAATATCAGCAGACGACAAAATCATGACAAATTACCTCGTAGGCAAAACGAGTCAATAAATTGAAATGGAAGTTGCTATATGTACATGCATGTTTCATGCTTAAGCCTTATATTTGCCTGCTTTCAATACGGCACGGTCTAGCTATAGGACCCTTATAGAGTTTTACAATTGCGTGTGTGCAAGTGTGTGTGTGTCAAAATGATGACAAGTGAGGTTTGCGGAATAGATTTTCGTTGAATCATCGGATATAGATAGTCCTGTAGGCTAGTACATATCATCATAGCAATACAAATATACCACGTGTATCTATTGGGGTACACATAGGTATATTCACAGGGAAAAACAACTAAGTTATTCTTTTGTACAGGGGAGTGGGGCTTCAGTTACTAATAAGGGCGTCTCCCAAAAATAAGTTTTAGTTACGCGGTGTGCATTTAAATCCACATGCTAAGTGCAGCTCTTCTAAGTTCAATTTAAAGCCGTTTAAAAAAGAAAAACGGGGGTCACTTATAACCTGGAAACACTATAGTAAAATGATATGATATCAATCACTAGTGATTGATATCAGCCTATATTCACTTCTGCATAAACTCCCATTAAAATCCCATTAATGGCCCCCATTAAAATTTCCCATAAAAAATGGTCTTATTAATGGTCAATTTTAATGGTAAAATGCACTTTCAAAACTGAAAATCTGTCAAAATACCATTAACTCAAACCATTAATTGAAAAAAATAATGAGCACCATTTAAGCATTATTTTTAGTGTGTGAAAATTAATGGCCATTAAACCTCCCATTAAAATTGTTGCTGGTTAATTTTAATGCCCATTAATATGGTCTATATTTCATGGCCATGAAAATTTTGGCCATTATTAGAACCATTATTAATGGCTTTTTATTTTTAATGGCCATTATAACAGAAAATGTAACTACAAATTTATGGGCATTAATTACCCATTAGTATATTGGATAGAAAATAATGGGCATCATTCTTTTAAATCAACAGCATATTAATGGGCATTAAATGCATAATTTAATGGCCATTAGATAAGCATGACAAATTTCTAATAAAAATATGTTAATGGTCATTAATTTTCTCTTATGCCCACTGCAATGTTTTCAAGATTCTATTTCTTGTGCTGCTTCCTGTTTCTCATTTAGAAGCAGGAAAGACAAGCAAGTATCTTGCTGGACTTTAGTTTAAGTCCCCTGTCATCTTAAGAGATAAACAGGCCAATTAACAAGTTAATGTTACCTTTTTATTTCTGAATCCTTCTATATATTGATGAAAATATAATTACCATTGGTGAATGCAACACATATACATTTTGATAAATTTAGGGCACAACCTTGCTGTTTGTAAATAATAGAGATCAGAAATTCTGATAAATTAATAAATATAATATTTCAGAAAAAATATAAGTCTTAAATCATTTTTGTATATCATATTAATCTTTTGTGAAAAAATAAGATTTTTCAAGGGGAGCTACTCTAATTTGCAACTCTTGTTTAAGTGATTTTAATGGCCATTAAATGTGTTTATTAGAATTATTGCATGTTTTGATCATTTTTCTCAGTCAGAAAGTAAAACAAAATTTTTTATTAAGATAATTGTAAAAATAAAGTATGGTATTTTCACGATTTTAGAGATATCTTTAAACATTAAATTGTGTACTTCTCATTATAATTGTCAAATTCTATCCCATTGTTACATATAGCATTTACCTGTTGGTATGTTGTTTTTTTTTTTTTGAAAACTTAATTCATCTGGATATTCGGTTTTGTGACATAAAAACATAGTTTGAAACGTTATGTAATTTGTTAAAGGGGATGATAATGATACAGCATATATCCAATAAGTAAAGTCTAAGACATGATCAAATGGCTTTACACATTAGGCACACCAACAGTCTTAATGAAGCCTCATCAAGAGCGTTTAGAATAAAGTCTTTTTTCTTTCTGATTCTATTGAGAAATGTTGCATTCTTTTACACGGAAATGAATTTTGAGTGTAAATGTTATTGGCCAAGTTGAATCCTTCTTAGGACACAGTCACATATAAAGAAAACCATATTAATTCAAAACTAATGGCCATTAATAAATAGTTTGGATAAATTATTTGCATGAAATTAGATTAGATCCATTAGATGCAACTTTAATGGCCATTAAATCCTGCTCAAAACTCATTTAGGCTAAATTAATGGCTTTGGATTTTGTATTTTCTTCAAAAATACACTAACTCTTTTTATTACTTCTCTTCTTTGTTCAGACTTATAGGCATGGTGGTCGAAGCCTGCTAACCAAGTAGTGCTTAAATTTATGAGACGCCTGACTGAAAATTTCAATCGCCATACTACTCGCACCTCGCGGGTTCCCGCTTCCATGGTGATTGTGCTTGTACTCAGAAGCAGTAATACACATGTTGTTGATGGACAAGCAGGGTTTGGTAGCATACATAACTTAGAATTATAGAACTGTTTGGAATGTTAAATTATGCACAAAATTTCTACAAATGCAAGATCCATAGAATACATGTTTGTGCTACAAGTTTAAAATTGATTACCAATTGATTACCAGTGTACCTCATTAAAACTCCCCTCACTGTATCACGGATTTCATTATTTCAATAAAGCATGGTCATGGCTCCCAAATGCATATTTTCCTATATCCTATGTATTCTTGCAGTTGCTAAATCCTGTTTCCAGGCTCTAGCTATGCTTGGTAGGAGAGCAGATTGGTTTGTGTCTGAAAAGGTAACAAAGGCCCACAATCTCCTTGATAAGCTTTAAAATTTCCTGGTTAAATGCTGGAGAAATTTCTCAAGCATTTCTCCAGGATATGTTATGATTTTCGATGAAAGGGGTACTTTCATCAGTGCCCACGAATGGATTTTCTTCAAACTTTGCATATCAATAACTCATTATATACGAACTATGAAAATGTATTTATCAAATTAGATAGTTAAGAATAAGGCTCAGGAAGCAAACCTGACGTACTCCACCTTTGAGGTGGTACCTGTCTCTAAATTTCCATGTCCTAAATCTATAGTTTTGTTTATTTCTATGATTTGTCATCTAGATTGAATCCAAAATACCATAGACATTATTTCAATACCACGAAACCATTTGAATAAGTTATGATTTACGTTTTCAGAAGAAGTGATTGTAAAATTTCAATATTTTGTTTCAAAAATTTACAAAACATTCAACCTTCAATTCAAAAGATGGATATATTCTAGTCTTTGTCAAGATATCATATTATCACAAAAACATGCCATATATATACTGCTGATCTGAGCCAAATATCATGAAAATCCAAAACCGGTAACTTTGTCATTTCCTACCTCTTATGGGTATAGATCAGTTTTAGCAAAATTATTTTTTTACTTCAAATGAATCAATAACTCGACATAAGGAGGTTGTTTTTATAATCTACTTCCACTTTTCTTAAAGAAAGACATGTTTAGACAATTTTAAATGATTCAATGGTCAGAAATGCCGAAGGTCATGGCCCTGTGTCATGGCACTTTGGGGCCAAGACAATGTGTATTACTTCCTCAAGTCCTGCATGATATTGTTTAAGAATCATAATATCCTAACAATAAACATGGGAAAACAAGGAGACTAAATATTTCCTTTACATCCCAATTGAACTTGAGGAACCACATTTTGGTGCCTTGACCTGGATAACGTGTAACAGAGTCTTATCAAAGGTATCATAAAACAGTGTTCTACATGAATTGGTGAGGTCCAGAAACAAAAATGTATGCCTAGAATATACAGCCAGCTAAAGTATAAATGTTGCTATTTGATGGAAATCAGCATCAGTTTCACAAAACAGAATGAACAGAGAAGATTTAAGCATTAAATTAGCAATACGTTTGAAGCCAAGAGTTATCTGTAATCAAAATGGTTAATTTTAACCAATAGGTACGACAGGGGGTTAATTTTGTGAAGCAGGCTTATTTATGAGTCTTTCAATTATAAAATCAAAGATATAAGGTTCTTCTCCTGTATGATCTGACTTGTCATAAGGTTTGTCTTCTGTATGAATTAAATTCTTAATAATGTTACATATTAAGTGTAACATTTGCTAGATGTAGTTTTAATGTTAGAAACTAGATGTGTTAAGTACATGTGTCAATATATTGTATCATTTTGGCTAATATTATTGTGTAAGCACCTCATTAAATAAGAATCGTGGCACTAAATATCAAAGAATATTTTTTTTTTCTTTTTCCAATCCATAATTGGGAAAATACTGAACCTATCAACTTCTACTAATAAACATACTAGCATGATGATTCAAACTTAGCAAGTATTCAAGTATGTTTTACACTGAAACATAATTATTGTATTTTTTACATTTCGATGATTTAGGGTCATGTGTTTACATCAAGTTCAAAAAATATATTACCGGTCCTTGAAATTCATGAAATTCGGTCTACATATTCTTAACATATATGGATAGTTTATATGTTGAAATGGTATCTTGACAAAGACCCCAACATGTAAAAATGTTAATTCCAAATTTGACTGAATACAAAATATACAGTCGAAAATTGGGGTACCATGCTATAAAAATGAATGCCTACCCAATATCCTAATACATACAAAGCCATTTTAAGTAACAGCGAACTTATCAATGATATAGCTATTTAATGAAACATTTCTCCCCCCGTTACATGATATGTCAGTTTCTATAGAAATGATTATAACTGGGCACCCTAAGGTATTATAGTGATATAATTCATGACGTCATAAATTAGCAATGTAATTGCATAAAAGCTCAAACGCACCATAAATATTAAAGTTATACCCCAGACAATTAAATAACATAATATTTTCAAAATCCAAGCGTGGGCAGAATTCCATGTTAATTTCCCATACCATGCAAGAGCCCCTTAATAGAGTTTGCCTTTAAAACTCATTTTCCTACAGCATTTCTCAAGGTAATTTTCTTTGTCTTCCTGAAATTTCAGTTTAATCACACAGGCAATTTCTTCATGAAACAAGAAATGTGGCGATTTTAATTTACAAGCACTGAATGGTGGAGCTCTTCATTACACAAAAATACCTATGGATGCAATGTGCAGCAAGTTTTGAAGGCTGTAAAATGATAATGTTAAAAACTAACCTTTACATGAGTGTACAAATAATGGACAATATCAAATACTCTGATGATCTTTTTATTGATGGCCATTATTAAAAAATTAATGGGTTAAGATGTTCAGTCCCAAAAATTAATGGCCATGAAAATATTGATCTCCCAACTTCAGTAATTTAAAATTCATGAACACATCTTTCATGGCCATTATTAGACATGTAATGGGTTTTCATGGCAATTAGTTTTTGTAATGGCCATTATTACTGCAAATTCATGGGCATTAAATCACCTTAAAACAGAAAATAATCATCATTTCATACCAAGGGTAAAAATTAATGGTATTTTAATGATCATACTTGCTCTTGAATTAAATTAATGGCCATTACCACTTAAATAATGGCACATTGTTTCGTATAAATATTGGTTCCCGATATTTCACTGCTTTCTAATGCTAATGAATTGCATATTTATATATTTAATGGCCATTAAAATATCAGACATGCAAATTTACTACTTTTTAATGCCATCAATAGACACGAAAGGTTTTAATGGTCATTACTTTTTGTAATGACCATTACAGAATGCAAATTCATGGGCATTAAAACATCACAAAACGAAAATTAATGGACCATTATTTCTTTTAATGGTCATTAATAATACAGAAGGTGTAAATTAATCAAAAATTAATGATTTTACTTGCTCTTTAATGGCCGTTACCGCTGAATTAATGGCCATTATAATGAATATTAATGACCGAACACACAAAACCATTAATTTTAAGAAACGAAAAGTAATGGATGATTTTAATAGGAATTTGATTATTAATGGCATTTTTATGGACTTTTAACGGAATTTAATGGGTTTTATGTGCAGTAGTGATTTTCACTGTAGAGTTTTTTGGATTATCTCTGACTTTTCCATTTACTTAATGCATACCACTTCAGAACTTCAAACCTCCATAACTTTCTTATTTGTGAATGAAAACATCAAGTATGGGGTTAAAATGTGACAAATATTATGGTACCAAAATTATTTGGGTTTACTAAAAAAATTGTTTTTGCTTTTTCAGAGCCTCCTTTTTCAGTGAGCAAGACATTGCATATAGCCTATAAAAAGTATACAATAAAAAGAAAATTTACTTTTTATTTTGGTAAATACCAAATTTATTTCATCTGGTGAGTTAAAACATCAGAATTTTTACTCGTGCTATGCACTCGTGAAAATTCTGATGTTATCAACATACTCGATGAAATATATTTGGTATTCACCTCAAAAAAGTAAATATCCTCTAAATATTTCAGGTAGAGGCCAAAGAAAGGTTGATAGTAAATACTCAAGGAGGAGAAAGCTGTCACCAATGAAAGGTGATAGAAGATCAGCCACGCCATCACCACGGAAACCAGTGAAGCCCCACTTCATCAGTCTGATAGGAATAGTAGATAGTGAAGGATCAGATGAAGATTGAAACATATGAATTGCTAATTTTCTTACATTCCATAGATTCAATATAACATGACATTGAACTATTGAAAAGGTGTCCCGTGTTTGAGCCATTCAAAATACAGTGCAGCTATTTTATCACACTGGTAAATGCATACGTCGATTTGCTGGTATTTACGTGTATTGCCGGTACTTCATAGACCGGATGTGGTAGATATTGGTGTTAATACTATATAGAAAAACATGCCGTATGCCAAAGGGATTATAGAATAAGTTCATTTTAAGTATTCGGCATGCACATGGCGATTTATGTAAGGATCCAGGAATAGATTCGAGTACGGATCCGGATAATAGGTATTCGATCTGTACTCGAATCTATTCCTAAATGCTAACATAAATTGCCATACACATAGTGAATACTTAAAAATGATTGAAGGCTATAGTCCCTTTGGCATATGGCATGTTTTTCTATGTAATAGTTATACCATGGATTGTCCGCCTGTACGTGGAGATAATCCACGAGCTTTTGCGAGTTGATTATCTTACGTACAGGGGAACAAACATGGTATAACTATTTTATATCACCTACATCAGTGTAGACCTTGCACATCACGAGATATTTCATGCTAAAGTTGGTAAAGGTGGTATAAATAGTATTAACACCGACAAAAATGAAAATACCCACCACATCCACTCTATGAAGTACAGGCAATACGCGTAAATACCGGCAAAGCGACATATACATTTACCAGTGTGTTCATAACACTTCTTAATATAACACAGTCATGTTGTGGCTCCCGTTTTTTTTTAAAGGAATTTTACAAAGGCATTATAAGAAAATGACCATGAAATAATAATTCCTTTGTAAAATTGTCTAGTCCGGTAGAAAACAAAAATGACCTGGAACTTGATTTTAAAGTTTTTTTCTTCATGGATTCTTGTTGTTCAGACAGTGTACATGATGAATCCAACTGATGCCACTCTGGCATCATTGAGCGTTATGAAAAATTAAAGATGGCGTCCAAGATGGCCGTCAGTTATGATCCTAACACGGATATGACGAACAGGTTCGTTAAAGGTGTTTTAATTTTGACTTTTGATGGATGTTTGGAGGCTAAATGATACAGACAATTAAAATGGAACATTGTTTTGATTCAGAAGGTTAAAATATTAAAGATGGCGCCCATGATGGCCGTCATTTAGTCTCCTAAGACCTATCTGACCCCAAACGCAATAAAAATAGCATTTTAATGTTGACTTTTAGTGGCTGTTTTAGAGTCTAAATGATACAAATTATTAAAATGGAACATTGGTTTGATTCAGAAGGTTGAAATACTTACGATGGTGTCCAAGATGGCAACCATTTTAAAGCAAAATTTAACTTGAAATCAGAATCACAGTTAATAACATTTTTTTTTGATAGTTTTCAACAATAGTTGCATTCGGAGAATTTGACTGGCATGTTGTTGCTGTTGTTGTTGTTGTTGTGTTTCAGTGTTGTAAAATATTCGTGATGACGTCCAAGATGTCAGAAAAAGCAGGATGTGGATTGTGGAGTCGCATGGGTTTTGTTATGATACACTGCACTGAAAAAATAACAGACTTATTTTTTCGTAATGTTTTTTTATGTGTGTCTTTGTTCTGGTAATCATATCCATCAATCCATTCACCACTTTCAAGACTACTTTTGGCTGGATCTGATAATACGAACCTTAATATCATATTATTCTCATAAAAGTTCCTACCTTGGACAAACATTCTGTCAAAAAATGAAGTGATAAATGCCAGGGTATGCTGAACGAACGTTATCACCGAAAAATATGTGACAGAGTGCTTGCTCAAAGTACATACCTTTTTTAAATCAATATGCAAGAAACAAATCAGCTTGAAAGTGGTTTATGGATGGATTGCTAAACATTAAATTACCAAAAAAGAGGGAGTGCAGTGTATCAACAAAAAAAACGAGTAAGATATCTATCTGCATGCTGATGATGTTCATTACCATCATGACTGCTGGTTGGGTGTAACCATTAAAGACATTGCTGCTGCTTGGGAGAAACTGTAAAATACAGGCCTGTTGGTCCGGTGCAGTTGTAACAACCATTACTACTATACTAGTCTTGTGCAAGTGCAACAGACAGCACAGATGGTTGGATATTGCTATAACAAATATTAATACTAGTACTGGTCCGGTGCAAGTGTATCAGACATGCATGCTTGTATGCGCAAGTTTAACACATATGACTGCTGGTTAGGTGCAACTGTTAAAGACATGACAAATGGTCGGATGCAATTGTTACAGAGATGGCTGATGGCTGGGTACAATTATATATAACATTCATGGATGCAAATAAGATGAAACTGTAAGAGACGTGCATGTTTATAGTATGCAACATGTAAAGACATCACTGCTGGTAAGGTGCTACTGTAACCTACATGTCTGATTGTCTGGTGCAATTGTGTATGGAACGCCTCGACTGCCTTATATTGTGTACATTCTATTCGTCTTGTACAAGGGTCATTTTGTTATGTACAAATTCAATTCGTTATGTGCAAAATGTATTTCGTTATGAGCAAAATACATTTCGTTATGTGCATAATGTATTTCGTTATGTGCATTATGTATTTCGTTATGCGCAAATATATTTTGTTGTGTGCATTATGCATTTTGTTATGTGCAAAATGTATTTTGGTATGTGCACAGTGCATTTTGTTATGCGAAAAATACAATTTATTATGTGCTTAAGGTATTTCGATATGCACAAAAGGTATTTCATTACGTGCACATAGTATTTTGTTATGCGAAAAATATATTTCGTTTTGTGCATAATGTATTTCATTATGTGCATAATGTATTTGGTTTTGTGCATAATGTATTTCGTTATGTGCAAAATACATTTCGTTATGTGCATAATGTATTTCGTTATGTGCATAATGTATTTCGTTATGTGCATAATGTATTTCGTTATGTGCAAAATGTATTTCGTTATGTGCATAATGTATTTCGTTATGTGCATAATGTATTTATTTATGTGCACAGTGTATTTCCTTATGTGCACAATGTATTTCGTTATGTGCATAATGTATTTCGTTATGTGCATAAAGTATTTTGTTATGTGCAAAATCTATTTCATGTGTGCAAAATCTTAAACAAGTTGTTATATAAATACTGTAGCCGGTCTTGTATAAGTATCAATTTGTCTGGTACTCAAAACAATTTGTTATGTTGACCAAATGGTTTGTCATGCAGAAATGTTTCACGATTATGTCCTGTCAATTTCAAATTACGTGCTGTCTTGACTTCTTTATATGATGTGCAAATTTCATGATGATGATGACGATGAAAGTATCGTCAAAACCAGGACTTGTATTGTAGCTTCTATAGTTTTCCAGGATTGTTTTTGCAACACCCAACCCCCCCCCCCCAACCCCCCCCCCCCCCCCCCCCCCCCCCCCCCCCCCCCGGAAAAAAAACACTGTTTTAAACGGCAACGTCATTAAGTGATGAATACTTTTGTCCACCATCTGTAGTTGTTTTCTCCAAATGCACTCTTTATAAAATATTGTTTTCTAGAAAGTATGCAGGATCAGTGTTCACATAGAAGAAAAACTATTCAGAGATGTCATACAAGACAGATATGATACGTGCTGTAGCCTACCCGAATTCCAGGGTGCCCACTGGTCAGGGAAAAGTCAGGGAAATTTGTCAGGGAAAAGGCAGGGAATTCTGTAAAATGGTCAGGGAAATAAGAAAATCCTTAAAAGTCAGGGAATTTTAAAATAGTATTTGTTCAAACTCCGCAAAAATTGAACAAACAAATATAAGATGATGACTGTGTGTCAGTTTTTAATGGCTATTATGCGATCCAGTAATTATATAATATTGGTCCCTTTGCTATAGTTATTTTTATGTTGAATTTAATTGACCTAAGACCTTTTTTTTGTTTCTTTTTTTATTTTCAACTTTCATTGTGACTTACTTGGATATATGAAGGCTGAAGACACGGGCCGAACAGACAGAGGGAGACAGTAAAGTGCGGTAAAATGGTCAGGGAAGAATTATTTTTGGTCAGGGAAAAGTCAGTGAAAGGTCAGGGAATTTTATTGCAGACTAAGAGTGGGCACCCTGAATTCCGACCCCCCCCCCCTTCTCCGCCCCCCAAATATGTTAAGTAGTCCATGCATTACAACAAAAAATCGCACCATTTTGAACATGTCCGATATAAATCAGGCGTAGGAAGCTTTTCAATATTGGGAGGGGGGCATACCCAGCCGTCGGAGGCCAACATCAATATTGGGGGAGGGGGGGGGAGGGATTGCAAAATGTACATACACGCATGCATGCACACATGGATCTACGAAGTAAGTTTCTCACTTGAGGAAAATATGGGAAATAAAGTTTTGCCTCTATAATTGTATTTTCTTTTCATTTTAGTTGCCTTTTTGTGGGGCGGATGAGGTGTTGGTGTTCTCTGTGATTATTTCCCTATGTTGGAAACTCACTTGTTTGCTATTTTAAATTTTGAACTCCATTTCGGAAAGGTGACCAATCATACGATGTCTTAGTCATCTAGGGGATAGTAGCGGGGATTTGGGCTTATCCTTAAGGGAAAGGTCGCTGCTCGCTTGTGGTAAGGCTTAAAACATGTGTGTGTGTTTGTTGAGTCTTTCCAGCAACCTATCTTAGGCTTCCGATGTAATATACCTTCCGGGTTCTCATTGGTGTATATAAACCTAAGGTTTGCGGGGCATGCAGAGGCATGGCAGAAACTTACAGAGCAAGTTGATGGGGTTGGTTGAGGGTTTAGTTATTAGTTGTTTAGTGTTAGTGTTAAAGAAGCGGAAGAAGTAATAATTAACTCCCCCATCCCCTCGCTTCGCCGCCGAGATAGTTGTTATAAACGTCTTACTAATAATAATGTGTGGAAATTGCTTATTATACCCTGAGTGACAAACAATTATGTCTCAATCAATTTAGACAGATTATAAGGGGGAGTGGGGCAAAGGGTATTCTGCCCACCCACCCCCCCCCCTCCTACAAAGTTATTGCCCCCCTCCCCCCCCCCCCCCCTGTTCCTACGCCTATGTAAATGGCCTCTTGTCTAATTTTGTGATTATCAAGAGACATGTATATTATACCGTTGCGGATTGATCAGGGTTACCAGTGTGATTTATTGCGAGTCACAAACTACGTCACAGGGCGCGTGCCAAAATGTTATTGTATACATCGACACTCGGGAAAAGGTGGAAATTACACCATTCTTTCCCAGTGACATGATCATGCACGTTCATTTTGCGACTCACGAAGTAGCGAAGTAGCCAGGCCCAAAAAGCCCATTTGGACAACATAGCGAATTGTTTTGAGTACCAGACAACTTGATTCTTATACAAGACCGGTTATAGTATTTACATAATAACTTTTTTAATGACACGGCACAGGACCAAATAGATTTTGCACATAACAAAATAGATTTTGCACATAACGAAATACATTGTGCACATAACATTATACATTGTGTACATAACAAAATACATTGTGCACATAAGGAAATACATTATGCACATAACGAAACACATTATGCATATAACGAAATACATTGAACACATAACGAAATACATTTTGCACATAACGAAATACATTTTGCACATAACGAAATACATTATGCTCATAACGAAATATATTTTGCGCACAACGAAATACAATGTGCACATAACAAAATACATTATGCACATAACCAAATACATTGTGCACATAACGAAATACATTATGCACATAACAAAATACATTGTGCACATAATGAAATACACCATGCACATAGCGAAATATTGTTTGCGCATAACGAAATACATTATGAATATAACGAAACATATTTTGTGCAGAACGAAATACAGTGTGCACATAACGAAATACATTTTGCACATAACGAAATACATTATGCACATAACGAAATATATTTTGCGCCTAACGAAATATAATGTGCATATAACGAAACACATTTTGCAAATAACGAAATGTATTTTGCTCATAACAAAATGCATTTTTCACATAACGAATTAAATGTGTACATGCACATTATAAGGCAGTCGAGGCGTTCCATAATTGTGCTTACCAGCCCATTGGTCGGGTACAAGCATAGGAGACATTCCTGATCATTGCTGTCTTACTATGACTGCGGGTCTGAGGCAAGTGTAACATATATACCTGCTGGCTCAGCCCATCAACTACAAATGTGCATGCAACTCTTTACAGAAATGCATGCTTGCATTCAATGCTCCAAATGGTCGGGTGCAACTGCCACAAACATGCCTGCTGTTTCAGAGCAAAATTTAAAGACATGGGTTCTGCAACAGGCCTGATAGTCTCGTGAAGCTGTTACATATATAACTGCTGACCTGGAGTCTTGGTTATAGACATATGTGCTGGTTCTATGCCACATAATCGAGCATGCATAATGGTAAAGATGTCTACTGATCCTGTAGCAATGATGGCTGGGCTGCTGGTCTGGTATAAGTATAACAGACATGCACACTGATCCAACACATGAGTACCCAGCATTCCTGTTAGTCGGGTGCAATTGTAACATACATTATTGCTGGTGCAATGTAACAACCTGCAGGTTCTGCGTCTCGGTAACAGGCACAGGCATACATGTCTGCTGTTTCAGTACCACATAATTAGCATGCGTGATGGTAAAGATGTCTGATGTGATGGCCTGGTAGCAATACATGATTGCTGTTTGGTGAAACTTCAATAGATATGCCTGCAGACTTGGTACCATTCAATCAGGCATGCCCCCTGGTCTATTGAAAATCAAAGAGAAAAGCTACTCGGTTGATGCCCCTCCATCAGACATGCCAACTTAAACTGTGAAAATTTAGTAGGCAAGGCTATTGCTACGCTGTCAATGCAACATACATGCCTGCTGGTCCAGTGCAACTCTATGGCTATGTCCCTGCAGCTGCAACAAATATGTCTTCTGGCCTAGTGTAACTTCCACAAACACGGCTGCTGTTCAAACATGCCTACTGGTTGAGTGCTGTGCAAGATGGGTGTTGGACCGTTGTCAATCAGTATGCCTGCTGATCTTTTACCACTCAATCCAGCATGCTTGCTGGCGTTGTGCTTCACTATCTGCCATGCCTGCTTGTATGGTGTCTCACTATCAGCCGTGCCTGCTGGTGTGGTGCCTCACTATCAGCCATGCCGTCTGGTGTGTTGCCTCACCATAGACCACGCCTTCTGGTGTGGTCCCTCATTATCAACCATGCCCATTGGTGTGGTGCCTCACTATAGGCCGTGTCTGCTGGTCCGTTGCCACTGCAACCAACATTTTACTAGTTGAGTGCAGATAGAAGGATGTATACAAATCTGGTGCTACTTGTACAGAGGTGTCATCACATCAGACATGTTTGCTGATCTGAGCCCAAAATTACAATATTTCCTTGAAGTTAAGGACGAGTATTGATATTTCAACATGTTACATTAAATGTTTAATAAATTCCCAGGATTGATGCATTACGTATGGTCAAAGATATCATTGTGATCTATAGAAAAAAAACGAAACAATTTTGATTTCAAGTCTTCAACAAAGAAAAAAAGTTTAAAATCAAGTTCCAGGTCCTCCTAAAATTTGCCCAAATACTGCCGGACTAGTCCCTTTATAACACGTTTCACTTATAATACAGCGAGATCATTCTGGGCCAGGTCCCATACTTTCAGGGAGCTTATGAAATAATTTCTACCGTCATTCTCCTCCCTTCCGCTGATTTACCTAACCACAATTTTTCCTGGGCAAGCTTGAACAAACAGTTAACCAGTACTTTGTGCACAAACTTGGGCTTGTAACTGACAGCATAAAATATTGTTTACACTAACTGACAACAACCCTTCTTGAATGAAACAGTGGAAGGGAGGAGAATGATCGTAGAAATTATTTAATGATCAATCTCCAAGAAAGTATGGGACCTGGTCGGGATCAAACTGGCCACCCCAGGATTTGCAGTCAGATACGCATCTATAGTCAGACACGTTACAGACTGTGGCCCCGTTTTTGTTTGTATTATTATGTTGTAATAAGCTATAGTAATATATATTCATGTACATTTCTGCTGAATAAATTATAATGCTATATATATTTACTTTAGGGGAGAACTGTATTCAAAGTTTTCATTTAGTGAAGTACATGTATATGGTCGGATATACTGTTGAAAGTTTATTTTTTCGGCAAATACCGAATATAATTCATCTCATGGGGTGAAAATATCAACATTTTCACGCGTGCTACGCACACGTGAAAATACTGTTTTTTTCACCACACTCAATAAAATATATTTAGTATTCACCTCAAAAAAGTAAATATCCTCTATGTATGTTGAGAATGTTCAAATTGTTTGGATGAATATTACAATTACTCATTTTAGCCAATTCACAAGATGTTGGTACTAATCACTCTTTAAACATGCATGCATAGCTATCTAGTGGGGCAGAGGCCTAAAATATGGCATGAGCCTCAATCTACATGCCTTCCTTGTATGTGTGAACTATTAAGGCTCTATTGAGACTGTTCAGGCTCATCTGAGTCTTCATCTCTCTCATATGCCATTAGTACAAACTCGGACCCAGTACACACGGACTGGTAACTGACATACAGGTAAATGTATATATTGGAAACACGTTGTAGAGGCTGCGCTTTCAAAATTGAGTTATGTTGAAGATTAAATTATCACAATCTTATTATTTCCCTGCATTGATTTTTCTTCAAAAAGCAATGGTTCAACATACTTTCTTAATGACTGTATTGTTATTTATTGAAATTTTATCCGTCTTTATGAACATAAGCAAGAAACCAAGGTACCATTTTTAGCTTTTTTCAGCACTTTTAGCCGAAAATCGTCAGAAATTGACCTAAAAAGATGAGAAAACTTCAATTATATTTACTGTAAATTGTAATTTTTCAATTTTGCATACCGGGAATAACTTTGTATAATCTCGGGTATGTTTAAAATAAATTTTACAGGCTGTAGTACTTTGAAATAGCGCAAAAACAAAGCCTCAACAACTTTGTATTTTCACCAGTGACCAGTCCGTTTATACTGGGTCCAAGGTACAAACATCTAATGATCTGGCTCATTTATTGAGTTGGGAAGCTTCATTCCATCATGAATATATATCTGATGATGTCACATAATGTGTCTGTTTTCCAACACTGAAACTGCAAATGCAAGAGGTGTTGGAGATACAAAGGCAATTCTTTTAGAAAGAAGTCGTAACAAATTGTTTGGTTGAAAATAAAGTGTCATAATATTATTTTTCATTGAGACTGGATACTGGTTAACAGGTACTTTGGCAAACAGTGTACCAGCAGATGAAATGCTGCCTTATGCGGCATTTAATTTGGGTCTGCACTGTTTGCTAACATAAAGTTGATCTTTAGGGACATAAATAATTTATAATTTAGCAATTCTGAACTGTGACCCATTAAAACACAAAATGGACAATCCCATACTTATAATGGTATCAATATATTTGGGAAAGTCCATCAGAATGTAAAGGGTTAATACTATGTATACATTGTAGAAGCAGAATCTTTTTAAAACAGTAAAACCTGTCTTAAGCGGCCACTCAAAAAGAAGACTAAAAATTGGTTTTCAAGCCGGACTATCACTTCATGGTCGCTTAATGAAGGTCAAAAGTATTGCAGAATGCTCTCTTAGAGCGTTATGCAATACTTTGACCTTCATTAAGCTATCATTTGTCTTAAAGACATTTGTTTTGTCTATTTTTAGTGGTTGCTTAAGACAGGTTTTACTGCAATTATTATGCCGGGCCGCGTAGCGCAGTCGGTAACGTGTCTGACTACAGATGCTTGTCTGACTGCAGACCCAGGGGTCGCGAGTTCGATCCCGGTCCGGTCCCATACTTTCGTGGAGATTGATCATGAAATGATTTCTACTGTCATTCTCCTCCTTCCGCTGATTCATTCAAGAAGGGTTGTTGTCAGTTACAAGCGAAAGTATGTGCACGAATTACTGGTTAACCGCTTGTTCAAGCCTGCCCAGGAAAAAAGTGTGGTTAGGTGAACTGACCGTCCCGCAATGACCATAGCTGTTGACTTGGGACGTAAAGCAGCAAAACAAACAAACAAACAAAACTGCAATTATTAATATTCATGGTAAAGAAGAATAATCAGAATCTGTTCAGTACAGTTTTAGGAAGTAGAGGATCCTAGATAAATGCTCATGTATTATTGAATTTATTAAACAGGTTGAGAGAAAGAGATCAAACATGACGCTTTTCTGAGCATTTTATCCCATATTTGCAAAATTTTTTATTAATTAAAAAAATTAAGAGTGCAAATATCAAATTCTGTTTATCATATGACACTAATTTTAAATTGAAATCATGTTGTTGTTTTTTTGCTTGAAAAGTCAAAAATTTCCAGTATAAACACGACATAATTATGGGTGTCATTTCATAACACTACCAAAATCTCGGACCCAGTAACTGACATACATATATATTTGAAATACACTGTCGAGGCTGCGCTTTCAAAACTGACTTATGTTGAAGTTTAAATGATCATATCTCTATTATATCTCTGCATATCTCTGATTGTTCTTCAAAACGCAATGGTTCAATAAACATGTACTATCTCAAAAAGTGTATTGTTATATTTATTGAAAATTTATTCATCTTCATGAACATCAGCAAAAAACCAAGGTACCCTTTTTAGCTATTTTCTGCGCTTTTTTTCCGAAAATGGTCGGAAATCAAACTAAAAAGATGATAAAACTTTATTTACTGTAACTTGTAATATTTCAACTTTGCATAGGGGAGTAACTTTGTATAATCTTGGGCATGTTCAGAATCAATTTTATAGGCTGTAGTACTTTGAAATACCCCTAAAAGAAAGCCTCGACAACATAATTTTGTATTTCCATCATTGACCAGTCTGTTTATACTGGGTCCGAGCCAAAATATATAATTCACTATAATGGTTTATTGATTTTAATACATAGCTCTAGTGTTATATCTCTTCCAGATGCAATGTCATTTGATAAAAAAAAATATTTGCTTTGTTTTTTGTAAAAAATGTTGGCAACATTCAACAAAATCATATGAATCTTCATTTAAATAGCATTTCTGATTTTTTTAGCTTTAATATCTGAATTATCCATTATTTTTGCGAAATTCATATTTATTTGATTATGTGTGTGGAAAAAAACATAGTGGCTTTAAGATACATGTGTTTATGAATATTATTCATTTAGATACATTTGTGAAAGAAGCAAATTGGACATTGGTGAAAGCCTTGGTGGCTTTAGCAAAGTGAATTTTTTCAGGACTCTAAAATGAGCCCCAGCATGAGATTTCCAACCATGTGGTATGTGCGACCAGCAAACGCTCAGACCAGCCTGCGCATACGTGCAGTCTGATCAGAGCCTTTGCTAGTCGCTTGAATATTCTATGAGTGTTAACTTTCTGGCCGAACATCATTTGGAGTTTCTAAGCTTAAAAGGAGGCTGCACAGGCTCAGTTGAGTCTATACTTGTCGAAATGACACATTGTTATAAATCACATGTCGCGGCTCAAATTATAAAGAGGCCAGGTCATGAGATTTCAGTACTTATCACGTGCACAAAAGCCTCTTTTAAATGCCCATGTTAACGTATTTAGTGGGGATAGAGGTCTATATTTTGGTCTTTATCTACATCTTCAACTTAACTTTGTGTATGTGAGCAGCGAAAACTCTGGTAAGGGGAGGTCTCACCCTATAGGAAATTTACATAGGGTTCTGCCCACGCATGGATTTTTATAATATTATGCATAATTATTGCCTCCCACTTAACTATTCTATTTGTGATATAGTTTCTCACTTACCTATTTAAATGATCAAAAAATGACATGTTATGAAATCGGGCATGTGCTTATGGGGGTACCTTCAGTTTAAGCCGCCCATAACTCTTATAGTTTCATATATTGTGTTCTAATTACTTTTAAAACTATCTAAGATCATCACTGATTAGATATGCATAAAACAAAAATCAGTTTCTGTAAAGTTAAATTCAGAAAAATATGATTTTGTTTGGAATTGTGCCCAAATTTCAGCTTCATAATATTTTTTTAACAATTATGTTTTAAAATTTTGGCATGTTCCAGTTCTTGTCAACCTATGAATTTACTCTCAAATTAGGCTATACATATATAGATGTAATGCTAAAATTTTCAAGAAAATCGGAGACCGGTAACATGTTGTCCTAGAACTTTGAATTTTACAAATCCAAGTTTTCAGAAATGTAAAAAAAATGATTGTAGTTAATGAATTCAAGTGTTCGGTTAGTTTAAAAGCAAGTTTTTTGTGTTTGCTTTCTTCTATAAGAAAGATGGAATATCCAATATTGTTAAAACTATTAAATTAACATAAATACTGATCACTTAGGGAGAACTTCACCTTGTCCAACTCCTCATAGAACAGTAAACTTTGATAATCTTCATAATACGGTTTCAATACCAGATTCAGTCTAATAGAAAGTCATTATCCATAATTCATTCATTTTATTTGTGTCAGGGAATAGTTTGTTTCATCATTTCTTGATCACCAACAAGTTAAAATAAATATTTAATAAATATTACAACCTTATATAATCATATACCACATTCTGCAGTTTTTCATACTTTAAAACATGTTGCATTCTTTCCTGCGTGAGCAGGACAGAATTTTTAATGTTTCAAAGCTGTCATCCTTAATCCAATACTGACCACATAGAGAGAATTTCACCCTGTCGAACTCCTCTTGAAGTGGTTAATTTCATTAATCTTCACAATATGGTTTTATTTTGTTATTCACTTTAATATAATGCCTAAATACAGTATTTACCCATTTATGTAGTTGCAGGATCTATTGCTTTATTATTTTCTACCACAAAATGCTGAAATATTTAAAGAATACATGTACCAAACTCTACAATCATAGGTGCCTACAATCATATTCCAAATCCTGTAGAAAGTCAAAGAATCAAATGGGATAGAAAATTAATGTCCAAACTATCTTCTTAAAGTTTCATCTAGTACAATCACAACTGATTCCCTGATTAAATAGCCATTTACTTGACTGAGGAACCAGTTTTGAAAATACATCATGGAAACTCCAGATAGTGTTAAGCATAAAACTACAAATACAGAACTTATTGAATATATAAACAAGCGAAATTGCAAAAAGGGTCTGACGGTATAAGAAAAAGTTACAATGATCGGGAACTGAGGTAATCTGACCAAAGTCTTGCCCTTGCAACTGAATAGGCAATCAATCAAAACTTGAAGGCAATATTCAACCCAGGACTAAAACTACAAATATATATAATACTAGGAGAACACTAGGAAAGTAGAACCTATGTGCAATTCTTTCCAAAAGGTAGTAAAATTGCAAACATAGTTTAAAATAAAGTCAGTGCTTTCAGTTAATAAGTTTGCATGTGCATCTTGGTATTCAATGAATTGACAAAAAGATGAATTCAAATCGGTCATAACATTTGCCAGATATTAAATGCCTGTGCAACAGTCAGCCAATGGTACATAAAGAATCCCAACAAGTACCTGGTATTAAAATAAAAAGCTACACACTAGGCTATTCCAAACACATTGATATTTCAGGGGAAAATCATGCATAACAACTTAATATCATATTAAACAAGGATAATACAAGAATAATTAAAAAGGTTAGAGACACGTGCCATTGTAGGTAGAATGAATGTCAGTTACATATATAACATAACATATAAGTTTACAAAGGGACAAAATAAATGAAATCAGCGATGAAATGCCTTGCCTGGTCTAGCACTATTTGAGACTGAACCGTCAATTGAAACATTGGTATGCAAATACAAATCAAAATACATTTAAGACACATTCGGTGAAGAGATCATAGCACTGAATCCATTAATTGATGTGTTTCAACTTGATTTTGAGAAGTTTGAATGTTGCAGACTTATTGTGTGTTACTCTAACTGATTGTTAAAGCTACACAAGTCTCAGATTTGTTTCAATGTCAAATTAAATATGCATTTGTACACGCATAGCTTTTTATTATCGATGTTTATAATATTTTTAATAATAAAATTGCGAAATTACATGGTTCCAGAACAAAACTAGCCTAAAACATTAAATTATGATAAATGTCAAAAAATGACCTACATTTATATAATGTGTTTTCCTGCACTGTTACCGGTTTCAAAAAATCTCAAAACTTTCTCAGTATACAGAAGACATGTGAAGCAAATTTTATAGGCAGTATCATAGGTTGACAAGGACAGGAACATATAGACATTGTAGACGCAATTTGGCATACACATGAATTTCAATTATATTTTTTGAAAAATTTTACTTTAAGATTTTGTTAAAAAAATTGTGTGCATGTTTGTATAGGCCAAAATAGTATCAAAACAATCCATATTGAGTCCTTTGACTATTCCAGCTTAAACTGGGTGAGATCCGATAAAACTGATGTTTAAAAATAGACAAAATATTAGACAGGTGTCATTGAAAAAATGGAGTAAAACAAGGTGCTCTCCTGATGCCTAAAATGCACTATTGAAATAGATAAATGCATTTTTATAGTTGATAGGTCATAGGTATTCACCATGTAAAACTAGATGAAAATCCATGCGTGGGCGCATCTGAGACCTCCCCTTTGCACATAAGCTCAGGCTTGCCTGAGCCTTTTTTGCTGGACACTGTTATAACATTGGCGGATCCAAGATTTCTTGATAGGGGTTCAAATTTGCAAAAGGGGGTTGGATTTGTTTACTTTACCTGATTTTTCATAAAATTTTTGCTGATTTTTCTGAAAATTCTCCATGAAAATGAAATAATTTTGTCTCAAGGGCTGAACCCCCATGGATCCACCACTGGATAAGTATCAAAATCTGATGGGCAGCTACACGAGAAAACCTGTCTTCGAGGTTTCCGATGAAGTGAGATTCAAACCAGCTTTTCTCAGCTACTGAGCCTGGCTAGAAAATTGAAAGTTTGCTTGAAGCAAGTGTAGATATGATACTTTCCAGTAAGGGAACAACAAAGGTGCTGAACAATCTGGGTGCATGCACAGGCTGATCTGCGCCTTTGTTGTTAGCTAACCCCCAAAGACAGCTTTTCTCTCATCGAGGCCCATATTGAATTCAATCCCATATACACCAAAAAAAATGTTTTGATCATTAACTTTACATAGCTGCAGGCTACAGCAGAACATATTTAACTATAGTATTATTTTTCATTTGAGATTTTTTTGGAGAAAAGAAGATCTGTACAAAAATTTTATGCTTACAATTTAACTCAGAAAATACCCTCGCAGGTATAATTGATATGGTCTCAATTTTCCATCCAAAACTTGTTCGGCTGTTTCTCTAAAAGTATTACAGCTATTGACACTTTACTGTTGCACACAAAACATCAATGGAGGAAGTGCAGTTTACAATAGCCATTTCTTTTACTGCAGTATAATTGGGGTCATTTCCCTTTGATCACAGTAACTAATTGTATGCTAAGGTAAAGTATCACAGTTTCTAAACGTGCAGCTTGAACAGCGTTAGATGAAATACAGTAAAAGGGCCATAACTCTTACCTCAGTGTGTTCTAGGTTATTGGCCTTTTCACAAATCTAATCTCTTGGATCTTTTCAGTAGGGGTTATCAATTCATTGAATTTGCTCATTGTTCAATCATTTCAATCGATTCGTTTTTCTAATGTGTTTTGTTGTGTTGGCCATCACGAAAAGGAGAAAAAAATAAACTTTAATTTTTTATATCAATAGATTAATGAAGTCTTGATACTTTTGTCAAGCACAATAATTTTACTTTGATTTGGCTATTAAAAAATGAGTGTTTTCAGTGTTGTATTGTTTGTTGTACATAGATGAGACTCAGGGAAAAAAAACTGATTTTGTTGCATGCCAATAACAAAATTGCAGACCAACCTGCACAGTCTGATCAGAGCCTTTGTTATTCACTATCAGGAAAATTGTGATAGTGAAACTTTGTTACATTCGAAATTTTATAATCTAGCTAGTCTCTGTATCTTAGCAGACTGGTTGGAGTCTTACAAGGTCGCAAACTCTGAAGACAGATTTTCTTGTGACAAAGCCCATTCAATTCATAACTTAATCCCTGATAACTCAAAGTATCTGCTTAAAGATATACAATGCATAGTTGAAAGTTTTCAGGATTAATCCTGAATTCAGGATTTTGAGACTGACTTTCCATAGAAAGTCAGTCTCAAAATGCAGAATTTGGGAAATTAAAATCGCTTCTCTTATCAATTTCTAGATTCTTTAAACATAATTCATCATTTAAACTTGACATGATTCGTTTTTGTAGGCATTCTGCAAGTTTTAAATTTTAAATTCTAAAGTTCAGGATTTTTGAACTTTCTACAATGTGAATTTATCACATATCCTAGAATAACAATTAAGAAATAGATCAGCTCCAGTAGTGAATTGTTGTTTAATAATTCACTGTTTGGAGGTCAGTTGTAAAGAAGATAAAACCATGAGCGTGTAGCGCGAGTGATTTAATTTCGTACAACTGGCCGACAAATATTGAATTATTACTCAACAATTCACGCAATGGAGCTGATCTATTTCGAGTCTAACGCACAATAAACGACGAAAACACATTTGAAGTCATCAGCTTCATCCAACTTTCCCCCATTGCACTGAAGAATTTGCCGATATTTAGACTACGTCGCATACGTTTACATGTATTTGTAATGTCTTTCAAGCTTAAAAACAACGTTACACTGTATAACGCTCCAGTAACAAATGACATCAGCTATCACACACTTTAGCTGTGAATTATTGTTTGATATGTCACACTTTTTTAACATTGGCTCTATAGGAGAGGTGTGTTAGAATTAAATTTATAAACCCATACCAGCCTAGCGTCCTTTTGTGGGACATAGGCAAACAGTGCAGACCAAGATCAGTCATCTGATTAGGGTCTTCATTGTTTGCTTACAGAATGTTCTATTAAAATTTAAACTGAAAAATACCAACCAGCAACCTTTAAAAGGGAAATGTACAGGTTAAAATGATAAGAATGGGAAATTCCATTAGGTTGAAATGGGTTAATAGGAGAGTGGTAAATAAATTAAGAGTTGGTGTTATTATGGAGGTGTGACCTTGGTAATGCTGAAAGGATTCAAACCTCAAACTTTGTTCCTTGCCAAAAACAAGTAAGCATGATAAGGAAATACTTCAATCCGACACAGACAACAGACTAACCCACAGCACTCAGCTGCACTACAAGGAAGAGACATAGAACACAGACGGTAACCCGACAGCAACAACATAGCTCTCTCTTCCTCAGTAAGATGATTGCAAAAACAGAGAGTATACACTATGAACTACATAACAAAGCAAGAACCCAGCATCCCCCTCCCACCCACACACACAGGATGTGAGCAATAAAAACAATGAACCAACAACAACTAAATTGCAACCTTAAATCGGACTTATGATTTTTCCTTATCACCAGTATCTATTATTAGCTCACCTGAGCGGAAAGCACATGGGTGAGCTAATAGTATACCGATAGCTCCAGAGTCCATCCATAAACATTTTCAAATATCTTGAGGGTTTAACCCTTTGTATTTGGGAAACCCCTAAACGAGTTCTTCTGCAAATAGTGAAGAACCAGATGAAATGCAGCATAATGCTGTATTTCATCTGGATCTACACTGTAAATGTAAAAAAAGATCTTCAGACAATGACGCAATATTTTTTTGAAAATTATAAGCTGACCCCCTAAATATGTACAACGGACTATCCCAAGTTTGATGTATCAAACCAGAAGGGTGAATCCATTAGTATACAAAGGGTTAAGCAATTTTATATATTCACATCATTTATCTTGAAATAAAACCTTTTAACACAACAAAGAATGCAATAAATTATGCAATCACTTTATATAATTTCACATAAAGGTGCATTATCAAGTAATCTTAAAATGCATTAGTGCATATGTATGCGGATGCTTTCAGTACATTTCATAATGCTTAAATCGATTGGATCCCAAAATTTTATGCCACACTTAATATATGCGACATCAAAATTTGGCGATTTTAAAAGACTAACATGATGGCTACTCTTGGGAGCATATTCTTTTCTTTAATAGTATCCCTGTTAAGGCACGGTTTCCTCGACGTTGAAACATACTCCACTGTTCAAAAGTTGATTTATCGATACAGATACTAACATTCTAAGAATGTGTGTCCATGTAACTGAATTCAAAGCTGTATTTCGCAGTCTCATATTTTGGCGGATTTTTGTTTAAACTATCAATAGCGCCAAATAAAATACCCGTCAAATATAAGTGTTGTATAGCAGTCCGAATGACAGTCTAGATTCAAGCTAGTCTATGCAGTCAGATCTGTCTGAGTATTACCCAGTTATGCGCCTTACTTTGAAAAACAATTAGGGAGTATTGCGTTTGGCTTGTTTGACCTTTCTTCCATCCATCTATCACTCTTTATATACCCCCAACATCTTGGGGAACCCTGAATGCAAGCGTCTTGAAATGTCATGTTGATCATGTATTTTTCTATTGTCTGAATTATCTGCCATACTTGAGTTATGCCCCTTCGATAGCAACTACTT
Source organism: Loripinus fragilis (assembly GCA_964019695.1). Classification (NCBI taxonomy): domain Eukaryota; kingdom Metazoa; phylum Mollusca; class Bivalvia; order Lucinida; family Lucinidae; genus Loripinus; species Loripinus fragilis. The sequence goes on from OZ026525.1 coordinate 7,445,981, forward strand.
TCTAGGAACTTGGTGCTCATAATAGACAATAAATTAAAAACCTAATGGCTTAAACACGGTAGTGGTGCTGATTCAGTATTTTTCATGTTATATGTATGCTACAGAAGAACTGTGTCATAATGGAACACTTTATAAGAGTTATACAGAAAGGCATTGTCAGATCTAGTTTGCCCGAAAATTTCAAGCTGCTAACATTTCCCGTTTTGGAGATATGGTCTATAATGTGAGTGGTAATGGGCGCCACTCTGGCCTCAAAATTTTTTAAGCCTGAAAAGAACTTAGAATTTTTCAGGCTAAAATTTTGAGGCCATAGATGGCTACCCTGGTAAGCTTGAGTGACTAGCTGTGAATAACTTAGTTTATTTTTGGGATAATTCTGGCTGGGCCTGTGATTGTGATAGTTTCTTGGGCTATTGAGAATAACTTAGTTAATTTTTTGGTTGGTCTGTAATAGTTTCCTGGACTATTGAGAATAACTTAGTGTATTTTGAGGTCTATTCTGACTGGGCTTATAATTGTGGTAGTTTCGTGGGCTATTGGGAATGACTTAGTTTATTTTAGGGGTTATTCTGGTCTATGATTATGATAGTTTCCTGGGCTTTTGGGGAATAACTTAGTTTATTTTTGAGGTCTATTCTGGTTGGGTCTATAATTGTGATAGTTTCCTGGGCTATTGGGAAATAACTTAGTTTATTTTTTGAGGACTATTCTGGTTTGGCCTGTGATTGGGATAGTTTCCTGGGCTATTGGGGAATAACTTAGTTTATTTGAGGTCTATTCTGGCTGATCAATGATAATGATAAGCTCCTGGTCATATCCACTGGTTGGGTTGTGATATTAATAGTTTCTTGGGCTGTTGGGGAAATAACTTAGTCATTTTTGAGGGGAATAAAGGCTCTTCTGTGGTGATATATAAAATAACTTAGTTAAATTCAGCTTTGAAAATAACTTAGTCATTTTAAGGTGATGAAGGCTCTTCTGTGGTGATATATAAAATAACTAAGTCAAATTCAGCTTTGAAAATAACTTAGTCAATTTATCTAGAGTAGGTGTGTACTTAGATATGATTAGGCTGCTTGAAAGTATTTAAGAATTATACTTTTTCAGATTCTTGCATGAAGTCGTATTTGATAGCTAGTATCTATCTTATGATTAAGTTAGAGCTTCTGTTCATATCTTAGATAATCATCATTGGCATGTAATAGTATCGGGGTTTAATGATCAGATGTTGATGAATGTGTCCATATCGCTTGAGATGTGGATGCAATGTGGACCTTCACACGTACAATATGGATGCAATGTGGATCCTACACATCTCCACAATTTGAATGTGGATGTAATGTGGAGCAATGTGGATATATTGTGGAGCAATGTGGATTTCCACATTTCAAATGTAAATAAATGCATATATATTGCGTGTCAGAATAATGGAGATTTACGTTCATTCTTGGATAAATACAAATTATATGTGGACCACCACACTTTAAATGTGGATCCACCACATCTCCACATCTTGACAATGTGGATCCACCACATCTCCACAATGTGGAGTTTCCACACCTACACATTTGACAATTTGACTTATACCCTCTCTCCAATCAATCCCTTGTAGACTTGAGCATTGGTCTGCGAATAAATTTTTGGTGTATGATTGTGAAAGATTTCTGGTCGTATGATAGTTTCCTGGTCCTGCTGTGGAAATATATAAAATAACTTATTTAATTTCAGCTTTGAAAATAACTTAGTCATTTTAGGAGCTATAGTATGTGGTGATATATGGTGTGTGTAATAGTCAAGGCTACTAAGTACCATGCGTCTTAAGAGTCTCTTGGTCAATCAAGACCTCAACTCCTAGAGGCATCACTCTGTAGCGTTAACTAGTGTATAGCTAGCTGTCTCAAGCTTACTACTACTTATTTTTTAATGAAAGAACAACAAAGACTGGTGAACATTTCTATAACTTTATTGCCCCGCTAACTATAACTGATTACAATGACAGAGGATTAGGGCCGTCCCTCTGTTCATTGTTTACAATAAGAGAAATTAAAGAATATATGCCATCATACAAAGTAGAATTCAATTAGAATGTTTTAAACATTGATCCAGAGCCTAGTTGACTTTGAGTATATTTTGGTCCAAAGTTGTTCTGTTGCAGCTGACTTGGTGCATATTTTGATCCTGAACTCTGTTGTAATGAGCCTGATTCATCATCTTCATCTAAGGAATAGGATGGTGGGTCATATTCTTCAAGTTTTCCATCCAAAAGGTATCTTCGTTTTTTAATAGCATATCTTAATGCTTCATCCTCATCAAACTCATCATCATCTCGTAGTCTCTTTGCTGTAGCTGTTATCTTCTTGTGCAAGGGGTCTTTCTTCATGGCGTTAGATACTTTAAGGAAGCGCTTGTAGCGATCAATGACCTCTGCTCTGTATCTAGGTTCTAGTTTATTAAAAGCAACCTCCTCTGCTTCATCTGTTTCCATGTCTGGATGTTTCTCTACTGTATGTTGTACACTTTCATTGAAAGTGTCTTGTAGGTATCTATGAGCTCCACCAACAAAAGTTTTCCAATGATCAAACTTGGTCTTTTTTCTAGAATAATGTTGGTCTTCATCATCTTCATCAGTATAGTCTGTATCACTTTCGTCATGAATACCATAATCTTTGTCTGTATATTTCCCAAAGATATCTTCCTTTTGATGACTTCTGGAAGTCCCTGCATCCGATTCTTCAGACATAGTAGAGTCTTCATTTTCTGACATTGTTTCTGACTCCATATCTTCACTGCAGATACCACTTGTCAGATGTCGTCTCAAACTGTCTGATCTTGCAAACTGTCGTTCACACTTTGGACACTGATGTTGACCCATTGAAATCGTTTTGGTAAATGAATAGCTTCTCTCTGATTGTGTCCTTTTATACTTGTAGTGGCATAAAACCCACAGTTTTGTCAATATTTCTCACAAAAATATGACATTTTCTACTCTGTCTTATTATTTGCATGTACTTTTTTTGCTGCAACACTTGAGAGAGGACTGCATTTTCTTGTTTTGCTGTTCTCTTTTGCAGAAGAAAAACTCTTTCTTTTACCACATCTCTGCTCCATAATATTTCTTCTCTTCATATATTTCTTCTCTAATGGCATTCTTTCTAGTTGGTTTCCTATCAGCTTACGAAGCTCTCTGTGGCACATTCTACAGTACTTTGGTGGTCTTCCTTGCTTGAGTTTACTATCCAACGCTGTACTCAGCCTTTTCATCAGATATCGAATTTGTGCATAGCTCATATAATATTTAGTTGATCTTTTAGATGCAGGGGTTTTCATATCATCATTGCAGCTTGTATTTTTCTGTCTTGCTGAGATATCCATTCTTCTTCTTTAAGTGTTCAAACAACAATAAGGATTGTCAATCAGACCAATCCTATTTATACCAATAGCAAAATAAATCAGCTTTTTATACTGGAAAAACCCAGATTTTCTGAAATCAACAGTTGAAAATTCTCAAAATTGTTTCATCAAGCGTAATCACTATTTGATTTTTTCATCCGATCGAATATTTTCCATAAGTTCAGAAAAATCCTCAGTCAAGATGACTAGTTCTCAAATTATTTTGATATGCAAATTTGAATTTTTCATCAGATCAAATATTTTCTATAAGCCAAACTACTGAATTTTTCACAATGCGGCAATAGAAATCACTAGCCAAAAAAAATTGACAAGCAAATCTATATGAATTTTTTCACTTAGTGTCAGGCGAGACTACAATTTTTTGCTAGGCCTAAAGTGCAGGCGAGACAACATTTTTTTGAAAAATTAGCAAGAAGTATCAGGCACTGTATAAACAGCACCATTACTCCCCCAGTACTATCCTAACCTCGGAATCCCTGGCGATTGAAACTGTCTCAAATACAAGTCAAATTCCTGCATGTCTCTATGGACCAGAGAATTTGAGGCGGAGCCACTCCAACCCGAAGGCTGGCGCCCTTAAACAGCCGAAGCTGCTCTACCTTTTTAAATGCATATTCAACAGTTTCTGAAGCACAAAGCTTCTCTACGGGCCTCGGCGGACATATAGAGTACCAGTGGTCAGTTTTGTTCAACATATATCTCTACTGACTTAATAAGCAAATATTTGCGATTCATATATATAGTTATCCTAAAACAAAATGAGTTTGAAAGGGTGTCTCAATGTTACTCTATCCCATAATAGTTTTCAAGCCTTATAGTATGTAAAATCGATAACTTGAATATAAGAGCTATCTTTTGGTAAAAATTTGAAGTCAATCGGATAAAAAATACCCGAGCTATTACAAATTCCGCATATTTTTTACCGTGAATTTTTTTATTCAAGGGAGATAATTTATTGGCATGAAAAAGCAAGAACCGTATTTCTAAAAAGTAAAAATCTTATTTTCGCAATAACTTGAGTTTGCCTCGACCGATTTTCAAAATTTTTTCACCCTATAAAAGCTGAGAACAATAGCTATCTTATCACATACATTATATTTATTTTATCTGCAAGTGTAATATCATGGAAGAAGCAAGAGAGAAGAAATATTTGGAAATTCCACTTTCCAAGATTTTGAAGTTCAGACCGTATAGAAGATTATTGTTCTGCATTTACATCTTATTTTCTCATGATGAGATTACAGTAAGAGAGATTCAACAGGAACTCAATAGTCCTGAAACTTTTGAAGATTTCAAGAGACTTTGGTGGATCAGTATCAGATATTTGATGGAAAAAGAGACACTGATTACATTTGAGAATTGGAAAAGATGTGTCGCTGACAATCCTAGTGTGATTGAATTTCTCTACAATCATAGAAGAGACAGAACTTTTCCAGGACTATAAATAGTTGGACACCAGTGAGAGAGAATCATTTCACTTCTGACTTTTGAAGAGTAAAGATGGCAAACAGTAGAGATCCAAGGATGGCTAAAGTCTATGATAAGAAGAGCATCTACTATCATTGTGTATCGTTGAAGAAACTTTTATCTCAAGACGAGCAAGCTTTAATGCAGCCATTAGAAGATAGTTTGAGACAACAAGACAAGTTGAGGCCTCCTTATGGAGAATGTCACCGTTGTCATGATAGGGGACATTGGATTGGAGATTGTCCTGAGGCTCAGAAATTAAGAGAACAACAGATGTTTACTGATAAGAAGCCTACATATAGACAATGCTATATCTGCGGACTTGAAGATCATTGGGCTCCAAATTGTCATAAGAGAGAAGAACATTTGATGAATGATAAAGAATCTCAACCTAAGTTGGTGGATTATTCAGATTCAGAGAGCTCAGATGATGAAGATAATATTAAGCCACCACCAAGAAAAAGAAGACCTATGGTGATTTATTCAGACGATGAAGAATTGACTTCTCAACAGTCTTCAGAATCTACAGAGAAGCCACAGATTGAGTCTTCAGTATCTACAGAGAAGCCTTCAAGAAAGCGAAAGGCTTCCGACATCTCTGATATCACTCCTAAGAGAAGACATTTGGATACTCGTAAAATGAAGACATCTAACCCGTGGGAAGAAGCCTTATTGTTTCATTTGCACACCAGACTCCTCTCACCTCGATCTGGTGGTTTATTCAGACGATGAAGATGATGAAGAGCAACAGTCTTCAGTATCTACAGAGAAGCAACATTCTTCAGTATCTACAGAAAAGCCTTCAAGAAAACGAAAGGCTTCAGACGTCTCTGATATCAGTCCTAAGAGAAGACGTTTGGACACTCGTTCAAAAAAGACCGTAAGTCGTGGGAAGACAGGGAAGAAGCCTTATTGTTTCATTTGTAAATCAGCCTCTCACTCGCCTCGATCCTGTACAGAGATGGTGACGGAGAACTGGGATAAACAGATTTCTTGTGATGAACCAGACTCTATAGTGCATATTCATTAAAGACTTTAATAGACTCTAGGGACTTATAGTAATTCTAGTGGTTTTGGATTTAATTAAAAGTATGTTGTTGAAATTGTGTTTGTTTTTATTTTGAGGTTATTCTTTAACGAAACTAATTGAGTAGCCCTAAAAAGGACTGTTTGTTTTAAAGTCTCCTAAGTAACAAAAATATTTCTTACTTAGAAGATTTTAAAATAGGTCGCACAATGGCTACAGGTTTTCTGGATCCAATCCCTCTGCGAGCAAGAAATTGCTCCAATCTCAACTTATTTTGTTGTTTCTCCACCTCTTTCCAATCTTTTCGCTGCAAAGCAGCACACAACTTAGTCAAACTGAATTTTTCAAAGAACTTCATTTTTTTAGAGAAACACAAAGTACATTGGGTTATATAGTAGTATAGGTGGATTGACCTACATTCTACTCCTACGCTAGAGAGAGCAACTAAAATCTGATTGGTCCATTAAAAGATCACGCCATAATCACCCCATTACTGTAACCATGATTAGGAAATACTACAATCACACATATATTAGGCATAGCCTTACATACAAAACTAAGTGCAACATATTTAGCTATTCATTCTTGAAGAAATAGGTGGCCCTGAAAAGGGCCAGTTTGGTGGTTATATTACCACAAAGACTTTATTTTTAGGAGCAGGGACATCTACTGGGGCGGCCACCACAGGCAGGACACCGCACACCCCACTGTTCAACCGTAATTGTCCTTCTCACTGGTATGTAGAAGGGCATATCATCTGCTTCCGCATCCCAATCCTCAGAAGGATGAGGTGTGGGGGGAGAATTATCCCCCCAATCTTCCTCCTCATCACTGATAGTCTCCACCTTCACTTCTGTCTTTACATCATTTATCAAATTTTCTACCCTCCGACTCATCTCCAACATCTTCTGATGATTCTCAATCATCTGTAATAGAAGTTCACCCATATCTTTCACAGCATTCACAGTCTCCAGTAACCTCCTAGTAGCATCAGCCATAGTCTTGCCCTGCTCCTCCAATTGCTCCAAACGCGAATCCATATTGCTTGCCATGTTGTTGTTGTTGTGTAACACAAGAACAGAATGAAGAATTTGAGATTTGAAACCAGCTTTTATAGTTTTCAAAGGGATTGACCTACATTGAACTCCTGCGCTAGAGAGAGCAACAATACACTGATTGGTCAGTTCATTTATTTTTTGTCCAATCAGTGTTGACTTGATTTCTTAAAGCGCGGGAACTTTAAACTAGGTCAATCCATTCGACAAGTATAAAAGGCTCAAACACACTACATTTTTCAACATTCATAATCATGGAGCCATCACTAACACTGGACGATATGATCAACAATCCTGATATTCTACTATCAGCTGTGAATGAGACGTTTGCTAACGATATGACACAACAGTATTATACGCCGCAAACACCCTCAACATATATACCTCAACCTGTTCAGCAGATGCCACAGAAACAACAGACAAAGACTCAAGTCATAGAAGTCCTTCTCAAGGAAGTCAATGAGTTAAGGTCTAGAGTGAAGAAGTTAGAAGAATTATCTCAACAGCGATCGCAGCAGCAAACGTTTGAGATACAGCCCATCCAGATACCAATAAGACTTGACATTATGACCAATGACCAAGAGACTAGTCAAAACGTAGGAGTTGGAAAAGCAACTAAGAAAATTAAAATGACCAAGAAGAAGTGCTAGAAATAACTAGACAATCAACAAACAGCCCTTTTCAGGGCTACCACTTCCCTAGAAAGAATATCACTAAACTTGCTAAACAATATACACTAGTTAACGCTACAGAGTAATGCCTCTAGGAGTTGAGGTCTTGATTGACCAAGAGACTCTAAAGACGCATAGAACGTAGTAGCCTTGAGTATTACACACACCATATATCACCACATACTATACCCCCTAAAATGACTAAGTTATTTTCAAAGCTGAAATTAACTAAGTTATTTTATATATCACCACAGCAGGACCTTTATTCCCCTCAAAAATGACTAAGTTATTTCCCGATAGCCCAGGAAACTATTATAATCACAACCCAACCAGTGGATATGACCAGAAAACTATCATAATCATAGACCAGAATAACTCTCAAATAAACTAAGTCATTCCCAATAGCCCACGAAACTACCACAATTATAGGCCCAGTCAGAATAGACCTCAAAATACACTAATGTATTCTCAATAGTCCAGGAAACTATTACAGACCAACCAAAAAATTAACTAAGTTATTCTCAATAGCCCAAGAAACTATCACAATCACAGGCCCAGCCAGAATAATCCCAAAAATAAACTAAGTTATTCACAGCTAGTCACTCAAGCTTACCAGGGTAGCCATCTATGGCCTCAAAATTTTAGCCTGAAAAATTCTAAGTTCTTTTCAGGCTTAAAAAAATTTGAGGCCAGAGTGGCGCCCATTACTACTTATGACGTTATCTTAAGCTGTGTACCTGCTGGGTAGAATGAAACAACAGACTCATTGGGAAATAGTTCTCCTTTTTCCATGCAATGGATCAAAACTGTTGAAATCACATGATCCCCACCCCTACCTGCCCTCTGACTTTGCCCATCTTACGCCAAACTGGTAGGCTACCCCAGCACAGGATGGTACATAGCAGTTTCACCCCCTAGACAAGAAACATGTTTGACAACTTTACATAAGAGGTCAAGTTCAAGCTGAAAGGCGGTCACTCACATCACGATCGGTCAGAATTAAAACTTTGTCCCGCAGATTTTGTTTTTTATTTAACTCTTTGTCCAGCTGCATGATTCAAGTTGTTTTTAAAACTGTACTGATAGGCTGAAAGAAAACAGTGTGGACCCTATCAGCTGGCTTCACGAAGCCAGCTGATAGGGTCCACACTGTTTTCTTGATATACAATGCTACATTTTGTATCAAAACCCTTGTTTGGCATGGGAAGGATTTAAGGGTGTATTACATTGCCTGATCTTCCTTCTTTAAGCTTCATTAATAGAGGTGTATGCTTAAATGGGGCTGGCATTCAAAAACAAATATTTTCTTTTGTTGAATACAATATTTGGATTAGAGGACAATGTTTTGATAGATTTAGGCGTCGGCGATAGACCGTACTTGACCAAAGATGACCGGTGAAAGATTCAATGCCAACTCCTGTCCAGTATCGTTGTCTATGGTGATCTTTTCATGATTTAGGCAGTCTTGTAAGAAATTTGATCCAATGTTTTATTTGTCATAAAAAGTAAATTCTCATATAGAATCTTGAAATACAATACCGGGAAAAACGCAAGTTTTCCAGGCATCAGTCTTATTTCGAGCATTGTTTCTATATGCTGCTTAGACTTAATGCATTACTTCTTAATGCAGCCTTGTGTATTTCCAGCTTATCTGCGCTCATCTAAACTCATGTTTAAGAATTTAAAAGTTAGGATACATAATGCAGAATGTAACAGTTTTAGAACAAACCTCATTAGACACAAGTTAGTGGAGGGACAGCCGGACAGACAAACAGAAAGTTGACCTTTTTTCTCTCCAAATAACAGTCATTGTTTGCGAATAAGCGTTGACCGCAAAACCACGCTGCATCCTCTAGAAATGTGGTATGGTTCACTAGTCGGGTGTCTCATGGGGAGAAAAACACCTTGTTGATCTGACCAACTGTTTGATTTAAATTTTCTCAGCTACCGCAATTAATCTAATTATTCGGGTACCTGAACTCCGTTTAATTAGAACTATATGTAGTTCCGTATGCATAATACAACCTGATGCGTTGTGTAAAAGGTAGTGATATATTAGTAAATAGTGTAAACACTGATCAGAATATTCAGGAGCAGTCTGATCCGGGTAAAACTATATTCCCTTGCATATCTGTCCAAATACGGGTAAATACGAAATATAAAACAGCATGGGGTCAAAAGAAAGTTAAAAAGTACAATATTTTAAGTTTTCATTAAAAAATCTCATAAATAAAATTGATAAAATCGAGATCAGGTTGAATTTGACCTTAGATGGGATGATCAAACAAGAAACATATAAATCTTAAAGAGATAAAGCATACTGTCATGTCTATGTTAGTCTTGTGACATACAAGCGTCATTAGGCGACCATTGACTTCAGAATCTACTCCATGAAAGTCCAGCGATAAGAATCTTAATTCATACAATGAGAATATATCGTTTCTAGTGTATAGCAAAAAGTGATACTCCCTTTATAGACTGGATGCCCCTAAACGGGTCATTTTGCAAACAGTGAAGCTCAGATGAAATGCCGCAGTGAGCGGCATTTCATCAGGGTCTGCGCTGTTTGCTAATATTAACCCAAATGAAATGTCACAGTGTGTTGCATTTCATCAGGGTCTGCTCTGTTTGTTAATGCAATGTTTGCTGTTTGCTCATCTTCAGAAAAGGGAATATATACAGTCGGACATAAATTAAGGAAATCACACAAAAATAGGGTATCTTAGCAATACTTGTCCGGATTCCCTGTAAAAACACAGAGCTACCAAGCCAGCATTCAATGTTAGGCCATCCGATGATTGGCACGCCAGTGAAACGTCATTTAAATGGCGTTTCGATGGCGGGCCGATGTTAGCCTGCTTTTAGTAGTATTTGGCTCCTCTCATCAACTAAAAAACGTTGGCAAAGTTGGAACCCCTCAGAAAAACTTTCTAGATCCGCGCATGTCACTTGAAGCGGATCTATATGCAATGATACCATAGCCTTTCGTATTTCATTCCTACAAGTCTTTCACGTTCAAATATGTTCATATATTACACATGAATCAAATCCCTCCAAACGCCATATACGACAGTTTGACCACTGTATCAAGGACGTGTACACAAATCCAAAACTCCCTCTGAGGCCCTAGCGTGAAGCTCGTGTAATTTTAAGGGGTGTTTAGACGGCATGATTTTGTCAGCCTGACTGTCATGCATTACAAATCAGCTCGTGTGAACACTGCTATTACTCATGCATGATTTTTAAAGTGAGGACGACAAGTCATGGGGAATAGAGCTTTTTTTCTATTCGACATTACAAAATCATGATGAATTAGCCAATCAACATTAAGGTCACTGAGGTTAATTGCTTTACAGTTAAAACACATGCCAGTATTTTGTCCGGCAAAATGATGCCTGCTTATTAACCTAGTGCACTTCAGACAAGATCTTATCATGGAAGCAAACACTATATGAACCCTGACCAGACTGCTTCCAGGCTGATTTGTGTCCATATTGTTTCCCATAAAGACTACCTAAGAAGATAAGCAGATGAGATAGCAGATGACACAAGTCATGACTAGCGGGAATGAATTTCAACACATTTTCTTAGGTATAGCAATGAAACGATGTACATGTAGAGCATGATGAGATAGCTCAAGATCTACACTGTTGAACGAAATCACACATCACACTGTAATGCCGTCTAAACAGAAAAAGATATGCATGACTGTAAAAAAGAGGCATAAGCTTTACCTTCGTGCTCGCAATTCAAAGGACCCTGATGTCAAGATTCATTACAAGCGGTTCAGAGCACAAGTTCAGAAGATATTGAGAGATGCCTATTGGAAATACGTTTCCAATATATTTACGTTCGAGAACGATAGCTCAGATCCCGACACTCCTAACCTGAAAAGATAAAAAAAGTTTTGGTCATTTATCAAATCACTTAAAAAATACGCGTTTGGGATCACATCACTCAGAGAAAACGGAAATCTTAAGACAGATTCTAAGGAAAAAGCCAACATTTGTAATAGGTAATTCCAATCAGCCTTCACACGTGTAGATGACTCTGACCCGCCCTCGAAAGGGGCTAGTCCGTTCTCCTCCATGGGGGACATAACAGTTGACCCGAAGGGGGTCCCCAAACTGTTGGACGGACTAAATGTTCATAAAGTCTCTGGTCCGGATGGACTGAATGCCAAAGTGCTTAAAGAGTGCAGCAATGAGATCTCTCCAATACTGGCACTTATCTACAATGAGTCTTTAGCTCGGGGCGATGTACCAGATGAGTGGCGACAAGCAAATGTTTCTCCTGTCTATAAAAAGGGTGAAAAATACGATGCTGCTAACTACAGGCCTGTGTCGCTCACATGCATCTGCTGCAAAACCCTAGAGCATATTTTAGTCAGCAACATCAACAAACACTTAGCCTTAGATAGCATACTTGCTGACTGTCAGCATGGTTTCCGAAGTCAGAGGTCTTGCGAAACCCAGTTGGTCCAGTTTGTGCATGACATCATCAGCAACCTGGATGGGGCTGTGAATCGTGGGCACAAACAGACAGATTTAATCATAATGGATTTTGCTAAGACCTTTGACAAGGTTCCACACAGGAGGCTATTACACAAATTGGAATACTATGGGATTAGAGGATCCACCCACAAGTGGATCAACTCGTGGCTCTCTGGGCGCACTCAACAAGTTGCTTTAGATGGCCAAGCCTCAGATCCAGTCCCAGTGCTATCCGGTGTGCCCCAGGGATCGGTCCTAGGTCTGGTCCTGTTCCTCATCTTCATAAATGATCTGCCGGATAACATCAGGTCTTCTGTTCGCAGACGACTGTGTCCTGTATAGGAATATACATTCACTTCAGGATTGTTTGACCTTGCAAGAAGACCTCTCCAGTTTAGGACAATGGGAAGCCGATCGGCAAATGAAATTTAACATAGCAAAATGTCACTCAATGAGAGTGACTCGGCATCAGCATCAAAAACAAATTCTCTCCGATTACTCACTACACAATCAAACTTTGGAAAATGTTCAGTCGGCAAAATACCTTGGTATCACCATTACTGATAACATGGATTGGGGTCAGCATGTCTCTGAAATCTCTTCCAAAGCAACTAAGACACTTGTTTTCCTTCGCAGGAACTTGGCTTTTGCATCTAGGAGTACAAAGGAAGTTGCATACAAAACTTTGGTTCGGCCTAAACTAGAGTATGCAGCTCCCATTTGGATCCCTCACTCGAAACTTCAGATTAATCAGATTGAGAAAGTTCAGAGGGCAGCAGCCCGCTGGACCTGCAGGAGATGGCGAAACACGAGTAGTGTCGGCGAAATGCTTAATGAGCTTGAATGGCCTTCTCTTGAGGCCCGGAGGGACCAGTCCTCCTTGCTTCTCTTTCACAAGATTCATTGTGGAGCATTGTCTATTGAAAAAGACAAGTATATGACCCCTGCTCACAGTTTGAAAAATACCAGGTCATCACAAAGTGCTCAATACCGCAGACACCAGACATACAGTGATGCCCTGAAGAATTCCCTTTCCCCCGAACTATTCCACATTGGAATAGTCTGTCTCCTTCTGTGGCCAATACCCAGTCCACAGAGGAGTTTAGGGCACTCCTTATTTAAACAAAAATTCAGCCAAAAGCTTTTGTGCTTTTTTTTGTATTGTTTTGTTTTTTGTGTTGTTTTTGTTCTTTTATTTTATGAAAATTTCCAAGTTCGCACTCCCTGGTGTAATGATCAAGTTTGAGCGAACCAGTAACAATAGAAAGAAAAGAAAGGACGACTAAATCATACACCCCTTGGATGTCCTTAATCGATTGCTGATAGATCTTGATGTGAGTGAATGGTACATGTGCGGGTATTCAGTTGGTAAGGCACTATGAGACATACACAGTACAATAGTGTAAGTTAACCGCAAAAGAGGAGGCAGCTAAGTTGCCATCCTTTTGGTGTAAACTTACAGGCTTGCTTTTCAACAAAATTACTTGGGGGGGGGGGGCAACATTTCTACAGTGATAAATGTTGAACGTTTCTACCTTTTATAATTGTGACTATTCTTCGGATCAATATAAATAATAACAGAATATAGCTTTTAACATGTTTAAAGTAGTTTAAATGTTACACAAAAATAAGTGGCAGTTCAGCTGCCACCAAATCTGTTGTAAAGTTACACTAAAAGGTACTTTTTATGAAGTATATTTCCATATCAATCCGGTTAAAGGAACTGGGCCTATCCGTTATCTTGGCGTAATGGCATTAGGCTAAACCTTCTAGGATAGTAAATGTGACATCGAGAGAAATCGGACCTATGTCGTTAGAATAGACGTCTAGAGTCGGGCTAGTCCTGCTAAACGAAAAGGGGCGATTCGTTCTATATTCACGTGAAAAATCACACATACAGTTGACCACACACACATAGTGTTTTTTCTATTCAGAATGGCGTTTTACGTTGGGCATACAATTCACAGGCTTGCTACACAACACACGCGAAAGGCATTACATGTACTATATATTTAAACGCGCGATCGCCGCTACAGAGTGGGCTAGATGGCTTTTGTATGGCATCATGAATCGTCGACCTTTATGCTCTCTGTATGCATACAGCCAAGGCACTGAATAGCCTTCATGTGCTTTTGCCGCAATGCTGATTTTCATGATTTGACTACGTAGTATATCTGGTACTTTTTTGCGATCTTTGGTCAGTATTTAACTGGGCCTATCCAAGATTATGATGTAACGGAACCGGGCTAATCAGGCTAGGTTCATAAAGGGCACCGGGTGCTTTGCTATAATCAGCTTTAAAGCCACTGATTTTCTCTGCGATCATTATATAAAAACTTATCTTACAAGAATACTCCATGTAAATACCTTCCCAATAACGAAGTATTAGCCTCTTAAAAACGTCGCACTCCCTCTGATAGTTTTCAGAAATTAATAAAGTGTTGTGTTTTGCACTCTGTCACTTTTAATAAAACTGTTCATTTTCAGCGCTTTGTTTCGGTTCTCTATCTTGAACAATATTTTGATCGATTCTTGACAGTGACTTAGAAATCTAGTCAGGGCTGCCACCACTATGGACTCCTGGACTTTGTCCATGGCTTGAACACGACTTACCCGACCTTGGTTTCGTCTATCATAAGACTCTTCAGGGGTTTCCTGTAATGTTTTGGACTCTGTGGTCGAGGATCCAATGATGCCTGAACAGCAATCACTCGTGCTTTATATAGCTGTGGGAAGCGGCTCATAAGATGGGGGCCAGACACAGCCCGTCAATTTCCAGGAATACTCTCCAGAAGCAAGGCACCACCCTGCAAATTCTACTACAAAGAAAGGTCAGGTCATAGGTGCAGCCCCTGAGCTGGTTTCTGAAGCTGGTGAGCCGAATTTATGCCGTTTTGGGGAGCATACAGCCTCACCGTTGAGGCGGCTCCCCAAGCCACTTTTGGAAGACAGGAGCACATTTATGTTGTTTGTTTGCATTGTTTACCCCCAAGTTATTCTAGGGAACCCCTTAAAAACTCTACACCCCTATACATAATACTGGTAATATCATTGTATAGCAAAATAATGAAAAAAGGGAAAAGGGAACATATTCATTTTCTTATAATCAGAAATGACTTAAACTTCACTCCTATAAACTTCTTACACCATTTTACAATATATATATACTATACCAAGAAGATGCATGTGCTTTACCATCATGAATCTAATGTGGAGTTACCTCACCCACCCCCCATTGACAAGGCCAAAATCACTTGCTCCTAGCTGTGGGACATAGAATCCTTTCTTGAGCTAAACTGATGCTCGGCAAACCCTCATCACCGTTTTGCATACCAGTGTAGTTAAGGAATTTTGACATGCAAATTTTTCCATTGTTTTGATTTATGAATATAACATACCAGCCGCTTCATGTGATTTCCAACAATGTGGCATTTTGACAAGTGTAGACTCAGACGAGCATGTCCAGCCTCCTTATAAGCTTAGAAACTCCAAATGATGTAGTTCAAGAGTTATGAATATTTTCATTACCAGTTAACAGACGGACTCATATAGTGATTATAGTGCATGCACAAGGGTCGTGCAATGTAAGTAAAGTAAGCAAGAAGGCAACGATCAGGGATTTTCTTTCGTATTGTAAGTGTATATTCGTCATGCGGTAAACATGATTTGGGTAAACTATCATGCCAATAAAAATTCAAGAGCAGCCCAATCTTTGGGAAGGTTTGAACAACTCAAAAATATATTCAAACCAAATGGAGCAGCTTCAGATTTTGCTGACTTGGCTTCTGTAATCCTGCATGAAACAAAATGAAAAAAAAAAGTGCGTTGTAACTTTCATACAGTTGCTATTAGCTAGAAAAATGTTCTCTTCTTTGTTTTTCCATTGTTTTGATTTATGAATATAACATACCAGCCGCTTCATGTGATTTCCAACAATGTGGCATTTTGACAAGTGTAGACTCAGACGAGCATGTCCAGCCTCCTTATAAGCTTAGAAACTCCAAATGATGTAGCACTCATAGAATACTCAAGCGACTAGCAAAGGCTCTGATCAGACTGTGCGTATGCGCAGGCTGATTTGAGGCTTTGCTGGTCGCACATACCACATTGTTGGAAATCTCATGTTGCGGCTAATTTATGATGTTTTAAGCCATGGTTGTTTTTCAAACTGTTTATCCTTCAATACCCAATCATTGCTGTTGTGGTATATCGTAATGCCTTTTTCCAAGGAGTTTCAATGTCGATCTGATTGATGAAATCGTCATCATAATAACATGTTTTGAAGTTATTGTATAAGACCTGCAGCAGGGTATAGCGCGTGACTATCAAAACATCACTCCTTTTACCCATCCTTCATTCACTTAATTACCTTGGCAACTTAAAATGTTAAAATTCAATTTACGTAAACAGATCTTCAATCATTTGAACATGAGATAAGTTACACAATTTTATAAAATCAGATGTAAGTACGTGATCAATGTAGGACTTGGTTTAAACATTTTATTTGTATACTACTGTATGTACATAGACCAACATATAAAGACATACAATAATATACAGTATAGAAATGAGATTCAGAAGAAAGTCTTTAGAATCTGTATCCCATTTTAAAATATATTTTACTCATTTTATCGAAATTTGAAGAGAAAACTATTTCTGTACCAATGCTAATTTTGGTACTCAAATGTACTATGAGAGTTTGGAAAATTTTCAATTATACGTAATATAGCAAGAGGTTCCACGAAAATGGAAAATTTCATTTTCTAACGTTGAAACAGATTAATATGAAATAGGCACACCTAATGGGCAACCAACCACTATTTGATCTGAGAGGATAGCACAGTATACGGTAATTCTTATCAGTCGGTACTCGTGTGAGTATAAAAAGTAAGGAAGAAGGCAAATATCATGAATCGATACAATTAGTACCACACCTGGCACAGAACACCTTATGAAAAGTGACAAAAGTGTTTCAGTAAATTGTCGTTGCTCTGAGTATAAGGAAATGAAATAATCATTCAAGCTATTTTAAAGGCGCTGGTACTCTTGAACGGAAGTTCCTATTGGATACCATAAGGATTTAATTTGAGCAGCGACATGTGATTTCCAACAATGTGTCATTTTGACAAGTATAGACCCCAGACGAGCCTGTGCAGCCTCCTTTTAAGCTTAGAACCTCCAAATGATGTCTAGTCAGTAGCATAACTCGCATATAAAATTCAAGCGACTAGCACAGGCTCTGATCAGACGTCTATGCGCAGGCTGATCTGAGTCTTTGCTGGTCGCACATATCACATTGTTGGAAATCTTATGTAGCGGCTCATATGTGGCCGTCTTTTTTTTAAGGCGCGACGATGCACGTGGCAGTTGGCGTTTGGCTCAAGTTTTATCACGTCGTGACGTAACGTTATAAGAATTGTGACGTCACGTCATGGGGATCACACAGCCGCTTGTTTGAAAGAGCTATCGTTAGGGGAGACCGGGGCAAAACAGTAGGAACGCAAAGAGCGTACTTTGAGTTAAAGTATTTTAAAATTGTAAAAATGCGCGACGCAAAATATTCCCTCAAAATGGCGGCCGAAAAATGGCACCAAATATTCCCTTTTTTAAACGCTCTTTATTCTTAATTAGTAATTAGTGACAGTGTATTCTCGCTATATATTTAGATTCTGCAACGTTTAATCGCCAATTTCCTTTTTTGAAAGTGTTTAATGATATATTGCTTTGCAACGAAATCAAGCTCTGAAATGCACCACCGTCAGGCGCTTAAAAACAGAAATGAAATATAAGCTCTGGCATATAATGGAACGTTTTTTGTCTCCAGAACCGATTTTGATGAAATAAATTAAAACATATTCACCTTTGCCCCGTCCATCTTTCAGCTGAGTATAAACGCGGGACAAAGCTCTAAAATGACGTAGTCACTAGTCAAAGTTGTCCCATATTTACGTCACAATATTACGAGTAAACGTGTTGTAATCGATATATTTTATCTATAAAAATGTGATTCTAAAGGAATAATGCCAATACATATTCTTCTGTAAAATGGCGAAGAACTGTGATGTTCAAATACCTTATCTCTGGGGCCTCAGAGGTGCATCCTAGGTATGCAGATTTCATTTTAATTCGTTTCGTTCGCCTGAAAATGGGCTTTCCCGTTACTTTGAAATGAGAAATCTTAAATGTTCCCGGGCTGCCGATTCTTCCCCTTTCGACTTTATTCTTTAGTCTTTAAATGTCATGCATGTGCAGATCCAGAGGGAGAGGGGGGGGGGGGTAGGGGGTCCGGACCCCATCCCTGGTAAATCACAAGTTCTATCAAATTCTATAGAAATTAGCATTTGGACCCCCCCCCCCCCCCTCGTAAATAGTTGGACCCCTCCCCGCCTCCCCGGAAAATTTTGGACTAAAAAAACCCCAAACAAACATAAAAAAAAAATCAAGGCTGTTTTCTCGCCGTTGGGCTTGGACCCCCCCCCCCCCCCCCCCCCCCGTCTCTGACAAAAAAATCTGGATCTGCGCATGCATTGACCATTCAACAGCTCACCCCCGGGCTCACCCAATGTCAGAAGGAACTACTATATGGTTATGTCTGTATCTTGGCTGATTTATCCACTAACCATCGAGGCCCTAACGGGGGGGGGGGGGGGGGGGGGCTGAAATAAACTTGCTTGTTCCCCAAAAATCGAAAATTTGTTTTCCTGGGTTCCATGTTCCCCAACATTTTCTTTGTTTGCTTGTTCCCCTCAAAAGTTGCACATACCTCCTCTGTTCCCTTGAAATAAATGCCCCTTTACCCTGTTTCCAAAAACTCATGGAAGGCCTCACCAACTACTAACCTACACCCCACCCTCAATCCTCCTTTTGATCTTATGTCTTCTTTTTTCCTAGCTGTTCCCCAATATTCTTTATTTTTACAGGGATAATCCTGGATGGGCCTAATCCATTTTGTGAGAAAGTTTTATTGCTTTTAGAAAATGGACTTTACTTTTGGCTTGACCCCATATAAATTTATATTCAAATTTCATGTGAATTTTGCTCTAATGTGGATATTAACTTAAGGATTCTTGGGCCCATCAAATTTTGCAAAGGGCCCATAAAAATTTTAAAAGGCCCATTGAAATTTTGAAATTTGCATGACTTTGAATGGGATATATGGGTCATTGGCCCATTTTAAGGGCCCATCATCATTTTGGGCAAGGATTATCTGTTTTTGTTTACTAAACTTTATCTTTTTTTTGTGGGTAATTTTGGTATGGGTGTGCGAGCCAATATTTTCAGACCAGCCCCAATCCGAATCATATACAAAAATATCCCTTCATATACTTGATTTCACAGAAAGTTGACCCATTCATAAACTCCCCCCCCCCCAAATTAAATTTTATAAAAAGCCTAATAGCAGAGCTCACATTTTATTTAGGTGTACAAAACTAAGAAAATGGGAGCCAGTATACGCCTTATTTCAGAGTCAGTGGGAACTTTGCTATTAAATATGAAATTAAAATACAATTTATTGATAAAAGCATCCCATTATGACCCAGACCCCAATTAATACATCATAAATATTGAATCATACAATATTCAACCTTCAAACTAGACCTAACCCTAAATAAGAGAAAAATGTTTTTGCTTTATTTTTATTTCATTTTTTTTTTTTTAAATTAGGTGCTTGGGGCTTGGAACAAAGACAACTTTAGTAAGAAAACATAACTATTTCTTGGGGAAAGGGAAGCAGGCTAATGTATGCAGGTAAACATTATGTAACATATCACAAACCCCACTGGCTGGGCCTCATTAATATCATTTTTGTAAAGTGTAGACTGAGATTGCTTTCAATCTGGATAAAAAGTTAAAGAGGTTTAAGTATGTATTCCAAGTTGCAGCATACCAACAACTATATACATGTAATAAGCAGACATGTTCTTATTATAAACCAACAATGATAAAGGATTCAAAATAAGAATTTTTAACTGTCTCACAGGAATCTTAGTCAGACTCCCATACATTAATTGGCCTTGAACTTCAAAAACTTGATGACAGTATAATAAAACACTGGTTTCAACTTTTAGAGAGATTTCATCAGCTGTTAACTGATCTGATGATTGTTTACACAAAATAAAGGTCCTGTAAAATTTACAGTTAATCAGAATGAAGCCAGCTGGTCTGGAACACCAATTGCAATTTCCCTTATTTTTGAAATAGTTACTTCATTTGTACGAAAGTATGCTTATTATGAAGACTATGGTACTTTATACCTTAAGCTACTATAGCCCCCCTCCCCACAGCATCTATCACCAATATTTATAAGAGACTTTAGGCCCCCAGATAAGAGTGGATAACTGAAATTTATTTTCTTATTTCTCAACCAAAACATATGTTGCGGGTACTCAAAAGAACCGTCTCGATGAGACGGTTCTTTTGAGCACACAAAACACATGTTTAAATTGATTGATAACTAGCCCTATGAGAGTATTAGATGTCAAAATAACTTGTTTACTTTCAATTACTGCAAATTGGAGAATAAGTCTGTTATATCAGTATTAAGTCTGTTTTGTTATTTTTTTTTCAATGATCTGTTGGTTTTACACAGTGCTTCTGAGAGTCAGAGACCCCCAAAATTGGTCATAGGAATCAAAAACTGATGCCAGCTAGTTATGGTCTCAAATTTGAGAAAGATCTAACCAGCTTTAACCTTTTACACCTTTGAAATATCATGTATTTGAAAATATTATGGAAAATGGAGCATTTGCTCTTTTGGAGCAAATGCTCCATTTTCCATTATATTTTCAAATTCATGACTAATTAGCTTCAATTTTCTTGAATTTTTTCAATGTTGTCTAAAATAGAAAATAATGTCATTATCTAAATATAGCCTATGAAGTAAAGGATTAAGATGATAAAAGAGTAAACTGAGTTTGTTTTTGTCCAAAAAAAAGGTGTGTAACACATATTTTGAGTTAAACCAAACTCTAGGAAGAATATATTTGTAGATTTTTTCATTTAGGAGGTCCTTTACAATAAAGAGATGTATCTATTTAAATGAATTTAAGTATGCTTATTATGAAGGATACTTTATACCCCAAGCTTCTATAGCATTACTCCCCAAAGCACCTATCCCCAAGATAAGACTATTAATGTGTGATTGAATCATTTCTTAATCAAACATATATTGTGGGTACTCAAAAGAACCGTCTCAAAGAGCACCCTAAACACAGTGTCATATGTTTAGATGATATTTGGATCATATAACTTTGTATCTGTTGGGGTCAGGTAAACACTAAAATATGATTAGGGCATGTGTATTCATCCTATTTAAAGAATCAAGCAGTAACTTGGACCAGAAAATTCTTTGTCTTGCAATGTAAATCTGTCTAGAGTTTGTATAGTGATACAGATGTAATTGTTTTCTTGATATTGCTGATAAACTAAACAGGATTCTTTGGCACATTCTGAAGACCAATTTTGAGTCATGTTCCCAATTGCAAAAAAGTATGTTTTTTTCCAATATTAAGGAGAATATTCCCAATTTAAGAAACAAAAAATTGTCACTATTTTGTGACAATGTACTCCAATGAATAGTACCTTTTAAATTCATAATGTTGAAATGTTCTTATTAGCTAAGTTTTGTTTGATTTGATTATAATATATGGTGTGAGTTTTTCCCCAATTTGTATAAAACTATGTGAAAAATTCCCAATTCTGGGGATTGGGTCATGTTCCCTAAATAGAGAGAAAAAACCCTGTGTCAGTTTTAATAATAGGTACTGTACAACGTTGTAGCTTACACATAACCTGTTCTGAAAATGAAATCAAATATGTTTTGGTATACTATTTTCATGTCGATTCAATGTCTGTGTTATTTAGGGGGGGGGGGGGGGGTCCATCACTGAAGCCCTCCCAGGGGTTGGGGTACAGGGGGAAAAGAGCATTCATCTCAGGGTAACAGAAGAACAAAGGGCCCAAGTAATTTTGAGGGGAAGGGGAACATTGGGGAACAGGGAAAATATGAGGAACAAGGGAACAGGTACCATCTTCCCTCCCTGAGAGGGCCTTATCAGTAGTTTGTAAAGTATTAATTAGTGCCTAATTGGGTGTAAAATGGACTATCGCAAGTTTTATCAACCCCCCATAGAAACAATCTGCGGGTTATATTTGAATAGTGCAAGACATTTCCTGATTGTAAGCAAGATTATTGAAAATCAATAAGACAACAGGAACGGCTTTCTATACCGTGTGCACTGAAAAAAGATTGCTTACGTCATTTATTTATCGATGTTGTCGTCATTAACCAGACGGTCAGGAAAGATAACGTTGTCATTGATTGAAAATATTAGTGAAACATGAATTTATCTGAGGTAAATAAGGCCTAGAGATCCAATATATATATTAAATAGATCTATATTTTCATTTGAATTTTAATACATTTATTGTGGTCTAGATATGGTTTTGCGCGATATGAACTGGCTTTGCCAGTCGCACCCAATCCTCGTTTTCCGCCATCTTGGAAGTTTGACCGTTTGAAGACCGTATGACCTCTCGAAGATAATGGAACGAATTTTGTCTCCAGAACGAATTTCGATAAATATTGGAACATTCGTTGTTGAAACCCTATATTTTTCCATGACATATATGCCACAGCGGGACCAAGTCGAAAAAATGAGAAATTTGATATCAAACGTGAACCATTTTTTTACAGTCACATCCATCTTGCAAGTTTTCCGTTTCGCCCATCTCGTTGTTTAAGAGCGTTGTCGTAGATTAAAAATCATACGCTATGGGAAAACTTGAACAAACGACGAACACAAGTGGCCAATTTTTAACAAAATAAGATTTGGGACATTCGTGCAACAAGCGGTTAAATTTGGGGTGTCGTTCCTCGCTTCGCTGAGAAAGCCGAAAAATTCGAACGTTTTTGTTGCTATGCATGTTTGATAATATTCATACGCCTTCACTACGCGTCCCGACTGAAATGATACATGGGACAAAATGAAACGGCGCGATTTTACAAACGATGATGCCATATATGACGTTTCTTACTCAAATTGAATGCGCATTTAGAAATTCGCCATATTATAAGAAAGGCTCAGCCAAAACAGAGCAAAGTTAAGTGTTTTATATAAACAATTGACTTTTGAGGCACCCTGAGTGAATTTCGAAGGTATCAGTTTTTTTATGAATGTGAAAAATGTGGTAGATATATATTTTAATTGTATCGTGTAAATTGAACTATATAGTACTGAAATGTCTCCAAATAATCAGAACTATTGTGGGGTGTCGTATTTTTTAATTGTTACGAGAACAGTAAACAAGAGGTCACTGGGGCAAAATGATACAGCGTGGTAGGGGCAAAATGATACAGTCTGAAATAATCTAATTTGACTCTGTTTTCAAGCATTTTCAAGATGTTTTTTTATCGAAACTGTCTATTCTTATCACAAAAAAAATTAAATGATACTGCTATGTCAGAAAAGTACCATTTTATTTTTCAGAATGTTAAAATGGGTGGTAAACTGTATCATTTTACCCCGTGGCAAAACATAAAACATGAATGGTACCAAATGTGACTCAGAAAATTCAGAAAACTGTTTGTGTTTAATCATATTTCCGTGGCGATATATAGCATTATAAATTGTTTAATTGTGTTTATAGTTATTTCTGTGCTACGTCTTGAATATTTGAATCTGAGATGAGAAAAGTCTTACCGTATCATTTTGCCCCGTGCACGGGGCAAAATGAAACAGCTGACCACACATTTTGAATGCTTGATTTCAAGCACTAATGTCACTTTATGCCTGTTTTCCTTTCTCTCAAGTTGTAGCTAATACTTGACAGTGTATTATACATTTAAAAGCAATAAGATATATCCAGTCATAAAAGTAGGAAAAAAAATATTTTAAAATAGTGGATCATTTTGCCCCGGTCTCCCCTAACGTTCAAGCTCATGGTGATCGAAAAAATCTCTCAGTCTTATGGTTAAAATACAAGTTAAATATAAACAAAACTGGCATCTTCGCGATTAACTTTTACTTTTTGTATTTTTTCAATGTTAATGATAATCACGGCACATTTTTCAATGGTAGAATAAGGTTCTTAGTTCGATCGAATCGACTCCATATAGATGCCGGAACTCCGTTTTGACAGAATGGAAATCGGGCCTTCATATAGCAGATGAATAGAACAGAACAGAGCCTTATAATCGTAACAGCAACCAACCCTCGTTGTTGCTGCTGCGCGGCAACAACTCGTTGGTTGGTTGCTATAAATGTATAATAGTTCGTATACATGTATCTCAATGTCAAAATGTAGTTATGAATTATTACTATAAGGCAATAATTGGAATCGTTTCGTCCTTATTATGTACTTCTGTATGATGATGGAGAGCTTCTTATTTGTCTCGTTGGAGAGATCTGTGTCTCGCTATAAAGTTGGTTCACATAATTGAGATCTCTTACAATCAAACAAGTAGTGCTTGGTAGTTTCTGGTCTACCACAAATGCATAGCGGACTGTTAATGTAGGGCCTGCTCATGGTATGTTGGTATAGACTGTGATGGCAGAAGACTTGGGTGATCCTGTGCACCCGCAGTCTCACACTAGCATTCACCACTAGCACACACAAAATAGCGAAAGTCCCGCTTGCCAGTTCAGAATAGAAATATTTTTATTTTATAATACGGACCCACCGGGGTTTACCTGTTGGATTTCTTTTGCTCTGGTATTCAGTTTTATCTACTGACGAGTCCATATCTTTGATTTATCTCCTTTTTATCTCTTGATTTATATGTTCTAGGAGATGATGCATTGATAAGTTAGGGGTCTTTCATGCAAGCCAAACATCTATGTGTCTTGATCCACAGCTGAACTAAGGGTGAGGTTGGTACGCCGTGAAACCGGTTTAAGCCCCTCCAGTAAAATATTTTTACTGACTGTTCCAAGGCGGTGCTTCTTTGGTGGATCATTTGTGTTATTTATGTCTTGTTTTTGTTATGCTTTCGTGCGCGTCTGTTTATTGATGCCTTATGATCACCTGCTGGGAAAGGACTGACCTCTTGACTCTCGTTTGTTATGTCTAATTGTGAACATGTCACTTTCCCATTGGTATCCTGGGTCAGGCGTGGTGCTTAATTGTATCGATTTCTGATATTTGCCCTCTTTCTTACTTTAAGTGTACTCGTATGTATGTAAAAAGGGAAAATGTATCAATTTGGACATTGCTGAGTTGTGTCGTAAAATTGTTCTTTTTCAGGTTGAAAATGTATGTTGATACGTCTTACTGACAAAGTATATTAAAATAATGTAAGGAGTTCCAGAGGGTCTTTTCAAATTTCATATATACGGGGTATTTTGTGCGTGAAACAATTTTATGTCACCCTGATGAATGTAAAAAAAAACCCATAAAACATCGGTTGGTACAATAATATATTATACTGACCCACACTTCCAACGCAAAATGTTTAATGAGTATAATCTTAGTTAGAAAAAGAGGTATTGTCGTAATTATTGTTGAGGTTCTGGAAGATGTTCACTGAATCGGGTAATGATTAGAATGATTAACTATGAATGATTGACTGAAAAAAAGTACTGCTTTCATAATTCACAATGAGTGTTCTGTCTTTTGATAAGATTGTGATGCAATGGATGAAATAATATATGAAATATTTTAGGTTCAGTTCGATATTGCGCTAGAAGTGTGGTCCAAAAATATAAACCGGAGCAATTTGAAATTAGCGAGAACCTCCAAAAAATAAAATTGAGAACAGAATGGGTTTGACCGTTTCTGTTCTTGAGAGTTATATTTTTAAGTCCAAGCACTGGACAGTGGTCTCGAGGTTATAAAACTTGAGTACAGTCTTAGATCCAAAATAAGCGCAATGATTGGCTGCTTGCGGACACGTGTCCGCAAGTAGCCAATCATCGCGCTTTATTTTGAGTCAGAGAATGAACTCAAGTTTTATAATCTCGAGGCCTGGTTTATAGGTGGCTGTCGATGTTCTGTGTCCCTTCCCCGCGGTGTCGTGTGTGTTGGTCTGTGACATGTAACTGCGACATTTCCTGGCCATACTCGCTTGCTTTTCTGCTTCCAGTTGCCAAACCCAAAAGTCCCAGAAAAAAATATTTGAAGAAATACCAGGAACAAAAATTACAATGCCTCCTTAAAGTTAAGCACTACTTTAGTTAAGTATTTATTTTTGAAGGATATGAACAATAACGTGTCTAACTTCTTAAATTCAAAATGGTTTCATTTACTCTGTAGTTCACAATGACACCTTTATCTTGAAGATGAGAGAGCTGGTTATTTGCTTTTGTTGTCTTACGGATAACTTGTTACTGTATATGCTCTGTGACTCTTCATCACGGTGCCGTGGGTTGGTCTGCGTTGTTTGATTGTGGTATTTCCTGATCATAGTCACGAACTTTTTTGCCTGGCAAATCACTCATTTAAATATCAATACTTTACTAAATGTAGAACTTACGAGGCATTGTAATTTTGAGCCCTTCATATTTTGCAAGTACGTGTATTTTTATTTTGCTTTCAAATTATATAATTAATGCATAAATTTGCGTTTAACACAAAAGCAGATGCATTTTACCATTACGTGTTCTGAAAACATTTAGATATCTTTACTTGGGTATAAGTGTGTGCAATCGCAGGATATGTGTGCATGTTTTCAATCATTTTTTTGGCATTATTGCACCTTTGAGTGATATTCCAATGTTCTACATCAAATATCCATATCTCATAATGCACAAAGTGCACATGCATGCTGATGCAATAAGGCAGATATTGTATGGTTGTGCGTATGCACGGCAGATAATTCACTCGCTAAAGCTCGTGGATTATCGTACCGTACATACGCATAAACCGTAAAATAACTTACACTTGTTGTCTTTATTTCCGTACAATACAGTAGCAAATACAATCATAGGCGCGTGTAGTATTTTGAAACCCATCTGCGATTGTAACCCCGTGAAATGACAATGGCCATCAAACATAGCGAAATTGGAAACCAGGACATCCTGTTCAGACCAACGAGAGCAAACCAGACCACCCACCCCTTAGCAGACATTGTTGTGATTTGTTCCACCACACGATATTTGGTACTTATCTCATGTGCGCAAAAGCCATCTTTAAGCACGCATTCTCAAATATCCAGATGAGATGGAGTTCTATATTTTGTTCTGAGCTTTCTTCTCCTTCCAAACTTTGTGTATGTGAGAAGCAAAGGCTCTGGTGAGTCTGTGTGTATGTGCAGACTCGTCTGAGCTTTTGCTGGTCGCCCCCCCCCCCCCATTCTCGTGCAGGCTCAAATTAGAATAAAACACCCAATATCATACATGTTCAAATATGGAGTCATTTTTGTCACGAAAACTAATAATATTTCATTCCGATAATGGCAGGTGACACAGAATATACAGGTCATTGCTCCGTGTTAGCTAATTTATTGCGAATCGCACTGCTCATCTTCGTCGCATTGGAATAGTATATTATTCGTTAACAAGAAATATCTTTAAAAAAGATATATGGACATATTTGATATGAGTAACGGGAGAATTTATTAAGAAATTGAGAAGAAAAAATATCGTATGTTTATGTCTTCGGTCAGCTGAGCTCAGTAAAGCGTTTGGCTTAAGGAACCTATGCTTTTCCAAAATACCTCAAGTGATGCTTCTAGGCTACATGGTTGCTGGAATATCGCGAAAACTCGGGTCAGCACGAAAAAATATGCCCTGCGCCCACATGTTGCATATTTAAACAGCTTGTGTCATACGTGCCTGGCGCAAAAAATCTTAAACAGTAGTAGAATTTAGTTGACCAAAACCTAAAAAATATAAGTTCAGTTGATCGTAACCTACAAATTTTGACAATTATTCCCTACGGAAGCGGTATCCTGCCACACATTTTATGAACCATCGTCGCAGATATTTCTTTACATTTCTCACGTTTTAGCTATCATTCTTTCAGCGTCAACGTGAAAATCATGTTTAAAACTAATAAAACGTGCAAAACAATAAACATAACATCTACTCCAATTTCACCAAACTCTTTCCCTTTTTGTTTAAAAGGCCCCCTTACTACCCTGAATAGTCTCGGGTAAAAGGCCATCAGTGGAATAGCACTGAAAATTAGCCGCTCCACATCTATACTGGGCTTTCTGCTGGCCAAGCGGAACAATGATATCCCTGTCTTCACTATAACTTCCAAGGATAATATCACATTCTTCAACTGTCAAACATGATGGCTGAAATAGGCCCCCTTCTCTCCACCACCTTTAAGATATTTCGGACTGCAGTCAAGAATTATTTTACTAGTTCCCACAGAGTATGCTCCAGTTATTTGTACGAAAATCTCAGCAGTCCTGTATCGGAATCTGAGCCCGGATGCTGTACTTCTCCAGCTGGGTTACCGAAATGATCTGAAAGAGAAGTAGTATTGCAAGTGATCTCGGAGCATAGCTCTAGTTGGTTATTATCATTGCAAATATGGGACGCTATTTTATTTATGGTCCGTTCTGGATATATCACTTCTTTTTGTTTGTCTCCCTAGCTCTGTCCCTGTAAAAGAATATCTTATCCTATCATTTTTTTTCTGTTGGACGTAGCCTCGGAGCATATCCCCTGTTTGTTGCTACTAACTTTGGAAGCTGCTTGTTCATCTTCCGTACTTTTTCCCTGAAAAAGAAGAGAACCGTTTAGGTTATTCACTTTCTTAGACTTTCTTAGTCTTAGACCTATTTTTTGCGTAGCCTCGGAGCTCTTGCTTGTTGCTACTTATTTGGAATGCAGTGCAATTCTCAGGTCACCCTCAAGACTCTTGAATGGAATCCAAGCTGAATATGGTTAGACATCTTGCAGACTTGGCACCACAACTGAATGATCGAAACAGAATATGCCGCTTTGTTCCTGTTTGGCTAAAGATCTGCCTTTGACGGGGTAGTACCATTCTATCGCAGCCTCTGGGTCCTCCGCTGTCAACTCTTGTTCATGTGATGATTCATCCCTATCATACAACTGGGTTTGAATGTTAGGTCAATCCATTCTTCATACTCTTGTGAGGTATTGAGTGCTTCTGTGTTAATCTTGGATAATCCGAACAGCTGGTCGTACATGCAGTCTATATAATCTTCACAGCTTTTTGAATCCTGACCTTAGGTCTTTTGATCCCATTCTGTCCCACCAAAACTCAATGAACTTAAGTTTGACTCCTGAATCTCTGGATGAATTTCAAGGCTATTGCCTGGCACTGACAGAGGCTCTGTTGGTTCAGTAGGATAAAGACGGGATACAGTCTGAATTCCTTTATTGAAGCCTTAGTGGGTGCATAAAACTGGGCGCTTTGTGCGCGCTCCATATGCCTGAGGCGGGGGCCGCACTGCGCCGACATTATAACCGAAATAGTAGTAATAGCTCTGTAGGTTCTGCCCAGAGTCTTTTCTCGATCTCTTCAACTGGCACCCTGTCTCTATGAGGTTTTTGTACGCCTTTCCCTTCTTCTGGCAATGGTAACAGACTCCAGATAGTTTTAAAGCCATCTTTTTTTAGATTTGTTTTTAAAACAAGTCCCTCTTCCATATTTTTAGCAATAATTTTCTCGGACTAAAGTCCTTTATCTACTTTTGTTTAACTCCGAAAACAGATCTTTTCCAGCTGAATTTGAAGAACTGAGAATGAACTGTCTTGACAGGAAACCTGATGAAATACACCTATTGCCTACCGGCATTCTGCGAGACTCTCTATTTCGTTCAGCTACTGGTGGTACCTGAAATGAAAATAACTGCTCATTCTTGCCCAGTGTGCCACAAGATAAATTCTCCAGTGCTGGAACACCTGTACCCAACGTTTCAATTTTCTGGAATTGGCCATGAACCATTGCATTATCCCCTGAAAAATTAAATGGCGAATAGCTGTCATTTGATGTATGTTTTGCAAGGGAAAGCAGCAGAGTAGCTAGCTTATCTGAATGACCTGAAAACCAACCTCCCATATTATGATTTGATCATGCAAATGCAAAAGCATATGGAATCACGGGATCTCTCTGATCCGCAGTTTAACCAGTTGCATCCCCATTTGAACATTTGATAGTCATATAGACTGTTCATGCACATTCACGCCTTATTTGCAGGATATTGATTATCAGTTATCTTTATATTGCACTCAAATCATAGGCACACAGCACCAATCATCCTTTCAGGGACCCCGCAAACTCAGGAACAGCTTATCACAGTTTAAAGCTATGGTTTCCGCTTTAATTGCACGACGGTGGGTCAGGCCTCAAAATTAGTAAGAAGACAATGATCAGGAATCAAACTCAATGATGGTTCTGATTTTAAGCTTTAATCGGTGATTTGGTACCTTATGCTTTGCTGTAGCTGGGCCCACTTTGGCTCAACTTGAGGTTTTCATTAGCTCAGACTATCTATGAGTTGTGGGCCAATTTCCTTGTTTCGTCATAGCGAGTTAATTTGGTAAGATTGTTTTTCTACGATGACACATTGAAATAGTTAGGAAGCCTCCATGCGCTAAACTTGTTTTATGCTTCAACAACAGCATAGCCCCTGTTTGTTGTTACTAATTTTGGAAGCTGCTTGTTCATCTTCCGTACTTTTTCCCTGAAAAAGAAGAGAACCGTTTAGGTTATTCACTTTCTTAGTCTTAGACCTATTTTTTGCGTAGCCTCGGAGCTCTTGCTTGTTGCTACTTATTTGGAATGCAGTGCAATTCTCAGGTCACCCTCAAGACTCTTGAATGGAATCCAAGCTGAATATGGTTAGACATCTTGCAGACTTGGCACCACAACTGAATGATCGAAACAGAATATGCCGCTTTGTTCCTGTTTGGCTAAAGATCTGCCTTTGACGGGGTAGTACCATTCTATCGCAGCCTCTGGGTCCTCCGCTGTCAACTCTTGTTCATGTGATGATTCATCCCTATCATACAACTGGGTTCGAATGTAAGGTCAATCCATTCTTCATACTCTTGTGAGGTATTGAGTGCTTCTGTGTTAATCTTGGATAATCCGAACAGCTGGTCGTACATGCAGTCTATATAATCTTCACAGCTTTTTGAATCCTGACCCTAGGTCTTTTGATCCCATTCTGTCCCACCAAAACTCAATGAACTTAAGTTTGACTCCTGAATCTCTGGATGAATTTCAAGGCTATTGCCTGGCACTGACAGAGGCTCTGTTGGTTCAGTAGGATAAAGACGGGATACAGTCTGAATTCCTTTATTGAAGCCTTAGTGGGTGCATAAAACTGGGCGCTTTGTGCGCGCTACATATGCCTGAGGCGGGGGCCGCACTGCGCCGACATTATAACCGAAATAGTAGTAGTAGCTCTGTAGGTTCTACCCAGAGTCTTTTCTCGATCTCTTCAACTGGCACCCTGTCTCTATGAGTTTTTTGTACGCCTTTCTCTTCTTCTGGCAATGGTAACAGACTCCAGATAGTTTTAAAGCCATCTTTTTTTAGATTTGTTTTTAAAACAAGTCCCTCTTCCATATTTTTAGCAATAATTTTCTCGGACTAAAGTCCTTTATCTACTTTTTTTTAACTCCGAAAACAGATCTTTTCCGGCTGAATTTGAAGAACTGAGAATGAACTGTCTTGACGGGAAACCTGATGAAATACACCTATTGCCTACCTGCCTTCTGCGAGACTCTCTATTTCGTTCAGCTACCGGTGGTACCTGAAATGAAAATAACTGCTCATTCTTGCCCAGTGTGCCACAAGATAAATTCTCCAGTGCTGGAACACCTGTACCCAACGTTTCAATTTTCTGGAATTGGCCGTGAACCATTGCATTATCCCCTGAAAAATTAAATGGCGAATAGCTGTCATTTGATGTATGTTTTGCAGGGGAAAGCAGCAGAGTAGCTAGCTTATCTGAATGACCTGAAAACCAACCTCCCATATTATGATTTGATCATGCAAATGCAAAAGCATATGGAATCACGGGATCTCTTTGATCCGCAGTTTAACCAGTTGCATCCCCATTTGAACATTTGATAGTCATATAGACTGTTCATGCACATTCACGCCTTATTTGCAGGATATTGATTATCAGTTATCTTTATATTGCACTCAAATCATAGGCACACAGCACCAATCATCCTTTCAGGGACCCCGCAAACTCAGGAACAGCTTATCACGGTTTAAAGCTATGGTTTCCGCTTTAATTGCACGACGGTGGGTCAGGCCTCAAAATTAGTAAGACGACAATGATCAGGAATCAAACTCAATGATGGTTCTGATTTTAAGCTTTAATCGGTGAGTTGGTACCTAATGCTTTGCTGTAGCTGGGCCCACCGTGGCTCAACTTGAGGTTTTCATTAGCTCAGACTATCTATGAGTTGTGGGCCCATTTCCTTGTTTCGTCATAGCGAGTTAATTTGGTAAGATTGTTTCTCTATGATGGCACATTGAAATAGTTAGGAAGCCTCCATGCGCTAAATTTGTTTTATGCTTCAACAACAGCAGCACTTAGGGCGATGACATGGTACCGATAAAATGCATTTAATCCCCCCAGTGGGTTAGGCTGATGTCCGTTTTACTGAGGCGGTGGTTCTGTTGTTGTTGATTCGTTGTTGCTTGTTACTCCCATAGTGGGATTCGGTAATTGTTCTTTGTTTTGTTGTGCGTTACTTTGTGTCCATTCTAGTTTTGCAATCCTACTGATGGGTAAGAGCGAGCTGGTTGCTTTGCTTTTTTTGTCTTCCTGGTGTCTCGTGATTGTTGTGTGGCTCTTCCTCGAGATGCCATGGGTTTGTCTGCAGCTTTTGAGTGTGGTATTCCCTGATCATACTCACTTACTATTTTCACATTCCAGTGAAGACCAATATTTATCCTTGGCATATTACTCAAATTAACGGTAAAATTCTGACCACTTTGATTTTGATAGGTCAAAAGACAGACATTTTGGCAATTGTTGAAAGTTGGTGTATTGGCCTTTGTAGTTGCTAAATGAGTATGGTGCATGTATATGATTGTGAATTCCTGTTGAAACTAATTCTGAAATTTGATATTAATGATGTTGTTTGCTGAGGAGGACTGATCCCATTGTGCCATTTGTGTACCCTAATCGGACTGAAATGTCCACTGATTTAATGATTCCCCACTTGGCTGACAACTTGGGCTAATTGCCCCAATTGGAGTGGCTAATTGGGTACCCCCGAACACATACGGACTATGTCCTAGCAAATACCCCTGTGAAGGCCAGTTCCCAGATGTTGACTGTTCTCTATCTGGAATATGTCCACTTCTTCTACGCCAGTCTAAAGCTGTAAACCTGGCGATTTCTCCCAAAGTTAGTTGAAAAGAGAAGGGAAAGTGCCCTGATGAATTCCATGAATCTGAATCAACAAAGTCTTGACCTAACTGTGACAATATGAAAATAGAAAGGTTCTGCTTTTAAAAACTGATTTTAAGGCATTTATTGTGGAGATAATTTATTACTCAAAATCGTTATTCAAAGTTTAGCCAGCCTTTTATTGCTTTTTTTGTTTTTGTTTTATATACTAACTAGATTATTCTAGAAAACTCCCAAATTGCCAAGAATAGTAAATTTATTTAGATATCACATTGATGAAAGCCGAAAACAGTAAATTCAATAAAATTATGTCTCCTTTTCTCATTCTTTCATTTTTATAGGCTGGAATAATTTTAAAAGTATTTCTTGTTGTTGATAAGCTAATCGAAAAGTAGGTAAGAAGACAAAGATCAGGAATCCATACAATCAAGTACCACACCTGACCCAGGACACCACATGGGAAAGTGCCAAAAAACACAAGAAAACATCACATATAAGAGAGCCAAGAAGTTAGTTTTTTCACAAAAGGTGACCACAAGGCTGCAATGAACAGACACGAACGCATGTCTAACATGAAACATAAATAACAAAATCGATCCACAAAAGAAGCACCGCCTTGGAACGGTCAGTAAAAAATATTTTCGCTGGAGGGCTTAAAGTAGTTTTATAGTACCAATCTCATCCTTATTTCAGATGTTGATCAAGTCACATTGATGTTTGGTCTGCATGAAAGATCCCTAACTTTTCGATGTATCATCTGCTAGTAAATGCAAATCGAGATATAAAAATGAGATAAAACAACAGATACATATAAGGACTCAACATTATATACAACTGAATACTGGAGTACAATATTCCTTATTTTGAACTTTTTATAATCCAAATGTATGAATTGGCCGATTTTAGCCAATACTTTATCGATGGATCCACATAAAACAAAA
This sequence comes from Loripinus fragilis, assembly GCA_964019695.1. Lineage (NCBI taxonomy): Eukaryota > Metazoa > Mollusca > Bivalvia > Lucinida > Lucinidae > Loripinus > Loripinus fragilis. The sequence continues at coordinate 7,480,350 of OZ026525.1, forward strand.
TATTACAAACAAAACAAATATTTTCATGAAATTGCAAGTTAACTACACCTGATTATCACGGACTGAAGCCCAAAGACTGCTTCAATGCGCTAAATGGCCGGTCTTTTTTTCCTGGCGTCGATCTTGCAAGGTCACGAAAACTGATGGCATCTGTCAAATCCTGAAAGAAAAACGATTTACTTTGTTTTGGCGCTTCGCTATTGTAGAGGAATTACATTATACCTTTCCTACATGGGTTTGTGACTTGTGTAGACCCGGCACCAAGCTGGTACAGTTGGCATTTTATCCTCTGCAATAGCTACCATGTGCTAGACTGGTCACCCTTTAAATAGCTTATCAGCATGTTAAGACAGGTATAGGGTAGTAGCCATTGTGCCTATTTATAGCATACACACTGACACAGTATTGGAAAATACCTGTGACATACAGTGCATTTTATACTAGCTGTTTTATTAAGTTTATTATTTTCTGGACGTTTTTTTATATTTTTTACGGCGGACAAAAGGCCGCCGTAATTATATCGCTTTAGCTCTAAATTATTCACCAATCAGAAGCATTTTTAAATTGTAATATTCATCACACCGACTGGAAAAAGATGCTCTCATTGGTTGATACTCAGAATGTCCTTACAATCTTATTAAACATGAAACTAAACTTGAAAACATACATGTAAATGGCAGAGAACCAGTCTGTGCACTTGGTCTAAAAATGCAAATGTATTAACAACCTCGTCTCGAATATAGGTCAACCCCCGATGTACAGTATTTGTAAATTGCTGTCACTATCATGATAACCCACTAAATTCGAAAGGACTTTACAGTAATATTACGTTATTTAAATAAAATATTTGTAACTTTTCCAATTCCCATATCTGGACATGATTATAGTCTGTTTCATATATTTCGACAATAGTCTTTTTTGGCCGTTATACGGTTATATTCCCAATGCCAAAACGTTTCTTTTCTCCTATGTTCGGATGAAAAATCCCCTTTTCAAGTCGGAAAATATCAAAGAAAAAATCAACGTTTTTTTTCGAGTAAATAGTGTTAAAATTGTTTGTTTATCGGACATTTTCAACCGACCGACTATCGGCATATCAGTCGTGCTACTACCATGTAAATCCTCTCGTTGCACTATAAGGGCCCAAGGGTGTTGCGCCCTCGTCTAAACCAGCGAATTTGGTTGCGTTTATCGTCAGTATTTGAGAGCCGCCGAATATCTTTTTTAAAGATATTTCTTGTTTCTATTACTAAATCATCAGAAAATGGCAACTACAAAAATACTGCATTTTGTGTTGGAAAGTCTTTCTGGAGCATGCGCTGTCATATGAGTAGGGTTCTCTACTTGAAATTAAATACCCAATACCTAGCGTTACATGCGGAACGGAAGTAGAGCTTAATGAACGAGGGGAATCAATGGGCAGACTTGATTTAGCTGTTCCCTTTACTCCTTCCACTCCGAACAGGCAGAACAGAGATCAAGTGTGCTGGAACATCTGTGCTGGCGTACGCCGGAGTACTCCGTATTCCGAGGTGGTGTAGACAGAACAGTCACGTGACCTGTTCCAAAAAAAGATGGCGGAGCTCTGCCAGCATGTGTGGAAATATTTGGATCGCTTGATTTATTCCGGAGTACTCCAAACTGCCCAGTTTTACTTGTTTATGTGGCTGTTCTGGCGTACGCCGAGTACTCTAAAAATTGCTAAATCAAGTCTGCCCAATCTAAACATGTGCCTTAAGACCAAGTTCGTCTAGTCGTACGCTGTCGTGCGCCTTCAAGACTGGTAGCACCATCTACAGTATCATTCTAGATAAGGTAATTTTGTCATTAAAAAGTATGTTTGATTTTGTGCTCTGCATTGTATGTCCCAGTCAGCATTTTTTCACTCAATATCGGGGCAATATCCTGGGTAGTAACCAATACAAAGAAGTGAGAATAGTAAACAAATACATGTTGTTATGGAAATACGAAATGCAGTACATGATAAGGTCGAGTTCGATGTTTACTCCTAAGTGTATTAATGGGATGAGGTTTGTAATAATGGGCCGCTCATATATACCAATATGACTTAGAAGTCGACTCCCTCCCCCGCCAAGGTGGAACATGAGAAAACTAATAGATACGTTCAGTGAACTCAGGCGGACGAGGTCAATGTGTTTAAAGTTATTACAAAGTTTGGGTATCGATATTACATTTATCATTCATTGATGCGACCATAAAGTACGTTTAATCACGCGATTAGCATAATTAATCCATAGCTTTGCTACGCAAGAAAATTACTCTTAGTATACTGTTGTCTTCGAAATCAACCATGCCTTTCAAGAATTACGTCTCCTCACCTCCTGCAATATTAAATTGAGCCAGTGCATGAGATGTCCAACAATGTGGTATGTGCGACCAGCAAAGCGTCAGATCAGCCTGCGCATACGCGCAGTCTGATCAGAGCCTTTGCTAGTCACTTGAGTGTTCTATGATTGTTAAGCTACTGACTGAACATCATTTGGAGTTTCTAAGCTTTAAAGGAGGCTGCAGAGGCTCGTCTGAGTCTACACTTGTCAAAATGCCACATTGCTGACAATCTCATGCACCGGCTCAATTATTTAATAGTAAATGTATAAAACAATTGCCAAACTGATGCAAGTTTAAATGGACGATAATAGCTTATACCACCCTTGCCACCTTTAGCACGATATATCTCGTGATGTGCAAGGTCTACACTGATGTTGGTAGTATAAAATAGTTATACCATGTTTGTCCACCTGTACGTAAGATAATCCACTCGCTAAAGCTCGTGGATTATCTCCACGTACAGGCGGACAACCCATGGTATAACTATTACTTATGCGTGCAGCAGAGCAAGGTTGTGGTTTGGTTCATTGATCCACGCACTGTCTGGCCCCGTTCGTTCTGTTTACGGAGTTACATCCTATCATACTTTGGAAAATTGCCGTTTACTCAATCAAGTAGAAATCGGAGACTGTTCGATTATGGTACAGGTAATTACACAAGGCTGATTGCAGTGTCGAAATTCGATATAGAAAATTGCGTCTGAAATTTTTGAACTTATGAATGATTATAATAAACAATCCACTTAAATGTTATAAAGTTTTTTTGTATTAAGTGGTGTGAAATACTCATGAAACGTTTTTGAAAATTGAGACATAATTGAGATAATTGCGATTCATATATATACAAATCTAAATGTTTTGGTCAAACGAGTATAAACAAGCTGATGATAGCAAAAACATTAAACATAAAGGGTCGCCATATTTGACAATGGAAATAAATAAAGACTTCCATAAACTAGGTGCCCAACAAAGGCACTAGTCTGTTTTTCTTTTTTTTTTTTTTTTTTTTTTTTTTCGTTGTTCTTGTGGTTGATTCAATATAGATATCAAACACGCACGATTCACCAGGGGCGTGTCCCTTTCCAGACAAGATTGAGACCCCTTTCCAGACAAACGTTAGATTCAAATATATGCCCCAATCGTAGAAAATCAATGTATGTTCATGTTTTAGCATCATGAGAGTCCTCATCTGCCTTTCTAGGTCCATTCCAGTGATGTTTTATCTATATTTTTACAGTGTTTTTCTTTTAGTTTATTTTTGTTCTTTTTATATAAAAAGGTTACAACCCCTTTCAGGACAGGTATGAACTCCTTTTTATACAGAGTATTCAGTCCCTTCCCAGATGTGTAGTGATAACATATGCCCCCCTTGCAGACAGTCTCTGACAATAAGCCCCTTTGATTGGCACGTCCCTTCCCACACTTAAATAGTATCGCCCTAAGGCCAGAGGGTTGGCTGTATGCAGCATTAGAAATTCACCTATAAAACCGCTGATCAGAGTTCATATTAAGTTTGGCAAAACTGGCCACAGGCTGACCTTTTACAAAAGTATCCAAACCAAACTGTACCAGTCTTAAACCTGGCTGACAGTGGACGTGGCTAGTTTTTTATAAACAGTTTTACTGGTAAGAAATTTTAACTATCTTCTTCGCGGCTAAAGAATTTTCATTGAAAACATATTAAGAAGGGAGGACAAATATATAACATAACCGTGCTAATATAGTGCATACTTCACTAGTCCTGCATTATTAAACGGAAAATCGTTTGTGATAAACTGATTTATTTGCCACTAGCTCACGTCAGGTCGTGTGAATGTGCAATCGTACTAAAAGCTTTCCTTTGCTATGAGAAAATAAGGGATAAAATCTTGCAATCATATACAGTTTATGAAAACAAAAACACATACTTCATCTGAATGTTGGCTAGAGTGCATTTTGAAAGTATCATACCTAGTATTGCACAACTCTGAGCCAAGGCTAAAAGTAAAGTCAGAGTGTGTCCCTCTACAGACTCAATAGCTCATGAATTTAGGACAACACATTTTCAGTTGATAATTACGAAATCATGGCAAGTCGTAGAAAGAGTCTTGGTGTTGCATCAAAAGGCATCCTCTATACTGCTGAACAATTAAATACGGATATTCCATTATATCTAAAAATGGTTACTGGCAGATTGTATCTTCTTCTTTTTCTTATTTCCAGTGCTTTGCAGGACTCCGCTGTAGCATTCTCGCACATTGTGATTTATGTACACGGGAAGGGGGTTTGAAAGTGCAGTTAAAATATTAAAACATAGTAGTAAATGGTTCAAGAAACCTGCTAGCCTGTCTTCTATTTTGGGTGTTGGTGTGGTAGAAAAATGGTGGTGTCAGGTTTCCACAAGCTGGTGACAATGCAATGGACCATAGTAGCGTTGGCATGTCGTCTACGTGTCTGGATTTCCCTCCATCCCAAGTGATGTGCAATAGTGGTGACACTGCTCGTTCACCTGTATTCTCCAGTGACAAAACGAGCAGCCCTTATTTGTACAGCCTTTATTCTTGGAAATGTTAGACTTGGTAGACCGATCCCATACTGTTGTCTGGTCGACAATGGATGGATACAATGTGGTCTCGTCTTGCTGAAGGAAGGCTGTTATTGGTAAGCCTTCTTCGTAACTGTGTGGACATATGAGTTCCAAGATAGCTTTTTGTTTATGGTAGCTCCAAGATATTTGTCATTTGATGTCATCTGCAGCTGCTGACCATGTATAGAATATGTGGCAGGAATATTAGAAGATATCATGAGTGTGAGGGTAAGATAAAAAAAAATCCGCCCCAAGGATCGCCTTTTGGCATTACGAGGCTTGCTGAGTGATGACAAACGGTGATCCCAAGGGACGGATTTATCTATCCTACCCTCACATGAATAATAGCTTCTTTTTCTTGCTCACCACTGTTTTTATTTATTTATTTATTTTAAAATAAGCTTCAAGAAGTCCCCGAATACGCTAAGATGCAATTTCACATGATGACGTTACTTGAGGTCCTGTGTAAAATAGCATGGATAAGATAAGATTTTCTATCCCAGGGTAAAATCTCAGATATCCTTATCAGGTGAGCAAGAATAATGCTTCTCTTGTTGGTAATTTTCAGGACCTCAAATTTGTCTGGGTTAAATCATCTGCCAATCGTCTTCTCATTGTTGAAGGGAATCATTGTCTGCCTGTAGCTTCTTCATCGGTGTTGATAATGTGAAGTAGCATGCATTAAGATACAACAAGAAGAGCAAAAGTCCCATGAGTTTTCCTTTAAAGCACTCCTTGGGTAACTGGTGCAGTTTGGTACGATTGGCCTTCTAGTACAACTTGTTCAGTTCGATCTGCAATAAAGCTCTTGATCTAGTCCAGGGTCTTGTCTCGCACACCCTAATGATGTAATTTGTCTGCGAAATAGTTGTGGTTCACAATACTTCAGTCAAAGATTTTACTTAAGTCTAGTAACGTGACGTTCAGTTGCTGTTTGTTGTTAAGGCCTGAAGCTAAGTTATATGAATTGTTGTTATCAATTGGAATTTCACACAAGACTTCTTCTTCCTACAACCATGTTGTATATCAGTCAGGATACTGTGCTTCTCGGAGAATTTGATCAGATGACTGCCGACAATGTGTTCTAACACATTAAAGGAGATAGAAGTGGGGAAGACATGCCTGTAATCAGATGCAGTACGCCTATAAACTTTCTTAAATAGGGTGTGAAAAATGCTCATTTCCAGCCTTCAGGTGTCTGGCTTTGATTCCGAGAAGTCTTGAATATAAATTTCAGTTCCGGTGTTATTGAAATAGCCAATTCCGTGAGGAATCTTGAAGAGATCTGGGTTGGGCCTGTGGTTATGTAAGGATTCAGTCCAAGAAGCATCTTTAATTCTCCTTTTCTGTAGCTAGGTGTGAGACTAGGTCCAAGATGAAACATGGTGTTCGTCCTGTTTTCCTTGGTGAAAACTGACAAGAATTACTAGTTCAGTATGTCTGTTTTCTCGCTTTAATCGTAGTGGGTTATGCCATACTTTTTTCAGGGGGGGGAACTCTTGTCCCATCACATTTCATTTTTTACAAAGGAGTACAGCTCTGGCGTTGCCTTTGCCATTTCACTGACGTACTCGTATGTGGAATGCTATGTTGACGGTGTAGGCCTATCCTTCTAAATGGAGCGATACCTCTTCCAATCATGAGGATGTCTTAGTAGTCTGGTTTTCTTTTGTGTCCACCGTTTCCTTCTGGACAGTCTGTGAATTGCACTTTTGTTGGTTGAATCTTTGAGAAGTCATCTTGGAAGGTACATGAAAAGTTATGATCTTGATGCATTTTTGTTTAAAGATGGCCCATATGCTGTTTATTGGGTTGGGCAAGCTATGAAGAGATACACAAAGCTGCTGAAGAACTCTTGTGGTGTGTTATCGCAGTGGTTTTATTCCAAAGTAAAATAACTAGTTTGGTTGGTTTCTCTCTACTTGGAACAATGTTTGTATCAATCAGCACTCAAGCCAGGTATGGGTGTATTCTTTGTGACAAGTGTGGGTCGGTTTGACAAGAAAATGTCAGGTATGTTCTTCCCACACGTTAGAAAGTTGACTCTCTGTTCACATCCTATGTTTATGAAAGCTTGTTTGGTGAGTATTGAATGATCTTTATCTGAAATTGAATCGTCAGACCAGTTGATATCGGGTAGATTGGCACGTCCTACTATCCAAAATGGGTTATCCTTGTACCTGTATTTGTAGGTCTCTTCAGGCTTTGCAAAGATTGTTGACACAGTCAGTTGATCTGTAGATGATACCGACTATGAGATGTTTCTTGAGAGATGAACTGGGGAGTGCTACTGCAACAAATTTTAGTATTGAAATGAGTGTCAGTCTCTGAAGCATCAACGTCAGATTTGGCAATGATAGCAACACCTCCATGGGGACTTTCAGGTCTTTATCTTCTTGCTACAAATCTATAATTGTCTGGCAATATTTCTTGTTCCACAAGTGATGGGTTAAGCTAAGTCTCACAAGCAAGAATAATGCCAGGGTCTGTGTTTTCTAGCATACTCCAGAATCATACTTTCATAGCACATTAACTCTGGAAGTTGATACTTCTTCTTGTTGCTGGGTGCTGGTTTTCTTACCATTGGAGAAGATGTAAACTTGGGGTCTGGGCTTTTGTCGAATGATGAAATTGACTGTGTTTAAGACTTTGCATTTCTTGATGGAGATGTTCCACGCCCCCCTTCCTTTGGTGATTACATTTTGCAACACATTCATTTTGCGAGAGCATGTTCTAACGTTAATGACTTCAACAACAGAAACACATTTTTAACTTCTAAGTTATCAAAACTAGGATATGATACTCTAAACTTCGTAAAGCTTTTTTTTCTAAATTTTATTACAGACACTCAAAGTTGATTGTCAAATACAATATTTCTTTATAAACTCTTCTGCAACAAGGCATGCCAGAACTGGTATTTTATCGTGATTTAGTTTGTAAATTTACAAGAATTGTTGGGAAGCCTATTTATAATTATCAATTAAAAATATAATTAAACGTTATAAAAAAAGTGTGATACAACAAAGATATCATGCGACAGTCTGCACGCCCGGTTGTAAACCCAATCACGGTTTATAGCTATGGTTTCATCTTTAATTGCACGACGGTTGGTCAGGCCTCGAACTCAATGAAGGTCCTAGCGTAAAGTTTTAATCCGTTGATTGGTGCCTGATGCTTGTCGTTAGCTGGGCCCAGCATAGCTGAACTTGAGGTTGCCTTTAGCTATGACTATCTGTGAGGTATGAGCCCTTTTCTTTATCTCATCATAATGTCTTAATTTGATTCGATTGTTTCTCTGTGATGATACACTGCATTAGTTAGGAAGCCTCCATGCGAGCTAAACATATTTGGTGCTTTATCACCAACAGAATCTAGGGAGAAGAGTTGGCGTCAGTATAATGCATTTAAGCCCCCTTCGGTAGCTTAGGCGTCTGTACGTTCTAAAGCGGTGGTTCTGTTGTTGATTTATTGTTTAATTTACCTTCCTTGTTTGTGAGGGGTCTGTGTTGGACTTTGTTTTGGTATGCATTACTTAATGTCGTTTCTAGTTTTGCACTCATCTTGACGAGGAAGAGAGCGCTGATTGTTTTGCTTTTATTGTAGTTTGGATGTCTTGCTACTTTAAATATTCTGTGGATCTTCCTGACGTTGCCTTGTGTTGGTCTGCAGTGTGTGATTGTGGTATTTCCCGATAATACTCACTTACTTTTTGACGTGATTCTGTGGAAGTAACTCTGAAGTGTGAACATTTGATATGGCTCATTTATTTGGCAATTTGATAGTTCCAACAAAATATGGTCATGCGCGGATCCAAAATATTTTTTCAGTTCATCAAGGAGGGGGTACCGGGCCCCGTGCCTCTCCCACTCTGGATCTGCGCATGATGGTGTCTAATATGGCACGCATACAATTAGTTGTGGATATTTTTTCAAGAATTAACTTCAGTGATTTTTGAAAGAAATATATAACGGTTTGTAAATCCGTTCTCAGCACTTATTTATGATCAAGACTCAAGCTGGTAGCCTACGCGCATCGCCGTAACGCGGCGACGTGGCACGAACTTCAATAAAATTGGACCTTGCTCTGAAGTTTGATATTGTTTAGTTAAGAATACAGGATATCGTGCGGGCAGGGCATTTGCGTTATTCACCTTTTATTGACCCCGCTTTACTTTGTTTGGGATAGCTGATAGCCACAAAATTTATTCTAAACTGCGTTAATTTCTGACCTGTCTTTTTGAACCAGTAATTAAGTGTCTTATTTTGGGAATGATGACGTTAATACATGTATGGTGTTGATTGTGGATAAATTGAAATGAGAAAATAGATAGTATTTGTATTGTTATGGGCAAATAATAGCCCTCGTGGATGTTCTCAAGATAAACGCGCAAAAATAGCAAAGGCCGTCGTTATCTGCGTCATGGAGAAGGAAACCCCAAAGTAAAGGCTATTTTGACCCACAATGTTGTTCTCCGCTGACATTCGGAAACATGAGGCGCAAAGACAACAAATGACCAGATACCATTACTTTATACTATTGGAGTTATATCAGTCCTCTACCGCCTTTACATGCAACTATAAGGCTTGAACATTTTTTTTTAAAAAAAGTTTGTTTACGGTTTCCTATCGACGCAACCATTTTATCCCCTACTCCCCCGTAATGTAAAGGTATTTTTTAGAACTTTAATGGCTGCATTCGTGGTTCATTTTGCTCAATAAGCAGAAAATGAAAGTTAAAAATAATCTGAGCTTATAATATATTTGGGTAGAAAAGCTCTTATTACGTATTATTTCTTATAATCATTCCATGTGCGATTTTCTTACTTTTTTCTGACACTAATGGTCTTTGCAATAGTTATACTATGGGTTGTCCGCCTGTACGTGGAGATAATCCACGAACTTTAGCGAGTGGATTATCTTACGTACAGGTGGACAGACATGGTATAACTATTTTATACCACCTACATTAGTGTAGACATTGCACATCACGAGATATTTTGTGCTTAAGTTGGTAAGGGTGGTACAAATAATGTTAAATCAAGCTAGCTTACTTTTGAATAATGAAGCCATTAACATCATGTACTGTTGACAAGATGTACCCTTTTACCCTGTTTGAAACTTGCAGCAGTGAGTAGGAGGACCTGTTGACTGAAGTTTTCACTAAAAGGGGGTATCGCTTTCATATAATTATCGGTTGGGTATTTTCGAGGTACCTGAATGGTGTTAGATACAATGATAATATGTTGTATTTCGTTAAAAGTTTGACTAGCTCATGTGTGAGTTATGATATACATGTTCAGTGCATCTAGAAATTCATAATGATATGGGACAGGGCACATGATCTACCCATATAAAATCTATCTGTAAAAGGCAAGTTTGAACACTATTTTTATACGTAGTGGGAAAGCCGCATTTTTCGGGAAAGTGGTCCGCGGTTTCAATATTTCCAACTTAATATTTCAGCTTTACATCTACTATTAGTATAGGTTATGGATCGTATATTACAATTATACAGGAATTAAGTGGGAACGAGCGTAGCGAAATTGGGGATGGACGAATTTTAATATATTCTAGTAAAGGGGTCCAAAAAAGCATATCTTGAATTTAAAATGTTGATTTATGAGCATATTACAGCTAAAAAGCCTTGTAGAATGTGTATTTCTACAAGTTTGAGTGAAATACAAAACTAAGATTTCATATCATACAGCCCTGCTTGTGGTGGGGAACATTGCATCGGCTGCAGTTGTCAGTTGTTTACAATGAGCACCAAAAGTGTCCTGTTTTCCGAGAGATTTTGTCAAAACGCTAATCGGTTAATAAAGTGTCCCCTCTTGATTTGGAATATTGTGTAATATTGATCTACATGTACTGAAAAGTGGGTGATAGGGCTGGTGACGTGCAGGTAACTTTAGTTTTCCATATACATGTAAGTTGTGTTGGGGTCAGTGTATTTTCACTATTGAAAAAGTGTTGATGGGGATATAACAAATACTCCACTGGTACCTAGTGTTGGGCCATAGGGGCTTTATTTTTGATTTGCCAGGTTTTGACTCCTGTGGGGAGTACGACCAGGTAGAAAGTGAGTTGGTGTGCCTGTTTGTTGAAAAGTAATTAAGTTTGAAAAAAAGTTTGCTACGGCGGGCCAAAAGGTCTCCAAAAGAACCGTCCCGTGATGCCTGAATGATTTACTTAAGGACATATGCTACTAATTACTTGGCATATTGAAATATGTTCAATACTTTGCATACAGTTTGTTTTACGCATGAACTATCCATTTGTGAAATAAAAAGGATATGTCACCGTGCTTATTTTTTCAGAATCTCAGATTGAAGTTTTCAGCATTTGACCAATTTTCTAAAAATAACACTAGTCCTAAATATCGAGCTAAAACGGTTGTAATCTGCAGCTAGCTTCTTTCTTTTAACTTAAATTATTGCCCATGATCCCAAACCTTTTAGAAAATGTGCAAGTTTATTTGTTATCCCATGCTGTGACAAGATACTGCATGATATATTTGCGCAATTTGTCGAAAATTAGAATTTGTTTTTAGAATAAATCATGTATTAAAAAATCTGATGTTGAAAATCTTAAAAAATCATTTTTAATTCATGGACTATTATAATACCTTTCAGAAAAAAAAGAATAAAAATCTGGGGTCACCGAACTAATTCTCTTTCAAGAGGGCCAAATGTACCCCCACCCCCATAGGTTTCATGATTAATTCAATATAAAAGTTCAGGAATGACCATTTTGGTCGTTTTGATAATGCCATTTTACTAATTAATGAAGCAATTTAGCATTAAAATGTTACAAAAGAAAAAAAATACACACTGAAAATATGTGCGCATACAGAAATTGATCCTGGTCCTCTGGCTTCATAGCCAGACACGCTAACCACTAGGCTACGAGGTCAGGTCGTGCGCCGCTCTAAATAATCGTACAAATAGTAGAGACTTGGCCACTATCGTATTCGTAACCAGGGTAATTGTGTACGTCGTTTGATTTCGACTGAGCTACATTTATCTGTCTTCAGTGCTGAGACGATTAGTTCTGTTAGATGTCAATAGATATATCTGACACACTTTAATTACTTTATTTTGTCAAGAAAATGTTCGAACACCGATATGACATAAGAATGTGGGAAAGCTGTGTTGATCCGAATCCGTTAATGGTCGAAAGACAGGACCCAGACAACTGTATCCGTTTCCAGACGCGGGAAAGGTGCGCATTGGAAATAGCCGCATATGTCTTTAATAGATATTACACATATTGACTAAATATGTGATTAAGTTGGTCACAAATTTTAATTTCTATGCAAACTGATTTGTTCGATGCACTGGAAGGGGCGGAGTAAACTATAAATTTGGTTGTTGCTGTTCTATGAGGAGTAATGATAGACACTTGTTAAAAATTTTACAATTGCTTCTCGAGGGAGGTTCGTACGGCCATCTGTGATATATGTTGATGACTAAAAAGTTATCAGTACCCCAACCCCCTACCCCATTGACGTAATTTTCTGGATCCGACCATGATGATTCACATTGACCACCTTTGATTTGTGGTTTAACTATCCGTCCAGGAAGATGAAGTCGGTCTAATTCATGCACGGATCCAGAGGGACCCCCCGCTGCAAAATCACAAAGTTGTATGGTTTCTTTGCAATACTGGTCCGGATCCCCAGAAAAATCACAAAGCTGCCAAGTCAGCATTCAATATTGGGCTATCATCGGCCCGTCAGCGAAACGCCATTTATATGGCGGTTCGCTGGCGGGTCGATGATGGTCCAGTTTAGTGGTATTTGGATTCACTCTCCTCTCATCAACTAAACAAATACAACAACAACAAAAACATCAGAGTTGGACCCCCTCTGACAAAATTTTCTGGATCCGCGCATGTTATTTGTTGAAATAGTCAGTGTGCGGAATGTACAAAATAAGATGTACATGTTTCATAGTTTGTAAAATTATTGCGGCTGCATATCATTTAAGTGCCCAAACCCAGGTAAATCTATTCCAATCCTTATTAAAAACGGTGGTCGAGTAACCTTTCACAGTCTTTATAGAGAACAATAAGTGATGTTCGTTACTATCACATATTGGGTAATTAAGATGCATTACTTTCTCCGTTAGAAAGATTTTTGAAATAGGATTGTATTGCGGTTTAAATTGTTTTGAAGGCGTATTAAGCCCATTTCATTCAGAAATTTATACCGCGTCGTGAAAGAGACGAAGCTATGCTCCAGACATTGAGACAAATTAATTCCATGGGAAATGACCAGCCAGTGCATCTTATCTGTCAATCTAATTATTACAATTCACAACTACAACTGTCCTACACAATCTTGTTATAAGCCAATAGTGCTGGCAAAATAATTTTTGAAAACTCTAAATCGGTAGCGACGTTATGCGAATACATTGGCACAGGTTGTCATATTTCGCAATAAAAGACTTAATTGATATCCTCTTTCTAATGTCGCGGATGAAATAAGTTTTCTCAGGTCTCAGATGATAGTAAACCACAAATTAATGTAACAGTTACTGGCCGGTTGATCTCAATCCAGGAGATTTCTCAATGACTAGTCACTCATTCATGTAACACGACTGGATAAAGGGCCCAGACCTGTAAATGTTTTTTCCATAAACCGCCATTATAGCTTTTAAGTAAGCCGTGGTCCTCAGAACACTTAAATCACAATGAGGTTGCCTAAGAATTACAGATTGGACCTTTAGTTCAATCAATAAACAAGAATGAGATACCCCGGTGACCACCATGTTTTACCACTTTTGACCCCTGAAGGTGAACACCCTACATGGGAGGAAAACTTCATTGAAAAAAATATGAAAATGCAAGGTCCTTTTTTCTAAGCCACACCAGTAAACTAAATCAACAAAAGCAGTGAGATACTGTTTCAAAAAGTGCAGCCTAATAAATATGATTTCTTTCTCGTATGCTTATTATTGACCGATCACTAAACTCGTTACAACTTAAATTCCACCCACCTTTTGAGCCAATCACTGTCCCATTTACAATTACAGGTATGTGACATATTACATAATGGTCAAATGCACAAGATTGCGATACTTACCGCATCGACGAGCAGCGAATAATCAGGTGAGTCTGCGCATATGCGCAGGCTCGCCTTAACAATCGCTATTCGCATAAACGAAGTATGTATGTAGATTAAGGCTCAGACCAGCCGATGATTAAGACTTCTAGCTCTGCTGAAATATCTCCTTATGTACAAGGTCTACACAGTTGTAGGTGGTACAAAATTGTTAAACCATGTTTGGCCACATGTGCGAAAAATAAATCCACTCGCTAAAGCTCGTGGAATATTTCCACATACAGGCGGACAACCCATGGTAGAACTATTACCAAATTATCAGTAGTTCATTTAAGCTGCATACTCTGTAACTATGAACATTTTTCGAAAAATTTTATTTTCTTTTTAAATCATTTGTAAAGGTAGAATTAAGCTATGCTTTCACAATAAAAATGTTCAGTACAGCTGAAAACTGCATGGAAAAGTGAATTATCTTATCAAATAGGTGTTTTTTTCTCTTGTTGGTAATTATTTGCGTCCCTCCAATAATTCTAGACCGTTGAATTTTAACATAAATGCAGTTTGTTTTGATAGTGATAACTTGTTAAGATTTACGAAAATGGTAAAATGTTTACCTGAATTTGAGTATTTCAGTGTGTTCTTGAAAAATAAAAACATTATTTTTAAAATTAGAAGATCAAAAGTTACAGACTATGCAGCTTTAAGTAATAGTTATACCATGGTTTGTATGTGGATATAATCTCAGAGTTATAGCGAGTGGATTCTCTCCCGAACAGGCAAACAAACATGGTATATCTATCTTAAACCACCTACATCAGCGTCGAACTTGCAGAGGATATGCCCGGTTGGTATAAATGGAGTTAACCAAGTTCTAAATGAAGCTTCGGCGGTGGTTCTGTTTTTGTGTTGATGTGTGCTTTACTCCAGCTGTGTGTGCGGGGATGGGGAGGTGGAAGCTGGGGGAGGGAGGAGAGGGGGACGGACTGGGGGCTGGGTGGTCCTTTTTGTGATGTAGTTCTAGGTGTCCTTTTTGTTTTAGAATCATCTCAGAGAGAGAGAGAGAGAGAGAGAGAGAGAGAGAGAGAGAGAGAGAGAGAGAAAGGAAGCTGATTGTTCAACTTTTACATATACATGTATTCCTGTTGGTATATATCTCTTCCACGTGGTCCCGTGGGTTGAACTGTGATCTGAGATTGTGGCATACCTGGTCACCTCCACTTGTTGTTTTTCTATATTAGTCCAGAATTGATATGTTGATCATTGGTTAGCCCAAATGTTAGCATACGAGCACTATGGTATCAATCTACACCAAATACCCATTTTGCGTATAAAGGTGGGCTACTATCGACCCGCCAGTGAAACGCCATTCAAATGGCGTTTCGCTGGCGGGCAGAGAGTTGCCAGGTATTCTATGCTCGCTGTGTATGGCCCATACGTTTGTATCGTCGCATCTAATTCTACACATTTACCATGTTTCAAATACATTCCCCGTCAGCAAATTGATTGCGCATTCAAACAGTTAACCAACTGGGCATTTTAAAAAGACTTTTTTTCTAATTATCAGACCACCCAATTTATTTCAAAAGAGGCGATCTTCCGAAAGTGATTCTTGTAGTATTATGTTTATACTACTTACCAGGGTACATTGTAAAAGTTTATATCCGTGAGGATTCATTAAAATAGACGAATGCCGCGAAAACGTACACAAACACAAAGAAAAGGTTCGAAGCAGTTTGTAATGTAACTTCTTTTTATCAGCTCTATGTTTGCCACATCTCTTGCCTGAAAGTAATGTTCAGAGCCGCAGCCTGATCTCGAAATTGGCTTTCCGAACTGACTTTCCACTTTTAGGTTCAGGTGTTATTCGTAGGGTACGTGAGCCGCGACATGAGATTGCCAACCATGTGGTATATGCGACAAGCAAAGCCTCAGATCAGCCTGCGCATAGGCGCAGTCTGATCAGAGCCTTCGCTTGTCGCTTGAATGTTCTATGAGTGCTAAGCTACTGAATGAGCATCATTTTAGGTTTCTAAGCTTAATAGGTGGCTGCACAGGCTCGACTGAGTCTACACTTGTCAAAAATGCCTCATTGTTGGAAATCACGTGTCACTACTCAAGTCCTATGTATCCAGTGTTATTCAGGTGCACTAACAACACATGTACATGATCAGCCTGTGTGTCTTATTCGTCACGACAAATCCTTCCAACCGAGTCTTTGACTCAATGTATATACGTGTACATTGATAGAAATGTAAAATATCACCCATTCTGATATTTATAAGGTACCATGCCTTCTTGTTCAGTAGCTCTAAACAGGTTATAGGATTAAGCCAATAAGATATTTGCTAACCAGGATCAAGGATGTATATTTTAATGAAAGAATCACACAAGATTTACGATCATTCTGAACATTATAAAATAGGGCAATACAGTAAACCCTGTCTAGAACGGCCACTCAAAAATAATACCCAAAATTGTTGTTGTTTTAATACAGATTATCGTTTAATGCAGGTCAAAAGTATTACAGAATGTTCCAAGGCTTTCTGCAATACTTTCGACCTTCATTTTGCTACCATTTTGGTATGTCTAATTTTAGAGGCCTCTTAAGACATGTTTACCGTGATGATACAAAGCCTACATGCGTGCTTAATTTTTTTTGTGCTTCAACAACAGCAGAATCTAGAGTGAAGACCAGTAAAATGCATTTAAGCCCCCCAGTAGCTTAGGCTGCTGTCCGTTCTAAGGAAGTGGCTCGGTTGCTGCTGATTCGTTGTTGATTCGTTGTTGATACGATTTGGCACTAAGTGGTATAGATAAGTTGTTGGGATTCCAATTGGCTAGATGCTCTAGCAAACCGAATGAGTTTAGAGATATAGACTCCATGGGATGAAGAGCGAGGAACATCACCATCTAAAATGGGAATCCACAATTTCAAAATCAAAATCGTCACGTTTATCATAAATTTTGATAGAAACAATATCATTAGAAGTTGACAAATGCAAGTAAAAATGCGGCTTCGGTATCAGAGGTATTAGCTTTATTAAGTTGGAGCTCTGAAGGGTACATTTGACTTGCCATATTGTCAAAATAAACATAATCCATCTTTAAAATATCGTCCAAATATCTGGATGTAGTGTTAAAAGCATCAATAATATCAGCCTGCTTATCATCAGAAAGAGACATCATAAAGTCTCTCTCAAGACATGTTTCAAGATGAGCTTCAAACAAAGAGTCAAAATGTTACCAAAAACGTTTAGTAGCGTTTATATATCTAAGGACAGCCCTGAATAGGACATTATTGTTTTCAATATTTCAGTTGTCATTGCCAAAAACAAAAGAATCAAATTAATGCTCAGGGGCTGAAAAACTCTAACTGTATCATTGAAAAACTGCCTTTTGATTGTAATTTTTCTACAATGAAAGAAACAGCAGATGGTGTCCTCTATCACGTCACACAAATCACAAAAATGAGCCCACCGTGGCTCAACTTGAGGTTTTCTTTAGGTCTGACTGTCTATGATTCGTGAGCCCTTTTCTCAATTTCGTCACAGTGCGTTTATTTGATTATATCATTTCTCTTTGATCATGCATTGCAATAGTTAGGAATCCTCCACGTGAGCTTAAAATGTTTATGCGTCAATAACAGAAGAATGTATGGCGAAGAGTTGATACCGGTAAAATGCATTTAAGCCCCCCCGGTGGCTTTGGCTGTTGTTGATTCATTGTTGATTGTTACTCCCATTTTGGGATTCCGTAATTGTTCTATGTTTTGTTGTGCGTTACTTTGTGTCCATTCTAGTTTTGCTATCATCTCGATGAAGAAGAGAGAGCTGGTTGCTTTGCTCTGTTTGTCTTCCTGGTTTTCTCGTTATTGTTGTGTGGCTCTTCTTCACAATGGCAGAGGTTCGTCTGCAGTTTGTGATTGTGGTATTTGCTGATCATACTACTTACTTTTTTATCATGGATATAATTTCCATAAAGGCCATTATTAAGGTCACTGCACCTAATTCTAAGACGTGCATGCAATACAGGAATATATATCTATTTCTTATGGTAAAGTAAGGAGGAACACATGAATTATGGAACTTTGAGTCAGTATGTTTTAAAGGTTTGTAAAGTTGATATGTTTTAGTAATCTTCAAGGGAGTTCCATTGCCTAATGGAATAAGAAAATACATGAATTTTGTAAGAACCAACTTCTACTTAAGGGAATTGAGATATTTCTGTTATTTCTCAGGGGGGTATCTGAAATTTCACTGACTAGAGGAAGAATTTAATCTTGTATATATGAAGTATTAACATTATACACGAAAGAGAGTTTATGTTGCTGCCTTCTTTGTAATAGATTTGTCCATCCAAATTCTTTGTACATGTTCTTTGATGATACATATCTATTTAATCCTGTAACAAAGCGGGCTGTTTCATTTGGATCTTTTGTAATGTTTGTGAGCCCTTTCTAGAGCACCCATCCTATATAACTGACGCACATTCTACAATTTGTAGCAGATAGGAAATATACGTCTGGTTGAGAGCATTTCTGCTAATAGAGTATTTAAGTTTACGCATTTTTCCAAGAGTTTTAGTTGCTGAAAGGACAATGTTTTCAATATGTGAGTGCAACTGTCCAGTACTACTTAAAGTAGCACTCAGATGTTTATGGTCATCTACAAAACTAATTGGAATATTATAAAAAAAGTTGTGGTAGAAAATCTAGGATTTTAAGACCAAATAGTCAGCCTCAGTTTTCAGTGGTTTAAATGTAACTAGCCACTGTCTAGCCCAGTTTGTCAACAACTGCAAGTACCAGCTATGTCAGCAATATGTACTTTGGAATAAAAAAAAAGTGAGCTATCATCTGCAAACAGTCTTGTCAAGCTAAAAAGGTGTTTAGCTATATCATTAAATCATTAATGTATACCAGAAATAAAAGAGGTCCATGAACAGATCCCTGTGACACCCTAGCAAAGATAGATTTTAAGCCCAAGAAACAGGACTTTACACCAACTTTCTGCTTTCTGTGACTTAAATAACTGTTTAACCATTCTAAAAGTTTCCACTCAATGCCAAGTAGCCTTAACTTAAACAAAAGATCCTTATGCCAGACTTAAACAGTCTGATGGGTTGGTTATCTGCTCAGACTCTGTAGTTGGTTACCATGCTATGTGTAAAATCCGTCCACTAAGAGTTTGACTGATTGATTACGGTGCTTTTTTTTTGTAAAAAAAACTCTAGTGGGGGTAATTTTTACTCAGAATATAAACCTAGGCCAGAGATTAGTGGGTAATTCTCCACTTGTATATATAATATGCGTGTATGTATATTACTCGTGACACGTGCATATAAGGTAAAAATTTGCTCCATATACTTCTTAGAATGGAACAAACAACATTCAATTCAATTTGATCTTTGAGCAACTCAAATAGTAAATGCAACTGCAAGCGTAGGCTACTTGTCAGTCTGATAGCAAGTTTCTGAATGCATGAGTCTGCTTTATATTTAGTTTGGAAGTGTTTTTTTAAAGAGACGTCAAATATATAGAAAACATTAGTGTGTCCAGACATTATTTAGACTGGCTCCAGTCCTTAAAACAATTTTTCATCAATGTGTCATATCATATACTTGTAGCCAGTCTTACTCTGATGGCTCTGTTTTTTTTTATCAATATGTCATATCATATACTTGTAGCCAGTCTTACTCTGAAGGCTCTGTTTAAAAACAGAGCCATCAGAGTAAGACTGGCTACAAGAATATGATATGACACATTGATGAAGAATTGTTTTAAGGACTGGAGCCAGTCTAAACTTTTAAGTGATATGACACATTGATGAAGAATTGTTTTAAGGACTGGAGCCAGTCTAGACATTATTCTACTTATCAAATGCGAGAACTGGCATCTTCAGAGAATTTTTCTATGATATAAATGTTAAGACAAAGAGAATGATGGTTGCCCTCGTTGACCGCTTTTTATAACAACTTTTACTAAGCTTTTAAGTGAGACTTTACACTCCTCGATTGGTGCTCCCATCGTGTGGGGACAAGAACAATAAAAACGAATATCGAAAATCAAACTCTTTTATGTTTTTTTGTCCATGTTCATGCTTTACGTCCCAGTCAATCATTTTCAGCCATATAGGGACGTTTTTCTAGGTTGAACCTGGCCTCTAGGTTATAAAACTTGAGTACAGTTGAGTACAGTCACAGACTCAAAATAAAGTGCAATGATTGGCTGCTTGCAGACACGTGTCCGCAAGCAGCCAATCATTGCGCTTTATTTTGAGCTTGATATATAACCTCGAGGCCAGTACTAAGCAGCGATAGCAAAGTGCCATATTCAATGATTTATCACAATTATCTTCTGAGACTCAAACCAGGAACCTCTTGACTTAACGAATGAGCCGCTGCACTTTTGGTAGCACCGTTGAATTATCAGCTTGTTTGGCCTTGACAATACACCTTTTAAGTTAATAAACACACCAAAAGAACATAATGGTCCTTTAATGTTTATTTCAATTGTATTATGCAAATGTATCCTATTAATATTCATGGTCGTGGTAATTATTTGACTTTAAAGGTTGGCCTGACATATACGGTCTACATCAAAGTAATAGTAAATTTAATAGATACATGGTTTTACAATAATGTCCACACTGAACGTTAATCCTCTGTAGACCAAAGGAATGCCAGAGTTGACCTTCAGGTCAAGGTCATGGATTTTGAAATTTCTCGCTTGATATGGTCGATTCAAATGTTAATGCTCTGAATCACAATGTGTGCTTTGGGCGAGCTACCCTGACCTGCAACAGTGTACCTGATATATACGGTATACATTAAAGTAATAGCAAGACAGCTCTTATGGGGTAGACCACTTATTTTGATGAACCCTAAGTTAAACCTGTGGTCTAATTGACTTCTTTGAAACAGTTTCGCTATTTAATAGTCGTAGCGTTTATGTCGTAGCGTTCACGAGTGAAAGACATTTAGTTTTAATTGTTGTTGTAATGCTAAGTAGCCTGTAGCATTTCTGACAATTTTTAAACCTTTTAGTTTTCTATTTGAAATATTTCACAAAATGCATTAGTAATCTATGCGGTAGTTAACATTTCAAAACAAATTTTATCTTAAGTTTATATCTGTAAGATACTGTTTTACAATAACAATACATGTACTTTTGACGTAAAACATAGATACCTTCAAGGGGTATAAGAAAATTGCGACAAGCGCGTACCGACATGCACGTGCATAGTTCCAGGTGTCCCGTTCAGGCATTTTAATATAGTAGGACTTGTGATTTCAATGAGAAGCAATGCGTATATAAATTACTACTTACAAAACAGTAAGTAAGTATCGTTTATTTTTGTCTCACCAGTGTATACAGTAAATTCTAACACACCTCGCCTATAGAGCCAACGGTAACAAACTGTGATATATCGGACAATAATTCACAGCTAAAGTGTGTTATAGCTGACGTCACTGGAAAATGACATCATTCATAGCGTTAGACGGTGTAACGTCTTTTTTACGCTTGAAAGACGTTACAATTACATTTAATTGTATGCGACGTAGTCTAAGATTTGGCGGGAGTTCTTCAGTGCAATGGCGGAAAGTTGGAAGAATCTGAAGACTTCGAATGTGTTTTCGTAGTTTATTGTGTGTTAGAATCGAAATAGATCAGCTCCGGTGCGTGAATTGTTGAGTAATAATTCACTGTTTGTCGCTCAGTTGTACGAAGATAAATCACTCCAAACAGTGAATTATTACTCAACAATTCACTGCTGGAGCTGATCTATTTGTTAAACAAATCTTACATTTAAAAACATAAGTACATATAAAAGAATTGTGAGAGACAGAAAACACGAGCGTGCATTTTCTGGTTCAGCGTGAGTAAGCACATGCGATTTTGGTTCTTATCGGATTACCCAGCAACGAAGGCAGAGGAGAGCATGTACAAATGCGCTGACTCACCAGTCTTCGCTGCTCGCATACATGAAGCATGGATAAAGGTGAAGACTCAGTCGAACCTAAATTCAATACCTCTAGCCCTGCTGAATACGTCAGCACGACATTCGGGAAAGTCCGGCATAATTCGAGCCAATCTGATTCCGCGGAATTTATCGCAAAAGGCCGAGGCAGTTCCGATTGTCAGCACGGGTGTTTATTGGGGGCTTTGCGCACTGCGCATATGCGAGACATACCAAAATTGCATGTTCTGGCTTAATTATACTGACAGACGTCGAGTTAATGGTACATGCAATTTCAAGTCCCGAAGTTATAAAACTTTTTTCATACTGAACTCAGCTGAGCACGAAATTTATCCTGTTCATGAATGTTAAAATGCCAACAATTGTTGACATTATAACATTTATTTGCATGATAGATACAATATCTGAGAGACTTAAAGCAAGCGGAACTTCTTTGACTGTATTATTATAGAATTTATGAGCAGTTGAAATTTCGTGCTCAGTTGAGTTGAGCATGAAAAAGTTTTAGAACCTCGGGACCTGGTTCAGCGTGACAAAGGTTGGTTATAGATTTATAAGATTGAATAATTGACTATTTATATATATATTTATGTATACGTTATGCAACTTTACGTTTCTTGCAATATGACTGTAATAAAAACGTCCTAATTAGTGAATTACGCCATGAGTAATAATGCACATCCCGACCTACAGGCTAATGCACCTGAAGTGTGACAGTAACATTAGTAGTAACAGGTGTAACTTAGAAAAACTGACCTCACACAGTTACGTTTCATAAACATATCAAGCTCCGTTCTAGCGCATCGATGTCCATGTTATGTGAGGCCATCGGGGATGGGGATGTAAGGTACTTAGGAATATTATATATTTCATATGTCACCCATTCAGGTTTAGTCGATCAAGCTGCTCTCGCGGTCCGCTTCCTTACGCTTCTAATTTTTAAACAAAAATAATTAAAAGGTATAACAGCGTTTTCCCCAAGTGGGCTTGTACCTAATATATACGTTTATCTGTCCACCTGCTCCCTGTCCCGCCTATCTGCAAAGTCATACAGATATCACAGTTTGGTCATTTTTTCTTAACACTCGAAGAGACGTATCTCACCGACAAATGAAACAGACCCGGAAAAATGTTAAGCCTAATGTCTCTTTTATGGGACATTGGCAAGCAGAGCAGCCCCAGATCAGACGCCACAGGAAGCGGCGTCTGATCAGGGTCCCCACTGTTTGCTTACAAAATGTTCAAATAAGATTTAAATAAAAATTGAAATTACCCCCAAAAACCTCTAAAATTGGAACTGGACTTGTCCAATTGAAAAGAATTGGAATTCCCATTTGGTTTAAAACGCAAAGCGTATTTGATGCGCTAAAGCAACGGTTTTGCAACCAGGGTTAGAATTTGTAAGTGTCTTTACATTTAGCTACAGGTAGTCATTATCCCCTATGTTGGCCTTCACGACAGTTTTTTGATTGACGACATGCAGACCTTTTTCAAAATATGTATACAGGCACCTAACTCGTGTGCTTGACGGTTAGAAAATTGAAAGGCCGTTTTCTCTTGCCCATGTTTTACACGAGAATTCAAGTGTTTGAAAAAGTAGCCTGTTTGCTCTTCAGCTAATGCATTAGATCCATTTATCAAATATTTTCTTTTTCTAAAAAGACACTTTGCAGACTAAGGTTGTATTTATAGAAAAACACTTGTCACTTTAATTTTATCTTTTATATTGAAAACTTTGCTCACTTGTTGAGTGTGGAATGTCAATATTAAATTAAATTTAAAGGGCTCTTTAAATGAAAAATTAAATCTAAATTGGTTTGGCCATTGCGTATACAGAGCTGAACTCGTAGAGATTTCCAATTTGGCGTGTTTCTTAATTTGCAATTTTGAACAGACTTCTTACCAACAAATAAGCTTATCACATCGGCGTGCAGCGAAGGTTTAGTCGAGTCTGCGCGTGTTAGTGCAGTCTCGCCAGAGCTTTTGCTATAAACAAAAACTTCGGAAGTAGATGACGGCTTAGACAACAGCATACTTCTTGCACCGCTACGTAGCTGTGCTTACATGTTTAAGAATGTGTTTGCGCAGTTGCATGCGCGGATACAGGAAGTTTTGTCAGAGGGGGTCCAACTTTGACGTTTTTTTTTCTTAGTCGCTGGTGTGCCGATGATGGCCCAATATTGAATGCTGGCTTGGCTGGTTTGCGATTTTTCAGGGAATCCGGACCAGTATTGCTAAGCCCCTATAATTTGGTGATTTTTCAGGGGGGCGGGGGTCCGGACCTCCTGACCCCGTCGGGATCCGCCCATGTGATGTGATAGTATCAAAATCACGCGAGCTAGTCCCAAATGCCATTTTGTCCCTTGTTGCTTTGAAGGAAGAGCGGTGGTTCTATTGTTGCTTTTTTGAATGCTTTGTTTTGGATGCTCCCCTCGCGTGTGGTTTTGTGATTTGTGATTTTTGGTCGGTCCAGATTTTTTCATGCTGCAGTCTAACATTTTCGGCATGGTCATGTTCACCATTTTAGCGCCCGTGAGATACACAGTACCATTATCAAATAGGTCGGTGCGTATAATTATATACTCATACATGGTCATAGTGTTATTCATTTATTTATTATTCTAAACTTATGCTGTCATACCTGTTGAAAATATGATTATCACTTGTATATTATTACCATAATTAACGTTACAATTGTGTCAGTGTGGTATTAATTAGGTCAAATTAGCATAAAGCTAAATATAAGAGCAATGGTTTTGCCAGAGACACAAGTGCATTCAATAGTTTTACCATTCTTTGTCCGCTTTGGCAATAGTTATACCATACTTTTCCGCTTTAGCAATAGTTATACCATACTATGTCCGCTTTAGAAAAAGCTATACCATACTTTATCCGCTTAAGAAATAGTTATACCATACTTTGTCCGCTTTAGCAATAGTTATACCATGCTTTGCCCGGTTTAGCAATAGTTATACCATACTTTGTCCACTTTAG
This sequence comes from Loripinus fragilis, assembly GCA_964019695.1. Lineage (NCBI taxonomy): Eukaryota > Metazoa > Mollusca > Bivalvia > Lucinida > Lucinidae > Loripinus > Loripinus fragilis. The sequence goes on from OZ026525.1 coordinate 7,505,300, forward strand.
CAATAGTTATACAATACTTTGTCCGTTTTAGCAATAGTTATACCATACTTTGTCCGCCTGTACGTGGATTATCTTGCGTACATGTGGACAAACCATGGTATAACTATTTTATATCACCTGCATTGGTGTAGACCTTGCACTTAACGCGACATTTTGTGTAAAATTTGGTAAGTGTGGCATAAAAGCGCATACCGAATGTCGCATTTGTCTTTAATAAAACCAGCAACTACAGTCTACTGTCATTATATATAACTCGGATAATTCGAAGTACCTGTTTAGGTCGAAGTAAATTTGTTATACTTTGGAGTCAGGCCAGGGAGAGGAAATATGGTCATTACCCAGCCAGCACACAGTATCGGGCCATCGACGATTTAAATGGCGTTCCGCTGGTGGGCCGATGGTGGCCCACTTGTATATGTTTACTGGATATTAGTAATCAGAAGATATGTAGGAACAGTCTCACGATCAGTATGCTGTAAGGATCTGATCTGGATCTGTGATGTGGAAACTTTTTCTGGCTTTTCACTGGCTGCCGGGAGGGTTTATTTTTTGCGGGTTTTTTATGTCCGGGAGCACCCAGTGGTTCTGGTTTAAAACGTTTCAAAGACTGGGCCACGGCTTAAAATCTCATCCGGCAGATTGGTGGAGCCTGGGTACAAGTAATCTGATCAAACCCCGATCTACCGGCGGACAAAGTAAGCCTAGATCGGGTTTTAATCAGATTGCGGTACAAGGCGAGTGACTTGTTCACTTCACCACGTCGGCTCCTACCCGACGGGGTAGGTAAGTAACGATTAAAGTTTGAAACATATATTTTGTATTTTTCAGACGTGCGAAATGACACTAAATAATTGGAAACATTTTAATAATTTCAATTATTTTCTAAAAAGTTACTTGTGTCACGGTTATATCGTATGTCCTGAATGATAAACTGTCTTTTCTTAAATTACTTGTTTTGTAACAGTATTAAAGAATTTATGCGAACAGCTGTGAAATGTGCTCCGTTTGCGGTCTCTTTAACTAAACTATCCATCTATATGTATGCAGAGGCGGAGCAGAAAATATGATCTGTAGATTTTAACACAACATAGATCCGAATTAGACAGCAACTATAGGAACTACCAGACCGTGCCAACTTGGCACGATCTGGTAGTTCCTATAGATTCTGTCTATTTAAAGTTGGCAATTTTGTCGATGATCCCCCCCCCCTCCCCTGCGAATAAGCGTAGTTAAAATATGCTAACATTTAAACCATTTGTACATTGCATCAACTGGAAAATAACAAAACAGAGGATCAATAATGACATCAAAACATGGATCCAGATAAGGAAATTTTATGAGCGTAAAATTGTGATTATTTTCTTATCCATCAATTAAAATGCGTGCTTTGGGTGCTCAAACGAACCGTCTCATTAAGACAGTTTCTTTTGAGTACCGCTCAAACGAACCGTCTCATTAAGACGGTTTCTTTTGAGTACCCACAACATATAATTTGGATGAGAAATAAAGAAAATAGTTTTTCCAATACGCACTCTTATCTGGAGGCCTGGACTGATTCAAAAGCTTTAGGCTGTGGTGTCTATAAGTTAAAGAATTACATATTTAAAAAAGAAAAGCTCCCCGTCGGGGAATCGAACCCCGGTCTCCCGCGTGACAGGCGGGGATACTTTGTATTAACCCATATAAGCCTAGCGTCCTTTTTGTGGGATATATTCAAACAGTGCAGAGTCAGATCAGACGCCGCGTTCTGATCAGAGTCTTCACGGTTTGCTTACAGAATACTCTATTAAAACTTAAATAAAAATGAAAAATACCACCCGACAACCTTTGACACGGAAACGGACTGGTCTAATTGATTAGAATGGGACATTCTATTCTGCTTAAATGGGTTAAAGTTATACAACCTGAATATATCGCTTCTCACAGACTAGAATATTTTGCGAATTATAAGATTGAGCACCTCGCTTCAGAGTAAAGATAAAAAAAAATACTGCAGTAAAGACTCAAACCACAGACCGCCGTCCCGCCAGCCTTTCGATGTTTCTACATTAAATACATGTACTCAATGTACAAAATTGCCCGTCAATAGGTAGATTTGATAATATTTACAATTGCATTGGCGTAGCTCCCATTACGTAGTTACGCACGTGCGTAATAAAACTAGTAACATTCAAGGGAGTGCACCTAACTGGTAAAAGTGATTTTCTATGCCATAAGAAACTGATCTTAAAGGAAATAATTTGCTCTGACTGGGAGCAAATTCTTTCCTTTCAGACAAGTTCCCATTATGAAAAGGGACGCAATCAAATAGAATCACTGCTTGGTCAAGTAGTCGCCCTTTGATGTGCGTATATTTTTTCAGCGTTCTGGCTACGTCATTGAATTGTGCAGTCAAAATCCAGATACACTTTTCCAAATTTTTTAAGATTGAGCTGCCAACATGTGTAAAGAATATATAGTGGATCTTACATGAGTGCTCATGTTTTATTGAATTTATTAAACGAGTTTGGAAAACGAGATAAAATGCGAGGCTTGTCGAGCATTTTTTTCTTTTTCGCAACGTGAGTTTAATAAATTTAATAATACAGAAGCATGAATGTTGGATTCTATTCATCACATGACATTTAAATTACTCAAAATCGCATTTTGCCGCCGTGGTGTAGGTGGTAAGCCTATGCCTAGTAAACCAGGGGTCGCAGGTTGATTCCGGGTTCCTCCCAGTCTGTCGGATGAGACTTTAAGCCGTGTCCCCGATTATTGAGACGCTTTAAAAACCAGAGCCACTGCCGGTTGAGCCTTCGGGTGTTCCTGGACATTAAAAACACACCACAAAATCATAAACCCACCCGGCCAGTACTGGTTATATAGCCAAGGAACACGGCCACAAACAATATTTTTGGCATGAAAAAGTCAAGATTTTGCCATCTTTTACGCAACGTAAAATGGACGTCAATACGTTACGTTACTAAATCTGTAAACCACTAGTTATTTATCGATTTTATTGCATGGCTTTATATCACTTCCAGACGCGACGTCATGAAATGCATTTGATTACTTTTCCAGTTACAGTAAAACCTCGAAAATTCGAACGCGATTTTTTCGAAATACTCGGACACAATGGGTTCAGAGTGAACAGGCATGTTTAAGAACTACGTGTCCAACAATGAAATTTTCTAACAGGTAGAATATTCGTTTACTTCACCCGTCTCAAGCTGGTGACAATCAATAGGTAAATTTCGGAAGACTTCGGTTGTTTGCCGGAAAGAAGCGGTGGTATGCGATGTTGAGGTGTGAAAATAATCCCTGGGGCTAGTGGTCTTATCTTAATCCTCATAAAACACTGATCTTTATGGTTTTATTTGAATAACGACTTACTATAAAGAGAGTAGAGTTTTAAAGCGCCAAGAAAAGAATGCATCTAAAAATGTCGTGTGCTGAAGTCGTCTGCTGCCAATAATTGCCAAGCATTTCTGGCGCATTAAGTATAGAAGCAAAGAGCGTGAACCCAGAACAGACTGCTCCTATAGGATTCACACTGTTTGGGCATAGAGGCTTCTTAAACATTTCAGCAGACGAGAAAAGCAAACGACTTTTGATGCGATTGGCGCATTAAGGGTTAAAATGAGATTTTATACTAAGCCACATTATAAGGCGTGCCATCCTGGTCCGCACTGATTGTAGATGTGCTATTTATTGGACGCTCTACTCAAATTTATTAGATAACTTGACACATCAGCTAAACAGTGTGGGCCCTGACCAGACGCCACATTACGCGGTGTCTCATCTGGGTTCGCACTGTTTTTATATATGTCCCGTTTATGAGATGCTCTGCTCAAACAGGTTAGATGGATATGATGTTACAACTTATGTTGCTAACATTAGCAAAAAGTGCAGACCCTGATCAGATGCCACATTATGCGGAGTCTCATCTGGTTTCACACAGTTTGTATTATGTCCCACTTATGAGACACTCTGCCATTTCAACAAACAGTGCAGGCCCAGATCAGACGCCACATGTATAAAGAATGGCTTTAGGCATACACATAAATTATTATCGTTTTTTTTGTGCTGTGTTATTCAGTTGTTGTTGTTATTTTTGAAAATTATAATTTGTCGAAACGTTTTGAAAACCTTATCACCAGAAGAGACTCGCATGCAAAAAAATCCGGTTTTCTCGAGAAAAGCTAATTATTAGACACGTGTTTACGTGTTTGTCTAAACTCATTATCATATATATATTTTTTCCACAATTTACTTTGTTGATAAAATGATACCAGAGTTTCAAAAATTTTGGAATCATGTCCAGATCTACAAACATTGTAGCATAGCTAAGTAAACGTCGTATGGGGTCCATGTAATCCTTTGTTTATTGGTAAAGACGGATGTAACCACTTATCCATTCTCAAATATATCAGCCATAGCAGCGAAGACCCAGATTACCGGCGGCACTACGTTGTTTCCTAAAGTAGGACACATTAATCCCTGCTTAATACTGGTTCAAAACAGGAAGACCCGTCCCGTCATAACTGAAAAATTGTTGTCCGGGACGTAAAGAATCAAACCAATCAAACAAATAAACTGCGTTCTGTGACATTTCGTGAAGGTCTACAATGCTTTCTATCATAAAATCAAAATAGTTTCAACATTCGGATAATGCAAGCAGTGTAGATCCTGATGGGTTCCATTAACGTTTGGTGAATTAGCGAGCGGTCTGAATTAAGAAAAAAACAATTACTGCACAATTTTATATTGCAAAAGTAATAAAATTTAATACCAAAAGTCACTCGCATGCAACAAAACCTGGTTATCTCCGGACTAGGCCCTTTTATTAGTCATGTATATGACTTTGTCAATTTTATTTTAAGCGGATTTTAATTTTATCACAATTAACGTTCAGTGAATCCAGACCAGAGCCTATAGTTACATATACTCCGCATGGGTCCTTGTTTCTGTTGATTCGTTTTTCGTTTGTTTATTCGTATGACGGATGTCAAGTTGGTCCTACCTTAGCCTGGGTTCCAGTCTGATCATTTTTTCTTCTTTTTTTAATTTTTCCGTTTCTTGGTCAAAAATGACAATATTAATCGGAATCAATAACGGACCACCGATACCGTTGATGGTGTATCTTTTTATTCTCTTATTTTTTTTAGAGAATATTGCCAAAATATACCAGCTGGACCCAGGCTAGTCCTATCTATCCATTGGTGCTTGAGAAGTAAAATTAAGTCCTAGACTTTATCTATATCCATGTGTATATGAGAGTAGCGAAGGCTATTATGGGTCTACACATATACGCAGACTCGTCTTGGCCTTTCTTATAAATATAATAAAGCGGGCCACTATCGGCCCGCCAGCAAAACGCCCTTCAGCCTCCATGCTCGTCAGTGCGACAAATAATTTTCATGCGCCTCCAGCTTTTAATTACTGATCCAGAAATGTTTAATCAAATATTTTAAATTCGAGCAACGGACATAATCATGATATTAATGGAGCCATGTCGCGAGAAAATCTGTCGTCAGGGTAAGAGTCATGTAAGGCTCAAACCAACCTGCTCAGATACAGAGGCTGGATGGAAAATTAAAATTTTGCATGAAGCAAGTTAAGATATTTTACTTTCCAATAAGCAAATAACAAAGGCGCTGATCAGACTGCGCGGATGCACTGGCTGGTCTGCGCCTTTATTGTTCGTATGTAATATGCCAGATTTTCCTGCGTTGAGGCCCATTATTATTTTATATATGCTTTTGAAAATATTGACATGAACATCTCTAAATATACATACAACACAATAAAAAAGGTTATACCATAATTGACAAAATGGTTTTATTCAAACTGAATAATTATATAATCTTCCGGACGTTTATGATAATCATACTGATCAAACTGAGAAATTATGATACCCTGAAGACAAATGCAACCGGTCACTGACTTGATCATGTTGATACTCGTGATTTTCCGCCATAAGGCCGATAATTCTAAAAGGTAGAAAAAATTACCACACCATTGTTACAAATCTCTAATAAGGGAGTTTAAGTTTTTATCTTATTTCAACAAATTAAATATCAAAGGATTCCTAAAAGTCTCCACTACGCAATACTACCAGCAATTTTTTTTCATATTATTTGAAAAGGGATATTATTATGTTTTTAATAACAATCCACGGAAAAAATGGGCCATTTTTACTATTTGTTTAACCATTTCAGCAGTGGTCAGAAAAAACTCGAAAAAGGGAGTTTAAGTTTTCATTCAAAAATTATGAAAAATATATCAAAATGTTCGCAGAATAATGTAGTTTCTAAAGCTACCAGCAATTTTTTTGTATTATATTCCAGACTTTTCTAATAAGAGTTTAATTAATACTTTCCTATTCGTTTCAGTGTAAACCGCTATAAGGATTAATACAGGTAAATCTGTCATGACAATTTTTCATTGTTGGGTATGATTTTAATAACTATATATAAAAATATACTTTGTGTGCACTAATGTAACGTCTCCCTGAGACATGTCTAATATAGGTCACTGCTTTCACGCACAAAAAAACATATGTTTGATAGTTTGTGGGGTTACATACTTTAATGTCTATAGTTCGAACTACTGACAATCCGTAAAAACCTAAGACTTCAAAATTACGAGATTACGGTTGCGGGAAATGAGGTAAATATGAAACCTGTGCAAAATATATTGCTTATATTTCCAATAATCCATTATTATAAATATACACTCAGCATGTACTTTACTTGTATCACATCCCAAGTGGTCTAGTGGTTAGGATTCCGCGCTCTCACCGCGGCGGCCGGGGTTCGATTCCCCGCTTGGGAAAGTCTTTTGTCTCCCTGGTGTCCATGCGAGAAAATTTGTTGGTGTTTTGCAATGTGTGTTCTATACCACGATTTTGCTGCCTGTTTATTTCTGCACGATTTTTTTTATCAGCTTGCCCTCGGTCGGCGGAATATATACGATAGGAATTTGCTTAAAATCAGGTAAAAGGTCCGAATCGTCCCAATTAGTTTAATGATTGGTTTCCGGATAGTATACTTTCTTTCGAGTAACTGTTTGCGAAAACCTGCGCTCATTGACATACAGTGCGGTTGTCTCAAAACAGCAATGACCAGCTAATAAATGAAGAAATTTACTTTCGATCTCCCCCACAATCTCTGTTCTGTCAGCAAAAGAAGCATGTGCTGGGGTGATAATGTCTAAAATTGAGTGTTTAAAGTTACCTATGAATCACAATACCCATGATACTTCCGTATTAAATTTTCCTTTTTAAAAGGAGGGCTTGCCTAGTTGAAAAAGGTGCAAAATTCTTATATTATCTTAGCACGCATGTATTCAGATATAGTGACTATGATCAGGAAATACCACAAACACAAACTGCAGAAAAAACCATGACCCCGCAAGGAAAAGCCACACAACAATCACAAGGCACCAGGAAGACAAACTAAACAATGCAATCAACTCTCTATTCCCCATCAAGATGATTGCAAAACTATAATGGACATGGGGCGCCCGAATAGCTCATTCTCATTCGATAGCATGTTTAGCTCTGACTAGCTGGATACCTCTTATACGCAAGTTCGAATCTCGCTGGAAAAAATATCGATTAGTGCAGTGGTTTTGTTACCTGTGCATTCTGCATGTTTTGCGCATAATTTTGTCTCTAGGATGCAAAGTATTTATTTCAGCGAGTCCCAGGATGCAATAGAATTGCAGATTTGTCATTAAAATAGTGTTCTGGACTCATAAGTTTGCAGTTGGACTCATTGATATGGGACACAGTGAGTCCCAGGACCCATAAGCCCAAAGTTGTAAATGAATCACTGTAAGTGATTGTTCCTGCAATGGTATGTATCTCATTGGTTTGACTATCCTGTTTCGGGTTGCAGTGGTTTCACAGTGTTATTTTCCCAACCGAACACCAAGAACTGCACTGGGTTACATTTAATCCACTGAAAACAGAGGCTGTCTTATTTACTCTTAAAAAGCTTGATTTCCTTCCACAACTTGTTTTGATAATATCCCAATTAGCCTTGTTGATAGCCATAAACATCTGGGTGTTACCTTAAGTAGCAATTGGCAGTGACATTCACATGTTGAAAATATTGTAAATTCGGCAAGTAAAATTTTAACTTTAATGCGTAAACTTAAATACTCTATTAGCAGAAATGCTCTCAACCAGATGTATATGTCCTATCTGCTTCCTGTTGTTGAGTATGCATCAGTGGTATGGGATGGCTGCTCTGAACGGGACTCTCAAACACTTCAAAAGATACAAAATGAAGCAGCCCGCCTTGTAACAGGACTTACGAGATCTGTATCGTTAGAAAACCTGTACAAAGAGTGTGGATGGTTAACTCTATCACAAAGTAGAAAACAACATAAACTTTCATTCATGTATAATGTAAATGCTGGCTTGGTGCCATCATATATCTCGGATTTAACCCCTCCATTAGTCAATGAAATTTCAGATTATCCTTTGAGAAATAATAGAAACATCTCTCTTCCTTATAATAGGACTAACATTTCACAGAAATCATGTATACCTTCATCCATTAGATTATGGAATGGCCTTGAAGATGATTTTAAAAACTTATCAATTTTACCAATGTAATCTCTAAGTTCAACAAGTCATACATTCCATCATATTTTACCTTTGGAAATAGATATATATCAGTCTTACATGCACGGCTCAGAAATAGGTGTAGCAACCTAAATAATGACCTTTATATAAATCATATACGTGATAACCCTCTATGCGACTTGTTGGACGATATTTTAAATATTAATAATGTTTATTTTGAAAATATGGTTAGTCAAATATACCCTTCAGAGCTCCAACTTAATAAAGCCAATGCCTCTGATACCGAAGCCGCATTTTTAGACTTGCATTTGTCAATTTCTAATGATATTGTTTCTACCAAAATTTATGATAAACGTGACGACTTTGATTTTGAAATTGTCAATTTCCCATTTTTAGATGGTGATGTTCCTCGTTCTACATCCCATGGAGTCTATATCTCTCAACTCATTCGTTTTGCTAGAGCATCTAGCTATGTTACTGACTTCAACACTCGCAATAAATTGTTAACTCAGAAACTTCTTAAACAGGGCTATCGGTATCATAAACTTCGCAAAACATTTTCAAAATTTTATAGACGATACTATGATTTGATTTCTAAATTCAAAGTTGGCCTCAAATCTCTCTTGCGCCAAGGACTTTCGGAACCTGATTTCTATGGTGACTTGGTGTATAAGTTGAAGAAGATTGTTGGCTCTAATAATTTTCAGCGCAGTTCATTAAAATAATTTCCCATTATAAAAAGATTGGCTATAACATTAATGTATTGCAACAGACTGCATGCTTGGTAGTCAACCCAATCACGGTTGGCAACTTTGCTTTCCTCTTTAATTGCACGCCGGTGGGTCGGACTTCAGACTCTATGATGGTTCCGACTTAAAGACTTATCTATTGATGAGATGGTAGGGGCCTGATGCTTTGGCTGTTTGTCGGACCCACCGGGGTTTACCTTTTGCTCCGGTATTCAGTTTAATTTACTGTTGAGTCCTTATCCTTGCTTTATCTCCTTGTTATATCTTGATTTATATGTTTTAGGAGATGATGCATTGATAAGTTAGGGGTCTTTCATGCAAACCAAATATTTATGTGTCTTGATCCACATCTGAATTAAGGGTGAGGTTGGCGCCGTTAAACCGGTTTAACCCTCCAGTAAAATATTTTACTGACCGTTCCAAGGCGGTACTTCTTTTGTGGATCTTTTATGTTTTTGTTCTGTCTTGTGTTTGCTATGTTTTGTGCGCGTCTGTTTATATGTGCTTTGTGGTCACCTGCTGGGAAAGGGCTGACCTCTTGGCTCTCGTTTGTGGTGTCTTCTGTGAGTTTGTCACTTTCCCATTGGTATCCTGGGTCAGGTGTGGTACTTGATTGTATCGATTCCTGATCTTTGCAACCTTATTACTTTGTGTGGTGTGGTAGAGGATGTCATTCACTACTTCTTTCATTGTAGAAGATACACAATTGAAAGACAGGTTTTCAACGATACAGTGAGAATGTTACAACCTCTAACCATTTATTTAATACTTTTTGGCAATGAAAACTGGAATTTCGAAACCAACATAGTCTTGTTCAGAGCAGTCCAAAGCTACATACAAGTTACTAAACGTTTCAATAATATTTAGACTCTTTGTTTAAAAACATCAGATTACGTGAATACCAACTAAACTATATGTTTTATTGTTGAGCCCATGGGGTAGTCATAATAGCAGTCTTGTACTCTCTTTTTTCATAGTCCTTATTATATTTCTTACTTGAATATATATTTATCTGCTTACTATTGTATCATTCTATTTCATTTGTCTTTAGTAGAATCAATATACATAGCTATTTTTGTTATTTACTTCTGTATACTCATATTATTCTTTCTGTCTCCTATTTATTTTTATTTATTTATTTATTCATTTATTTATTTATTTATTTATATATATATATATATATATTTAATTATTTATTCTGATATGTTTTCAATCTATGTTCCTAACTGCTTTGCTTTGTTTATTAGGTGTGTATAATACATATGCATTTGTATATATCTAGCCATGTTTATTAGCTATTGTGTATGTTTAAAATGTAGGGGAAGGGTCGTAACTAATGTTGTGAGAACTTGTGACCCAACCCCGTTGCTGTATATATTTGGTAATAAAATATGTTTAAACGAACACTAGACAGTCGGCATCTTAGAAGCAGAATTGCCTAAGCCTGTGGTCTATTTCCAGTATGTGAGTAAATAAGTAAGTAAGTAAGTAAGTAAGTAAGTAAGTAAGTAAGTAAGTAAGTGAACAAAGTAACGCACAAAAACATAGAACAATAACAGGATCCCACAATGGGAGTACTAATCATCAACAACAGAACCACCCCCTCAGAACGAACAGCAGCCTTAGCCAATGGGGGGGGCTTAAATGTATTTTACTGGTACCAAATGTTCGCTTAGATTCTGCTGTTGATGAAGCACAAAATGTTAGCTTGCATGGAGGCTACAGGCTGCCAAGACCATAGTAACTAGTCACAAAGTACGAAAAGGTGGCCAAGATCAGGAATTAATACAATCGAGTACCACACCTGACCCAGGATACCACATGGGAAAGTCAGCCCTTTCCCAGTGTGTGGCCACAAGGCAGCAATGAACAGACAAGACAACATGACAAACATGAAACATAAATAGCAAAAATTATCCACAAAAGAAACACTCCCTTGGAACGGTCAGTTAAAATATTTTTTACTAGAGGGCTTAAACAAGTTTCACGATGCCAACATCACCCTTAGTTCAGATGTTGATTTAGACACATAGATGTTTGGTTTGCATGAAAGACCCCTAACTTATCCATGCATCATCTCCTAGAACATATAAATCGAGATATATAAAGATAAGGACTCAACACTTCATAAAACTGAATACTGGAGCAAAAGAATTCCTTTCTAGTCTTAAATTAGAAAAAATAGGCCTATAATTCCTTTTATTTACAGAAGGCGTCTCTTGAATGAACACAGAGTAGGTATTGTTTATGGTTTATACCATTGAAGTTGTGGTAGCCATTTTGTTGGTGTAACTTTGACAATTTATGTAAAACTTTTGTTTTCTCTCGTCAAGGAGAATGAGCTAAATTGGCTTTTGTGATTTTTATGCACTGTTCTTATGTCGTAATTTCTGTTTTAAATGCATTCCAAGTTGCAATAGTCCTGAGGAAAATACAATATCTTAGACTGATAGTGTATGCATTTGGACAGTGATGATGAAAAGGATGAGGAAAAGTCCCGCTTGGTCCTCTTGCAAGTACCCTACTCTTTTTTTTGTTGCTGGATCCTTAACCTCAGGCTAATGCGTGACTAATTATAGTAGGGAGTTGTCAAAAAACGTTTCCACATATGTCTTGCATTGGTCAAGTAACTGTGAAATATCCTATTTACGAAGCTTTTAGGAAACGTTTGGTTTACATTAGGGTAACGTTTGATTTTAACGTTTAGAAACCCGTAAAAAAAAACACAAAAAACAAAACGTTTGATTTGAACGTTTAGAAACCCTATTTTTGCAATCAAATTTTTGGGTTTCTAAACGTTTTTGACAAACGTTACAAAATAACGTTGCCCAAACGTTGAGGAAATGTTTTGTTTACGTTAGGGCAACGTTTGATTTTAACGTTTAGGGTCCCTATTTTTGCAATCAAATTTTTGGTTCCTAACGTTTTAGCCAAACGTTTTGAAAAAATCTTTCTGAAACCTTTATGTAGTTTTTCATTTTTCTAAAATTGTGATTCTGATGTTTGTTGTGTCTCAATCTGTAACTCATAACTACGGCACCCAATCTGCTAGTATTTATCAAGCACTGATTTTAACGGCTAGAAACCATATTTTTGCAATCAAATTTTGGGTTCCTAAACGTTTTTGACAAACGTTACAAATTAAAGTTTTCCAAACGTTGAAGAAACGTTTTGTTTACGTTAGGGGAACGTTTGATTTTAACGTTTAGGAACCCTATTTTTGCAATCAAATTTTGGGTTAATATGCTAAGGACACGATTATTCTAGGACGACTGAGGCAATAGGTCAATGTCAAAGTGACCCAAAAAATGGTACACAACACTTTGCACCCCAAGATGCCTCCACATATCGATTTTGGATTTCCTAAGAGGTATGCTCCAGACACGATGTGAAGACTCAGGCACTTTGAATGGACAGTGTGATTACCCTTTGGGTGCATAAAAACTGTCTGTCATGTCCGTCATAAGGCAGTGCCTTAATTCATGTTAATTCTTTCACGATGTAGATAATAATCACATAATGTGAGGCTCGTTTAGATGGCTTTGTTTCCAATTGAAGGTGTGTTTACTTGGGGACGTTTTTAACTCTTTTTTAAAAAGTCTACACCCAACGTCATGCTAACAGTACTTCCGTTTTCGATAGTTATCTTTACTTGCGGTTTCAATATTGGTTCTTTAGGGTTCGGTGCACAATTAATCGGTCCCATTCGGCAAACCTCGTATGACTACGAGAGCCTTCGTCATTGACTCGGCTGTATATCGGACGTCGCCATATTGGAACTACTTTCGGTTTTAAAGATGGCTGCTACAACAAAACGGTCTCGCTTCGAAAAAATAATGGCAAAATACTCGCTATCAGTAGCTGCAACTACTATATTGTTGGTGTTTGCCATATAGGAGGTTTTATCGTGACGTACTTCCGGTTCTATAAATAGACTTGGGATATACTGGCCGTCAACGGTGTAATGTCTAGATAGGGAAAGCAGTAGAATGTTCAACATTTTCCACCGATTTTAAGTTCCCTTGTTACAATTTGCTATTTAATTTATATAAATGTGAATTGTAAATGCATCTTGAATGCATCTAGAAATACTTCGTCAAGTAATATTAACATTTATTGAGATAATTTGTCTGTTGTTGTGTTTGAAATGAATAAATCGGGAGCTGTTAAACTTTTCAATTCAATTTAACACAACAAAAAATAACCATTTTAAGGCAACTATTTTGATAATTAACGAACTTTTGTCAATGACACACTTCATTTATTTTCTTTAAAAAGTGTTTGCTAACAATAAACAAGGCGGCTGTTTATTTTTTTATTTATTTTATGTAACTAGACTCTGAAACCGAATATAGATATTTTCAACTATTATTGTAAAGAACTTAAAAATGGAACACATTTTGAAATATATGAAAATTACATTATTTAATTGCATGTACAAAATTTCACCATGTCGCATCGTGTAGGAATTCATCTTGGGTGCAGGGCAACTCGACCCAAAATATATATAAAAAATCCTCTCGAGCAGCGAAGGCTCATGTGTGCATTTTCGCAAGAACACACACTGCTAAAACAGCTATTTCAACAAAACTGAATAGATGATTGTGGAAAGAAGGGAACTAACAAAAAAACCCGGACATAATGAGATGGTCGCTGAAAAAACAACAACACTTTCCTCTAAAGCAGAGAATGCTAATATGAGACTGCACTTAGCCTAAGCGTATTCCTGCAAGAAAACTCAGTGCTATAAAATAACTGAGGAAGTTGAAGAACAGAAATGTGCACTTAAAAAATAATAAAAATAAAAAAAACACTTTCCTCTCCAGCAGCGAAGGCTCATACGGGACTTAACATGCGCGCCATTTTCGCAAGAAAGTTTCGCCGGGTCTGACCTGGGTCCAAGCTGTTTGAAAAGGTTATCAGCGGACGACACTAGTATACTGCATATGATTAAGGACACAAATGGGCGCTGAAAAGAAACAGAACATTTTTTCTCGAGCAGCGAAGGCTGATACGAGTCTGCACATGCAGGTATTCTCGCGAGAACTTTTTGTCGGGCCTGAACTGTTTTCAAAGGTTATCAGCAGTCGACACTTGTACATTTGATTGTGGACATAAACTAGGGGCTGAAAAAAGAAAAATATAATGTTGACTTTCTTCTCGAGTAGTGAATGCGCACACGAAGGCGCTAAAATATAATTACATTTTCCTCTCGGACAGTGAAGGCTCATTCGAGACTGCACAATGTCAACTTGTTGCATTGCCTTAGGTGAGCCTGCGCAGATTCGCGGAAGCATAAGTAAGATGAAGATTGATATTCAGAAGAAGAAGTGGACAGTTATACGACAAAATATGTGTTAACTGAAGCTTTTGTGCATACATGCGCATGTACAGAGAGACAGAAAAACTGATAGAAACATAAGTGTGTATATGCGTACAGACTGATAAACCTACATATATGCGCATTTACAGACAGGCCAGGTTCATTTTAATTCATTGCTTTTTTTTTGGAAAAGCACTAGCTAATATATAATGTCTGTCTGTCAGTCTGTCTGTCAGGACATGTGTATTTTTGTTTCTATCCGTCTGTCTGTCTGAACATGCACATGTATCCGTCTGTCTGTCTGAACGTGCACATGTATGTTCCTTTCCGTGTGCATGTTCAGACAGACAGACGGATAGAAACATAAATACATATGTCCTGACAGACAGACAGACATCATATATAAGCTAGTGCCTCTAAAAAAAACAGGCAATGAATTAAAATGAAACCGGCCTGTCTGACAGACAGACAGATAGACAGACAGACAGACAGACAGACAGACAATACATATTAGCTAGTGTTTATACAAAAACATGGCAACGAATTAAAATGTATAACTGATAGAGAACGAATTCAGTGTCGACTTGTTAAAATGTGTTATAATCTCGGACCCAGTAATTTTGGGTCCAGCATGTCGGCATCCTTTAAAGATCTTTTATGACCCCCTCTTTTATTACACCAATGACAATCGCTTGTGAAAACACTCTGATTCCGCCAGTCCGCGGGGCGTGTCGTTCATTTATTCAACAGAGGGTGATAAAACGGATCTGCTAGAACGGTGTCAACCGTGAAAATCAAATATTTAACATGGAATTTTAGTTATTTCTTTGGGATAAATTAATCGTAAGTTAACTGTTTTTAATTAGCATAATTAAGCTACATTTTGGACTGTCAATAATCACTAGTTTTGAGATGATATCACGGATGCGTAAGAGAGAGAGAGAGAGAGAGAGAGAGAGAGAGAGAGAGAGTAAGAACTGGCAAATAAGCAGGTGGATTTACTCTGTTCATCATAAAAGTGCATAAACAAACCAAAATTTTACATGTTTAAAGTTTTTATGGGTTATGTTGGAAGAAAATATCAGCGTTCTGCTCGACACTTCTGGACTTCCCGCAGCCTCATATTTTGCCTTTTAAATGGATAAACGTTTGTTATTCGGAACCATTATTTATCGGTAAGATGTATTTTGAATGTATATCAAAGAATACAAACAAGTTTTGATATGACATTGGCTATAAAAGCCCATTTTCTCAAAATATAAACCCACATTTAACACAGATTCCATAGAGCTGGACGAACTGTTGACGGCCACGGATATGCGCATGCGCGAAAATGACGTCACTTTGGGAATTCCTAAAACCTCCTATTGTCTTATAGTGAGTAACAATTTTTACAAGGTTTGAACGCCAACAAATATTTGTGCTGCCAAATATCGAGTGAAATAGATTTCACGTTTTACCTTGCATTGACAGAAAAGGAGGTTCACAAGAAGACAGCCCGCACTTACCTATGATTATAACATTATCTCCCGGGCAGTAGTAAATCTAAAGACTGTTTGACAGTACAGGCTATCGGAAACGTTGACTTGAGTATTTTTTTGATTTACATTATAAATGTGACATTTGCCCAAGATCAATTTCCTTACCCACATTTGAAACTGCCTCTTAGAAAAAGTGAGTGTTTAACATCTCACCAGCAGAGCTCTGAGGTCATGGAGACACGGTCACAGCTCAGTCTCGTCCGGGGATCTAACTCTAGGTCCCCAAGATAAGTCACCAGTGTTACATTACATGTTTTGTTTTAATTCTTTACGACACATTCAACAATTTTTTCAGTCACCAGACGGGTCTTTACGACACATTCAACTTTTTTTTCAGTCGCCAGACGGGTCTTTACGACACATTCAACTATTTTTTCAGTGGCCAGACGGGTCTTTATTACGACACATTCAACTATTTTTTCAGTCGCCAGACGGGTCTTTACGACACATTCAACTATTTTTTCAGTCGCCAGACGGGTCTAGCTATCTTCCAGAATAAAGCTTGCTCCTCGATCTCGAGTCAAGCACTCTACCACTGAGTTCCTAATTTTACAGGTATCTGCCTGCCAGGGTTTGTTTCCATTCATCTCCCCACAGGCCCTTCCAGAATTAAATTACTTATCCCCGCTCTGTACCCCAAACCTAAAATTCACCTTGTTCCCCCATTTCCCAAACCCCTGGATGGGCCTCAAGAATGTTCATTAAAATACATGTAGCTGATTCCATAGCATAAAGTCAAATTTTGAGAAATAAATTTTAATTTGTTCCTCGACCCCTTCTGATGATGGAATTAAAAGAATAAGTGCCATAGGTCCAGTTAAGCAAATATTTTGAGCATAAAATCCCTTATCCATCAGTTCTAACATTTAAAGAACCACCTCATTGAGACAGTTCCTTTGGAAATTATTTTTAATTACTGAGACTCTTATCTGGAGGCCTACATGTTCATAGGTGTCACAATTTTGAGAATTTACTTTTAATTTTCTGAAAATATGACATTTCTTTCAAATTTTCTTGAGAAAAAGTATTTTGCCATTTGAACCATTTTTCTCTACATTGAATGAAAATATTGAATGAAGGTTAAAAATAAATGACAAAGCTGGGTTTTTTCTTCGTCCACTTTTTAAGTACATTTATGATTATTTTCTTTATGCTTTAGATACACTATTTACACAATGTGCTTTAAATCACTTGGCAAAGATTAAAAAATATTCACATTTAATTTTATATTACAGAAAATAATTTTGACACTTCATTCATTCAAATTTTCTCCAGCAAGAGAGTATGAATGGAAATTTGAAATGGCATTTTTTCTGTAATTAATGAAATTCAATGCATATTAATTGTTGAAAAAAAATAAAAGCCATTTTTAATTATCGAAATCATAAAACTTTCACATTAATAAAACCTATGTTAAATTTTAAAATTGCGTAAGAGTTGAACTCATTGTAGCAAATTATCTTTTAATTTAGAGCACTGCAATCGAATAAAAGCCTTGATGCTGACACTGCTTTAGTGAAATCTAGCCATTTCAACACATTAAGCTTCCATGGTGTAATAGGAAACATAATCACTCTTGGAGTGAAGGCTCCAGGTTCAAATCCTGGTGAAAGTACAAAATTGGGCAGCTGGAAACTGATTTGGATGCTTCAATTGTAGTAACAAAAATAGAAATCTACTTTAATATAGCCTGTACAACAAAATAAGCTTCCATGGTGTAATAGAAAACATACTCACTCTTGGAGTGAGGGTTCCAGGTTCAAATCCTGGTGGAAGTAAAAAAAAGTTGGCAGCTGGAAACTGATTTGGATGCTTCAATTATATTAACAAAATTTAATAGAAATCTAGCCAGTACAACAAAATTAGCTTCTGTGGTGTAATAGAAAACATACTCACTCTTGGAGTGAAGGCTCCAGGTTCAAATCCTGGTGAAAGTACAAAATTGGGCAGCTGGAAACTGATTTGGATGCTTCAATTGTAGTAACAAAAATAGAAATCTACTTTAATATAGCCTGTACAACAAAATAAGCTTCCATGGTGTAATAGAAAACATACTCACTCTTGGAGTGAGGGTTCCAGGTTCAAATCCTGGTGGAAGTAAAAAAAAGTTGGCAGCTGGAAACTGATTTGGATGCTTCAATTATATTAACAAAATTTAATAGAAATCTAGCCAGTACAACAAAATTAGCTTCTGTGGTGTAATAGAAAACATACTCACTCTTGGAGTGAGGGTTCCAGGTTCAAATCCTGGAAGTAAAAAAGTTGGCAGCTTGAAACTGATTTGGATGCTTCAATTATATTAACAAAAATGAATAGAAATCTAGCCAGTACAACAAAAATAGCTTCCGTGGTGTAATAGAAAACACACTCACTCTTGGAGTGAGGGTTCAAAATTCAAATCTTGGTGTAAGTAAAATGTTTTAACACAAATTTATAAGAAAATAGTTACAATTTTACACATAAAAAGTTCCTTAATCTGGACCTATGATAATGAAGAAAGAGAAAAGGACATAGGAGAGGATTAGGATGAGAAATTGGCCCAGATAAGATATCTGGCTAGTACCTGATCGGGAAGGGATCAGTGTTAGCCCTGTTTACGAGATTTTGAGGCTGACTTTCCATAGAAATTCAACCTAAGAATACTGAATTTTGATACTCAAAAGAAGCGTCTTGATGAGATTTCTTTTCGACTCAAAACATATATTTTAACTTAATATGAACTTAGGCACTACCGAGATGCAGACGTATCATCATTATTTCAGGAATTCATTATGGGATTTATTTGTTAAGATATTGGCAAGATCACAAATTTAACATACAAGGGAGGACCTTTCTTTAAGGCAAACCCATTGAGAAGGGAGAAATATACAAGCTGTGTCTCATTTCAAATCTTGCAAACTTTTCTTAAAAAGCTAAGATTTTGACAAGTTAGACTATAGTTCAATTGGCAGAATAGCCTCGGGTTATAATATGTAAGCACCTGGAGGTATGTCTGGGTTCGAACCCCAGTGCTAGCAGTCTAATCTAATGCTTTGTTTTAGTTCAAAAATATGAAAAACATAAAAATGATAAAAAAAATCAGTCAAAATATAACATTTTTGAAAAGCATTTAGGAAATATAAAAAGCTGTCTCCCTTGTAAATTAAGGTTAAGAATTAAAAGTCAATCTCTGAGGAAAAAAACTCAGTGTTAAAATAATTGATAACCTTTGGTTTGATCAAAATGCACGAGGTTTTATACATGTACTGTTATAAAAACAGTAAGATTCTGTGTATAAAGTGGCTTTAAAAGTCTTTTTCTCAGAAAAAAGTCTGATCTGTTGTTTTTATATCAAAATATGATAATCTTTCTTCAAAATAATTTCAAACAGAATGATTTTATCTCAAAAAGCCACTAAACTAGAGCCCTAAAACTCATGATATGAAATAGGCCCAGATTTGATAACTGTCTAGTGCTAGATCTGAAAATGAAAAAGGGATCAGTGCTAGCCATGTTAATGTGTAAAGCCATACATCAGCAGATACTTAAATACATCGTTGAGTTTTCAGGATTATTCCTGAATTCAGGATTTTGAGGCTGACTTTCCATAGGCAGATTAAAGTAGCTTATCCGATTTCAGTTCAGTTTAAAAAGACAATTCATTACTGAACATTTAATATTTTGCAGGTTGATTGCAAGTTTTGAGATTTTAATTTTTCCATTTCAGGATTTTGAAAGTTTGTAAGTTTTACACATGTGAATAAAATCTGCCTGGTAGTCCTGGACCAGTAGAAACTAGATACATGTACCCTAACAAATTTAGTCATTTTGTTGAATGGAAAACTTCTATGGCAATATCGGTCCGACTTTATGCCTATGGCAAAACTATATCACTCAGTCAAATGTTGTTTACAATATCTTGCGGATAAGCATGCTATGTGGACCAAATGATGGTAAAGTATTGGCCTGCTGACTAAAACGATATCGGTCCAATAGTTGACCAATGTGTGTCCAACATGATATCAGTACAACTTTCACCCTATGGGCAAAATGATATCGCTCCAATAACTAATTGGTATATAAACAATATCCATCTTATGATGGTTAGATATTTGTTTACTAACTAGTGGTAGAGACTGTGGCATGCTTGAGGGGCCATCTCTTGTCAGGCCATTAGGGATCATCATCTAGGCTTCTCTTCAAAAAGACTCTGACTCTCTGTTGACAAGTAATTGAACTCTGCTTACAGCTAAAAATTTTGCAGGTCATCCCATAGTGCCCTATTTTGTACATGTCTCGACCCAGGGGTTGAGCAGGGGGGGGGGGCATTCCCTTGAAAATCCGGTAATGACATTGATGCTAAGAAGTGATATAAGGACCAAAGTTATAGCTTCTGTGTGCAGTCACTGCCCAAACCACAGATTTGATGGTTGTCATTTAAGCCTTAAATAAATTTTTAAAAAATCTGTCCGGTTACCAGACTGCCTGATTTTTAGTGTTCATTCTTGGGGGGGGGGGGGGGGGGGGGGGAGATTTCCCCCAGTTTTTCATGAAAGATCCCCACCCCTAAATTTAAGGAGGGTGGGTGTGATATTTTTATATAAACCAAGAAAAAAGTATTTAAAAGTTAAGTTAACTACATGTACTTACTTTTCTTTTTTTTCAAATGGTAGCATAAACACTGATTTTTTGTCCATAAATCTTTTTTATGGGATTTCCCAGTTCAATCAGTCAGTCAGGGCTCTAGATAAGAGGAGGTAAAGGGTATTTCAGCATTGATTTTTTGGAATTCAGCATTGAAAATTAAATTGAAGGGTAAAAATACCCTTTGCAGTTTTAGGTTTCAGTGCTGATATTCAATTTATGTTGTGAAATCTTTTATTTTTAGTAATAAAAAACTATTTAATATAAACCAATTGTATAAATTTTGGATGTTTTCCTAAAAACGCAACATGTATTTGATGCAAGCAACTTTTCTTTAAATATGTTAAGCAAATATTGGGTCTTTTTTACAAGGGCTTGAAGGCTTTGCATTTTCTGCAATTTGATATTTCAAATATGGAGTAAAATACTCATTAAATTAAAAAGTAGTTGTGCAAAACCCATTGGTCCAAATCCTTATCTAGACCACTGCAGTCTCCCCATGTAAACACTTTTTAACAAAATAAAAATATTTTTGTAGATCCACCTTAGATGTCCCTATTTCAAAAATTCATGTAACCTGAAACACACATATTCTTTTCTATGGCCTAAGTAAAACACAGTTAAACATTTTCTTTTTAATTACAACTGGCATGCTAATGTTCAAGATAGATACATATACATGTATAGATTGCTGGATGAATAGACCGTCAAGGAGGAAGAGATACTTCAAATGTGCTCATGTCTGCATCTAGGTAGTGGCTAAGTTCATATTAGTTTCCCCTGCCTGGGTTTTCCCTGATGCAGGCTATTGAATTCAGTCTCCCAAGACTTGGTGTATAAGTTGAAGAAGATTGTTGGCTCTAATAATTTTTCAGCGCAGTTCATTAAAATAATTTCCCATTATAAAAAGATTGGCTATAACATTAATGTATTGCAACAGACTGCATGCTTGGTAGTCAACCCAATTACGGTTGGCAACTTTGCTTTCCTCTTTAATTGCAGGCCGGTGGGTCGGACTTCAGACTCTATGATGGTTCCGACTTAAAGACTTATCTATTGATGAGATGGTAGGGGCCTGATGCTTTGGCTGTTTGTCGGGCCCACCGGGGTTTACCTGTTGGATTTCTTTTGCTCCGGTATTCAGTTTAATTTACTGTTGAGTCCTTATCATTGCTTTATCTCCTTGTTATATCTTGATTTATATGTTTTAGGAGATGATGCATTGATAAGTTAGGGGTCTTTCATGCAAACCAAATATCTATGTGTCTTGATCCACATCTGAATTTTCCTGTACGAAAATTCTAACCAAAATCCACCCGAATTACAGGTGGATTTCAGGCGAAACTGACATGGAATTTCAATTTTCCAGCTGGAATTGACAAGGAGATGGAATTCTTGCAAAAATCCAGGTGGGATTACCGAAAGATTCCATGTGGATTTTTCTGATTCCAGCTGGAAACTTTCAAGCACATGGAATTTCTTTCTCAGGATTTATCCACCTGGAATGTTTCCTAATAGTGTTTAAAAATCCACCTGGAAACTCTTAAGGACAAGGAATTTTAGGACTTACAAAATTTCTTTCAACCAGTATTTTTTCTCAGCTGGATTTTTTTTTCTTAACAGCTACACAGAAAAAGATTTTTTTCTCATTTCCAACTTAGAACTTTTTTTAAACAAATTTTGAAATCTGATCTGTAAATGGGGACATTAGTTACCAAGATATTTTATCTGCAGGAACTATAAACCCTTAAGAGTAACAGCAAGAATTGCATCTGAAAAAAATTGTCTGCTTGAGTCACCTGCTGCATCTTATATGCTAAACTGTCTGCTTATATGCAGATCAAGATGGGCCCTAATGGAAATCGCAAGTTCTAATTAGCTTCCAAAGTGCTTTAGGCTTTCTAAGAAATACACTTGGCCCTGCTCTGAAATAAATTGAAGACTTACAAAATGTTGACTTATCAGTTGGACCTAGACCCCCCCCCCCCCCATCCTGATGACCAAAGAGTATAAATACCCCCTCCCTTTCACCCTAATCATCTTGTCAGGCTTAGAGGGCTCAGGACAGTTTCGGAACAAAGGGTCAGTCACAAATCACGGATGTTTCTCTACACTTAAGAAAGCTTATACTTGTCATAGCCGACACATGATTTAGAATTTAAATTTGATTGGTCCAATTTTTTAACAATGGCAGATGATTAAAAATTACTAACCACAAACATATGATGATTGAATGCTGAATATTTTGTCTTTGTTTTCTCCAGATTGATGCAATGGCAAAATTAACCCAGCCTGTTGCACAAATCCACTTTGTTTCGGCCTTGCATTTTACGACTTTCACTTTGTGACCCCCTGCGAAATAGATTTTTTAACTCGAGTGAAGTTCAAGAACAGTTCTTGAAATTAGCGAATTCTTGAACTGTTCAATAAGATTTGTACTTAAACTGTTCAAGAACATAAATTAGGAACAAGTCAAAAACTTTTTAAGAATTGCTGATGTTCTTGAATTTTTCATAAACTGTTCTTGAACATTTTAATGACTTTTCTTGAATGCAGTGTTGACTCTGATGTTCTTGAACTGTTCTTAAATGTGTTCTTGATTACTTCAATGACTTTTCATGAACATAATATTTTCTTGAACTGTTCTTAAATTTGTTCTTGACTCTTTCAAAGACTTCTTGAACATGATGTGCTGTTTAACTGTTCTTTCATTTGTTCTTGATTACTTCAAAGACTTTTCTTTTCTTGAACATAATATGTTCTTGAACTGTTCTTACATTTGTTCTTGATTATTTCAGACTTTTCTTGAATATTATGTGTTCTTGAACTGCTCTTACATTTGTCCTTGATTATTTCAAAGACTGAATTCTTTTGAACATAATGTGTTCTTGAACTGTTCTTACATTTGTTCTTGGTTATTTCAGAGACAGTCCATGAACATTATTAAATATGTTCTTGAACTGTTCCTAAGTGTGTTCTTGATTATTTCAAAGACTTATCTTGAATACAATGTGTCGATCTAACTTAATTTATTGCATGTAAGTTGTGATACCTAAACATGATATCTAAACTCAAACATTCAGCCCAAACAATGGACATCATTCACTCTGTGTAATTTGGCATAGCATTAAGTAATAATTTTTGGAAAAAAAACTAATAATAAGAGTCTTATTTCTCTAACATTTCAATAACTGATGGTGCGGTGCAGTGGATCAAGCTGATGGAAAATCTGAGAAGTTAAGCAACAAGATCATGGTTAGTAGTTGGATGGGTGACCCAATGGTTTGTATATATTCCAGCTGGATTTTTTTTCCAGGTGGAATTTTTCGAGGTAAATTTCAGGTGGAATTTTGCTGTAAATCCATTTAGATTTATTGGCAAAATTTCCACCTGGAAAAAAATTCCAGGTGGAAAAACTTGCATATTTCGCCTCATTTTGTTACTTTATATAGCTTTCCACCTGTATTCTATCTCATGTGATGGAAAAAAAAATCCACCAGTATTTTTTTTAAGATTCCATGTGTTTAAATTCACCTGGATTCCGGCTGGACGTTTTCGTACAGGAAGGGTGAGGTTGGCGCCGTTAAACCGGTTTAAGCCCTCCAGTAAAATATTTTACTGACCGTTCCAAGGCGGTACTTCTTTTGTGGATCTTTTATGTTTTTGTTCTGTCTTGTGTTTGCTATGTTTTGTGCGCGTCTGTTTATATGTGCTTTGTGGTCACCTGCTGGGAAAGGGCTGACCTCTTGGCTCTCGTTTGTGGTGTCTTCTGTGAGTTTGTCACTTTCCCATTGGTATCCTGGGTCAGGTGTGGTACTTGATTGTATCGATTCCTGATCTTTGCACCATTACTTACTTTTAACTGGGACCTGCTGTGAAATGGGACACAGATGCTCCCCTTGGGTCATTGTATGAGAGAGAAAGTCTAGCTGAAATGACCTAGATCTTGTTAAATCAATACATTATGCAAATTTTGGTCAAATTCTATCATGATATTCCTAAGATATTGAGCTAAAATTAAATTGCAGGACCCTTGGGTATGCACTATAATCACTATGTGAGTCCCTCCATTCTCATTTAATGAATATATGCTAATAACTCTTGAACCACATGTTATTTTCAAATAAAATTTTGCATACAAATGCATGTCAACATTATCTAGCCACTAGCATGAGTAATAGCTTTTTTGACTGACGAGGATTTGCTGAGCAGACTATAATCACTATGTCAGTCAGTATGTCCATCTTCAGTTAGTGAATATATGCTCATAACACTGGAAACACATGATATATCAGGCCTCCAGATAAGAGTGCGTATTGGAAAATTATTTTCTTTATTTTTCATCCGAAACATATGTTGTGGGTACTCAAAGGAACCGTCTCAATGAGACGGTTCTTTTGAGCACCCATAACACATGTTTAAATTAATGGGTAAGAAAATATCAAAATTTTACGCAAATAAAATTTTCCTTATCTGGACCTATATGATATATTCTGATCAAATTTTGCATACAAATGCATGTCAACATTATCTAACCACTGGCATGTGTAGCAGCATTTTTTGATGGACGAGGGTTTGCTGAACATCATTTTTGCAGGTTGTAGTCAGTAAGTCACTATGTGAAAATGCTCATAACTCTTGAGCCACATGGTATATTTGGATCAAATTTTGCATTCTTTATTTTACCAGTTACTGGTAGGCAAATTGGTGATGAGGGTTACCAAGCATCATTTTGGCCGGTCATGGTCTTTTAGTGGAAATGCTCATAATTCTTGAACTACACATATATTTTGATCAAATTTTGCATACCGGTACTAATACATTTTAACATTGTCAGAGACATTGGTATACCAAAGGGTGACTAAGGTAACGTCAAGTGATGTGGTGTCATCTACCCCTTAACAACATATTTATGGCCAACATTGCAAAAGTACTTAAGAGCATATGAACAACTCGCACATGAATAAAGAAATGTGAATGATACATGAAAGTGAAAAAATAGATAGATAAATAAATAGATAAATAAGTACAAAAAATGTCAAGACCATCTCATTGAGATGGTTCTATTCAGCAACCACAACAAAAGCTTTGAGAAAGTGTGGTTACAATAAATAATAATAGACAACAAAAATTATGTTGCTCCATACAATCTTATTTTTTTTTAATAAATTTCATGAAACCATTTACTATGGGTCGGTCTTATAAGCAGGTAAATACATCAAGAGACATAACACATTTTGGTTAAGATTAGGATTGACAGCAGTGCCCCAGTAGCGCGATCGATAACGTCCAGGTCTCCTAAACCAATGCATTTTTCTCACACTAGTTCGAATCATGTCTCTCCCTACTTTTTTTATTTTTTTTTACATATTTATAATATGGCCTTTCCCTGTCTCAAGTGTGTGTGTGTGTGGGGGGGGGGGGGTTCGCACGAACCCATTCTGGATTCGCCACTGGACTGGTCCCCCAGGGTGGGTACTCTCATTTTTTCTTCATAGGTAGGCTTGGGCCCGGCATCTACCGTTTACCCCCCAAAAATATTGGGAATATTAAGAAAATATTAGTAATTTTTGCAACCCCCAAAAATAACCTCATTCTGTACATTTACCTAAAGGAAAGACCCAGAAATACATAGAAAAGACCCCAAAACTAGTCCAATTTTGTGATGACGCCAAAAAATATCCACAAAATATTCATACCCCAAAAAATATTTTTTTGTTTTGAACCCCCCTTAAATATTGAAATTCAAAATTTTAGACCCCAAAAATGGCCAGAGCCTATATATGTACCAAAATACCCCCCCCCCCCCCCTGGGATTGTCCATAAGGTTATACTATAAAGCAGTGAATTAAGGGAGTTTCCTGGCAATGTCTGCTGGCTAGTCTAAGTCTTAAAGAAATTCACGGGGCGATTCAGACTGACTGATGTTTCATTTAATGGCCAACCAATGTTCCTACTTTTTCCAAGATTCCAGGGGGTCCAACTGTTTTCAGACGGGGGGGGGGGGGGGTCAATAGCTGATTTCCTATATAAACCAAAAGAACTTATGATTTTCCAGGGATGTCCGGACTCCCTGCCCTACATCCCTCCACCACCACACACATCTGGATCAGCGAATGCCAATGAGTGACATATTAAGCATCGAAAGAACGTAGATATTGGCATCGAGTGAAAGCTAATTGAAAGTACTGTGCTTCAGTTTTATGATCAAGCAGGTGCGTGGGGCTGCTAATTTGTTTGTGACGAAAATGACCAACGTTTATTTCTTCCAAATTATCAAATTAAATCGTGAAGCTATGGTAAATAATGCCTATTTATCATTTCCCGTCTATTGATTGTCTTTTTTTGCGACGGGGGGCAGACATTTTGAATACGACGTATCACGTGAACTTGTTGTGACGTACATACACACTCCCATTTTCGTACAAAGTCTAACTTTGCTCTTTGTCCATATTATATATTTTGAACCTTTAATTTATATTCTAAAAATGGAAACTTGGTTATTCTATCATTGAATTACTCAGAATTTTGTCTAATCTAGCGTTCTTAAGATTTTGCTTTAGACGCGCGGAAGTGGTAAATCGCCGGACGAGAGCCTCTTTATTTTTGGTAGAGGAGTAGACGCATATCAACCGAGGTAATGTTAGAGTTACGGACGTGACGGAAACATCCGAGTTTTGACGAATGTAATCGGTCCCATTCAACTCCATGTAAAAAGGCAGAATATTCGAGCATCTGCAAATTTTTCCAGGACATTGCTTGGACTTTTTTCTGTCTGTGAGTGGCAAGATCTGTCATTCACCTATCAAAAAAGTGAAAAGACAACCTACCCTGATAATCTCGTTTATTCAGCATTCTTCGTTCTTTGGGGAACAGTCAAAAAATCCGGGATGAAATCCGACCCGCGTCAGACGTTACCTGGGGAGTGCGCCGGGGAGTCTGTGACAAAATAGTCCACACAAAGATGCATTTTTCTGCATCAGCCTGACACACATAGACCAATGTACATTTAAAGTCGAATAAAGCACCCATTTACGCCATAAAGGGGCCGGAAACGGCAAGTGCTAAATTTCTAAAGGTACTATTTTCGTGGGCTACCAAACCGGAAGACTGTAATTGTGTACTAACACCTTTAATCGTCTCCTTCCCACAAGTCCGTTGAAGTTAGTTTATAAAAATCAAGGCCGTCGTCGCCGGTCCGGCAGGACGGCGAGCGCTGGGCCACTTTTTTGGCCGAGTATGCTTTCCGCCGTGTCCCTTTTTCTCGTTTCGGCTCATTTTACCTTTTACTCTGATTTTATTCAATCTGCCAAAATTTATTGATGCAATTATCAATAACACTTGTTGCATGTGTCATCAATAGACCGAACTAGCCAAGGTGTGAAAGCATTGGAAATTACATAATGACACCTGATTAATTTCATAATCTGATGGTCTTATAGTCATGCAGCGGACGTTATCATTCTTATGGACCGTGTCGAGAGAAAACCTGACGTAGCTGCATGCGAACATCAAAGGCGCAGACCAGCCTACACATCCGCGCAGTCTGATCAGCGCCTTTATTGTTCGCTCCAAGGAAACTATAATTGATAAACTTGCTACACGCAATGTTTCAGCATTCTACTGAACTAATCTCTGTAACTGAGTAGGATGGTTTGAGCCTTGCATGGTCGGAAACCCTGAAGACAGGTCTTCTCGTTGAGGTCCAGATAATTTATGTGATCCAGTTTCATTCCCTCAAATAGACATATTGTTTTTTCTTCTTCTTATAATTAACGTATCGAGCGACAAAGTAGGCTATGTTTCAAACGTTTTTACTTTACATACATGTATATATGAGCTGCAATTACAATGCATTCCGTTACGGATATACGAGTCCCGCCTGATGTTCCAATTCAGCCCAAGACTTTTCGGTTCATCCAACGTCCACTCGACTTTAAGAATCCTGAGCAAAGAAGTGTTTAGCCGTCGTGGTTCGACAGCTGTTACGATGAAGCGAAAGATCTCATGTTATGCCTACCGAAGCCAAAACCTAGATGAAGCATACACCCTTAACGGGTGTTCTAGTTGAAAAAACGCTAGACTAAGTGTATACATATCTTTCCGAAAACATGACTCTTTAAAGTACAGCCAAGGATCAGTGCTAAAAGTACTTTGCTAAAACTTGCGGGAACATAGATGAAATAATGTCAAAGAAACATGCTGAAGAAAAAAACAACATGTGACTGTCTGAAAACAATTTTGTTGAGCATTCGGTTTCTCACGCGACAAGAAATATCTTTGTGACCAAAACGACTAAAATCTGGTCCCAAACGCATAAAACCCATTACAAACGCACATAGAAGCGCTCAAAATTCAAAAATGTTCTTGGGGGAGGCCCCAAAACCCCCTAACGAGAGGGGAAATAATCCCCCTTTCGTGCTCTCCCCACTCTCTTGCCTTCAGCACTCAATGGCTTCATCCGCCGGACCACTTTTAAATACGCGGCGAAGGCCCCGAAAATAGACAACCAGCTAGAGGGTATCACTATTCCAACACAAATGCTTGCGGCGAGAGCGCCGCAAGCAAAAAGAATGACTCCCCAGTAGTCATTACTCCCCAGCAGTCGGCACAATTGCACCTTCATGCGGGAAGGTTTACTTGATTGAGAGCGGGCATTACCATTCTTAGCGGAAACGTTGCTAAGGCTATCTAAACGAACAAAACAGCAAAATAGGGAATGCTTGAGAGATGCAAAAATACAAATTAAGCATACGTTTTGCTCTGAGAATGCAACAAAAATATGCTAATATTTCTGGCCCGTAGGAAGCAATTACAGATTGGGGGGGGGGGGGGGGGGAGGGGGGGGCACACATTACAGATTGGGGGGGGGGGGGGCACACATAGTTTTTTTTTTTTTTTTTTTATTTTTTATTTTATTTTTTTTTTTTTGGGGGGGGATATTTGTGCAAATTATTGGGGGGCACGCCCCCCCCCGTGCCCCCCTATTCCTACGGCCCTGTATTTAAAACATTTGTCGCTCATTAACTACTTACTTAAAACAGAGCATATTACCTGACAGAGGAAAATGACTATGTATGCAATCAAGAATGATACTAAAAACTTTAGAATGGTATTCTAAAAGTCCAAGTGATGTACATATAAAAGCTGCTCCCCGTCGGGGAATCGAACCCCGGTCTTCCGCGTGACAGGCGGCGAAGGCTTATCACTATACTAACGAGGAGATACCCACAAAATTGTATTCACTACTTATCTACATGTAGTCAAGAAACTGCTGGTATTTGTCAGAATTCAAATGTATATCACTAGAAACAACATATCCCAAGTGGTCTAGTGGTTAGGATTCCGCGCTCTCACCGCGGCGGCCGGGGTTCGATTCCCCGCTTGGGAAATTTTTGTTTCGCCTGTGTCCGATTGTTTTGCTGGCGTTATGAGCTGGTGTTGCCATTGATTATACATTTATTAATCAGGACTATCTTGCAATTATTATCTCGTCAAAATTTCTTGAAAAACGGTTCAGATATGTTAATATGCAGTATATTCGCCAATTCGCATACAATATATTGTCCGTCCGTCCGCCCGCCCATCCGTCCGTCCGTTTGTCTGTCTGTCTGTCTGTCTGTCTGTCTGTCTGTCTGTTAATACCAGCATGCCATTTTATTCAGCTGTCTAAATGGTACATTTGGTGATAAAGCCAGTCCTTCCGTCCGTCCGTCTCTCCGTCCGTTTGTCTGTCTGTCTGTCCGTCTGTCTGTCTTTACCAGCATGTCATTTTATTCAGCTGTCAAATAACTGTACAGTTGGTGATAAGGCCAAATAAAAAATACCTGTGTTAAGGGTAAACCATCCCTACCTAAATTTACTGGTGAAACTAGAATTGTTTTCAGGGGGTTTTTTTTGGAAAAAAAATATATAATTTTATGCATTTTGAAAGGCGAAATGCCTTTCAAAATGCATAAAATTGTTGTTGTTTTTTTTTTCAGAATAATAAATATTTGAAAATATATATGTGTGCCTACCCTACCTATAATTTTCAGACCCGTTACCCGAAACACACTTTTTTTTATTTGGCCTTAGATGCATGCCAGGCTGTCCTGTCACATATTACCCCATATAAGCCTAGTGCCCTTTTTGTGAGACATATGCACACAGTGCAGACCCAGATTAAAAGTACAGACCGCAGCGTCTGACCAGGGTCTCCATGGTTTGCTTACATGATGTTCTATAAGAATTTGAATATAAATGAAAAAAAACACCCAAAATCCCTGAAAACGGAAATGGGCTGATCCAACAAGTGGTAAGAGAGGGTTAAATGGGTTAAAGAGGTACTTTATTAACACCGGAAAATGTTGCCTGGAACAAATATAGCAGTAACGATTTGTTTGCAGACTTTTGTGGTCTGCTCAAAATGAAGTACATAATGAAAATTTGATTTTTTCTGACCTATGACCGATTTTTTTCCCGCATTTGATCAAGCGCGTGGATACACTTTTGGTTTTACATGCTTCATAAAGTTTGTGTAAAAATGAGGGCCGTTGAAAAATCGGCAGTGACTGAAAAACTGCTAATCACCTTGGCCCATTATATACTGACGGGCTTTAAAACACTACACTAGGATAGCAGCTTTAATGTATGTCTCAAAAAGAACGCAAAGCAATCAATCTGACTGTAAGTGTATTAAAGAGTGTGCATTTATGAGTAACACATGAAACATTTGTCCACTTCAATTTAATTTAAAGCAATTAAACTGTTAATTCTTTGAGATAGGGGTCAACTCTTTCATTTAACAAAATTTTATCAGTGAAAGACCCCCTGTTTCATTAAATCAAGAAACACCAGAAGCACCAAATGTGCGCCATAAACGTTGTAAATCATCGAGGAATGGCTTTTATTTTGATTAGCAGGTCTGTGATACAACAGTTCCGCTTTTTAACGTTTATCTGCATGTACCCGTTCATACGATGACTTTAAAACTCTGTTCCTTAAGAAATGTTTCAGTGAAGAAAACTTTACTAAGCAATAACTTCGTCGAGTTTAGTTGTACAAGTAAAACTTAAGTGGTGACTGAAGAAGCCACTTCATGGTGACATCATCGAAGCATAGAAAATTACAGTCAACTGTCTTTTGTCAGATATAGCAGGAAGTTAGTGTAGCATTTCTAAATATATTTTGAAGGGTCATAGGTTATCATTGTCAAATATTATTGTATTTCCATATTTCCATGTGCGGATCCAGAAAGTTTTGTCAGAGGGGGTCAAACAGTTACGCTTCGTACAGTTGGTGCAAGAGTTACTTCATGACGGTACTAAGTTGGACAACATTAAAACCGGATATAATATCAAGTTATAACAATCAATCATGCAAAGTTTAACAGCTTTTCAGTTTTTCACGCCAATAAATATCAGTTACCGTCGGCATTGTAATAAAATTAAAGTCCATGGTAACACCTACGCTTATCCATACGTAAGCAATGCAATAATGTGTTCATGTTATGCAATGTATTTGTTGTTACATTATTGATTCAAAAGACAACCTTTGGATACATTGAATTGCCTAATTGCATGTTTCGATGTAATACGATTACTGGGATAACGTTGGACAATTTGAAAAGAAATAAATTAGTACTCTCGTGTCCACTGTATCAACATGCAATGAATGGAGCCATGGTCAACAAAAAAGATCACTTTTTGAGAATTGTAGCAAATACTGACAACGAGATCATGTTAGGCGAAGCACATGGCTGATCGTGATCGTCGTTGGTCGAGATTATTAACTAACCATGGAAATAATCGACACGAATGTAGGGAACTGAATTGTTTGTGTTTTTTTAATTAAAACTGGATAGATTTATTTATCAGTTTTAATCCAGAAGGGCTCTTTTTGTACGTACTGGATCAAAAGTAGTCCGTCGTATTGTCCTGTGACCTGACAAGAGGGACAGCACCGACACCCCAATTAACCTGGTTAACGCGGACCTTTTATTATCGGACTCAGCATGATCAGTGGACTTGGTAGAGATGACCAAAAATGTGGGTGTCCTAATGTAGGTTACAGACTAGTACGCGATAAACGCCAACTCATCGCAGGGTACTACTGTCATTGGTCATCATTTCTCCATGATGCACTAGAATGCTCAAAAGCTATTTATGGATGTAATAATTATTGGTATAAGTCATTACAAAATATTTCTGAGCTTCTGAAAATCCCCCTTGAAAGTTCAGCTAATAGGAAGCTAACCACATTTACTAAAAACAAATGACCAAGGTTCTTCAACAAAAATATTTAGAAGAATGGTACTCTCTAGGGGAGAAAAAATTTCCATTGGGGAACTGGACACATACACGAAATTAAACGCAATTTTGGTATTGAGAAATATAAAATACTGTAAACTGTGCATACAGAAGAGACGTCGCTTGATAACGGATCCCATCTCATAGGTTAAACATTGAAGATGGTAGATACACTAAAACAGACAGGGCTGATCGTTTATGCACTAAATGTTCGCTTGGTGTTTTATGTATTGAAATTCACTTTTTATTAGAGTGTCCGAATTACAGTTCTTCCAGAGAATCCCTCATTTGACTAATCCGCGACGAATGCAAGACTTTTATTAAGATGGATAATTTTACCAAATACATCTGGTTATTAAATTGTGAAAATGTAAAAATAATGCACGAGCTGGCAAATTTCATTCATTTAAATTTAGACAAGTAAACGCTTTAATTCAGTGCTACTGCAGTTTACAGATGCTTCAATAGTTAAATTTTATAGTGTAATGAGTCTCTCAGTATGATGCTAAATTAGAAACATGGTCTCAAAGACAATTACTGTATGCGTGTAATGAAAGTATAGAATATTATGTTGGAATATGTCGTTCAGCATTCTTGCATTATGTCTGCTAGTTAACCTGCATTATATACATAATTAGCATTTGAATGGGCGGGTAGCAAGACACCCCTGATTTCTCAATGTTAGGGTAGTCTGGATGCTTTTAGTTGTATTTTGATCCTCTCTCCCCTCATCAACTAAAAGACCGTCAAAGTTAGACCGCCTCTGACAAATCTTTCTGGATCCGCGCATGTCCTTTCTAGTTTTACAATCATTCTGCAAGGTCAAGATCAGTGAAAGGGAAATATCAAGGTCATAGAGGTCAAAAGGCAAGGTCACTGCAATTTTATTTGTCAGAAAGGTACAATTTCTACAATTTATGACCTATTTGTCTTAAATTTAGGTCAAATGGTCGGAGAAAACATCAAATCATGACAAAATTTAAAAGCAAGTAGTGCAACATAAATGGTAGGCTATAAATTTGGTAAAAGCATGCCTGTAAATTGGTATGCTGCTGCAGTTTTATTATGCCATTTTTTCAAAGTGTCATTAATATTGTCAGATCGAAAAGTAACGATTAAAACCGACTAATATGCATACATAATTATATCCATTTGAAATGGTTCCTCTTATTAAGGTCAAAGTAAGAAAGACGGCAAAGATCAGGAATCAATACAATAAAGTACCACACCTGACCCAGGATACCACATGGGAAAGTGACAAAATTACAATTAAACATCAAGAACAAGAGCCAAGAGGTCAGCCCTTTCCAAACAGGTGACCAGAAGGCAGCAATGAACAGACGCGAAAGCATGGCAAAAAACACAAGACATATATAACGCAAATGATCCACAAAAGAAGTACCGCATTGGAACGGTCAGTAAATAGATACTCAACAAAAACTGTTAAGGAAATCTCAGAAAATCATGCAACATAAGGACACCAAAGCAAACAATAATTCAATTTTATCTATTTGTTAAGATACATGTCATCGGTTGAGCAAAATGTTTACTTTAATTTGCTAGCACCAATACCTTTGTTGTGGCACAGTGTCAAGTAACCTAGGGGTCTTAGTCATTTTTCGCAAAAATGACTACAGAGTATTCCCTCATAAACACATGAAAACATGTACGTTTTCAAAACTTGAAATGCAATTCCTTTTGAATTTCACATGAAATTAACTTGATAGCCTTAAACATCACATTTCGAATATGGGAATGCCTTCATCAGTAACGAATGTATCCCCAGTCAGCAGCAAATTAGGACTAGCACCGGTTTCGCATACTCTGAATACTGGTGATTTGGTGCTGAGCGATAAGAATCAATATCTCCTGCAACACTGCATCGAGAGTTTGGGGTTTTATTGATGCCATTATTATGCGTTGGACCCTCAGTCCAAAAACGTCATAGACATGTAAAAATTGTAGACATGTCTGATGAGCGAACTGACCAGTCAATGCGCACAACATTGTGTTTGCTATTTCTAGTGAGGTCTGAACCTGGTACTGTCACTGGTTTTCGAACAAAAGGGCACGACAACAGACCTCAACACCTCATCCATGTACACTTGACTAATCAAGTGTCCATCTATAACCACCAGATCTGTCGTCCTAGGTTTTAAACATCTCCATCTCCCGAGGGACCTGGTGAACGTTAATGTATGAAAACCTATGTTTGCTCTGTAAATTGAATTTTTGCGAAAAACGGAGTGAAGTGAAGACCAGTTAACTTTGACATGGATTTACTTAGCTTCTATGGGCGATGCAAACCCAGATAAACCAACATTATAGAGAAAAATGATCACATTATAATATTGTAAAATTAAAAAGTCTTTAAATGTTTTAGATGTTTTGTCATAACCCCTCAAACACAATTTCCTTAACTTTTTTGTTGAGTATATTTTACTGGCGGGCTTAAACCAGTTTTACGGCGCAAACCTCGCCCTTAATTCTGATGCATACTAAGACACATTTGGGAAAGTGACGAAACACAAGAAAACACAACACACGCGAAAGCCAAAAGGTCAGCCGCTTCCCAGCAGATGGCCACAAGGCTGCAAGGAACAGACACGACAGCACAACACACACCAACATGATGCATAACTAACAAAAACGATCCACAAAAGAAGCACAGTGTTGGAACGGTCAGTGAAATATTCACTGGAGGGCTTAAACCGGTTTCACGGTCAAGGTCATATTGGGTCATATGACAGTCTTCTGTGCTATCTCTTAGTTCAACTAAGACACACGACAATGAAGAAACATTCAAAAGTGGGTTTACCACATGTAATACTTTTCAACTCAGTTGCATACAACTCAAAATTTATTATTTCTATTTTATTGTCAATATGTAAAACTTGCTAAAGGGCATTTTTACCATATTTTGACAATTACAAGAACAAATACTGCAACAACAAAATAGCTTCAGCATAACAATGAAAAATACGAATGTTCTGATATGGGAACCAGTGAGTTTATGATTAATGAAATGATGCTTACAGTATATCCTCATAGTGCTGAGGTGTAACTCACATGCTTCACAGCCCAATATACAGTTGTGCTAAGACTAAAGGTAACACCCTTGTGCACAAGGAGTGCACAAGGTTTAAGCTTGGTGTCCACTACTAGTTCACTAGCTAGTTCACTAGAGTGAACTACGTAGTTTAAATTTGTTCACTCCATGTGCACTCCATGTCTTACCTATGAGCCAGATATACATATGGGGTAGTAGAACTTTAATTTAGCATTTAAATGAATGAAGTGGATAAAAAAAAAACATCATGAACTCAGGGCATTTATGTTTAATCATTAAGAATCTGTAACCTTTAAAGTTTACAGACTACATTACAAATATATTTTTTATAACTCGATTGGTAGAGTATTAGACTTGATTTTCGCTAGTTCGAGGCTCACTGAAGGCACTGTGCCGTGTCCTAGTCCTCTGCTTATTATAACAGAGAGAGAGAGAGAGAGAGAGAGAGAGAGAGAGAGAGAGACTAATTAAAAGATCTATTTTATCCATGTTCATGATCGGTTCTAAAATACTTAGGTTTATGATGTCACCATTTTATGTACGAGTAGCGAAGGCTCATGCATATTTAGTTTCGATATTTCGACTTCTCAAGAAAAAAAATGGCTGTAGTTATAATAACCGTTGTAATCGCCACCTGGGAAGCGATTTTATTGCATACTCTAGAGACTCCGCGTGAAACCAGGGTCTGATCTGGGTACAAACTATTTGCAAAATGACAAATGGTACCAGCAGATGACAATGTATACCCTTATGCGACTTTTTCTTCGTTACTAAATTTAGGGTCTCTAATCAAGTCAGTATAGGATCCGAATCGCGCCCGATGTTCTGTTGGGCCTGATCTGGGTACAAACTATTTGCAAAGCATACTGTGCGATAGCCTGGGTCCAGTCGTCAATATTTTGACAATATTTTCTAATGCTTATATTCTAAAAGATTACAACATCAAAGGTATCGGTTGTCCGTTATTTATTTCGATTAATATTGACCAAGAAACGGAAAAATAAATAAAAAATGATCAGACTGGAATCTGTGGAATCTGTGTGAAAAAGTTCAAACTTAAGGATCTATGGCCCAAAGCAATTTGCTCTCATGTTCTTATCGAGGAAGAAATTTAATGCATTTTCTGTTGTATTATATTTTTACTGAGACAAAATGATAAAATTAAGCAAGAAATACATAACATAATTTTGTGTTTAGACACTGCCCAATCTAAGTTATTCACTGAAATGAATAATAATAATAATTATAATAATAATGATAATATCTGAATTCTGCAAACATTGCAGACTCCTGTCAGACGCAGCATTTTGTCGAGCCTGATCGGGGTCTAAATTGTTTGAAAAGGTTATCACCTTAAGACAATCACATGCAACAAAATCGGACAGACGCACACGTAAATCTCGGGATTTTATGAGGACATTACACAGGTACATTCATATTTAACATATATAAATTATTCCTTGCTCACTGCGACTTTTGTCGTCTGCTGCAGTTTGAACCCCAATCAGGATCAACATTTTGTCGGTTCACAGTTTAACACTGATGTAAATAACTAAGGCGCTGATCAGACAGTCACTCGCGGTGACTTTTGTCGTCTGCTGATAACCTTGGCAAACCGTTCGGACCCTGATCAGGACCAGCAGTGTAGACCCAAACAGTCTGACACTGATGTGAATAACAAGGAACGTGGACCAGACTGTGCGGATAGTCTTTTTCATAAACAGTAAAAGAATGTTTTGTTGAAACTTAGATTCATTTTATAAGGCCATGTAAATGGCATGGTCTTCATCTACATCTATACTTTAAGCAAGCAGAGGTGGCATTTTTCACTAAAAAGAATCTAAGGCTCATATAGCAATAGATATGTTTTACCAGTGACCTATATATCTTATATAGGTCACTGGTTTTACATTTATGAAAAAGACACTGATGAAAGAATGTGTGTAAGCTGTTTTGAACCTTCCAGTTCTATTGCTTCCGCATTATCTTATATTTTAATTTGCTATTTTTGCAGAAGTGTGTCATAAATTAATGACACTGTTTATACAAGCAATTGAAGATAACAGATAAGATTATAATCGCTTGACTGGTTAATTATCACACCTTTATTTCTGTTTGTGGTCACTTGACTTTAACCCTTTACCTGCTAGTGATGTATTTCGTTCGTTGTCTGTTGCTAACCTTTGCAAACAGTTTAGACCTAGATCAGGTCCGACAAAACATCGGTTCTGGTCTGGATTTAAACTGACACTCTGATAATATTCATGAAAAGAATTTTGAAAACTAACATTTTAAAACTATATCAGCAAATGAAAATTACCCAGCTTGCAAAGAGCCAGCACAATACATTTCAAGTGGATTATGTAGTTGGCAAACAGTGGAGACCCAGATTAAAGGCCGCATTCCATCAGGAGTGAGTGTTTGTGTTTTACGCCCCATCAACAGCGTAGGACAGGCATTTCATTAGGGTCTACTTTTTTGCTGAGATAAAAACAACCTACATGGCCAGAAATATATTGGAAATTAAACAAATTTTGTGAAATCAAAAGAACTGCTAGTTATTTATAAATACATGTATGATATGGCTATACACTGTCTGTAAAACTATTATTTCGGCTAACTAGTGGCAAATCAAACGACATTCAAAATACAATTTGAGCCTAGTGCATGTGGTTTCCAACAATATGGCATTTTGACATGTGTAGACTCAGACGAGCCTCTGCCTCCTTTTAAGCTTAGAAACTCATAATGGTGTTCAGTCAGTAGCTTAACAATCATAGAATGCTCAAGCGACTAGCAAAGGCTCTGATCAGGCTGCGCGTATGCGCAGGCTGATTTGAGGCTTTGCTGATCGCACATACAACATTGTTGGATGGCTCATTTTATAGTGAAGCTGTATATTATAATAGAATTGAGCAACTTCGTTTATTTTCTTAAATTTATTACAATAAGTATGTACCCTGATCAGCCGTCACATAACGCGTAGAGTTTCGCCTATGTTAATCTTACACAATATTGGTGTGCTTGCAATAAACTCTAAATCTTTTAACCCTTTATCTCTTAGTGTCGTCTGCTGATAACTTTTTCAAACAGCTTTGACCCAGATCAGGCTCGGACATTTCGGCCACGGACATTTCGGCCTAGGACGTTTCGGCCCGGACATTTCGGCCACGGACGTTACGGCCACAGAAAATGCCAAAGGCGGACGTTTCGGCCAGAATCATAAATTGTGGGTGGGTGATGGAATTAAGCACTATATTAAGTGATTTTAGTTCCCTTCAAGGTAACCTACCTTCCTAGCTGATCAGGATCCACACTATTTTCATCTCTACTTGTAAATTCTTCCATTTGGATAACTGATAAAAATTTGGGAGGAATAAAGTACAACAAATATTCAGACGATTATTCAGCATGACAGGGTTAATCCATTGAGTGGTCAGTTACAGTTTTCACCGCCCTATGCTTCTAAAACATAATTAAAAAACAGGCAAGATACTATATACTGTTAAAACTAAGAAATGCATCACACATGTATGCATGAATAAATGCATGGAATCAACACCCACCCACAATTTATGGTTCTGGCCGAAACGTCCGCCTTTGGCATTTTCTGTGGCCGAAACGTCCGTGGCCGAAATGTCCAGGCCGAAACGTCCTAGGCCGAAATGTCCGTGGCCGAAATGTCCTACATTCGACAAAACGTATTCTTGAAATAATTTTTCGAACAAGTTGATTCTGAAAAAAAAATCAGCAGACGA
Source organism: Loripinus fragilis (assembly GCA_964019695.1). NCBI lineage: Eukaryota > Metazoa > Mollusca > Bivalvia > Lucinida > Lucinidae > Loripinus > Loripinus fragilis. Next base: position 7,545,235 of record OZ026525.1, read on the forward strand.
CAAATCAAAAAAGGGCTTTGATAATCCAATTATCGCTGGGGTGGGGATATTTTGTGATAACAGCGAAAACATTTACATTTACGCACTCGCTCAAATCGCTTGTAAATTGAGTAACATGACGGGCACGTGATTTGTATGGGTTACATGTAAGTAATGCAAATCCTGCTGATCGTGATGTTGATACAATAAGCATAAGACGGTCAATTTTGAGTTTTAGGGGTAACAAGTCAACTTTTGTAAATTACCATCGTGATGAATGTATTTCACTATTTTTTTTTATTTTTGCAAACCGTCAGTGCAGACCCTGATAAAGAGCCACCTTATGCGGCATTTCATCTGGGTATTCACTGTTTGTGAAGGTATCTGTGTTTCACTGTCTTCTTCAATACCAGGTGGCTATAAACTGGTGCCCTGTTATCGTCTCAAATCGACAACCTAAGGTGGCTACTGATAAGAGACTGCCTCCAACCATAATTGGCCAATCAATTGTGTGCAATGTAATAATTATCTCCCTCAAAAATACGGGGTAAGTCTCTTGACTGTGTGCTCCATTATGGGACTAGATTTACTTTTAACGAATTGCATTTTTGCACCTCACTATTTGCCTCCGACCCAATATACTGGGTCCGTGCTATTTACTCAAACTATTGTTATAACTAAATGACCAAAGTGTTGCTAAAAAATTAGAAACTTATATTTAGTGTCCCAATCAACTGAAAAGAAAACCGGAGAAATCCTTTTTAACGCCCCCTGCATTGGATGATACAGTAGATGTAATATTAATGACAGTGAATCCATAAAATGAAATGCAATGACAAGTACCTGTTAAATCAGCAGGTGGTAGGCAAATGTCATCAATTAAGTACCCAATATGCACCATTAAATATAGTTCAGGTTATAAACTTATAAGTTTGTAATACATTTCTTATTTCATCAAAACAATTTTCACAAAGTAATAATAATAATAATAATGACAATAATAATAATAATAAATGAAATTTAAAAAAATGAAATAGACACACGGTGCTCATGAGAAAAAACTTATTTTCATTTTTAAAACGCCTGCAAAAGTGCATCTGAAAATGATGTCTGCTCAAGTCGTCTGCTGCATTTATTTGCTACATCATTGATCAATATAAGTGTAGAGGCAAACAGTATGTACCCAAATCAGACCGCCACTTTTAGGAGCACTCTTATCCGTGTCTACAATGTTAAACACTTAAACAGATGACAAAAGCAGGCAAAAAAAAAAACAACAAAAAAAAATGAAATAGAAAAAGGTGCCCACGAGAAAATAATTTAATTCATTTTTTAACATAAAGCGCCTGCAAAAGTGCATCTGAAAATGTTGTCTGCTTAAGTCATCTGCTGCATTTATTTGCTGCATCATTGATTAATATCAGTGTAGAGGCAAACAGTGTGTACTCAGATCAGACCGCCTATTATATGGGCAGTCTTATCTGGGCCTGCACTGTTTGACCAAGATGCTTCTAAAACGTTTCAGCAGACGACAAAAGCAGACAACATTTTTGTGATTGCCGTTAAAGAGTTAAAAATGTGGGTGTAGTTTATTTACTCCAAACACATAATAAAATGTTAATAAGTGCTTATACATGTAGATCTATCTGTTTCTACACAGGCTGAATGGGTGGATGAATGTATGAAAGAATGGATAGAGAATCTATTCCATTTTTTTTCATTAAAATTTGGTACGCTTATTCATGTTTAAAAATCATCTACATGTCTAGATAGCAAAAGGCGCCTTGTTTATGCAGATAAGACTATTGATTTGTCTAGTTCACATGGTGTCCACTACCTAGTGCACTATAGTGCACTATGACGTTCACTAGTAGTGAACTTTGAAGTCTAGATGAAGTTTATCTGTAGTGAACACGGAGTGCACTTGGTGTTACCTTTAGTCTTAGCACGACTGTATAGTGCAAAACTGAACCAACCATCACCCCTTACCAAATAATTAGGTAGGTTCTTTTTCTGCAGTCTTAATGATTTGTGTTTTAAAAAGGTGGACTTTTTGAAAGCTGAAATCATTAAAGGACTAACAAAGTATCAAAAGCATATAACAGGTCGCAAAAATAGCAACCAAAATATCCAACAAAACAGACCTGATATTATTTTTAAGGCCCAAACCTGTAACTGTTTTTCCATATGCCTCCGTTATAGCTTTTAAGTAAGCTGTGGTCCTCTGTCCTCACAACTCCTAAATCACGATAGGGCTGCCATAGAATTGCAGATTGGCCCTAGTTCAATCAATATACAGGCTGAGATACCCCGATGACCGCCATGTTTTACCTCTTTTTGACTTCTGAAGGTGAAACCCTACATGGGAGGAAAATTTCATTGAAACAAATATCAAAATGCAAGGTCATTTTTTCTAAGCCACACCAGTAAACTTTTTTATTGACCAATCAGGAAACACTTTACAACTTAAATATTTTGCTGAGCTTCCATCCACTTTTCTGAGTCGATCACTGCCCTTGTTATAATTACAGGTCTTTGGGAAATATATTGTATTTATTAGATGGGTATATCTTTGCTGAAAAACAGTTCCAGGTCTAGGCCCTGTAAAAGGTGTACGGCTGTTGCAAGGTTGATGTGAACTAGGCTGCAGAGTTACATATGTTGATTTTGGCAGCAACCGCACATATATATTATATCAGTTTATATGTTAGACCATGCCACCTCTTTCGTGAACTCGTTGGAGTTTCTCTATGCAATTGTGAAGAAGAGCTAATTCACACATGTATACAACGACTACCAGCGAATTGTGAAGAAGAGCTAATTCACACATGTATACAACGACTACCAGCGAATATGCAATTTTGAACATTGTAGTTTTGTTGTACAAAAACTGCTAAAAAATGAGATTGAGAAAAACGATGAGTTAGCAAACAGATAAGATCTAGATGAGCTTCTCACATGAGCCATCTCATCTGGATCTACACTGTTGACCCAGACCTTTCGCAGGTCTGTGGTGAAATGCAGTCTCCGGGTGAAATCTTTCTCAGCTTTATTTTTCAGCCTTACAGATAAGGACAGGTCTGTTTACTCTCTTCTAATATTAACCATTTTATTTGCTATAAAAATATTATTGTATATTGTTTGTCAAAATTGACCCGAGACATATGAATATTCAATGACCTTTCACTCAGTCTTCGTGAATCTTCGTAAAAATTGTGCTTTAGATCGTTGTACAATTACTAATCTGAATGAAATTAATCACAATTCCCCGATAGCCTAGTGGATAGTCGAGTGTTTTTAGCACTCGAACGATGTGGGTTCGAGTTCAGTAGCATTTAAGTATTTTTTTTTTCATTTTTTTTATTGCTAGTTTGTTTGTCTTTATATCTGATTATGTGTACAACTGGATACATTTATTTGAATTTGACATCCGTTTATGCAACAAATACACACGTAGCGCCGTGAATTATTTCAATAAGCCTACATGTAATTAACTCTTTGCACGCTGAATATTTTTTGAGACTTTTGTTATCCTCTGCTGACTTTTAACTTTTTCAAATTCTTACAGGAACACTATCATCGTGTCAAATGGTCTGTACCCAGATCAGAACCGACGTTCTGTTGGTACTGAACTGGGTCCAAACTATTTGCAAATATTATCAGCTGACCAGGAAAGAGTGGGGGACTTAGGGAATGATGAATACAAAAGCGGTTAAATACAAATGAAAGATGTAAAGTTCACCAGATGACGTAAAATCTAAAAAAAAAACAATATTAACTTAAAAAGAAAGCAATTTGACAATTATACAAAAACGTTCCTTCCAAGTTTCGATCCTGGTATGCTTGATCTGTAAGTAGACAACTAACCACTAGGCTATCAGAGCATTTGCATTAACGAATTGGCATTATCCTCATATTCTCTGTAAAAGCGTGACCAAGGTCGGAGTACTCCACGAAAACGCACGAATATCACGAAGATTTTGGCGAAAATTAATCAGTCTAAGGTCAATTTTGGCAGACTATATCTTTAAGCGATACAGTATGGGTGCATTTTATTTACCTTTACTTGTACATGTACGCATAATGTCTTTGAATTAGGATTAACAGGATTAAGTACAACGGGATAAGCCTATTTACAAACTTTTTAATTTCAAAGATTGCAAAAACCAAGACAAAGCGTATTGGCCTTTAAGAATGTGTAATATTATGTCACATACTGTTTTATGTCTAAAAAGCAGATTAGAGCGACAATGTATTATTTTGTTTACTGTCAGATTTTGACGCAAATGTTGTAGAAATTCGGTGCAAAGAAGTCTAGCGTAAATAAGCATTGCTTTCATGTTTAAATTACATATGCTTCTTCCTATTTCAAAGCAACCAGTCCTTAAACCCTCCGTTAGTTTATTTGGCGATATTCAATCGTAATTGTAGTCTGGGTGCCCAGAAACGGGTGCTTTGGCAAACAGTGACGTCTAAAATTTCGCTCACTACCATTTTATCAAATACATAAATAGTGTGCGCACACTATTTACGTTTGTAGTGTTTGCATGTCACGTTGGGGTTTGCCAGGGAGAGAGTCTGTCTCCATAATATTATCTGTCACCGTTCCAGTGAACGTGCCTGACTGATTTGATAAATGAATTAATGGTGGTATACTCTAACTTACTATTTTATGTCGACGATACCATGTGTATTTGTTTGGGGGACTTAAATCTCTAAATTACCGTAGTTTGGTAATTTTCGACTTTTATTATCATAAATATGTTAGATTTAACCAGAAAATAATTTCCCTACATTATGCGTCAGTTAACATATCTGCATATAATGCAATTGCACATAAGTGACTTTTTTCGCATTTTGCAACTAAACATTCAAACACGAGGTCAACAATGATTTAAGGAGAGGTATACTTTTTTTTCTTCATAGCCGAATATCTGTGCACTCTAACATCGCATACCGTAATATGTCAGTTCACTTGTGTGGTGTGGATATCGGAGATGTATCTCTTTCTAAAATAAAGACAGCATATTTTCTATACATTAGAACATGTTTTCATCTGCTATGAGTTTTGAGATTTCGACACCTCAACCATTTCTTGCATGTGAAGCAAATATCTTTATATTATTTATTTGTTTCATTGATATGCAGTAACGATTGAGATACATGTACCTATGTATACAAGGCCATGAAAACGACATTTTGCAAAAAAGAGAAAATATTTACGAACCCGCTGCTAAATAAGTCAGATAGCAAAATACAGGGTTTCGTTTCGCTAGCAAACTCTGGCCAGAGGGCGCACATTTGCAGACCATGTACTATGGTCTTCGATAGAGAATACCATAAGGTCTCTTTTGTCTTGGTCAGATATAATCACAGCAAGCCTTGGTTTGCAAAGTTTTCGGCAGATTTAGTACAAGCCTTTTATGTTTACCCCTTAAACTTGTAATGAGATCAAGAGCCGTTTAATACTATTAAACATGGATGAAAGTTCAAAATTTCCAAAATCCTGAACTTTAGAAATTCAAATTTTTAAACCTGCTAGAAGCCTACGAAAATGAATAATTTCATGTTTAAATGATTGTGTTTACATGGTTTAGATAATCTAAATATTAATCAGAGAAGCTACATGTGCTATAATATTCCTATTTCAGCATTTGAGACTGACTTTCTACAAAAGTCAGCCTCAAATTCCTGAATTCAGGATTAATCCTGAAAACTTTGACCCATTATTTAAAGGTTTACAACGCGTAAAATGAGCAAAATATAAAACCGGTGCAATTTTGCACCGGTTTTATATTTTGTACATTTTTTATTAAAGAATATTTTATTAGTAATTAGACAAGTACAGTACAGGGATATCATGATACAGGGTCTTACAGTAAGTAATCGCTTATCCTGACTACATTTATTTTTTGCATGTACATGTAACAGCGAGAAAGGACTATCGGTGCGTTTAAATGAGTAAACGTTCATATACGTGTTGTTCGCTCAATCTTAAAAGAATTGTATTTTCATAGAGGCCACATATATACTTATATACAGGTATCTGTGATTGAGATATTTAGACTATTTTTTATTTCAGTAAAAGTCACAATGTTTGCGGGAAGCGGGTCCGCGTTTCGATTATAGTCAACAGTTCGAACTCGGACCCAATATATTGGGTCCGCGGTTCGGGTAAGCTTTACTGAGTAGAACAACTTGTCTGTGTTGTATTTTTACCATGTATTTATGCTGCTGTTTTAGTGAAAAGCTACGCTTTCGTTTGCACCAAGATTGGTACTATTCTGTTCTATTATTGTCACGAACACCGTTCCGCTTCGTTGATGACAAATAAACAATGCTATTAGCGCTAATGTCATCTCAACTCTTTTTATCATTTCATCACAACTCAACTCGTTTTACTCAAAAGTGAATGAATAAAGTCAATGAGACTGGACTATCACTCAAATCACTCGTTGACACATCGGTGGGTATATAACATTGAAGATAATTAAAGTACCCAAACATCGGAAGCTTGGATAGCAGGTATGTTGCTTTAAAAAATAAAGTATAGGTTTAGGGCTAAGTGGATTTTTTTTACGTACAGGTGGACAAACATGGTATAACTATTTTATACCACCAACATCAGTGTAGACCTTGCACATCACGAGATATTTCGTGCTCAAGTTGGTCAGGGTTGTATAAATCTAGTTAATATCCTGCAATAATTTTAGCCTGCTTAAGAACTTCCTAAAAATTAAAACTATATAATGCTAGTTTCTTTAATTATACACGACCAGATTACATACAAGTTTGGCTCCATACAGTTGGACAATAGTCTTTTCTGTGCGCTAAAGAATTATTCAGTCATAATTTGTTAGAAAATAATATACTACTAAATTAATTTTCTTTTCAATGACGACAGATTTTATTTTTCACAATTGTATTGCATATATATTCACATTAATGACCAACTACATGCATATATATTTATTTTAATCATTACTCTTGGGTGAAAAAATGCTCATTTTAGCGGATATACTCGTAATGTTAAAACTAATATTGTTTTACATATGATGCAGTTTTTACCAGTCTACGTCACAGTTGAACCAAGTTATAAACGACTAAACCACAATTTGACCAATAAATACATATTTCAATTCTTCCCACCCAAATTAAAGAATGTCAGATTTCTTCATTGAACTTTCAAATCCCTTCCCACAACTGTTTTTCTAGCTATTGAAATACAGTTATTTCTGGTATGTACGCTTTAATATTTTTACAAACCGCAGATTTAAGAAGGTCAACCATAGCCAAGTCTTTTCTTAAGAAAAAACTGCGACAAGTTTTAAATCAAGATTTGCAGAACGATAACAGCAAGCGTTGATTTGTCCTATTAGGGTCGATTTGTGTCTTTTATTTCCTTTTAAGCTCTGATTTCGGAGATTGTTTAGAAAATTGAACAAAGTGGTTTTATCGCTATCTCTGTATGTTAAATATAAGCCGAAACATTTAGGTTGAAATAGTCCTCAAAGTTTTGCAAATATGAGTCGCGACATGAGATTTCCAACAATGTGGTATGTGCGACTAGCTAAGGCTCAGATCAGCCTGCGCATACGTGCAGGCTGGCCAGAGCCTTTGCTAGTCGCTTGAATAACCCATGACTGTTAAGCTACTGACCGAGTATCACTTGGAGTTTCTAAGCTTAAAAGTGGGCTGCACAGGCTCGTCTGAGTCTACACTTGTCAAAATACCACATTGTTTGAAATCCTATGTCGCGGCTCATACCTGTATACACTCTAATAGTGATGCCAAACAATGGTGCTTGAGCTAGCCAATGATAAAATCTACAAGTTAAATATGCCTCAAATCAGCCTATGCATCAGCTCAGTCTGCTCAGGGTTGTCACTGTCTACATGAAGAAAGCTTTGGTCCTTAGTTACCTTTTGAACGTACAGCGAAGACACAGATCAGTCTGGGCGGAAGCCCAGACTGATCCGTGTCTGCGCTGTGCGCAAACTTATTTTCTTGATTATATTGTTTCTCTATGATGATACATTGCAATAGCTACAATCAGCCATGCGAGCTTAACATTTTTTGTGCTTCAACAACAGCAGAATCTAGGGCGAAGATTTGGTGTCAGTAAAATGAATCTAAGCCCCCCCCCCCCACCCCAGTGGCTTTGGCTGCTGCCCGTTATAAGGCGGTGGTTCTCTTGTTGTTGGTTTGTTGTTGATTGTTACTGCCATTGTGGGATTCTGTAATTGTTCTATATTTTGATGTGCGTTACTTTAAATTTGCAACCATCTCGATGTGGAAGAGAGAGCTGGTTGCTTTGCTTAATTTTTCTTCCTATGGTCTCGAGATTGTTGTGTGACTCTTCCACACTTTACCACGGGTTTGTCTGCAGTTTGTGACTGTGGCATTTCCTGATCATACCCACCATTTTTGTTATTTCATCGCTCATATGTATGAGCTTCTATCCAGTTCGACTAGAGTATTTTCTGTGCGCTGAATGGGTAGTTGAGCGCCCCGGATTTCTTCGTGCAGCCAGTGAAGTCTCAGTTCACCCCGGGCGGATGCCCGAGCTGATATGAATCTTCGTTGGGAGCACAGGTTATCATTTTATCATGCTCTCGTCGTGAACTTGACAATGACTAGTTTCTGAACCCTCTGTCTGTCGATTCTGTCTGTCCATTATGGTCGATAACCTGGGTTTATCTTTGGAACAAGGGACCAGGGAGTGTTTGATGTTTAATGATCTGCAGCCCAGGGAGCGCGTTAGAATAAATGGGCCAGCTCATGAGATTTTGGTACTTGTCACATGTACGTAGGACTTGAGGTTCAAGTTTTGGTCTGATCCGTCGTGCCGTATGCGAGCTGCGAGGGCTCTGGCGAGATTCGAGAAGTAGTCATGAATATCAGGCTCAGTGGATTGACCATTGCTGTCAATGGTGTCAGTGTTTGTTTTGGTTATGTTCTTTGTGTAGTGGTCAACTGACCTTGTATCTCACAGGTCTGTCCAGCATACCTGATATCGTGGATAATGAAACATCCATAGCCGCTGAAATACCAGTGGCGTTTATTATTTATTCTATTGCGTAATCAAGTATTAATTCACTTATTTCTCAACCAAAGCATATGTTGTGGGTAGTCAAACGAATCGTCTCAATGAGACGCAAGTAGCAAATGCTCAATTGATTATCATAAGCGATAGTATCCGTATAAACGGCCATCGCAAGATGTAAAGATTCTCGATTTTTTTTGCCCCAAATGTACACACTTTTTGAATTTGCATCCTCGTCGGGCGGATTATTGCGTCGGGGCATTCAGAGTTGTTTTGCGGTCAAAGAAAACAATTTCACGCTAACGCAGTTTTGCATAAACTTGAAGGGCCATATGAAGTTCAGTCACCGTGGTTGAAAATAATACGTGGGTCCTGCTGGGGTTTAACTATACTGTTGGGCTTTAAAACGCAACTCTAGGATAGCAGCTTTAATGTATGTCTCAAAAAAGAATGCAAAACAATCAATTTGATTGTATATTAATGAGTGCATTTGTGAGTAACACATGAAAAACTTGTCCACTTTAGATTAATATAAAGCATTGAAAATGTAAACAATTTGAGATAGGGGTCAACTGTTTCAATTGACAAAATGTTATCAGTGAAAGATCCCCTATATCTTTAAATCAAGACAAATATATGCCATGAACTCTGTTAGTCATCGAGGAATTGCTTTCATTTTGATTGGCAGGTCTGCGATACTGCAGGTTTGCTTTTTTGACGTTTATCTGTGTGTACCCGTTCATTCGATGACTTTAAAACTCTGCTACTTATGCCAGTAATGTTCCAGTGACCCAAATCTTTACGAAGCAATAACGTCGTCGAGTTTAGTTGTACAATTAAATCTTAACCGCTGACTGAAGGAGCCACTTCATGATGACATCATCGAAGCAAAAGACGTTTACATTCAACTAGCTTTTGAAAGATATAACAGGAAATTAGTGTTGTTTTTAAAGCCTGTCAGTATATATACTAGGCCAAAAAAGAAACGCCGCATATAAAACATACATTGTATATGGGGGAAATTTCACCAATCTCTCACAAACGATGTGTCACAGTTTGAGCGCTGATTCATGGATTATGAGTTCCTGGGGTTGTCCTAGCTATCATTGTCACCGGACGAAATTGATTTAGCAGTTCAAACCTACGTTTTTATCGATATTGACGTCGCGCCATTAGGCGATGACGTCATGAATTCGCACGGTCTGACATTGTTCCAATTTGTCAGAAACGTTTTCTAAGACGTTCAATCATACTTGCATGGTATCGAAGTTGTTTGGCTATCACCGATGGCGTCACGTTAACTTGTAACATTCTTATCACCTTTTCGCGTTCAACATGTGTCCATTTTGGCATCGTAAATTAGCAATGTGTAACTTTTAATTTTAAATTTTTAAAATGTTTTCAAACAAAGTGGATATTAGACTAGTGATTTCAGTAGTTATTACATGTGTAAATCTAAATAAAATGAATGTGCACGTGAAAAACTTGAAAATAAAAAGACAACCAGTACACTGGTTTGGGTTGCTTGAGCTCAATAAAACAATGGGAATAATGTGTGGCAGGAATAGTAGTGAAACATAGATAGCAGATGAAATTTTGTAACTCTCATTTAACGCACAACATTTTTAATCTTCATATGCGGCGTTTCTTTTTTGGCCTAGTACTAGTATGTGATTATGATGGACATCTGAAGCTTTACCTCGATATATTGGTCTTATAACATTAACCCTTTTCAGAACAATGGAAATTTCTATAAAGCTACATACAATAAAGTCAGGGTGGTCCATATATTGAGGGAACACAGGTTATAATTTTCAAAAATAATATTGCATCTCTTTCTCTGAAGATCATGGTTTTATTAGCGTTTGTATTAGCAAACAGTGTACACCCTGATGGCACTGTTTGCCAAAGTACCCGTTTAGGGTTTGTCTAACACTCCATACTTTATCGCTATTATCGAACAACGCGGGACGATAACTCAAGTTAAGACTCTGAAGCCACGTTTTCGATTGCAAATTCGTGGTGCCAATTTTGCCATAGGGACGTATTACTAAGGGTGATCTGTTTTCCACTACTGCCATGGCAGTTTTGATTGCCACAAATTTGAAGTGTTTTTTTTCCATTTGCAATCGAAACCGCTATTTCTTTAAATTTTCTATCAGTGGTCATCGACGACAGTGGAGGATGAAGTTAGTGGCGGATCCAGAGGGGGCTCAGGGCGATCGCTTGAACCCCCCGCTCTGCCCCCTGTTTTTAAATATCCTATGAAAATGAAATAATTTGGTCTCATTGAGACCAAATTATTTCATTTTCATGGGATATTTAAGAAAAATGAAATAAAATCAATAAAGCAAACCCCAAACCTTTATACACACGTGCACATATGAACCCCTTTTCCATAAATCCTGGAGGCGCCTTTGGAAGACCCTCCTTCTCTTGGGAGCATTGAAACACGGTGAGCAGTTTATTGCATCTTGATAGTTTTGCCGCTCAACGCCGGAAGAATGAAAATACCTGTCAAGATTGTGACCAATCTGTGCACAGTGCACTGACAAGAGCTGATCTGAGTATTCGCCACGCATGTCCATCTGCAGCCTTGTTTTATTCTGCGTCTCAGCTCACTTTTGAGGTCATACCACAGCAATGAACTACTAAAAATTGGGTCAAACCCATTGGTTGCCCAAGTGTTCATATTTCCGTAGATTTCAGCCTATTAAGTTTCAAAATGAATATTTATAATCATAGAAATGCCTTTTTATATGAAGACAGACACTTGTCTGAACATTTCTTTCAGCTACATGCATTTATATTCAAATAAATATATCATCTTATTACAGGTGCCAAAATTACATGAAGACAGAATAGAACGGAATCTCCACACCTTGAAGATTGTGTGACAGAGCGCAAGAATATTTACTACCTGTATTGTAATCCGACCGCATAACCGCTTTACACCTTGAAATCCGTCCGCTGAATATCGCATATTCATTGATAGAATAGGTATTGCGAAACGTACTACATTCTTGATAGATATATTAACACCTGTTTAGCGGGACTATTTACAGTGAAACTTGTGACATTTGCATAGTGAAGTTGATTTAAATTGTACAATAGTATTTGGATACAATTATTAGAAGACCAAATGTAAATTGCCAAGAAGTTATTTTAACATAAACAGAAGTTAACTATTATATTTGGATTTATATTTTGTTGTGAATTCGAATTGTCAGAAGAATGTTAGGAGGAAAGAAGCACCAGTTTTATGTACAGTTTTTAGGCTGGGTAGAAACGGGTGGACTGGTAGGAACAAGATACACGGACCCAGTCATCCACGATTTGAGGAAGAAAGCTAGAAAATGGAAGTATGCTCCCAAGTTGACATTGCAAGTGAGCAAAAAGGAGATGAAAATCACGCAAGATCTACAGGAGGAAAAAAAGAAGAGTAAAAAGATTAAAACAATTAAGTTTCCAATTATTCCATCTCGGGACATTACTTATGCGGTTCAGGCGATGAGTCCAATTGATGGCTCACCTGATGACGTTGTTGCGTGTATTTATTTAGGATATGTACCAAGGACAAAAAGGTATGTACATGTCCACGTCTATAGATTCGACTCTCCAGAAACGGCCACAACTTTTGTCCGGTTCCTCAACCATGTCATCGCTTCATTTGCCGACCGTACAGCTGAAATAGAGAGACAGCTTATTCAACAGGGGCACCTTGAGGACCCGAGAGGAATTACATCTCGTCCATATGAGCCTCCACATCATAATATGAATCATCGGTTCAACTCTTCTGATGGAATGAGTGACAGAGCCTTTAATGACGATTCGGCTGCTGATTCTGGTTCTTTCAGTGACGACGCATTTCCTTCTGGAAGTGACGAAATAGAAGCTGATTTACAAAGTCTTAGAGAAGCTGTTCCTTTTGATTCTGTAACTGACGAACTAAAGACACGTCTGCGATTAACAGAAACTAAAAAATCGGCTCCACTTCTGCTCCCACCAAAAGATTATGACACAATCGTGAGACGACATGGTCATCTAGATAAAGCAGACAAACGAAAATGTCTACAGATTCCAATTGTTGGTGATAACAAACTAAGAAATGGTTCAGAAGAAAGTGGGATAGAGATCCCCTCACCAACCAGTTCTGAAGGAAAGCCTGTCATGGACATATCGGACGATAAAATATCATCGTCTGCGAACTCGGGTTCCAACGAGGCACCATCACCGATTACTAGTCCACGTGACTACGATATCTACCCTCCAGTCAAGACGCCAAGAAGCCCTATGACGCCAAATAGCCCCATGACTCCAAGAAGCCCCTTAACCCCGACATCTATAAACAGCTACGAACGGTACCCACGAGGATCGAGAAATGTATCTTCATCATCAGCCTACAGCAGCAGATCGTCTGGTAAACGGTCATCTGGAGGATTCCCAGATAGTGGTAGCACTATTATATATGGTGGTCCTACACATGTGTCAGAACTGCCAGCCGAGTTGAATTCTAATGAGCCCATCATGAGACATAAGAAACCTGCTCAGTCTTCCAGAGACCTAACTAAAAGTATGCCAGCGTCACTTCTACAACAAGAACTTGACTATGGGTACGCGGTACACCCACAGAGACTTAACAGAAGTAGTGCAAATTATTCAGACAATGCACCGTCTCCAAGACTTTCAGAGAAAGGACGTTCGTCACGGAATAGTGCTAAAATTTCAAGAGTTTCAGAATTAGGACTATCACCACGTGTTGATATGGATTACGGACGTAACGTAGCCGTCGTTGGCGGTGTACGGCGCACACATTCCATGTATAGATGAATTTAGGAAAATCGTGTAAATGTGGAATTCCAAAATATAAAAGTGCTGTCCCTACGGATTTATATTTCTGTCTGTGGACGGCGCGAGAGAATACCTCAGTGTGAGCGAGGTCGAGGCGACAAGTCGAGTGCAACCTGGAGCAGAATCACGAGGAGCGGTCGCTCACCAGTTTTGGTTAAGATCTGTTGTGTAGAAACTGGGACAAGGCAAGTTAAAACCACAAACAATTACAATATTGTTCTTTTAATTAGAATATGATAATAAGGCAAACGAAAATATATTCCTGTCACATAATACTTATTCTGAAACTGACATTCACGAGCTTAATTTTAAAAAACAATGTCATGCTGAGTGAAGATGTATTGTCCTTTGAAAACAGTGTAGACCAAGACCAGTTGGCACAGAAGAAGTCAGCCGGTGTATATCTACCTTTTTTCCGAAAATTCGCATTCCGAATTTCCAGACATGAAACAATTGTCCCTTATACAGTCCGAGTAATAATGATCATAAATGGACCAACTTATGGGAATTTAGTACTTATCGCAGATGCAAGCAGCGAAGGCTATGGCATGCCTGCGCATATGCACAGGCTTGCCAGAGCTCTCACTGTTCGTAAACACACAGCTGACAAAAAGATGAAAGCTCACATCAAATAGACCTGTAGCCTAGCTAGGTTGGTGTCTATTCATGCTAAAATAGTGATTTTACGATAAGTTCCATATTGTCATATGCTGGCCCATACGCTGTACACAGCAAGACACCGGTTAAAGTTTGTTTGGGTAAATCTTTGCACTGGCTGACTGGATTCTAAGCTGTAATATAGATGCTTTTGTCACAGTGTGCTTTCGTTCATTCAAGTTACTGTCTATCAGAATGGCATAGTTTGTGCATGATTGTGATAGCGTACCACCTTCAATTGGGTCCGTGGCTTGAAAAAAAACCCCAATAACGTTTAGAAGTATACTACAGAGACAAACCTGTCTTAAGCAAGCATATTTGAGGTTTTTTTTGCCAAATCTGCTTGCTTTAGACAGGTGCTTGCTAAATATAGGTTATATGGTAGATCTATAGCAAGATGTCCATATTTCTTTCTCAAAACTAAGTAAACTATATTTCAGTCGGGCACGGACCCAGATTGTGAGTCAGTCAAATGCCTGGACAGCCATCAACCGTCTCGATATATCGATTGTTCGGAATCGACAGCAAAGGCAGGCTAATTGGTTTGTTTGACATTTTATTAAATCCTCATAAAATGAGGATCGTAAAATGTGAATTGTATACACCAATTTTGACAAGGTTACATGCTTGTAAATAAACCAGTTTGACCTGAGCGTCCCTAAACAACCTGCCGCAATTAGTGGAACATTGACAGCTTACAACGACGTAACTTTTCACGTTAACGCCTGAAGCAGCGTCGGCGAGCCGCACAAATCAAAGACGTACATTATATCAATTACGTTAAATACATCTCATTAATTGTCATTGTATTTACCTTAGGCTTAAGATGCCTGCATATGCCAGTTTTCCAGCGAGCAGTGACATTTAAAATCAGATTGCGTTTGACTCGCAGGCTTATCTGCAGTGGTTCTTCGCTGTCCCTGTTTATCGTAATGTCATTTTTTGCATGGTGCGAGCTTTTTTTGTATTTGATACATCGGGGCGGGAGGAGAGAAGCCTTGACTTTTATGCAACATCTTTTTATGTCATTATGAAACAATTTCTTGATAGATGACAAATATCAGATACGTTTTATATTCTACATGTCCCTTAGCTTTTCTGTATTTACAGACAACTTACAGATTTTATCCCTACCACTTAGGTGTAAAACTATTCAGTAATTTGGTGTTAAAGCTTTTCCCATTTAAGTTATGGTGGAATGTGATACGATCTTAAAGTCAGTTCAATTATTTTCCGTAGTATTTGATCGCAAAACTATAGCAACAAAGGCTTCTTAAATAGTTTTAAGGTAAAGCCATCTGCCAGCCTTTTAAGTCAAGCCTTATTTGGAATCAAGGGTTAAACCTGCCTGCAAACTGTTGACTGACCAGTGGGCATGGCAATACTGTTTCGTTGACAGGTCGTGTAGCAGAGGCGTTTTACGTGCACCTTATCAAATGTATCCACAAATTTGGCTGAGATTAGTAATGATAAAAAAGTGTATGCATGCACGTTGTGCATACACTTTTTTATCCTAATGCATCTTCACAAATTTCAAACAAGTTTAACGTGCATTGTATTTGAGAAAGTATAAATGCACAGTTCAAGATTAAGCCTTTTTTTTGTCGTAGAATTGAGGCTATTTTCATATCCACCAATGTAAGCATATGTCTGTGATATCGCTTCATGTATACATCATGTAACCTCGTCAAAAAGTGAAATGTATCGGGTAAGGTAACACTGTGACAACGCTAATGGCATGAAACGAAAATAAAATCCCATTTTTCTTGTCCCACCATGCATATTCATAGTGACTCGCACCATATTGATACTTTGCTTTCATTCTGATGGATTTTCCCATATATGTTGGTGGAATACGTATTGAATTGCCTACATGCACATCTATTTTGCATATTAAGGGTCAGGGTTGCCTGAAATTTTTAATTTTTGATGCATTTCTGTCATGAAGATGCAAACACGACATACCCTGTTGAAATGCCGCACTATTCGGTATTTCATCTGGATCTTCGCTGTTTACCAAAGTACATTTAAGCTGGTATCCAGAATAAAAAAGGTTACAATTCGGTCTAGAAGAGAGGGTGATTGGTTATATAGAGGGATAGCAATTAACCAATCATCTGGCAAATTCCATCTTAGACATGCGCGGATCCAGAAGGGGGGGGGGGCAGGGGCTCCAGACGCCCCCTTGAAAAAAATACGGCGTCCTAGCAGTACTGGTCCGGATCCCCTGAAAAATCACAAAGGTACCAAGACAGCATTCAATGTTTGGCCATCATCGGCCCGCCAACGAAACGGCATTTAAATGAAATGGCGTTTCGCTGGCTGGTCGATGATGGCCGGCTTTTAATCTTTCCCCTCACAAAAATTATCCCCCCCCTCTGGCAAAACGTTCTGGATCCGCGCATGTAAGATGATAAGTTAATAGGGAAAATGTCAATAAGGTGCGAGTCTCAATGTACTGATGATATGCACGTCAGATGCACGACCGAGTATCACATATGCCCAATGGATGCTGTGATCGTGGGTTTGCACTCGGAGCCTCCTATCGATAAAAGATACGTTTTTCGAGGTAGCGGCTATTTGCTTGTGCCAGTCCGATGCCATTTATTTATTGTTTATGTACATAAGATATACTTGTATATAATAAATGTCCAAGTCTTGTGATAAAGTTATATTGTTATTTTAAATCACATGTGTAATTATTGCAATATTGTTTAAGCTTTGGTGTTTCAACATTAACCGAAATCTGTTGACTTTTAATACAGCATAACTGAAACAACGAAATTGACTCACAGTTTGCAACTTAGATGTCTCAGGAACACTTTGTTACAGTCCTACATTTTCTAGATACATTTGTCAGTGTGACCAATGGAAGCACCGTTACAACTTCGAGCATAAAGCAAAAACAAGTTACATGTAGGGCCTAATAGTATCACATGAAATCAAACAATATAGTATCAAAGAAATCTAAAGAATACGATTTTGTCAATTTCAAATATCAGCGCAAACTGTCAATCAAAATGGTGTTTAGTCAGCTTTGAAATCCAGATGAATACGTTTGCAAACTGCCTGTATGCTCGTTCGTTTCGATAAAAGCACCTAAGTCAACATATTTCGGTTGGTAACCAGCTTGCCACATGTATATTCCATTTAACTGTTGTGATACAATAGGCATTGGGTTGATTATTGCACATGGTACCAAGGGGTGTGCAGGCTAAAACTTCCTTCAGTCACTGAAGGTTGTTTTAATCTTAGCAAAAGGTGCAACCCTGGTGAAATGCCGCGTTGTGCGGCATTTCAACAGGGTCTTCACTGTTTGCCAAATACCGGTTTAGGAGTTTCCAGTACACATTCTGCATCATGGAATCAATGTTTAAATCGTTTGATCTATTTCGGAGACATTTTCAGTTCTAACAAAACACTGATGATATACAACATTGAACCAATGTCGAATCAACGTTGATACAACGTCTTGATTTTCAATACAATTGAATTGTTCGATATTGGTTCCCTATTGTGTAGCTACAGGAACATATCTTGTTCTGATCAATGTGTGATGCAAATTAAAAGTCAGACACAAATCCTCACAATCATGTGCAATTTATATGGTACTACTTTAAGCATTTGAGTTTTCCAATTTTCACTGTGGCGGATCCAGACGGGATTCAGGGGGTACGCTCGACCCCCCCCCCCACGTATTAAATATCCTTTGAAAATGAAACAATTTGGTCTCAGTGAGACCAAAACATTTCATTTTCATGGGATATTTAAGAACAATGAGATAAAATCAGCAATGCGAACCCCATCCCTTTTATATATAATGAACCGCCTTTCCAGAAATCCTGGATCCGCCACTGAGTTGTCACAATCATGTGCAGTTTCCATTTCGACGAAAGATATGTTACTACTTTTAGCATTTGAGTTTTCCCAATTTCATTATGACAAATATTTGAATGGTTGCGCGATCAGCAAGATGTATTTAGAGATTGTATTGTATAAGAGTTAATGTGTTTTGCGCTCTGATAGAAGTCTTCACCCTCCAGCGTTTTTCAATATGTTTCTCAATTCCGGTCATTTGATTCCAAATTTCAGATTTTCACTCCACTGCGTGTAACAAATATGTTTATTCGAGTGAAATGAACAAGCTTTCGAATTTAGAGAGAGTAGATAAGGTTGAAACAAGCGCATTTGTTAATTTCATTGACAGGTGTTTTGCCATGGCGGTAGACTAGGGTTGTTAACACATACTTGAAGATAAATATATATCAAAAACGCAATGGGCGTGACAATTTATTTCGTTTTCATTTTCATTTTTTATGTTTTGACAACAACCGTATCGATCAAACTGAACTTTTCTGATAAGAAAAGAAAAACGGAGGTGTTACGGATGGATCTCCTTAAGACGTTTATGATGAAAGTCCTAGTATACCATTGTAAAGTGCTCTGGGCATTCGCCTGCAAGCATCACCTCAGTGCAGCCCAGAATATTGGCATACAGAGCCAAATACACCATATACAACACTCGACTAACCGCTAATCTGGAATTTCAAACGTTTTGTTTCAAGTTTAAAAATGAGCCATCACATGGGATTTCGGTACTTATCACATTACAGAGCAACGAAGGCTCTGACGAGTCTGTGCAAATGCACAGACTCGCCAGAGCCTTCCTAGCTCTCATACAAGAAATACTGATGTCGATGAAGATTCAAGCCAAACCTGAGATAATTAGCCCCACTGGATACGTCAGCATGGGTGTTTAAATGCTTTTGCGCATATGCGATAAGAACCAAAATTTCAAATATTGCCCAATATGGCTATAGCTGGATCACAGCCAGATAAGTGTTAAATATATCAAACTTTAGGAGAAAGCATTGTTTCGTAACAAAATCAGCCCTGGTTTCTTTTCGAAAGCGCTGAAATGAATCAGATCGCAGAATATTAGTTTACTTCTGTATTCAGTCATTTTTTGTTCCAAAATAGCTTGAATACTTTGGTGTACATAGTTATTGATGTAAACATAGAACCTTTCGTCATTTCCTTATAGGTATGCCCTGAATGCTTATAAGAACATGCTTTGATTAGATGAAAACAATTATAGTGGTTAAATAATAATGTTTATACCACCCTTACCAACTTTAGCACGAAATATCTTGTGATGTGCAAGGTCTACACTGATGTAGGTGGTATAAAATAGTTATACCATGTTTGTCCACCTGTACGTAAGATAATCCACTCGCTAAAGCTCGTGGATTATCTCCACGTACAGGAGGACAACCCATGGTATAACTACTACTTAAATAATGAAAGCATCGGGAACAATACTTATAAGATGGTACACCACAATACATGTACCTTAATAGTATCTTGCGATGTTACAATAGTTTCGAGGCTTTGCCAAAGCTATGCCAATAGGCCAATGTGTTTGCAAATGCATTTACAAGCACAGAATAAATGTATTGTTGATTTTGATTACATATTTAGTGGCAAGTTTGTAAAGATATGTTAAATATGTTGATCGTACTATTGCCACTGTTAAAAGCTTAGTCCTTAATCTGCAGAAATTTTGAAAAGAAGTTATGCACATACGTAAAAGCGCCAACTTGAACCTGCTAATCTCTGCCAAAATAATTTGCGGTTTTATATACATTAAATACCTAATATGAAAGACTAATTCTTTAGAAGTAGAAAAATATAAACATGTCAAATAAATAAACAAGCAAACAATAACAAAAGCATGAGTACCTTAAGCTTATATTTGCGTAGAAATGGGAAAACAATATTTAACCCAATAAGTATTGATAAGACCCTGTTTTTTTAAAAAGTAGATAAAGGAATTCCAACAGATTCCTTTGTCCGCTACGTCAAAAGATTCCCTCCTTTCGTTGGTTACGAATTTGAACAGCTAAGAACAATTGTCGGCGCTCAGATGCAGAGACTAACCAGATTCTAAAACATAAGCATGTAGCGGGTTAAAAGATCAACATATTCATTTTGAATGAATTTTCCGATTATAATGAAATGGATGAGTCCATTTCTAATTATAGGTGTGCCAAATAAATGTTTTGATTTCTATTAAAGTAAAATTCGTGCTAGCCACCAGTGGAGTCTCTGATCAGACGCCGCCTTTTGCGGCGTCTGATCTGGGTCTGCACTGGTTGCAGATTCACCATAAGATCATGTATATTTAAACTATTGTTGGTGGCGTATAGCAACATTCGCAGTCTGATCTGAGACTTTGTTGTTCTCGCTTGCGCAAGTAGGGTTTCTCATGACGTGGCACTTTTATGATGCTGTTGTAGGAAATGCAGTTTAGTAAATCAATAAATGCAAGTCTGCATTACCTTTTCGTGCTTATACTGCACGATCAGCCCACATTGAATATACATTTACTTAGTGTTCGATTTTCTTAAGCATGTTAAGATTACAGCCAAATGTACGTATTTACAAGTAATCTCTCTTAAGATTAGCATGGAGAGAAATTAACCCCTGTTTGATATTGACTAGATCAATAAAAGGCGTGTCGAATTCACACATGGGCTCTTGTAAATGGAGCTTCACCGAAATGGATATAATCTTTTCGTGACTTTCGCATCCGAAGCACACCCACGAATCGATATCTCACTTCATTTTTTCGAAGAATTTCGAATCCAGGTTATGTAAAAAAATCTTAAATTGTAGAACCTGTTTAATCTGCTGGGCTCTCTACGCATGTTCCCATAATAGTTTTTTCGAGTCGCGGCTTAAATGCACTTGCTTTGGCGAATCCTGCGAGAAAATGGTTCTTACACGCATACTCACTGATGGTCAATAAGTCACGGGGCACCTTAAGTTGATAACTCCGATTAAGAATATTAATGGACAGCTATGACTATGATCTACTGCGTGGATGCATCCATGCAGCCCGATCAATGCATTTGCTGCCCACATGTACATGTATCTACAAATGTATGCAAGAAGACACCTTTTCCCAAATTGATGCCCTTTTAAATCTTATACCCTTGAAGTCTACAACAAATATTTATCAATATATAGAACTTTAAACTTCTCGTAATCAGTGAAAGCAAATTAAGATGAGTATTAAAGAGACATCCAAATGCGTGAATGAAATTTTGGCAAGCGTTTGTCGTCGAACTTCTTTGGTTTCAATTGGCCTTTATTGAGAAATAGTATCTAAATATGTCAAGGAGTTTAAAAGGGTGCGTGGGTATCAGGCTTTCAATAAGTAAAGTGGTATTTTCGACAAATATTCGGACTTTCAGACGAAGGTAAATGCTGTTGCACAGGCCGTGCTTCAAGATAAAGCACTTTGTGTTTCAAAAAACGAAAAAAATGGTGATACTTTTTTATCCTTGGTAAACTCAGTTGGTGTTGGCCTGCCACATTAAATAATTAAATATTCTATCCAGTCTCCGTAGTTTTGCAAGTTTGAGTTTACCTTCCCTTGTCGTAAACCCCGACCGTCGGAGAGGGTTTCTAGCGGCGAGATGCATAAGTATGCTGTCCGGTGCCATGGTGTACATGTACATGTCATTTCCGCGCTAAGCCTATTTGAAGCGCAATTCAACCAATGTAACCAATCTTCAATATCTTTGGCCACAGCACTACGTCAAGGCCGTGGATAGAAATTTTCATGGAAAACTGAATTTTTATATTGAATTTATTTTTCCAACGATTACATGTAAGTTTCAAGTCTGATTGATGAAATTTAGCCCCAGTTTAGTGTGGAAAACTCAATTTCTAAAGGTAGTGATATATTGTTTTACTTGTGTGACACAACTTGAGCCGGTTTCCAGCAAAAGTTACAAGTTGCCATGTGCGCCAATCGAAGACTCAGATCAGACTGCGCATCTGCGCAGTCTGATCAGAGTGTTCGGCGAGCGCTCAATGGGTAGCCGATGGTTCAGCGTTTCAGCAGACAGAAACCTTACACTCTGATCAGACTGACGAACGTATGTCGACTGATTATCTTCGTAAATGTTCGCACCTGCTAGACTGTTTCACTGCCCCTCGTATGACACTAGGAGGTCAGTGTAGCAGCCTACGCAAATGCAATCTTATACCCTATTCTGGATTCCGTCTCTCATATATTTTCTTACCTGTACATAAATCGGGAAAGTCCGACACAATTCGAGATTCCACGGAATTCCACGAGATTGACCGAGGCAGATCCGATTGACCTGTACATATGCTTGTTTTCATTAACGTTTACATGTGCAGTGTGTGTCCGTCCGTCCGGTCGATGTATTGTTACCTTGTACAAGCACGATTTTGTAAAATATTTCACTGTCACAATTCTGTGTGGGTTTTTGGAATGGCTTCAACGCGGACGCAAGTCTTTTAGCATTGCATGTGTGTTGTTTCATATTAACAAGACTGAGAGATGCAATATTTTATCTCTCTCCAAATATATATGTTAACCATTTTGCTGTGTTCTACAGAAAAGCAGATTTTTTCCAAATGTTGACCGCACCGTTTTTGGCATGGCATTTCAAAAGTTTCTCAGATTATTTTGACGCGGACCGATGTGAGGCACTTACCACACAAAAAACTGCCACTATTCGGCATATGTTTTCGTAGGTTACAAACGCGTTTGACATGTCATATAGCAATAATGAATAATAAATTATACCACGCTTGCCAGCTTTAGCATCATGAAATAACTCGCGATGTGCAAAGTCTACACTGATGTAAGTGGTATTAAATAGCTATACCATGGTTTGTCCACATGTACGGGAGATGGTCCATGAGCTAAAGCTCATGGTTTATCTCCACGTATAGAGGGACTTATGCATTTGGATTACTTCGGGTTTTTCTGTAACCTAACTCACTTTGTGTGCATGTCACATGTAGTACATCACACGCAACTGCACGTGCACTAATTTTACGACGTTACAAAATCGTGCTTTATGAAATGTGTATGCATCCCAGGTAGCTTATAAAATGGGCCACTATCGGTCCACTAGCGAAACGCCATTAGAATGACGTTTCGCTAGTTGGCCGATGCTGGCCTGAGACTGTGCTAAAACATCTACGTTTCACTTCCATTTGAAGAGAAAATGAGTTTAGAAAGTTCAATACCTGCAAACATATTCACCCAAATCTCTCAAAGTCGACGAAACTTATAAGCAAGCCATAGAAATAGTGTTACTTTTTTATCTTTACATGTAATTGACTAGAAACAGAATAGCTTTTTCGATTGCAATTAGCCTTATGACCAACATGCTATGTTAGAAACAGATTTTCATTTGTAAGTTGCATTAGAAACAGTTTTATTAGTATTGCAATTTGCCATAGAAACAGCTCATTTGATTGCAAATTGCTTTAGAAACTACGTTCCGATTGCAATTTGCCTTCAAAACACCATCTTCGATTGTAATTTGCATCCTTTGTTGCTCATCAATCTGTGTTCACCGATTGCACGACTGCAAGCCATATTGAGCAGTTAGCTATATATTGTATTATATAATTTCAAACAAAGGAAAGTTATATAACAAACTTGGCTTGATACGATTTTTGTCACTTTGTACATGATTTAGCATTCTAGACCCTTGTTTAGAAATTTATTGACTTGGTTTTATGGTTTTACACTTTTGAGATAAGTTATTTTATAGACATTTGGAAGCTGGAATACACTGTGAACGTTATGTTTCGCTGCAGTCTTCACGCAGCTAGAGTCAAACTGTCTATTTACTTATGAGCCGCGACATGTGATTTCCAACAATGTGGCATTTTGACAAGTGTAGACTCAGACGAGCCTGTGCAGCCTACTTTTAAGCTTAGAAACTCAAAATTATACTCAGTCAGTAGCTTAACACTCATAGAATATACAAGCGACTAGCAAAGTCTCTGGTCAGACTGCGCGTATGCACAGGCTGATCTGAGGTTTTGCTGGACGCACATACCACATTGTTGGAAATCCCATGCCACGGCTCATTTGGAAGCTTGAATACACTGTGAACGTTATGTTCGCTGCAGTCTTCGCGTAGCCAGAGTCAAACCGTCTATCTACATATAGGATTTTAAGGATTTTATAGTTATAAATGCAATAAAATTGCGACGAATCTTTGCTAAATGTGGATGCGTTATGTTATGTTGCATGTGCTATGTTTACTGCTTGTATAGACTAATCAAACTGAATTGTCGAGTTAACTTGGAATGAAATACATCATGCTGTTAGAAACAACAACAGCAATAAACAGTATTTAAAGACTTTGAAAAGTGTGCTTTTAAACATGCTAATATCAATGCCAAAATACAGGTTCTGTCCTACACATTGCCATATTTGATCAGGCATTTTCCATGTAAAGTTCACGCCTTATAGTTAACCCGACTGATCAGTTTGGCAGATCTATACAATCATTCATTTCTCATTGTTATATTGCTTTTATGCTCATTTGTTTATATGATAAATTACAGTCATATTTAACAAAAAAAAAACAAAACAAATAAACTTGTTATATATTTGTATTAAAACACAAACAAGCCATTTTGTTATTTTGTTTTTATATAACATGTAAGACGCCACTTATCCCTTTGTATTCTGGTGGGTTTTCCCATGCAGATAACAGGCAATAAAGATTGGATAGCCCATTTTGTGTTTTCAGGGGTCACAGGTCAATTCTTCCCAACTATGATGTATTTTTGTCCCTGAGAATTCTCCATACCTTAACATACAGTGTAAACCCTGATGAAATGCCGCATAATGCGGCATTTCATCAGGGTTTACACTGTTTCATTTGGGTCCTTACTGTTTGAAAAAGTACACTTTTAGGGGTTTCCAGTATACAAAGGGTTAAACATGCAAAAATGCTGTCCAGAAGGAATAGACTGCATGCTTCTGCATAGAGACTTCAAACCAAATTTTGTCTTGGACACAAACACAAACGATTTGCATTGTCACGTGGTGACACAGGCTTGTCTGGGTCTTGGCTTGTTGTCTTTTTTGGGACTTTGCTTGTCATCGTTGCCAAGACTTGGCTTGTCGTCTTTTTTGGGACTTGGCTTGTCGTCTTTCTTTCCCTGAAAACAAACTCATCTCCAGATTAGCCTGGCCCCGAGGCTATAAAAACATTTTACATGCTCAACCCAACTGAGCGCGAACTTTCAACAGCTCATACTGACAAATAAAGAAGTTTCTTACTTTAAGTCTCTCAGATGTTGTATTTATCATGCTAATAAATGTTAAAATGCCAACAATTGTTGGCATTTTAACATTAATGAGCAGGATAAATTTCGTGCTCAGCTGAGTTGAGTATGAAAAAGGTTTTATAACCTCGGGGGCCATCTCAATAAAGATAGCCAGGAAATGCCGCAACCATAGATCACAGTGACCTTAGGTACCCACAATAAGAGTTTAGTAGAGCGATATGTCCAATATTTGTAGCTCCAAAAGCTAACACTACTCTGCTCCAAAACGCCATTCCAACACTCCGCTCCACTACTCCACTCAAGAAAATACACAAAGCCAAATGTGAAAAATGTTCCATACAACTAGGAAACTCCACAACCAGCCAAAGGCACAGGAGAAAGAGACATTAGGATACATGTGAATCAGTGAAACACCTATCACAACAAAAGTCGTCTGCTTTTGTCGTCTTCTGAATATTGTAGTAGCCCATTGACCAAACATTGTAGACCCAGATAAGACTGCCTCTATAGGAGGAGCAGTTTGATCTGTGTCTGTAATGTTTGCATCTACGCTTTCAGTAGTCAAAAAATGTTATAAATATGTTGTGCAACAGACAACATTTTTTATGCTTTTATTTGCATTTCCTACGCAATCAAACCTCGGCCACACATATTAGACTTCAGGATAAAAATGGCTGATACAAAGGTTGAACAGGAATGTTCAAAGGGGTGATTTCTTAAGTTTAGCACACACAGACACTTGCTCATCATTCAGAAACAAGATATTTTGAAAACTGACTCACAGACATTGAGACAGTTGTAGGTGCAGACAATACATTGTATCACTTATCGGGTTTGTTCATGTATTTGAGTCGGTCACGCGAAAAACTGTCTTAAGAACCGGTGAGATGGGTCTAAACGCAAACATACACGACGCGCGTATGCAACATTAGCCTAATGTGGTTTATATGTCCCATATTCACGCGTGCTATGTGGATGCAGTGTTTCTTTTTTATATAATTATAGTCAGGTCCATTTTGCAAGATACGGTATAATATGATATATAAATAACATCTCAAAACTGCAAGTTTCAACAAAGGAAGATAAATGATATTGTACTATGATACTGGTTACGCGGTTGCTTAAACGCAAACAATACCTTCAAAACGTATTCCAAAAAGAATGTTAAGGACTGGTAATGTGGTCAAGCGAGAACTTCAACCCACTGATAGAGTAAAATGACCATTTCCGAAAGCTATTTGGATATTCACTGTCTGTTATACGACATACAAGAGAACATGCTACATATGTAGGTGGCAAATTACATGTATATTGAATATCAATGAACGAATCGTCTCCAGAACGGTAAACATTCACAAGTTGGAAATTCATCGATGTAGCATGTGACGTCGAGTCTATAATGCTTTCACGTGTGATAGTATTAGTTACATGTACAATACTACTATTCCACATTCCCTTTAAAAATCGTATGTCCTTATCTAGACTGATTGAAGAATGGGCTTATCATTTGTATTTGTGTCTAGAACGTATTACATATGTGCTCTGTTGTAACTGAGCTCATAGACCGTGCATAAATTTGGTTCTTATATGCAAGAAAGCCAACTGCACATTTATGCACAAAAAAAAACTTATTCGTCCGAACCACCAAACTCGATGTCGACCTGTTGAGTACCGATGTTATAGCTTTGTTTTAAGCAATATTTATTTCGAAAATACAAAATTAAAGCATGTATCAATATACAAAATTTATAAGCAAATACAAGCAACTATGAATCATCTCCTGCATGATATAAGCATTGTGAATGGCATGCTAAGTGACCAACGGGCTCAAGATTTCAAAAGTATCAGTTTAATAATAATCAACGTCATGCGATCGTTTTGGTAACGTGCTGTTGTACAGGACGCACGAGCGTTATCCATTGAAATTGTATTAGATTTTACAATTACATGTGATATTATAGGAAATCTTATAATGCAGTATTCTGTAGCAAATTATTAATGAAACGAGAAGAAATGAGAAAGAATAAAAGACACAAAGACAGAATCAAAGAAAGCGAGAGAAACAAAAGAATGAAGGAACCGTTCAGGCGTTAACATTGAATTCAGACACATAGCACACACAGCAAAGCAATTTGTTTTTCATTAGTTACAATATCCAGAAAATCTATCTAACAGTACCAGCACCATTTTATTGAACTTACTGAGAGAATCACTTGGAGAGTTTGATATAATTCTGCACTGCTTTGAACACTGAAGCATTAACCTCATCCGAATTATCCTCAGGGCCAAAAAGCACAACCATCTGAGGTTGGTTCAACTTTCGTTTTTAATGTATTGTTAAGATCATTTCACCTCCATCTGATTACATTGAGGGCAGGTCAAGCGGAAGTGTTTGTTATTTTCGATTTAACCACGGATCTGTACCAAAGATGCTGGTTTAATGAATTACATTCTGTTCTAAGGCGTGCATGTGAGATTTGATCCAATCTATCACCACAGTAGTAATATTTTGGTACTTTTGGTGTATCAAGGGTAAGGAACTGCTTAAATGAGGCTAGGGTATCTGCTGATCAAACTGCTTCAGGTAGATTATTCCATGCCTGTAGGGTTAAATGAAGAATAGATTATGCATGTGCACGAGTGTCCGCATGAATGCCTACATAGTATTCAACATTGCAATGCATATAAGAAGATATATCACCTACATATGGAGGTAGAAGATTTGATAAATAAGGAGACAATAAACCATGATTCATTTTAAACAACAAGAAAAGTTTGTGAAGATCCCTTCCATCATTTAGGTTCAACCATAAAAGCTCTTCAAGTTGTAGAGTTTGTCAATTTCAACAAGTTTAGTGGCACCAGTGACTTGTATTAGATTCCAGCCTCAAGTTGGATTTTTTTCAATTTTTATAACTCTGTTGTTGTGTACATGTGTCTCATAGGATATCAGCATATTCTTATAAAGAGCAAATATAAGCAAAGTAGATAGTTTCTAGAGATTTCCTATTGATTGTTGATTAACATTCTTAGAAGATTTATTTGAGACCAAGCTTTCTCTTTGATAAAATTATTATTGTTTTGCCAATCGCACATTGAGATAGATACATCCCAAAGTGTTTATGATGTAAAACTTCTTGTATTGGAACATCATTAAAGAAGAGAGTTGGATGAGCTTGTAGGTTACTCCTTTTAGAGAACAATAATGATTCGGTTTTAATGGGATTAAATTTAAGAAGCCACTGCATTGCCCAATTATAGAGTCTTTCTGGGTCTAAGTTAAGTATCTGTGTGACAGAGTCAAGGAAATCAACAACTATATATAAGCTGGTATCATCTGCAAAGAGACGTATGTTTGAATGGATTTCTTTAAGTATGTCATTTATAAACGTTATAAAAAGACAAGGACCAGGAATAGAGCATTAAGGCACACCAAACAGTATCCCAAGCCAACCAGATACACCACCAGGTATAGTTACTCTTTGAAATCTATTAGTCAAGTAATAGTCAATAGATCAAATCAATTATTGGTACTAATAGACCAGTTCCGTAACGGACCGCATATACCATAATGCTTCAATTTAGCGATTAAAACCCTCTGCCAGACCCTGTCGAAGGCGTAACTAATATCACAGAAAGCAGCACGAACTTCTTTAATTTCGTCCAGGGCCTGGCAAAAGGTGTTGTACAATTCAATAAAAGCACCGCAAGCACTGCATAATACCCCGCCACTGCTGGGGGCACCAAAAGTTATTTTGTGAGATATATAATGCCTAAATAGCAACAGAACTGAGATAGACAGTGATATGACGTCCTTAGTCACAATATGTAACCTTTGATGGTCAACATATCTGTGAAGTTTCATTCAGATATTTCATATAGTAAGGGAACTACAGGTCAAAAACATTTTCTAGATTAATCAAGGGCGGATAACTCATGAACTGGAAAGGTAAGAGTGACGGTCCTTCGTTGTAATATGTAACCTTTGCTGTTCAACATATCTGTGAAGTTTCATTTAGATATCATAAACAGTAAAAGAATAACAGGCCAGAAACTATTTTTTAAAGGGAGAAAGGGCAGTAACTCCATCGAAAATGGTCGGATTTAGCCCATTAACAATCCCATACCACTCATCCCCAATAACAATATGTATGCAAAATTTGAAAAAATCTGTGCATAAATACTCAAGTTATCGATGGGAAACAGTGAGCACGGATGGATGAAATAAACTACAGGTCAAAAACCAATCCTCAGATCAATCAAGGGTGGATAACTCACAATCTGGAAAGGTAAGAGTGACGATCCTTACCCACAATATGTAACCTTTAATGGTCAACATATCTGTGAAGTTTCATTCAGATACTCCATATAGTAAATGAACTACAGGTCAAAAACCATTTTTCAGATCAATCAAGGGCTGATAACTCATGAACTGGAAAGGTAAGGGTGACGGTCCTTACTAAAAATATATAACCTTTGATGTTCAACATATCTGTGAAGTTTCATTCAGATATTCCATATAGTAAAAGAAACTACAGGCCAAAAACCAATTCTCAGATCAATCAAGGGTGGATAACTCACAATCTGGAAAGGTAAGAGTGACGATCCTTAGTCACAATATGTAACCTTTGATGATCAACATATCTGTGAAGTTTCATTCAGATATTCCATATAGT
Organism: Loripinus fragilis; assembly: GCA_964019695.1. Classification (NCBI taxonomy): domain Eukaryota; kingdom Metazoa; phylum Mollusca; class Bivalvia; order Lucinida; family Lucinidae; genus Loripinus; species Loripinus fragilis. Next base: position 7,575,592 of record OZ026525.1, read on the forward strand.
AAATGAACTACAGATCAAAAAACATTTTTCAGATCAATCAAGGGCAGATAACTCATGAACTGGAAAGGTAAGAGTGATGGTTCTTTGTCACAGTATGTAACCTTTGATGTGAAACATATCTGTAAAGTTTCATTTAAATATTCCACATAGTAAAGGAAGTACGGGTAAAAAACATTTTTTAATTCAATCAAGGGCGGATAACTCACAAACGGGAAAGGTAAGAGTGACAGTTCTTAGTCACAATATGTTACCTTTGATGTGAAACATATCTGTGAAGTTATATTCAGATATTCCATATAGTAAAGGAACAATAGGTCAAAAACCTTTTTTCAGACCTATCAAGGGCGGATAACTCACAAACTGTAAAGGTCAGAGTGACAATCCTTAGTCACAATATGTAACCTTTAATGTGCAACATATAGTGTAGGCTGCTGTGTAATCCCGTGGGAATTTTTGGGTAAAAGTGTCAAACATATATTTTCTTGTAGAGAAATGTATTCTGTTTAAGAAAAAAGATGTTTCCAATTTTTTCTTGCTGCTTTAACGTCACGGTGACGTCACAAAGTGACATACCTATTTTCGGCTTATTTAAGGCTTGAAAATCTAATACTATAAATACCAGCAGGAAAAACATGTACTATTTGATCAGCTGCGATAATATCACTATCAACATGTTGTTAACAGAAAATAAACACTAATTCAGAATTATATACAGGTTACATTAACGTCAAAATGACGTCAGCATAGGAAAAATGACGTGTAGTGCGCTGTGTAATCCCGTGTGCATTTTTGGGGGTAAAGTGTCAAACATACATTTTCTTGTAGAAAATTGTATCTTGTTTAAGAAAAAAGATGTGTCCAATTTTTTCTTGGTGTTTTTACATTATGGTGACATCACACAGTGATGTGCCAATTTTGGACTTATTTAGGGTTTGAAAAATGAGTACTATGAATTCCAGCTTGCATAAACATGTACTGTTTGATCAGTTATGGTAAAATTACTGGCGACATACATATTGTATTTGGAGCATAGACCCTAACTCAGATGTTACATTACCTTCAGAATGATGTCAGTACAAGAAAATGACGTCAGTATCTAAATAAAAAGTCTGTTATAGTGAAAGCTCAAATGACATTAGATCACAATATGCTTATAGACCCTCCTCTCCCACTGCTGGGATACTGTTCACTATGACTTTCTGAAACTATATTTTATAAGATGCAAACTGACACAGATTAGCGCTCTGACTAGTAACAGCTATGTTAGCTGCGTTACCATATTGTAGTTTCAATTCATATTGTGCAAACATCAAGTTATATCTAATTCTTATTTATTGACTTGCTGATTGCCTTAAACACATTTATCTAAAAGCAACAAACAACCAGTGTGCGTTTAAACAAAATACTCCAATGTTATTTCAGTTATATATGTTACTTACTTCAAATGTATTACTACTTAACGCAGTACTATCACTAAACAATGGGCTGCCAAAAGACCTCCGAGTGGGTTTTTTACACTATAATTTTCTTAAACTAAAATATAAAAGTCACAGAATCATGTATGTTAACTCTATAGCGGTTACAGCGTTACCGTGCAATAGCAAAATTTACTTTGTTACCCTGAAACAACAGGAAATCTTATCAAATTGTTCCTTATTCTTACGTGACAATATGATATTTTAATTGTATTCAAATTATTAGCAGTTTGGTTGTATCCAATTAAAAGACCTGTTATTACTGTTTTGCACTTTACTTTTTTTAATACATTATGTTAAAGCAAAAGCAGCACTGCTAGTCGTTTATTTACTGCCATTTAACTGCAATTTACTGAAAATACCAACAAAGCATTGATGATTATGGGAAGAAATTTGAGCCTAAATTACATAAAGCGTCATCATATCAAGTCGGTGCATTTGATCAAAAAATTTTAATGCTTACATGATATCTTTTATCTCACTGACACTCATGTATTTGCTTCTTTTTATACATTAAATGATATATAAAACACGATTTTTGTCACTCACTTCACCTCATTTTAGATGACACAATAAAATTTAGTATGAAGTAGCTTTAAGTTAGCAAGATCTATCACACATTGTGTAAGCCAGCCAGTGATTACAACAACTATATTGATACCATTCAAAGACATAAACTTACCCAGAAATCGTTGAAATTCTAAGTTATTTCAGACGTAAGTGAAAATTGAGGCATTAACCTTGTCTTTTGAAAAAATAAGCTGAAGTGTTTTTTAAAACTTAACCACTTTCAAACCAACATATGACACACACCAAGCCTATTCCTATGGTTATAATCGCTTTATATCTGAAAGATGTCTAGTTTGGTGAGGTCAGAATCCCATTTATAACAAGATAATTTTAAGGAGAGTATTACACTTTTTATCTATTCTGGCTGGTTCTAAAATTGTGTGAAGCATTGAAACAAAACAAAATTAGCTCTTTATGGTTCATTATAGTCATACATTTGAAAGAAATAGGTTTATCACCCAGTAACACTCCCTCACATTGCTAATACAATACGTATATAACAGTCATTGCTAAATTCATGGACTCAAATACATTATTGGTTAATTTGTTTTACATTAATCTATCAATTAGATTTAGCTTGCAATTGAATTTTGTTGCAGATAATATCATCTTGATATTTAGTCAACCAAATGTGAACATAATTGATACAGAAATACATCCAATTAATTCCTTGCATATTTCCAATAAAACAAATTAACTGTACTAACATAAAAAATAGAAGGAACAAGCTCATTTGATTTTGGTACTTTGCAAGTAAGTCTATCATTGGCGTCAGTATAATACTGAGTAGAGTGTCCTCTTAATGTTGTTTTGCTGGAGCAGTTGACATTTTTGCATGTTTCTCTGAATCTATATCCTGGCGATTTTACTCATTCTAAACTTCAATACACATATAACTCTTTGTTATAATTCCCTTTACCATGTTTATAAGGTTCCTGTAATATTTGCCAAAGTCACAGTCTGTTCAGGTATATAAGTATGCACTGCTAATATTAAGTCAGATCACATGACTGCACTCTCTTATTAAATATTTCACTTTTCTATCAGATCATTGTAAAATCTATTTCACAATAACTTTAATGTCATCTGGTCAAATTTGGCTAGAAATTATTTTGGTTTATAAAGTTTTTTCATTTTAATTGATTGACCTGTTCCCTTGGATATGATCATATCTAATGTGGTCATTGCCACATAGTAAAACTCACCTCTTTAACCAATTTTCCCATTGTTGGTTGAGCAAGTGATCAGAAGTACAAAGTTGATGTTATTGACAGTTTCGTTAATTGAACAACCAAAGATATGCTGAATGTAAACTTAAATTAATTTAAAAGCTTAAGTAATGCCTCGCCATCTGCATACGCAAATAGAAACCCGGATACAAATTGATTTGGTGACAGTCGTTTTAAACTATAACCGAGCAGAGACAGTTATTATGCATAAGGTCTGACTACCTCCCTCAAGTATTCTTTTATGGTAAATTAACCTAAATATACATGGATACATAGAATTTAGCCTTATCATGTAACATAACTGAATATGTTTACCCATTATGTGAACAAAGTAAGTAAGGGTGCAAAGATCAGGAATAAATACAATCAAGTACCACACCTGACCCAGGATACCAATGGGAAAGTGACAAACTCACAGCAGACACCACAAACGAGAGCCAAGAGGTCAGCCCTTTCGCAGCAGGTGACCACAAAGCACATATAAACAGACACGCACAAAGACATAGCAAACAAAAGACAAGACTAAAGTTGAAAAAGTTACAAAAATGTTTTTGAACAACTGATAAGAATTATTTCAATTATACTTTGTTTTCTCTACCATTTTATTTGCTAATAAGTATCAAAATATATTATTTTGGGCAACTCATTATTGTAGATATAAAAAGTTAAAAGATATACTATTTTGCAATTGTTGCATGAATAATTAATACGAACTTAAAACGAATTGAACAATCTTTTTTTCAGACAAACTGGAATTTTGATATCTATAACAAAAACAATCAGTTTTTTCCATGCCAGCTAAACAGTTGTTGTGCTTTAACAACAACAGGATCTCGGACGAATGTGCATTTAAGCCCACCCCCCCCAAGTGGCTTAGGCAGCTGTCCATTCTAAGGCGGTGGTTCTGTTGTTGATGATTCATTATTTTTTGCTGCTCCCATTGTTTGTGTTGTTGTGTTTATTTGGTCCTTTTTTTGTTACTCAGCACTTTATGTCCTTCTTGTGTTGCAATCACATTGACGGGAAAGAGAGAGATGGTCGCTTGACTTAAATTGTGTCTGATGTCTTGTGACTATTAGTGTTCTGTGGCCTTTCCTCACAGTGCCGTAGGTTGGTTTACAGTGTGTGATTGTATTTCCTGATCATACTTACTAGCTTATTCGAAATGATATAAAATACCATATGGGGTATAATATAAGGAATTAAGCAATGTATATACAGTCGTAAGGGTTGTAATATACGTTATATATTGTCACACAAAGAACAAATTGATAGTTTATACCAGAAACTATGTTGAGTACAACCTTTCATGTTTGAATTTCAAAATAAAGGTCAAATATTGAGTTTAAAGGTTTTCATATAGCATTAAATGCTAAATTTTAGAATAAAATATTTTTACATTTAACATGTTATTCAGGGTTTTAATATTAAGTAGTTTACAACTCTAAAAGTTTTTGTGATAAAAAAACAGCTGCTTGCAGTTATAAAATTGCCCATTACTTGTCATTTGGAATATATATTTAAAACATGAATGTTAAATGAGAAGCTTATTGAATGAACCTATTAACATATTTCAATGGTTTTACAGGGGGTAGTTTAATTGTAACATAAGTTACACAATGGGCCCTAATAACTTTTATAACCATAAATATATGTAGGAAATAAAATGTTCTTGTATACTACATGAAAGTTTAGCCTTTTTGAATATTCAGGTACTACCTTAACAACCTTTTATACACCATATTTGTTTTAAAATGAGAGGGGTAACGTAGTTTACATGCTGTAACAGCAAAATCTACAACCGCCAGAGATCTAACATGTTTCCAAAAGCTTTGCCAGAAATATTAATTCATGCTAATATTTTATTTTAATCGCAAGGCACACACAATTTACCTGAATTATATTTCTGTGCACAATATGTTTATTTCCTGCATACTGACATCAAACCGACGTCAATTTGGCCTAAAATTGAAGTCCATGTTGGATCAAATTTTCATTTTGGTCCTCCTATAGACTTTTCAACCACTTCAACACAATAAACAACACTAAAATGTGATTATTTTAGGTGTATACAGCACTAGCTGATAAAAGCTGTTTGATTCATGTGAAAAGACGGTACGTCACTTTGTGATGTCATTGTGACGTTAATACTGCAAGAAAAAATTGGAAACATATTTTTCCTTAAATGGAATATATTTCTCTAGACGAAAATTGATAGGAAACACTTTTACCCAAAAATTTCCACGGGAGCCCAAATTTCGACACAGCGGCCTACACTAATATCTGTGAAGTTTCATTCAGATATCATGAACAGTAAATGAATAACAGGCCAGAAACCATTTTTCCAATCCGAAAAAGGGCAGTAACTCCGTTACAAATGGACGGATTTTGCCCATTAACAATACCATACCACTCATCGCCGATAACAATATGTATGCAAAATTTGAAAAAAATCCGTGAATAAATACTCAAGTTATCGATCGGAAATGGTGAGCACGGACGGACGGACGGACAGACGGACAGACACCGAAAGGTATAACATAATACCCCGCCACTAAAGTGTGGAGGGGTATAAAAAGTTGATTATCTGATGTGTCCCCAACAATGAAACAAGACTGAAAACACGTAATAATATTATTGTGTAGTAAGTAATTATGCACATGTTTATGGACTAGGGTTTTCATTGTCCTGCCAACATAACGTAAGAGAGAGGTAGGCCTTTAGATAGCTACTGAACTTTTATCATCTGTTTCGTGGATTGGGCTAACATTATCTCTTTTCCAGATATCTGGTACCGTGAAATGTTATAAGGATGTATTGAATTAGTCAGTTAGAACTGGAGCAATTTCGATAGCTAGTTCTTTGAATAGTCGGTTTTTGATACGATGAGGACCACACGCTTTGCCAATAACGAGATATCTAAATGTGCTTTGAACCTTCTCCATGATAAGTTCAATAGAAGAACGGAAAAACTGATTTTGGAAGTTCAGGAACTGCTATCATGCTCTGTCTGAGATTGGAAGTACTGGTTAAAAGTATTAGCTTTGTCGTGTGAATCATTTATGGGCTAGAGGTGGTATATCTTCCATTCTGTCTTTACCTAAAAGAGATTTTATAGTTTTCCACCAATACTAAGGTCTTGCTCAAAATTTTCATTGATGTAATTTCTCCTACTTTAATGTTTATCTTTATATTTACGGCACAGCTTTTACGTTGTGATTAGAAATGTCGCAATTGTAGCTTTATTGATATTGAAAAGAAGAAACAACTCTATATAATTTTCATTGCACAGTACACGTGTGTTTATTCGCTAAACACTTTATTTACGTCGCTGCTTAAACTAAACACTTTGCCCCACATTGCTTTTATTGTTTTACGTGTTTATTGTTCTAAACATAAATATTAATATGTTTGTATTCTAGATGCAATACCATGTTTAACATATTAATTGTGTGTCTTAATCTAAACATTCTTTTTTAACATGTTTATAATTAGAATGTTATAACTTTCCTGCATATGTTCAGAATACAAACACTACATGTTGGAATATAAATAAAACTAACGTGTATAATATGCACATCAAATGTACAGTTTGTCACTATATGGACCAACTGATCAGGGCCCGGCATTACAATGCCTCCTTAAAGTTAAGCGAGACTTAAGTTAAGTATTGATATTTCAACATGCTATATTAAATGCTAAATAAATTGCCTTGATCGAAGTGGTATTTGTGGTCAAAGATATCGTTGTGATCTTCAGAAAAAATAAAACTATTTGGATTTTAATTAGTTTTAAACGTTATTTTTCGCATCCTTAAAAGTCAATACTTAACTAAAGTCTTCATTGACTCTAAGGAAGCATTGCAATTCCGGGCCCAGGACTTTAGTTAAGAGTGCGTAACGAAAATTTAATTTTCTTATTTCTCAACCAAAGAAAGTAAGGGTGCAAAGGGTACTGCCTTGGAACGGTCAGTAAAATATTTTACTGGAGGGCTTAAACCGGTTTAACGGCGCCAACCTCACCCTTATTTCAGATGTGGATCAAGACACATAGATATTTGGTTTGCATGAAAGACCCCTAACATATCAATGCATCATCTCCTAAAACATATAAATCAAGATAAAACAAGGAGATAAAGCAAAGATAAGGACTCAACAGTAAATAAAACTGAATACCGGAGCAAAAAAAAAAATCCATTGGTAAAACCCCGTGGGCCTGACAAACAGCCAAAGCATTAGGCCCTTACCATCTCATCAATAGAAAACATATGTTGTGGGTACTCAAAAGAACTGTCTCAATGAGACGGTTCTTTTGAGCGCCCAAAACATATGTTAAAATTGATGATTAAGAAAATATTTAAAATTTGACGATGATTTTTTTTTTATCTAACCCTGTGTTGCTATTTTGATACTCATTGCATATGCGCCAAAAGCCTCCTTTAAACGCCCATGCTGAAGCATCCAACTTTTTGCGGTATGTAATCCTTATACATTCATATTTAGTGTATGCAAGTGTCGATTGCTCTGGCGAATCTGCGCTTTAGCACAGGCTCGTCAGAGCCTTCGTTGCCCGAAAATGCAATTAATACCAAAATATCATCTGCTGACTATAAAACTTTGAAAGTGGTTTTCTCTAGACGTGGAAAGTTATTGTAATGCTCCATAGCGTAAAGATCCCCACATATCTAAAGAGGCTGACTGTTACCTTATTAGCGTGGGCGGGATGTTTAATACTTGTTAATGATGGAAAGCCTAGAAGCATAATGACACATCCAGGTGGGACGATGTCACTAACATATATCTAATTGACTCTTAATGAGAATATGTCCTGAGATCATTAAGACTCTTCGGTTTGCTTTTGCAGTTAAGAACATTTTGACTTTTTTTTAATTTTTCAAAGCGGTCCTCAAGTTTTATTCTTACAAGAAATAGTTGGTGTAAAATATTGTGCCAACAACCATATGCTGAACATTAAGGTGTCTATAGATATCTTCTTCCAAACTTGGCATAGTTAACAAGTAATATAAACTCAAGTGACACCACTCCAAACTGCTCCTTAAAATGACAAATCTCTAACATGCATGGCACCAGGAATCAATAATTCGTCTGTCAAAATGAAATAGTTTGGTTTAAATATAAAGTACTAGGTCTTTCTGTGGAATTGTGCAATTATGCCTTGAACGTCATCTCTTTCTGATTCATAGCGTTTTTAGTTATATCAATCAATGATGTTTACATTTATGCTAAAATCACACGAAAACGATTGACCATTAAGCAATGAAAGTTTAGTTCATATTCGCTTTACCATATTCAATTTAAGAATTTCTCTTTTCGCTTTTTGATATTCAATTCTAAAATTTTTGATAAACGGGATGATTTTAATTTTGAAATAGTAAATTTCCCATTTCTTCATGGAGATATCCCGGCTCCCCTTCCTATGGTGTATATATTTCACAGCTTATTCGTTTTGCTAGAGTGTGTTCTAATAACTCTATGACGGCTCTGACGTAAAGCTTTATCGGTGGGCTGGTGCCTGATGCTTATCTGTAGCTGGAACCACCGTGGCTCAACTTGAGGTTTTCTTTAGTTCTGACTATCTGTGAGTCATGAGACCTTTTCTTTGTTACATCATAGTGTGTAAATTTGATTAGAGTGTTTCTCCATGATGATACATTGCATTAGTTAGAAGGCCTCAATGCGAGCTGAACATTTCTTGTACTTCAACAACAGCAGAATCTAGGGCGAAGATTTGGTACCAGTAAAATGCTTTTAAGCCCTGGTGGCTTAGGCTGCTGCTGTCCGTTCTAAGGCGGTGGTTCTGTTGTTGTTGACTTTTTGTTTATTAATACTCCCATTGTGGGAGTCTGTAATTGTTCTATGTTTTGTTGTACGTTACTTTATGTCCATTCTAGTATTGCAATTATCTTGATGGTGAAGAGAGAGCTGGTTGCTATGCTCAATTTGTCCTCCTGGTGTCTCGTGATGGTTGAGTGGCTCTTCCTCGCGGTGCCATGGGGTTGTCTGCAGTTTGTGATTGTGATATTTCCTGATCATACTCACTTACTATTTTTATAAGTTAGTAAGAGTTTCGATATTTATTTTAAGAGTTTGGTTTGGCTTCCGATTTTTTTTTCGACATTCGAACTGTTATTGTTTGTAAAGTTTGTAGGGTCAAATTGCAGTTTTCGGACCATCATGAATCTACACAAGCCACCAGGATAATATACACAACAGACATACAACCAAACACTAGTTCGCAAAATAGTACAATGCTGCAAAATTATTTGGCAACATTTAAAAATGTAACTTCACAAAACACAATATTTTGCAATCTTTGTCTAATTGAAATGTTAAAAGCCAGCTGCCACTGTCTTCAGTTGTTAATTCTGTTCTTGTTTGTGCCAAGAGCCCATTTTTCAAAGTTTGTCTCGACTATAAATGTAATAATATACAAGCACGCTCATTGAATTATGGTACTTATCGCATATGCGAGCATCGAATGCTCAGACGAGCCTGTGCATGGGCACAGGCTCGTCAGAGCCTTCGCTGCTCACAAACACAAAGTATGGATGAGGTTAAATGAACAGGTCAAAACTTAAACTTCTTGCTCAACTAGATAGCTGCGCACGCATATTTAAAAAAAGACTTTACGCATATTCGATAAGATCCATTTTCGCATGAGCTGGTCAATATAAATCACTGTACCTTGAATAGCACGGCGTCAAAATTTGTGATAAAATATGAAATTATGCAAATATATATTTTCAGAAACCAAGATGCGTAGCAAGCTATTTGAGATTTTCAGATTTTTCGGTAATATAAAGCGTCTTTATGCAATTTACGAGTCTATATTTTTTAAATAACCTCCCTTATAACAATAATTTTATATACATTATATCCCATACCTACAACACTCTCAACATATCAATACCAACACCTTTCAAAACCAGACCTTCCAAGGTCAATAAAACAGACTGTTCATTGAAATAATTCTAATATAATCAGATCGAAACGCCATGGAAACTTATAAACCCTATATTATTTTAAGGAGAGCAACCGTGGCTATCACCAGATGATCCAGATGTCTTTGACACCGACTACTTCCCATCGGAATAAGGTTACACTGTCGAAGGACGTGGCCGTTCTAACCAGAAGGAGGATGGTGTGATCATTCTTATCAAAGTCACCTGCCTTCCTGAAGAGAAGCCTGAATTCAAAACACACTCCGAAAATCTTTGGGTGCAGTTAAACCTCACTGGCTCTCGACCAGTCCTCATTCGTATACACTACAAACCCCATGAACTAGACCAGCAATGTTTTGAAGAATCAAGTACTTAGCCATGGTCAAACAGTCTAACTTAATCGTCTGCATACTTGGAGATTTCAACCTTCCTAAGATTGACTGGGAATTGATGAAACCTAAAACAGATCACAGCCATCCTGCATTCTACAAGGGATGTCTAGAGGCCTTTATTGATTGCCCACTGGAACAGATGGTAACATCTCACACTCGAAGTCAAAACATATTTCCCTAACCTCAAACCCTACCCCCATAGACAACTCAAATGCCCACCCCCCCCCCCCCCCCCCCCCCTGATCTTCTCGGCAATGGTATTGTTCAGGCCGTGGTAAATGTTCAGCCAAGATAACAAGGTCCCACGTGACATTATATTATACAAAAAAAAAAAACTGGAACTAGCTGAAACAATCCATGTGGGACTGCCATAAAGTTATCTTGTCAGATCATTCAGGTTCTGTGGGATGAGTTTATCACCAAACTCAAGCAAGGTATTTACACCTTCATTCCTACTCTCAGATGGTTTTTCTTGCTTGGGTCAATCACGAACTCTGCCTCCTTATTTATAGCAGGGACAAACACAAAAAGCACCGGACCAGATATAACAGACCTATCGACCATAAACAAATATAGAATAAAACAATTAGTGCGCCATTTATCTGTAAGAGTCTATGAAAGAGACATTGGAGATATTTTAGGAATAAACCAAGAAACGGACTAACCATAAATAGTTAGTGAGTATGATCAGGAAATACCACAATCAGGAACCGCAGACAAACCCATGGCACCACCAGGAAGAGCCACACAGACATCACAAGACACCTAGAAGACAAACTAAGCAAAGCAACCAACTCTCTCTCCCCCTTCAAGATGATTGCAACACTATAATGGACATAAAAGTAACGTACAACAGAACATAGAACAATTATAGACTCCCATAATGGGAGTAACAATAAACAAAATGTCAACAACAACAGAACCAACGCCTTAGAATGGACAGCAGCCTATGCCACATGGGGGCTTGAATGCATTTTACTGGTACCAAATCTTCGACCTAGATTCTGCTGTTGTTGTAGTACAAGAAATGTTCAGCTCGCATGGAAGCCTTCTAACCAATGCAATGTATCATCATAGAGAATCAGACTAATCAAATCAACACACTATGATGAAACAAAGAAAGGGCTCACGACTCACATACAGTCAGAGCTGAAGAAAACCTCAAGTTGAGCCACGGTGGGTCCAGCTGCAGATAAGCATCAGGCACCAACCCGCCGACTAAAGTTATACGCCAGAGCTATCATAGAGTATGAGGCCTGACCCACCGTCGTACAAATAAAGCGGAAACCATAGGTATAAACTGTGATTGGGTTTAAAACCAGGCATGCAGACTGTCGCATGACTTCCAAGTTATATCCAACCTTTATATAACGTTTGATACTCACTTAAATGTCTAGCCAAACACTTAGGTGCCTTAAGAGGAACATCCAAGTAGACAAACAAGACTTAAAGTTGACAGCATACAAAACCTTCACTCGACCAGTTGGAATATGCTTCCACTGTATGGTCTCCATACACTGCTTCTAGAAACAATTCAACGCAGGGCTGCCCGGTGATCACGTGCGACTACCTGCAAACCTCAAGGGTTACTGCAATGCTTGGAAACCTCAACTGGCGTCCACTAGACCAGAGGCGCATAGACAATCGCCTTGTTATGATGTAAACAGCACATATGACCTTGTTGCAATTCATACATCGGATAACCTTAAACCAAATCGCAGGGAGTCAAAATGCATCCACCCTCTGGAAAATAAACAGATCCCAAGGCTCTGCCAAACATTACAAATACAGCTTCTTCCCGTACATTGGAACGCAATCCCAACCTGCCCTGTTTGCTTCCTACCGTGGCACAGTTTAGTCATGCTGTTTGCCAGGTGGTGCATGTAATCCCCTAGTCACCAGACTCTGTTTTATCATATGACGTCGCGTCTGGGAGTGAAATAACGCCATGTAATAAAATCTGTAAACCACTAGTGGTTTATCGATTTACGAAAAACGTTATGACGTCCAACAACGTTGCGTACATAATGACAAAATTATAAGGATTTTATGCCAGAAATGAGATTTCAAAGTATTTGTCATATGATAAATAGAATGTAACATTCGTGCTCTTGTATTATTGAATTTATTAAACTCGTTGCGAAAAAGAGATAAAATGCTCGGCAAGCCTCGCATTTTATCTCTTTTCCCCAACTCGTTTAATAAATTCAATAAAACATGAGCACTCATGTAAGATCCTCTATTAATTATGACCTTAAAAGGGTATCCCTTGGAAGCCAATACTGTACCCTATTTTCGCACCGTACTAGCTCATCGCACACACATGGCTTATCATTTATTTCAGCTAACCCCAATTAGCACTTGGTAAACAGATTGCCCTTCTGAAGTCCTCCTAGGAGGTTAAGAAATATTGGGAGAGAGAGAGAGAGAGAGAGAGAGAGAGAGAGAGAGAGAGAGAGAGAGATGTTTCTGGTATACAGGGCAACCCAGGATGATACAAATACAAAGCTAATCCGGTTTTCCAAAATATTAAAAGGTCACAACAGCTGTCGGTGAGCCGCTTGGAGCTGTAGATTGTAGATATTTTTCATATCCTGGCCCATGTGAATATTCGATTATGGTATGAATCAGAAGTATGGAAGGTATCCTCGATGCATCGGGTGTGAGATTTTGCTGCATATTCCACTAACTCTCATGAACAAGCTCAGTGAAACCAAAAACATGTCTGCTGTCGTTATTCGTCTATTTCGTCAATTTCGGAAGGTTCCGTTTTCCAGATTATTTTTATTTTGCAATGATACAATGATATACCGTTGATTTTCCAAAAAAAGAATATTTGGGCTGGGCCCCTTAAGATCGGGATGTGGAAGTTCTTTTGCTTTCAAAAACCGTGTCCTAATGCACTTGGTTTTGTAACGCGACTTCTGATTGGATAACGTCAAAATGTGCGACAGTATATCCTGCGATATCCTGCAGAATAAATGAATTTTATGTTCTTTTCAATAAATCAATAAAATATCGCTATAGCGATATTTTATTGAAAAAACAAAAATGGCATTTATAACCGTTTGTTTTGCTGCAATCACACTTGTTGTTGTGCTGACATGGTTTCTGTGACGCCAGCGTCACGTTATGTAATGTCAGCGTCATTTTATCAAAGAAGATCCTCATACATCTGAGGTCTGAATCCACGGAATTAGCCGAGGCAATTCCGATTGTAATTACTGCATTACAAAACAAGGACCAAACAATGTGGTAAGACGTTTTGTCTATGTATGTGAACAGCGAGATACTATACTATGCACAATAAGTTTAGCAATTTCTTATGTTTGGCATTTTTTTTGTGCTTAACTTTTTGCAGTGCCGATCAATTTCAATTGCAATGACGAGAACAGGATCTTAGGCAAATGAAACCACGAAATTTCAGACGCCATCCTTTAAATAGGCATTTCGAGAGAGCAAGAATTGCAGAAGGGGTCAGTAAGCAAAAATCACATCCGTTGTAAGCAATGCTAAAATGATAAGCATGTGCTTTTTCATTTGGTGGTCTTTCATCTCCCTCATGCATCATACGCCTATAAAAACTATTGGTTCTGTAACAGATGTGATAGTGATTTCATGCTGAAAAAAATCACCTGCCGTCAATGACGTCAAAACGTAGTCATCATTTGATTAAACTTCTACTGTTAATTGGCATTTCAATTCAACAGAGAACCAGCTTACAAAGATATCATAGGCTCACAATGTATCTTATCTTATGGTTGATTAAAACCTTAAGTTACTGGAAAATGGTACGACGCATTTGCGTGATAACGATGACGTTAGATTTTATCTTTCGGCTCGTGCACTGTAGTGGTGAAGATGTTTTTATCCACAGTGTTTGTCTGAATGTGTTGGAAGGCATCAATCAGTTTTACTTGTTAATGTGGTTCAAGAAAACTCGACTAGAAACACCGTTTAAAGGCGATAACGCAAAAGCATTAGTAAAAACGTCAAATTGTGAAAACTTGGTCCTTTATTTCTCTGAGAAAGTTCCGAAAATTGCAGAATTCGCTATGCTTTTTTGGTTTGCAGTGACCAAACAATCGTTTGAAAATGGTTTCGGCTTCCCCCAATGATAAAAAATACCCACGTTACCAGCTAGCCTTAAAATTAAACGTCACTTTAGGAAGGCCGCTGCGTTTGGTAAATCTGTATCTTTTTTAATGGAACATCTTGTCAGATGATCGGCGCATGTATTTTCTTGCCAGCAAATGAAACTCGAGATCTGATGTGGATGGGCTCACTGCTAAATTTACTGTGCATAGTATATAAATGCTTTCTACCAGAAACGACCATATTATTCAAAGGAAATCCAGACTTGGTCGGCGGGCAGGGAGAAAAATGACATAATCCATATGTAATACATACTCTTTTACTTCGGAATGACTTATATGTAAATTAAACATCAAACGCTAATAATAATATCATTAAACCGATCATTAATATGCAGATTTTATGAGAATAAAAACAATAAATATCAATGAAAAGCCCCCTAAATCATTTATTTCGTGAATGCATTCGAATCACGACCGCCATCAGTTTGGGGACAAGTGGTTGCTTTGTTAATATGCTGAATTCAGATATACAATACGCCGTGGCATGGGATTTCCAACGCTGTGTAATGTGCGACCAGCAAAGCCTCAGATCAGCCTGCGCATACGCGCAGTCTGATCAGAGCCTTTGCTAGTCGATTGAATATTCTTTGAGTGTTAAGCTACTGACTGAACTTAATTTGGAGCTTCTAAGCTTAAAGTAGTATGCACAGGCTCGTCTGTGTCTACACTTGTCAAAATGCCACATTGTTGGAAATCACATGTCGCAGCTCATATGTCTTGTAAAGCAGGACCTGACAAAGTACTGCTTAAATCATGACAGGTACGTTTAATGTTATGCCTGCACAAACAAAGGTCTAGCTGAAGGTCCATTTAAGGACCATCTTAAACAACGCAGTTTGAACCTATATTGAGCGAACACATTTTTGTATCTCCTGACTGAATTCCAATGGATATTGGTACGTATGCATGTAGGTATTGCTGCCGCAACGTACTAGCAATATGGTGATTGAGTCTGGGGCCTGATTCACCATCGTGCAATTAAAGAGAAGACCATAGCTTAGATTTATAATCAGGCATGCAGACTGTCGCATAACACTGTTTTATAAGATATGTTTCTATCTTTGAAAAATTATCCAAGTTGCGGGCATAAATAGAGAGATTTTTTATTGGAATACCAGAATGAATTTCGGGTGCGTACTAAAAAGATATGTCAGTCCGTCCGTCAGTATATCCGTGGTCAGTAAGCTGCTCTCAGTATAGGAAATTTTGATAGGTGCCAGGGGGGGGGGGGTGTTTTTTATAAACTCATTAACACTGTTTCTATAGTGAAATGCACTGACCCGACCACACTTTAAATGGGCTCTTTAAATGGAAAGAAACTACCGGGTCCCGTAGTGTAGGGGGCATTTTGACTTGTGACTTGCGAGTTATGTCCTGTGATTTGGCGCTATTTTCGGTGAAAATCTGAAGCATTATCGGGCATGGCGAACAACAAGATAAACAGTTTTGCTCCTGATGTATTATATTGTTAGAAAACTACGATTAAGAAGAGACTTATTGGCATTTTGACTTTTGACTTTAGACTTGTGACTTATGACTTGTGGTTTGGTGCTACTTTTGGCCGAAAGGCAAATAAAGAGATAAGCTTTTATGAACCTTCTGTATAATATTGTTAGAGAAATACCATTTAGTAGAGACGGGTATATGTGATTTGGTTATATTTTGAGGTGGCATTTTGATATGCGACTTTTGACTTGTGAGTTGTGACTTGCGACTCATGACCACTTTTTGGCGCTAAGCAGGAGTAATGTTAATAAGATCAGGTAAACTAAGAGCCGTGACATGAGATTTCCAACAATGTGGCATTTTGACAAGTGTAAATTCAGACGAGCCTGTGCTGTCTCCTTTTAAGCTTAGACACTTCAAATGATGCTTGATAAGTAGCGTATGCGCAGGCTGATCTGAGGCTTTGCTGGTCGCACATACCACATTGTTGGAAATCTCATGCTGCGGCTCATGTTTCTTTGTTTTATTTACAACCACTATTAGGGTTGTCCTCAAATACTTTATCTTCACGCCAAAAAGGTCTAAAAATCACTCACGTCGTTGTTCGCCATCCGCCATTGCTTCAGATTAGCACCAAAAATAGCACAATGCCACAAGACATCAGTCATAAATCATAAGACGTAAGTCACAAGTCATCATGTCCCTGTCGTCTGCCATAAAGAAGAGACAGAGTAATAACCAATTAGCTTTTTTTGCAATATACCTTATTGAAATCAGCTGATTCCCCTGAATACCGGCTATCCTTCTTTGTATTTCATTCACGCATACAACAAGTTCAAAATTTATATTGTACTTATATCATAATTCAATCTCCAAATTTGATATTTTGACTCCTTATGTTACGATACATGCATGTCCATTCCAAAATCCGAAACTGTTCCCTGATGCCTCATTTGCCTTATCGAGTGCGATAAGTATAAAGATCTCGTGCACTGGGCCAAATTATGATCTCCAACGGACAGCTACCCAGCGGGACAAACATTCCATAACTGTGTGTGTTGGAGGGGGGGGGGGGGGTTGGGGTGGTCACCTAATGGTAGACAGACTCAGCTGGACGCATACGTGACATCAATCAGCTCTATAATGTGATTTCCAACAATGTGATATTTTGACGATTGTAGACTCAGACTACCCTATGCGGCGCCCTCGGTTAGTAGCTTAACAGGCATAGGATATTCAAGCGACTACCAAAGGTTCTGCGCAGTCTGATCTAGGCCTTTGCTGGTCGCACATACCACATTATTGGAAATTTCAAGGTCGCTGCTCATAATCTAATAGGCTGGCCTCTCATAGCTTTCAGGAAGAACCCTGTTCAACCATTTCACCTGTCATAGACTATCTTCTATATCTGATGTGTTTGTCATTAGTGATCGGTATTCGTTTAATTTACATTCGGACACTCGAGATTCTTCTATCTCCGAGGAAATTTGACAACATCGCAGTAGTAATGTCATAGGATTGACGTAAACATTACTTGTATATCCTATCGATTGTATTAATATTGTTTGGAATTCTTATCGCTTGTGCTAGATTCTAATATCATAAATATCGTAACATAGGAAACTAACAATGATAGCTTTACCTTTATGAAATATTTGCTTTTTGAAGAGTATTGCACGGTGTGTGTGCGTGTGTGTTTCTTGCGTACAATGCATGTGTGCCCTCCGTGTGTTTTGTTGTTTCTTGTGTGCGTGTTGCAACTGAACGCATTCATTATGTTCCTAATTGCAAATATTAATGCCAATATTGTCTACGATTTGGGGTGACGTAGGAGTTTGATATCCAAACGAGGTAGAAGTGTAAGTTATTGTATGTTTTGTGCGTATGTACGGAGAGATAATCCACAAGCCTGTTAGCTCGTGGATTATCTTCCCGTATATACGCACGACCATACTATAACTATCTTCTTGCACCAGCATGCATATTTAATGTAAAGTATTGGAATATTACTCAAAGGGGCAATAATTAACACTATTCCCAGACCTCTGTTGTTACGTTCTAGGAACGGTCTTGCAAGTAGAAAGAGGGAAAGTCTCATTAAATCTGACTTTTTACCAGGGTAAAATAATTCACGCAACAAAATGCACAGTTCAGGTGATTTATTTACAAAAAACAACCACACACAAAAATACAATACATGAACGTTATTGCTTTTGCTTAGCTGGTCATCCTATACTGAGACAAGTTTCCACTCTACGATAGCTTCCAAAGGGAATCAATCCTAGAGTGTCAAATCTCAGTTGTACACCAACCAAGCAAAAGCAAATCAACGTTAATAAACAACGAAACTAATAGAGAGCTCTCATTCTATCCTTAAACGTTATATTCTCATGTCTCTAGCGAACAGTAAACCCTTATGCCAAGTCAAAAGAAGGTATTATAGGCTTCAGCAGGAACTGCGTTTCGTACTAAAGATAGTGTGTTTCTCATCACATCAGAGCTCAGTATGCTGAAGCAACCGTTCAACGCACTGTATTGACCTCTGACGAAATACCAAGACACAAAGATTTGCGACCTGGTCAGATGCAAAGTAGTGAGAATGATATGAACTGGGTACTAGAGGCGATTTGTGGCTTCACCAACCCTTTCAGTTCTAGTGTCGAAGAGAATGAACTCCACTGTTTGTTTTTGGGTGTTACTGCTGTATAATCTGGAAAAACGGATTTTTCAGAAATAGAGCCAATATACAATAAGCCTGACATATCAAAGTATCGGCTTGAGGCTTAAGATATTGGTAAGAAGGCTACGGAAGACTTCGTTAACTCACGTTTGTTTGAAAAGTCTGTAGGCTTTCTCAATCCAATCAAGCACAGCAAAACTGAAAACTTTTGCGGCTTTTGAGGTCAAGGGGAAGATTGACCAGTTCACAATCAAAATCAGCCAGATCAGAGCTGAACGGAACGTCTTTGGTCAGCGTGTCATTCTTTCTATTGAACATAATGTTAACATAGAGTTGACATTGTCATTCCCTCTGGAATTGACAAGTCAAAACATCTGCATTTCTTGGGATCACACATTGGACCGACAATTGATCAACCATCCAATGCTATACAAATGTACATATCATTGATGGTAATGCCATACTACAGAGCTTAACAGCTTTTCCTTGCACCTTAGAGGAACAGGCGGAATCCTTGTTCAAACAGTTACCAAGGGCAGAGCATGTTGAATTTGTCACTGCTACATATAAGCAGCAGTCTATAAAGTCATACAAACGTTCACGCAGGGGAACAACACCAAAACTTCTGTTGTCTGGTGCAAAGAGTAGGACATGACGTGACTGGAAGAGATTTATGAGCAATGGCAGAAACAGGACACAACTCATTAGCCTACTTCTGGATCAATGGACAACTGACAAGTATGATACTAGACTTGTAGATAGAAACCTATCACATGCTATTGGTGAAAAGGTGTTCCGTCATACCCGTGAAGACGACAAGACTGTATCCAAATATCCAGAAGAAAATTTATTTTGCTCCCAGGAGGAAGCAGATACAAGGATTATACTTAACTGCCTAATCTGCCTGATGCAAGTACAATCATTGTAACCAGACACAGATGTATTAGTACTGTTTAAATGGTATTGCAAGGATATACACTCAACAGATTTGTATGACTCTGGCTTGGGCAACAATAGACGCACTCTGAATGTCAACAACATTGTTCAGAAAACAGGGGAGTAAATCTGCACAGTCTTACCAGCCATACACTGTTTTACAAGATGTGACACTACCAGTACGTCTGTCCATTACATAAACTGATAGAGAGCAAGTAAGTGTGCAAAGATCAGGAATCGATACAATCAAGTACCACACCTGACCCAGGATACCAATGGGAAAGTGACAAACTCACAGCAGACACCACAAACGAGAGCCAAGAGGTCAGCCCTTTCCCAGCAGGTGACCACAAAGCACATATAAACAGACGCGCACAATGACATAGCAAACACGAGACAGAACAAAAACATAAAAGATCCACAAAAGAAGTACCGCAGTTTTGCAAAGGTAAATAAACGCCCTTTATTATTGTAATAAATAAGTTAAAAAATTCTTAGTTCATAAAAATATGACAGACTATATTAGATTTTATTAATCATATATAAAGGATTTAATGAAAAAATGTAACATATGTTACACAGATGGCAATCATTTTTGTTTTCAAAGGTCCGCAGTAATAGCTTACTTCCACGATATAACCGATTTGGAAATCTTACTTTACCTTTTTACATTTTTCAGGACGTCTTATAATTTACTTAAATTATCAAAACTTTTGAGAGATAGTGTACGTAACAGGCTGTTATAGGGTAACGCTGCAATTGCCAGAGAGTTAACATGTTGCACAATCCGTGCAAAATGAGTTTGATGATTATAAATAATCTGTATGGGAGAAATTCTTAGAACCCTTGAATAGTACGCGACGAGCTTCTAGTTTTGTTCCATAACTTCTTCTTGATGGCTTTTCTTTGATCTTAAAATGTTTTACTCGTATATTACTGACATTCCATGTGTATAATTTTTTTTTATATATGCTGTCTCTATAGAACACCAGATTGTTTATGGAATTTTATGTATTGTATTATTTCCCTGGCAAAGAAGCCACATAATAACATTTGCCATTTTTTGTGTATCATGGGGTTACCACGTTCAACATTCAATAGCTCAAACTTTAATATTATAATAAATTAATGAACACATTCTCATTTCAAGCAATTTTAGGACGGACTATTTTTGATTCGTTAATCATTTATATACGGTTCAATGAAAAAATATAACATACGTTACACCGACGGCAAACATATTTGTTTTCAAATGTCCATATCTGAGGCGCAGTAATCGCTCACTTCGATATAACCAATTTGGAAACCTTACTTTATCTTTTGCACTCTTCTGAAGTCTTATTATTTACTTAGATGATCAAAAGTTTTGAAGGCTAACATATGCAACAGGCTGTTACAGGGCAATGCTGCCATTGCCAGAGAGCTATCATGTTACAAAATCCTAGCAAGACACTGGGCTATAAAATTCCCTCGTGGGGCGGGGGAGGTAAACGATATCTGGCCAGCGACCAATATACTGTGATACATGTTTTCCTTCACCGCCAGAGTAGCCATCATCTAAAGCTAAAGCTAGTAATCGCTTTATGCCATTCAATATATTTGTGCAGTGGGAAATTACTTGCTCTTTACAAATACTTACAATAAGCTGACATGGGCCCAAACTACCAAAGCTTCCTTAAAGTTAAAGACGACTTAAGCTAAGTATTGATATTTCAATATTTTACATTAAATGTTTAATACATTGCCAGGTTCGATGCAGTACTTATGGTCAAACATATCATTGTGATCTACAGCAAAATGAAGCTATTTTGATTTTAATACGTTGGAAACGTTATTCTTCGCATCCTAAAAAAACAATACTTAGGTCTTCCTTCACTTTAAGGGGCATCATAGTGTAATTTTGGTCCAAGATAAAGAGAACGACTGCTTAGAATGTTATGTTTTTAATCAAATAAGTAATTTACTCATGCGCGGATCCAGAAAGTTTTGTCCGGGGTGGTCTAACTTACACGGTTTTTAGTTGATAAGCGGAGAGTGGATCAAAATACCACTATAAGCGGGCCATCATCGGTCCGCCAGCGAAACGTTTCGCTGGCCTGCCGATGATGGCCAAACACTGAATGCTGGCTTGGCAGCTTTGTGATTATCAGGGGAACCAAACCAGTTTTGCCAAGAAACCCAATATTTTTGTGATTTTTCAGGGGGGGGGGAGTTCCGGCCCCCTGTCCCCCCTCTGGACCCGTACATGTTAATTAAGAAACGTTATACCAACTCCACGCGGCACAACCGCAGCTTTACAACCATTCAGCGATTGCTCAATTCTTTTACCATCATTTTACCGGCACATGACCGTTTTATATATTCCAAGGTTAGCCGTTAATCCGTGCGACCTCAGACCTACATTTGTCTATAATACTTGGCCTATCCTATCGGCTTAAAACCTCTTAAAACTTCTTTTAACGTGTTTAATATGCAAGAGGGCTAAACCTCGTTATCTCACCTAACCTGTATGCTACTTGTCCAGGGCTAATGATTTAGGCCAGACCATGTGATATTGGTACTTATTGCACATGCGCAAACAAAAAACCTACACTTTAGTGGAGACGATCTATGTGTCCGCATCTGAACTAAGGGTAAACCGGTTTAAGCCCTCCAGTAAAATATTTTTTTCTGACCGTTCCAAGGCGGTACTTCTTTTGTGGATCATTCACGTTATTTCTGTCTTGTGTTTGTTATGCTTTCGTGCTTGTCTGTTTATTGATGCCTTGTAGTCACATGCTGGGAAAAGGCTGACCTCTTGGCTCTAGCTTGTTGTGTCTAATGGTGAGTTTGTTACCTTCCCATTGGTATCCTGGGTCAGGTGTGGTACTTGATTGTATCAATTCCTGATCTTTGCCCCCTTTCTTACTTTTATTCAGTGAAGCTAGATGTGAACGTTTATCTACTTTTAAAGTAATACTTTCTGTGGAGGCATTTGCGATTAGTAGCAGAATCGCAAGAGTTGGCGAAATTTAGCTTAATATACAATTATTATCCAACTTTATCATTAAGGGCCAAACATTCTGTTCTGGATAATATGGACCTCGACGCGACAAAACCTGTCTTGGGAGTTTCTGACAAAGCGACACTAAATCTGAATTCTTAGCTACAGCCACTAGCTATTTCACCTGTAGCAAATATAGATATGATACTTCCAATACGCGAATGACAAAGACGCTGATCAGACTGCGCGTATGAGCAGTCTGGTCTGCGCCTTTGCTGTTCGCAAACCACCGAAGACATGTTTTCTTGCGTCGAGGACCCATTTGTTTTTGTTATAATCAGATATGTTGTACCAGCAGAAGTATTGGCTTATTTCGTTTAAATCATATACTATTGCCATAAAGTTAAGCCTATTCCATTTGATAACGCCAATAAGGTAAGAACGGAAACTTTTGAGAGATATCAAAATTTTATTGTGGTAGACAACAAAAACAGAATACCAGCTATTTGATAAAGAAAAGCTGTGGAATCTCTGAATTGTTTATAGGCTGCAACACCTAACAAAAATACCCATAAAAATTCAATGAAAACAGCATGGAGGCCAAGAGTCAGCAAATTTTTACGTTTAGGCCGCGATAGTTGTAATTTCTTCAAAACTTTCTCTTTGGGGCATACACTTTCAGAATCTGATGCAAAAAAAAACACAAAATGGCTCATAATAATCAACTACTTCTGGTTTATAATTATGCTGTGTATAGTCTACACATTGTCGAATAACAACTTGGCACATTTTCATCATTAAATTCACTGGGTACATGTGTTCAAGACTCGAAATCCTGCCTCGCGCTTGCAGTAGAGTCTGGGAAAATTCACAATGGTTTTGATACGGCTGGTTCCCGGTTTCAAACACGTCAGCCGAGCTTGTCCCACACATATTTGATAGGTTTCAAGTCAGGCAACAAGCTCGGCCGTGGAAGACTAGCAATATTCTGTTGATTTTTGTATCCCTCGATGATGCGAGTGCATTGAGGTCTTACAATGTTATCTCGGAGCACCATGTTTTGGCCATCTAGCGAGTCCAAGTGTGGCCTAACACCAGATTCCAGGATTGTGTCCTGGTACTTTTGAGAGTTCAAATTCCCTGTAACCACCTGTAACTGTATCAGGTGGTCGTCAGATAATGCACCACGTACCATAATGCTTCAGTAACAATTCCTTGCACTCAACAATCAATGTAAACCGTTTCCTTTTTTCTAATACTGCCACTCTCTCTAAGTTCTTTCAAAGGTCTGCTTACAACACTCTGAGGCACGTTTAATACCCTTGCAATTGCGTCTTGTTTCATACCAGCGTTCCTAACGACAATTTTACACATTCTGTCCTCTTTTTTCTTTGTAGATTTATCCAACATACGCATTTTAAGGCTATTTCATGACTCAACAGCAAAAGAAATTCATTCTTGCATATCAACTTCTAGACAGTACTGTGTCGTGAGCTTCCCGTTTATGGACAGTAGTGAATGAAACTAATCGAACTTATCCAAATTTGGTAGCCAAAATACAAGTGTACATGTCAAATAAAATCCAAAACTCATTTTTTTTCATTACTTCAAAAAATGGGATCGTTTAAAAATATGCTTAACTTTATGGCAATAGTATATAACACAAAATGACAAACCGCATCAGATCAGAACCAGACGACCTGAATGCCCACTTTACAAGAGAGGAATATTCATTTGTATTTAGACCCAGTATGATTGCAGATACATGTATCATAGCTTTACCAGTAATTTGAGGCTTTTAGTCCTATGGAAGGACCTCTGACGGTGGTAATGGGAATCACAGTGTATCGCTGCCTATAAATTTGATAAAAATTAAAGTCGATCAAATGATTCCATCTTCATATATAAGCTCGCTGTTGGTCTCTATTTTATGATTTTGCATTCGATTTCCTATTTCCATGATTGTACGGCTTTATTTTGGGGCCAAAATGGTCACTTTTTTGTATTATACATAAAGGAAACAGAAAAATATTTTTAAAACATCAACCCCCCCCCCCAGGTTCCAACTAATCCTTTTGCACGTAAGTATGTTCTCATATTTTACATAATATATGTGAAAAGCTAGCTGGAACTCGGGGGGGGGGGGGGAGATATCCCACAGCCCAAAATGTGACGCCTGGGTAAGCCCGAACATAAGCATTTGGATTTTTGGTGTGCTCTCTTGAATATCTTTTTTTCCAGTATAATGAAATAATTAGTACAAGTAAGCTTCCTTTTCATAACCCATTACTCATGCAATTTTACAACGCTTTTGGCATATTTTCTGAAGATTATGAAAATTGTCCTTTTACTAAATTCACTTCCAAGTTGGTAGAATGGTTATAGTACATTGCTGGATAATATTGCACCAGGTAAATACATTGTCATCAAGGTTGAATATGGACAACAGTTGCGCTTCAAAATATTTCTTAAGAAATCAGATAGAAAAAAGCAAC
This sequence comes from Loripinus fragilis, assembly GCA_964019695.1. Classification (NCBI taxonomy): domain Eukaryota; kingdom Metazoa; phylum Mollusca; class Bivalvia; order Lucinida; family Lucinidae; genus Loripinus; species Loripinus fragilis. Next base: position 7,600,916 of record OZ026525.1, read on the forward strand.
AAAAATAATAATTAAAATGCTTATTGACTTTAAAATACTTTCACTGTGATTTTTAATCGAGCATTGATGATACAATACCCTTACACGTGAAAATAATTGATTTCTAAATGTTTTGGTGAGGTAAAATTTTGCAACCCTTACCCCCTTTGGTAGCGTATCCTGTATTGTCGTAGGGGTCGACCTGTCTAACAATAGCCTTAATTCGGTCCTTATACATCAAGCATCCTATTTAAAAGGATATCAGCCATTTCTTATGCATAGGGAAATTTTGGGAAGCATGTGATAAAGAGGCAGATACCCTATCAAAGTGTCAGAGGTCCTTTGAGTTCCTACGTAACGTTAGTCGACGGTACCAGCAATCAAACTTGTGACGTCTTGGGCGGAGGGTACTCATTGCACAACCTATCATACTGGTTTCAAAGTGAAATATGAGAATCCTACATGTACATACTTATATCTGGTTAATAATTTATGTACTGCAACAGTCAAAACAGAGAGTGCACATTGGATTTGCCCAAGTCCCTACATTTCAGAATTAATTTGAGATGTTAATTGTTTAAAAAGTGAAAAATCCCAGTATTCTAGGCTTCAAGATGAAGTGTATATTTTCATTCAGATTTCAAACTTTGTATTATGGTATTAAAGGGAATAAAAAGAAACTGAAATTTATACAAAAAAGCTAAAATGTACAGACTTTGGAAAGTCTAAGTGCACATGTATATATTGTATAGTGCATACATATACATGCGCTCATCTATATACATGTATTTCAAATTATCGACCACTTGGTAGAAAATGTGAAATAAATAGTGATTGAAAATATGTGTGCTGAACAAATTCCCTTCGCAATATCTGTTATCATGGTTATATAAACATGAATAATGGCATCTCTCCAGGCTTACATAATCGTCACCTTGCTGCCCTCGCGTGCTAGAAGTGCGCTTTTAAACTCGTAAGGCTCAGTTTCTTGGCTTAACAGACTGGACACGGGTAGCCATCTATACACTTGACCTGGTTGAAAGTGGGTCAATACCACATGAATGAAATCCATGTTCAAATAAGCTTAAACTTCACAATAAAATGGAATGTAGGCTTTTATGTACATACACCTCTTAACATTTTAGCAAGTCCATGTGATTTTGGTACTTATGACATATGCGAGCAGCGAAGGCTCAGGCGAGACTGTGCTTAAGCATAGTCTCGCCTGAGCCTTCACTGCTCGCACACACACAGCAGGGATATAGATGAAGGCTCAGACCAAATTGAGATTTCTAGCTCCACTAGGTGGCTTTATATGTATGTTTAAAGGGCGACTTTACGCACAGGGAATAAGTACCAAACGCTGAACTGGCTCTTTTATTTAGTTGTATGCCAAAAACCTGCCCGGTTCAAATTTGAGGTCAACGATAATACAACTGTTTATTTTATAGCAAACGTTCATAAAAGGAATTTAAAACTTTACGTAATTGAACGTAAAAACAGGGAGCACAAGTATAATCATAAGAAAATGTATGCGCAATTCAGAGCGCTTAACGTCTCCGACTACATATTTTCAAGATGCTTTTGTTTAATTTTATCTAATGGTTTAATCATCATCGTTATATAATACAAATTCATAACGTACGAAATAAGGATAATCTACAAACAAAATCTTAAGAAAAATAAAGAAATATACTCAAAATAAAGAAATATCTTGATAAATTTTGTTTTATTTGATTCTTTACGTCCCATCAACAATCTTTCAGTTATGTAGGGACGGGTCTTCATGGGTTGAACCAGTACTAAGCTAGGATTAATGTGTCTTGCTCAAGGACACAAAGCAGTGACGCCGGTGAGTCTCTAACCCGCGGCCCCTCGGTCTCGAGTCAAGCACTCTACCACTGAGCCACTGCGCTCCCTATCTTGATAAGAGTAAGAGAGAGTTGACTGCCTCCTTCAGTGCCCACCCAGGTGAACCGCATGTCTAGATCTCGGAGGGTGTTGGCTATCGGAGGTAAACATTGAGATCATGGATGGATAGGGTCTGTATTTATCAATTTTTATTTCATATGGAAAGTTTCTTGGGGACGAATGCAGCAAACATGTTGCTTCTATATTGAGTGATAAGGACTCTGAATCTATTAAATACTTTTGATCCATGTCTGTAGGATTCAGGGCGACTTTTCAAACGGCGAATGTGAATTTTTCAATGAAAGAAGCTAGTGGTTTGATCATAGCTGGACTTATATCAACCTTTGACACTAATTGCTTGTGCCGCTACCATTCTATATCATTCTCCTGCATGGCTTGTAAGTGGCATGTCCAAAACTGCTATTAAATCTTCAAATTTTGAAAATCGTTTACGTTGCTATCATGTTGATGGTTAGCAAAATGTTCAGAGGACTTACCTCCGAGTAGAACGCTATCCATAAACATGACACCATCGTCATAAGATTGCAAATAAATAAGTGTTATACACGTCTGTTTGAATTATATTGGACTGATACATTTTAAAGAGAGGTTAAACATTGCAGCGGTAGTTATGAATCAAGAAAAAATAAAATAATACATCTAAATATTAACTGATGAATTCGAAATATTCGTTCAAATCACCGCATTTCCGAATTCAAATGCGAATTAAACTAAAAAAATCAGTTTAAAAACATGCACTGCTTTCAGAAATCTTGTCATTCTATATACTATCGGCTTATATGTTGATTTTATTCCTTAATGTGGTTCATTATGATATAAAACCATCTCAAAGCAGACCATGTGCAGCCCAAAACTCCTTTGTTTACCTCCGATAGCCAACACCCTCCGAGATTTAGACATGCGGTTTACCTGGGTGATGCCAAATATGGAGACCTGTCCTCATCGGTGAAGCAAGTAAGTATGACCTGGAAATGCCACACTAACAGACCATAGACCGACCTATGGCACAACATGCAGGAGGCACAGAATTCAAGCAGTCACACGACAGCAATAACACTATCAAAGCAAAGCAACTAGTCTCTTCCTCAGCAAAATAATTGTAAAACAGAACAGGAAGGGCGCTGATAGCTACATTGCGATACAAAAGCCTAGCACCAAACCTCCATGCGCAGTAGAAGTAACAGCATACATGTACACTGAATCAACAGCAACATAATCATCTCCAACAAATGTTGAAAATGTTTCAGCCAAAATGGCGACGTTCCCTACAATTAAACTCCATCGTTCGAGTATGACCACGAAATGCCATAATCATATACTACAGAGCAACCCAAGGCACCACGAAGAGAATCAAAGAACGATAACAACGACGTGACATTCGTAAAGCAGCCAGCTCTCTCTTCTCCAGCGAGATGATCGCAAAACTACAAACGGCACAAAGTACTGCAAAGTACTGGCGAATCGCTGGTATTCTTTACAAAAGTAGATATGGCACAATTAAGAATTACGCTAACAACAGGTTTTAAGACAATATATCCACATGTTGAGTTTAATGGTGATGCTGTTCAACTTGATTATGCTGTAGACATTAATCCAGACGGCAGTAACTAGCAACTGTCTTGAAAGTGAACAATTTCTAAAATATTAAGTCATATATGATGGGGGGAGTGTGGTCCACCACTAAAATAACTGCAGTCATGGACAATGAATGCATCTGACCATGAGGAGCAATAATATACAGTAAAGCCTGTCTAAAACGGCCACTCAAAAATAGACAAACTAAAGATCTTAATGAAAAATGGTAGCTTAATAAAGGTCAGAAGTATTGCAGAATGCTCCTCCTTTGGCGCATTCTGCAATGCTTTTGACCTTCGTTAAGCGATAATTGGTATTGCAAACCAATTTTCTGTATTCTTGAGAGTGACCGTTTTACACAGATTTTACTGTATATGGTTTAAAGCTGGTAATCTGAACCGTTTCAAAGCTATTAGGGAGAGTGTTGAGGTGTGTTCCTTGGGCGGCCGTTCTCACTGTTTATGAATCGCATCATCATGTATGGTTAAGGGTGGTTTCTAACAAACCAATTTAGCAGGAAGGGCTATGATATGAACATACGTGGTAGTTGCTACCTGTACATAGACAATACATGTATAACGGTATTAGATCCAAGATCTTTTGTGGATCTTTTATTTTTATGTTCTGTCTTGTGTTTGCTATGTCTTTGTGTGCGTCTGTTTATATGTGCTTTGTGGTCACCTGCTGGGAAAGGGCCGACCTCTTGCCTCTCGTTTGTGGTGTTTAACTGTGAGTTTGTCACTTTCCCATTGGTATCCTGGGTCAGGTGTGGTTCTTGATTGTATCGGTTCCTGATCTTTGTCACCTTACTTACTTATTGTTCAGGCCATGAAGAGGATTATTGCCTCTCATTCTGTCGGATTATACCATACATATTATTACAATACGTATGTAGCTGTTCAGTTTGCATGTAAACGGGATGCCAGTCAAAAATGCTACACAAAGATGTTTGTCTGTCCATGAAGATTGCTTTCTTCTTAACAAATAGTGCAGACCCGGATTAAATGTCGCCTTATGCAGCGTTTCATCTGGGCCTTCACTGATTACGAAAAGGGTTAAAAGCCTATGTAAATCATATGACCCTCAGGTCAGGGTCATCTTGTCTCCTGCCCATAACTGAAAAACAACGCTTGGTAGAAGGACACTAGGTGATGATGCATATTCAATATCAATGCTGCATGCCTTGTGGTCTCCGCCTAGACGATTTGGTCATTTTTTTTAACATATGAGCATATGAGCCAGTGCATGATATTTCAAACAATGTGGTATGTGTGACCAGTAAAGCCTCAGATCAGCCTGTGCATACGCGCAGTCTGATCAGAGCCTTTGATAGTTGCTTGAGTGTTCAATGATTGTCAAGCTACTGAATTAACACCATTTGGAGTTTCTAAGCTTAAAAGGAGGCTGCACAGGCTCGCCTGAGTCTACAAATGCCAAAATGTCACATTGTTGGAAATCTCACTCCACGGCTCATTATGTCAATCATGTGGCTATTGCCATTGCCAGGGCCATGTTTTAAACAACCTACGTAGAAGACCACTAGGCACACTTTTCCTCCGCCATAAAACCAGACGAAACAAATGTAAAACGGATGTCACGACATATCCGTTTATATGTGTTTCATTTCAATCTGATCACAAATCATTTAACCTCAATCGATACATTGCCTTTCGCATGTAATAAAATATTGAGAATACATTAATAGAAATGTATAACCTGAGTGGCCGGTATCCTGCTTCACGTAGTGGCTCGGTGAGTTTCAAAGTATGAGGCATCAATATTCCGTAAAAAACTCAAAAGCAAGCTAAGTTCAGTTCGACTGTAATAAATAGGCGAATATCTATAGCAGTAACAGGTACACATGCTTAACACGTATCACCCGGGGATGAGTTGCAGAGGGAACATTAATGTAGTTTAACACCAAAATGGGTTATAAATTATAAATGTACATATTTGCGCTGTGAGCTTACAGTAAAACCTGTCTTAAGCGGCCACTCAAAATCAAGACCAAAAATTGTTTTGTAACACCGATCATCGCTTAATGCGGGTCCAAAGTATTGCAGAATGCTCCAAGAGAGCATTCTGCAATAATTTCGACCTCGATTAAGCCACCATTTGTCTTTAAGACCTTGTTTTGTCTATTTTTGAGTGGCAGCTTAAGACAGGCCCACTTACTATTTTACTGTATTTGAGTCATATGCAAATAAAATGACTAATTAAACGATTCGTGATCAGATTGTATAATGACATGGGTCAGTCTTAGAAAAGTTCCGAACTAGCATGAGAGAATGGTGATTTATTATCAATCAGCAAGAGTGTGCAGACCTATCCGACCTTCATCGTGCTCAATATCGTTTATTTCTTCTGGTGCTCCTTGAAAAATTTCTTTTATTGCAACATATTAACTGTTTATTGTTTGGTGTGAATAATCCTTTATCTAAAATATATACATTTGTTTACACAATCCCAAGCAGGGGCTCTTCACACCCCAAAATAGAACAAATATGTTCTTGATAAGATTATCATTCATTTGTCATTAATAAGGTCTGGGACAAAAACGTAGACTTATTTTAAAGGTAGAGTTGGAGTCACTAGACGAAAAGGATTCAAATACTTAGTATTATATGACTTTTTGGTTACTGTAAAGGCAGCACCTCATAATTGCGAAATAAAGACTGGTCAAGCTTAGACATAGGTGAAAGCTGAAAATGAGGCGTGGTTTTATTCAAAAGTAACTGTATTATCTTGTGTCTTTACCTCAGTAAAAACGCATTATTTAGTCCTTAAAACGCCAGCAAAATAACTGCATCTGAAAATGCTAATTAACATAAGCATACAGGCAAACATTGTTGACCCAGATCAGACTGTTCCTACAGAGGCGGTCTGATCTGGGTCCACACTGTTTGTCTATGATGCTTCAAAAATTTTAGTGGACGACAAAAACATACATTTTGTGATTATACGCTTTAAGGGTTCATAAATGTGAGCTCAGTGTATATACGGTTAGGATTTTCACGAAAAGCACGCGCGTTTGCGCGGCCCAAACAACTAATTATTTTTTCACCAAATTATAAATAGAACCCGATTTCCCTTCGTTAGCAGAACAAATATCCGAACCACGCTCAGATCTGAAAATTAAAGTTACCACCTTTACAGAGAGCAAAAAATTCTTTAATAATTATACCATGCTAGAAGACTGTAGTGTGCTTGGTGGCTGGAACTTGTAAATATTTTCAATGGAGCATCTGTAAGAACTCTTTAAACATACATGTATTCTTAAAACCATTAAACACAACTGAAACAAATATTGTGTTTTATTGTACAAAGCAATGCCATTAACTTTGTATATGCAATTACAAGCTTCCCGTTATAGCAAAACTTGAGCTCGATTGCGCACATCTGCTAAATATTTGGTGAAAAAATGAGGCGTATCGCTTCTTTTTCAGAACGGTAAAGAAATAAAAACTAATTAAAATACCTGTAGCCACAGCCATCTATCTATCTATCTATCTATCTATCTATCTATCTATCTATCTATCTATCTATCTATCTATCTATCTATCTATCTACTTTAATGGATTATAAATTATTGATTTTATAACAACTACTATCCTGTTTCATTTACCAATTACATTAAATGTTGTAGCAATTGTACCTTTAATTTTCCTTTAATTGGAAATCGGTATAAATAAATAATAATTCATTTTTATGAATGAGTACAAGTCGCAAAAATTGTACTTTCTCACGATCTTACCACTGCAAAAATAGCTACTGCTGTATAATTAAGTCAGCCTATTTAATGCAAACAAAACATCAGGGGTTTGAAAGTTCACGCGCGTTGACTATTCCGCTGTTCCATCCCACCCCACCCCCCTCCCCCACAAAAAAAAAACAAAAAAAACAAAACAAAAAAAAACCACGTAAATATGATTCAATATTAGGAATACATATTTAATTGTAATCAAGATTATTGATTGTTTATTAAATGTTAATATAAGAGAAGAATTGTCTTCCTAGTGATTGTTAGTGTTCTGTGACTCTTCCTCACGGTGCCGTGGGTTGGTCTGTGTATGATTGTGGTATTTCCTGATCATACTCACTTACCTTTTTGTTACGTGATATATCAGTATTGTTAAAGGGAATGCATGTGCACTTTGTACATTGTGAGATATTTGATGTAAAACATTTAAAATATCACTCAAAGGTGCAATAACTTACACTTGTATGGCGCATCTATATAAACAATATCTACCAATATACAACTATGAGCGGTGGCTCGAGATTTCCAACAATGTGGCATTTTGACATGTGTAGACTCAGACGAGCCCCTGCAGCCTCCTGTTAAGCTTAGAAACTCCAAATGGTGTTCAGTCAGTAGCTTAACATTCATAGAATACTCAAGCGACTAGCAAAGGCTCTGATCAGACTGCGCGTATGCGCAGGCTGATCTGAGGCTTTGCCGGTCGCAGATACCACATTGTTGGAAATCTCATGCACTGGCTCCTATTATTTGTCTGACCCACTGTGAGACTCCAATAAAACTGGGTCAGTAAGGAATACAAAAATAGAAATGCTCGGGTATGTTTAAAGTTTACTTAAAAATCCCTGCGAATATGTTTAATAAAATATAATTATTTTGGTAATATTTTCACAATGGATAATCCTTGCAAAAATGTAAACGGGTGTTGAATGTGTCGCGTCATGCTACATGTCCATATTCATTCCAAAAGCAGCATGTGTGCTATATGAATATTATATACTCCTCAAAATAATTGAAGGACCAATATTTTCGTCAGCGAGTGTAATGAGGTCAAAATCTGAAATTCTGTAAAAGTTGGCTCGACTCTTTTTACTCTTTATGACCATAAATCAAGACTCATTGTTACTGATTTCTATGCCTAATTCTGCCATTATTGTGTCTCAAATGCATCCCAAAAACACCCCCAACAACAACACGCTTTCAAAGGCAGTGGGTGGGATGAAGAAAGTCTTCTGTGGTTTTTCAAGTAGAATGAAAGTGACATCAAATTAAACTTTGTTTTAAACAGTTCAGTTTGCATGTAAAAAAATCTTCAAACAGTTTCAATATACTGGGAAGCAAACATTTTCATGAGGTTTTGACATTGTTTTGTTTTCTGAAAACAATGTGTGTATTTAAAATTTTCTGAAAACAATGTGTGTATTTGAAAATCAGATTTTCAATCGTCATTCTATGCCTTTGAGTGTTAGAAAGATGTCCAGACGAATTGTACAAAGGTCGTCACAGGCAAACGCCGAAACCAGTTGTTTGAGCAAACGCCAAAACCAGTTGTTTGAACCTATAGTCTGGTCATTTTGCCTCAGCCAAATGGGGCAATATTCTCTTACAGGAATGGGTACGTGTTATCGACGGGAATAAAACACCATAAAATCATGCAAACACAGATATTTCAGCATCTAAAAACATTATTCATATATTTCATGCAGTTCTGTGATCCATGGATCACACACAAAAATGTTATTTCAATACATTTAGTTGATCAAATTTTAAAATGACACAAAATTAATGTTAGTAACATTTTCTACCATTTAATTTTTGCTATTTCACTTGTCAATAGGGTGTCAACGATTTCTGAAAAATTAAGACTAGATTGTAAATCTAGTTTTTAAAATACGTAATACATAAAATGTATCAATGTTAAAATTGATAGTATTCGTCCTTCAATTATTTTGAGTAGTATAAATTTGGGTTAGGCCTTGTAGTGCTGGCCGCTATGTAAGTCACGTGTGCATATTTTGGTAAAAGTGTCACACATTCATTTTCTTGTAGAAAATATAATTATTTTATTTAAAAAAAAAGTATGTTCTAAAATTTGTCCTTCCTGTTTTAACGTCTCAGTGACGTCACAACATCATGTACCCACTTTTGGTTTTTTTAAGGCAAAACAATCTAGCTGGCATAAACATGTTCTCTCCGACTAGTAGTGGTAATATTAATGGTGACATATTGTTTTTAAAGCATAAGCTCTGGCTCAGAATCTTAAAGACGCTACATTAACACCAAAATGACGTCAGTGCAAGAAAAACCCGACATCGGTAACAAAACGAAAAGACTTGTAAAGTGAAAGTTCAAATGACATTAGATATTGAGATGCTAATAGACCCTCCACCCCAGGGGAAGATTTGACACTATGATTTTCGGAAACTATATTACATAGGATGCAAAATGACACACATAAGTCCTCGGACCATATAACAGCCATGTTAACTACGTTAACCTGTGATAGTTTCGTTGCTACTGTTATATACTTTACTTTCAATTAATTACACCATTCAAAAGCAAAAGCAATACAATTCATTGCTAGTGGGTGTATTTACTGCCATTTAACTGCATTTAAATGAATTAACCGAAATGCGTGGATAATTAAAAGGAATAAATTTGAACCTAAAGTCACATAAAACGTGATATCAAATGTGAATATTTTAATTGATATATAATTTACATCCTATTAATTCTTTCCATATTTCAAACACTAGTAACATCAAAATTACGTCAAAGGTGCCAGCCCATTTGATTTGGGTATTTATCGCAATGGTGAACAATGAAGCCTCGGGTGGGCCTGTGCAAACATGTAGGTAGGCTTGCCTGAGCCTTCCTTACACAAAGGAAATATGTAGATAAAGATACAGACCAAAAGTAAGAATGATAGTCTCTCTGCATCATCATTGGTGATTTAACAATGCATTTGCCCAAGTGTCAAATGGTCCAAATATTAATTTATGAATTACGACAAAATAGTTAAAAATATTTTTCATCTAAAGGCAATGGAATATATACTTGTGCTACTGTCACAGGGTATCAAATATTTCGTTAACTACACCATGAACACATAAAGCACACATGACAATAGAGGCACTGCTACATCAAACTTTGAGATTTATAATGATGTCCTTTACATGTGAAAGAAATGTTTTTTGAAGAGTTTCATTAAACGCAATTGTAACCTAAATTTTGTACAATTTTATACATATTACCATAAATTTAATAAGTATATGTATAGCTCTGTCTCAAGAATATCATATTATACTCATGAAAAAAATCACATATACAACTATAATCTCTTTTCATCTATCTAGCATCAATTTAAATAGGTCTTCAATATCAAATATCATCTAAACATTTTTAACATAACATTTAATGTAAAACAGTCTTTCTACGGCATTTTTCCAAATGAATTATTTTCCACAAAACATTTATACACCACAATTTGAAAACTTAATATTTATGACACCAATAGATGTAATAAATTATTTTCAGTATCCTCATTGGTTACCTTACTTTGTAATTTTCCATAATAGCTAACTAGATGAAGATAATACAACAACGCAATACATTATAACTATAGTTAGAAAAACAAGTGAAGGATATTTGGATTTAAATCAATCCATGGCATTCAATACAATAAAAACTAAACTAATTATGCATGCATTTCATAGTTCCAGATATATGCAGTCAAAATGAATTTTTGGTTTAAGTCACGCTTCAATGATTAAAATACACTACACGTCCAAATGATGCAACAGTCTATACTGAAAAGTTACAATCACAAACCACAGACAAACCTATTTCTATCGTTTATATTCCATAATGACTGGTACCAAAATCATTTCTGGCTCTCAGTCAAAATCATGAAACCTAATTTTGTAGTTGTTGTCAGTGTTTTACATCCAATTGGCTGTCAAATCGGCCAGGGTATGCCATATCTGGTTATTTTTGTGGGATAAGTCATCAAGTTATTTGGTGCAATTACTGAAAAAAATGGGTTTAAAAGCTTATCTGTGGTCGGAATTAGAGCATAAGCAATGACCAGGTAAAGGTTGTAGCCAAAAAATAAAAATTGTTTACTTGTGAACTTTGGGTAAGAGGGTTGGTACATTTGGTGTGATACTGTATTGTAACCAATGTCCTGTATAGTTTATTTTGCATTTTGCTAAATTGCAATTGGTAGTTCTATCAGATACTAATATACTTTGTTTGAATATTTTATCAAAGATTATATTGTCAAAAGAATTTTAATTTCCTTCAAGTGTTTTTCTGAGTGTATTAAAAACCAAATGCTTCCATTTTGAAATCACCTAATGTTTCTTTTGTAAAGGTGCCTGTACCAAAATGTGGTCACTATCATATATAAAAATAAGTCTTCACCATAATACATAATTGAATTTGTATGAACTGCTGGCAGACTACCATCTATATATTAATTATCCATCAACAACACGTATGTCATCAACCATTCAAAGATGTTTCTTTTACATCCCCATCTTAAGGAATATAAAAATATATGTAACACCTGAGTCATATGATATATAATGGTCAGTGGGATTACAATACATAGACTAATAATCCACTGACAAAATATTCACCCAAAAACTCACTCTAACTGCATCTATACAATACAAAGCAAATACAGATACTTCTAGATTTATATAGCACAACGCATACGCACAACATAACTCCAATGTAAGTACAACTAAAATGCATAGTCTAATACCTATACTCACACAGATAATTCCCTATGCACTAAGTACATAAAACAAAAACTCACTGACATAGGCAAATTATTGTTGCAGATATAAAAAATCAAAAACTTTCTATTTTGCAAATAAAAATGTGCATTCATAAAATCTCTTAATACGAACTGATATATCTTTTGACAGACAGTCTGGCATCATGATATATATTTTACAAGAAAGTAATTTGTTACATGAAATTAAATACCCATTTATAAGGTAATAAAGTCTTGAAAGATGTAACATACGTATCATATTGCCATACAACAAAAATATCATTTTACACAAGAAGTAATGTTGAATATAGCCTTTCTCTGTTAATTATCAATAGATGCTCTTATATGGTATCTAAAGAGCTGAGCGTTCCAAACTGTTAGATATCATGACACAGAGTTAAACATTAATAAGATAAGAATGTTTTACTCAGTGCCATCATATCTAACAGATTAGAACTCTTAAAGTATTTGTTATAAACAAGCTGTTTGTAGATATAAAATGGCCAGTTACTTATCTTCTGGAGCATATATTTTACATATAAATTCGATGTTTGGTCTCTTGCAAAGTAAGTGAAACCCGAAGTGTTTTACGTTAATTTTGCAACAGACCCGAAGCATTCATGATTCCATGAACTGACCACAAAATAAATTTATGACTTAAATTTATATTTAATATTATCAGTCAAGTATTATTTTGAATTTTCACCTAACTCGGCTGGATTCTGGATATTTGGAATTAAATCATACATAACGGAGGTTTTGGACTAGTCAAAACATCAAGTTTATTAACTGAACATCATGGCGATATGTGTTCAATGTAACGCAAACAATGTTATTGGACGGCATTAAAGCTGATTGGTCCACATGGCGGGTATGGCGCGTATGTACGTGAGGCTTAAATAAATCTGTTCATGAATGTATGAAAGGCATCTCAAATGTAATGCTTCATTTAATTACTCGCAGTGGACATGTGAATATCTAAAACATGAATGGTAACTGAGATCCAATACTGTTTAATGATAGACTAGAAACTGTATAGTTTTCATCTAATACAATGTTTGTTCTGTTCTGTTCTGTAGTTTTCAACTTGTGTTGGTTCTCTCTATGTTCAAGGGATTTGTTTTAGAGCGATAGAGTGTGGCCCAATTTTGAAGAACACTGTCAAAACCAGAGTCCTACACATAACAGCGTTTAGTTTTGGCCACTACATTTTCATCATGACTTTGCGGCTTATCTTCACGTTTTACTTGTAATTAAAAGGTTGTGAACGGCCAAAACATTATTTCAATTATGTAAGCTAATTCCATTAAGATAAAGAAATGAACTTAGGATACCGTGGATTAGACTTTGGTCGATATTTGGGTCTTAGAAAAAGTACCTCGTTTGTCTAAAATAAAAGTATCTGCGTTCAAAAAACGTCGAATCTTTTTTTTTCTTCATACTATCAGCCTGATGGTTATCGCATAGGTTCCCTAGCTATGGCTCAGGTGAGCTAGCGAATGAACAGTCTAGTCAAAGAGATGGGAGAGAGAGAGAGAGTATGGAAAAGAGGGAAAAGAGAGATTTTGACGAAATAGGCTCACCGTATTTCTTGGCATGTATGTTTCAATGATAGGTCATTTTCTCGGGCGAAGTGTGTGCGTACAGTAAGTTAAGTCTAGCAAGACTGAGCTGATGCAGAGGCTAGACTGAGCTTTCGGTGGTCTTATTTGCACAAGACTGAAAATCATTTGAGCTGTCATAGTTGCATCATGTGAAATTCGAAGACTAGCTTTTTTTTCCCTGGAGTCAGTGTTTCCTAAGTGCTAAGGAAGGCGATTGGCGAATGCATAAATGTCCTGTTGGTGTTATTTATTAAATAAACGTGTTTATCTAAGAAAAAATTTGATTATTGGAAATTTCATAGAATCATGAATGCAAAGTAAGTGAAGCCCGGGCTTCACGTTAACTTTGCAAGAGACCGGAAGTATGTATGATTCCATGAGCAGATATATAAGATAAAGAAATTATTCATAATTTAGGAAAAAAAACAGTTTTGTATTTAATATGTAATCGTACTAATATGTTTCCAGGACTTAGGTGACCCCCGTTATTTGCTAATTATTCTTTAATGGTGATTTTAATTGAAAAATAAATTAGAGAAATGAATTTAGATATATACCGCGTAATTGAATTAATTTTTCCACATAAATATGAGCTTTTGCATAGGCTGGGATAAGATGGAATTTTGGTGTGTTTTTGCTGCTCCTCTTTGAATTAGTCCCCAAGTGAACCTTACGATATAAATAAAACATGGCTTATACAGGTCAGTGGAGGTAATTCGTCAGTCCCACGGATAAGAGCGCGTAACAGAAAATTATTTTTCCTATTTCTCAACCAAAAAATATTTGGTGTGTACTCAAAACAACCGTCTCGATGATACGGTTCTTTTGAGCACCCAAAACACGTGTTTAAACTGATGGAGACAGTCGCAGCTTCACGCTAAAATTGCTTATCTGGAGCAATCTTCGTGCATTAGGCTATTATTCACTGCTTATGCTGATTTATGAACTTCACTGTGTATCTAAAACCAATGCATTGAAATGGTCTGTATTAATAAAAAAGATTCAAGTAATAGTATTGTCTAAACCTTAAATGCTGAGTTGTTGGTCTCTGCTGAATTTTCTTTCGAAATAATTATTTTCTAAAATATGTCTTTCAGAAATGCAAGTAGGTTTTCAAACAGTATGGATCCAGATAATGCCCAACATTTTAGCCTGAACTTGGCTTCGGCTGCTGACAAAGTTTATCAGCTACATATCTTAAGCAGGCAAATATTTGATGCTCTTTAAGTTTACTGTATATCCCCGATTCGCTATTTCTCGTCAACTCTCTAATTTGCTTGATCTGTCGTCATAAACTCTTTACTTACTAGTGTCGTCTGCTGATAACCTTTGCAAACAATTTGGACCCAGATCAGGCCCGACAGGCCTGGATCTGGATCCAAACTGTTTGACACTCTTCTGATATTTCGGGAAAAAAATAGAAAAAAACAACAACACAAACTGATTTGAAAAAAATATCAGCAGACGGTAAAACCATGACAAACCTAGGCTAGTAGGCAAAAAGAGTCGATGAATTGAAATGGAAGGTGCTACATGTACATACAGGCTTCATGCTAAAGCCTTATATTTGCCTGCTTTCAATACGGCACCGTCTAGGACCCATATAGACTTTTACAAATACGTGTGTGCGTGCGTGTGTGTGTCAAAATGATGACGAGTAAGATTTGCGGAATAGATTTTCGTTGAATCAGCGGATATAGATATTCCTTTAGGCTAGTATATATTATCATAGCAATGCAAATATACCACGTGTTTCTATAGGGGTACACATGGGTATATTCACAGGGAAAAACAACTAAGTTATTCTTTTGTACAAGGGATTTGGGCTTCATTTACAAATAAGTGCATCTCCCAAAAATAAGTTTTAGTTACGCGGTATGCATTTAAATCCACATGCTAAGTGCCGTTCTTCTAAGTTCAATTGAAAGCTGTTTAAAAAAAGAAAAACGGGGGTCACTTAGACCCTGGAAACACTATAACGGTTTTGTTGGAGTGTAAAACAGAAAAGTGGAACAGCCAAGATGAACAGGACAGCCAATGGAGCAAACTAGAAGCTTGGTGTGTTGCACGCTGTCAATCACAACACCAGTTTCACTTCTTGCGAATGAATTCGATGTTCGTTCGAAACTTATTGCATGGGCAAGTGAGCTTGGCAGCTGTCAATCAAGTTAGTGTCATTCATGGGGATACGGGCGTTTGCAAAAAATCTAGAGATTCATTTAGAGATAAGAGCTTGCTTCGAAAATTGAAATATTTAGATGATGCAGTTTATATGAATCTATGCTGTTTGTTTCTATAACGTCATTTGTACGATTAAAACTTTTTTTTATTTTTTTATTTTTTGTTAAGTATCTTTCTACATGTAAATGGGTGCCTTGTAAATTTAGCGACAATAAAGACCGTGTGTCCCTTTTTACACAAATTGTCCATTGGTAGTATGTCTATGTAATAGTTATACCATGGGTTTTCCGCCTGTACGTGGAGATAATCCACGAGCTTAAGCGAGTGGATTATCTTTCGTACATGTGGACAAACATGGTACATTTGTATAACTATTTTATACCATCTATATCAGTGTAGACCTTGCAAGTCACGAGCCATTGTGTGTTAAAGTTAGTAAACGTTGTTATACCTATTTTCTATCATAAAACGTCATATTTAGCAACAGAAACAAAGCCACAGATTCTGAAACAAATTGAATTCAGAAATTTCGGTCAGCCAGTCCAACAAGACTTCTCGACTCCAGGGACCCAGGTACGAAACTAAGCAAATATGATGGCCCCGTTAGTCACGTGCCATTTGTACCAATGCTCGAAGTATCATATTTTCTGTGCCAAGTTAAAACATTCCTTTTAAATGTTAGACGTAGTTTGTTCGGATTAAAATGCTTAACAGATTAGGATAAGTTTGTTAATCGCAAACTATAACCTACTGCACACGCGCCCGTATTTTTTTATTGCCGCTCTGAATCTGCATAAATACATAAATGTATAGGCAAAGCTGTCTGATGAATGCCGTTGTCAAATGTGCAAAAAATCATGTTCAAATCATAACGTTTATATGTTGTTTGAACATTATTTTCATTTCCTTTCCTTTTAATTGGTCCTGATTTGGTTGTATAACGTTACATAATGACAACCTTTTTGCGTATAGGATGTGCGCGGTAATTGCGTTGCAACGTTTGGAGTGTGTAAACTGAAGCAGTTTTTTTTACAAGGTCTAATGTAAAGAAAGTTACTTATTGAAAATGTTACCAGCGCTACTAAAAGAGTACTTTTAAAATCGCTGGTAAAACCTTAAAGGGGTACATATATCTGTGCCCATACATGGATTTTCTTTAAACTTTGCACATTAATAACTCAACATATACAAACTATGAAAATATATAAATTGAATTAGATAATTAATAATAAGGCTTAAGAAGCAACCCTGACTTAGTCCAACTTTGGGGTAATACATGTCTCTAAATATTTATGTCCTGAATTCTAAAGTTATATTTATTACCATGTTTTGTCATCTAGATTGATCCGAGAATACCACAGGCATTATATTAATACCAAAAAACTATTTGGATAAATTATGGTTTACGTATTATAACATTTCAATATTTTTCTAGAAAATTTACAAAAAATCTAAATTCAATTCTAAAGATAGATACGTTCTAGTCTTTGTCAAGATACCATACTACCTGAAAACATGCCATATATATCCTGCTGAAATATGCCAAATTTCATAATAATCCAAAACCTGTAACATTGTAATTTCTTACCTCCTATGGGCAGTCAGGTGCATAACTTCCATAAGTTAAAAAATATATCGCTTAAAGCAGTTAACGTTTTTAGCAACAAAACCAAAAGTAACCTGTTTGAGTGAAACTGTCTTTTTTCATCTTCATATTCCAGAGTTACTGCAATTTTTACGGCCATGTGGGTAATTTTATCTGAAAGACCTATTACATAACTTTACGATTATGCAATAAATTTGTGTACGCATCGTCTAGAAATTTGTACGCAAGGTCATTGAAGATCAGCAAATAAGCTACTTTTTAACTTAAATAAGTTATATGTTTGACGTCCTAAAATTTGACCTTGGCGTAAATAATTTCAGATATAACCTAAATAAGTCACTTTCGATGGCCTCACTTTGAAATCATTGTTGAAAAGACACAATTTTAACTTCTTCAAGTGATATATATTGTAACTTATACAGGTTATGCCCCTGACTGATGGGTGAAGGTCAGTTTTAGCAAAGTTAATTATTTAATTTAATTTCAATCAATAATTTCACAGAAGGACGTTGCATTTAAATCTACCTGCACATTTCTTAAAGAAAAAAAAGTTTAGACAAATCCAAATGATTTAATGATCTAACATACCTAATGGCATGGCTACATGTTATGGCACTATGGAGCCAAGACATCATGTATCAATACCTCATATCCTGTATGATATTGGTGAATGAACACTATATCAAAACAATAAACATGTGAAAACAAGAAGATGAAGTATTTCCTTTACATCCGAAATGAACTAGAGTATCCACATTTGGTCCACATGGCGGGTATGGCGCGTATGTACGTGTGGCTTAAATAAATCTGTTCATGAATGTATGAAAGGCATCTCAAATGTAATGCTTCATTTAATTACTCGCAGTGGACATGTGAATATCTAAAACATGAATGGTAACTGAGATCCAATACTGTTTAATGATAGACTAGAAACTGTATAGTTTTCATCTAATACAATGTTTGTTCTGTTCTGTTCTGTAGTTTTCAACTTGTGTTGGTTCTCTCTATGTTCAAGGGATTTGTTTTAGAGCGATAGAGTGTGGCCCAATTTTGAAGAACACTGTCAAAACCAGAGTCCTACACATAACAGCGTTTAGTTTTGGCCACTACATTTTCATCATGACTTTGCGGCTTATCTTCACGTTTTACTTGTAATTAAAAGGTTGTGAACGGCCAAAACATTATTTCAATTATGTAAGCTAATTCCATTAAGATAAAGAAATGAACTTAGGATACCGTGGATTAGACTTTGGTCGATATTTGGGTCTTAGAAAAAGTACCTCGTTTGTCTAAAATAAAAGTATCTGCGTTCAAAAATCGTCGAATCTTTTTTTCTACATACTATCAGCCTGATGTTTATCGCATAGGTTCCCCAGCTATGGCTCAGGCGAACCAGCGAATGCACAATCTAGTCAAAGCGATGAGAGAGAGAGAGAGTTTTGAAAAGAGGAAAAAAAGAAATTTTGACAAAATAGGCTCACCGTATTTCTTGGCATGTATGTTTCAATGATAGGTCAATTTCTCGGGCGAAATGTGTGCGTACAGTAAGTTAAGTCTAGCGAGACTGTGCTGATGCAGAGGCTAGACTGAGCTTTCGGTGGTCTTATTTGCACAAGACTGAAAATCATTTGAGCTGTCTTAGTTGCATCATGTGAAATTCGAAGACTAGCTTTTTTCCCCCGGAGTCAGTGTTTCCTAAGTGCTAAGGAAGGCGATTGGCGAAAGCATAAAACGAAACTTTTATGTCCTGTTGGTGTTATTTATTAAATAGACGTTTTTATTTAAGAAATAAATTTGATTTTTGGAAATTACATAGACTCATGAATGCAAAGTAAGTGAAGCCCAGGCTTCACGTTAACTTTGCAAGAGACCCGAAGTATGTATGATTCCATGAGCAGAAATAGTTTATTGAGGCTTGTATAGGAGAGGGGTACCAATATCCTATATCCCTTTAAGTAAAAAGTGAAGTATCCTATATCCCTTTAAGTAAAGTGGCAAAATTCCTTTAATTAATTTTTCTAAATATCCCATATCCCTGTAAGTAAACACAAATATCCCTGAAACTATCAACGCAAAATATGAAAACAAAATACTTATGTTAAGTGCATGTAATGATCTGTAATGGCATGTATTCTACAACTTTATGCAAACATAATCTAAATATCTGCAATAATTGATATTATTGCATAAAACCTGTGTCACACCCTTTTAACAGTCATTTATCTGGCACAAACCCATGCATGAAAACATTTCAATAAAGGTAAACTTCCAATAAAATCATTTGAGCCAGCACTTGAGATTTGGTACTTATCATATAAATAAGCTATGAAGGCTCAGGTGAGCCTGGGCAAATGCATATATACACAATACCCTCATTGCTCACATATACAAATTATTGATGTAGAAAAAGACTCAGACCAAGAATTAGATCTTTGATTCCCCTGGATATGTCAGCATGGGGTTTTTAATTGTTATTGGAGGTTTTTTTTGCACATATGAGATAAATAACTAAATCTCATTTACTTGAGGTCCGACCTCTAGCTTAGACTGCATATGTTTTAAAAAAAAAATCTAATACCTCTCTACCAGGTCACTTGTTATGGGTACTCAAAAGACCTATCTCAACAAGACGAATAGACATGTTAAATCTGAAAGATAGCAAAATATTCACATGTTTTGCTTGAAACTTTATAATCTGGACCTTTGGAGGTTCTTGGGATATTTTTGAAACATTTACCAATGGTTATGCTTTGTTATGGTGAATGAAACTTTAGTGAGATAAGTCTCTAAATACTTCTGGTCATAAATCAAGCAAAACTCAACCTACCTATTAACAAGGTAGCTGGTATAATGCTAATGCATGAATTTGTTACCTAACTGAATCAATAAGTACTTGCATTGCACCATAGCTCGGCTATTCCACTGCATATATCCCCGCAGGTAGTGGGGCGTGGATACAAATGACTAGTGCATAACCAGCCTACCTATTAGTTCAAAGTCTTTAGATACCAGGTGAGTAAGCAGGCTTTCCAGCAGCATCTTTGAAAAAACTAGGAGAAAACCAGAAAAATTATTTACAAAAAAACTAGGAAAATCTAGGAAGTTTAACGCAAAAAAACTAGGAGTTATTTGTTTATCCTTTATTTTTACTTTTCCCTTCCGGATTACCACAGTAAATGAACACATTTCATTCTACATGTACAACTAAGTTTTCTTCTGCTGTCAACAGTGAGGCACCCTAGCAGACTCATGAAATTAAAGTTTTTTTTATAAATGCTATTTTAGGCACAAAAAAAATGTTTTACTGATAATCTAACAAAAATAAAGAGCAAATTAGCATTAAATTTTCTAGCATTTTTACTGGATCCTGGCCACAAAAACCCGGCTATGACTGATAGATGATGGTATGGTAGGGGTACAGCAAATCCTTAGCCAACAAATAAATAGCCAACTAGTCACAAATTATGGTAGTAGAACACCTCTCTTTCTTTTCCCGCACATCGTTTTCACTCCGCGACTTGAATACCCAACCTCTAACCCGGGCCTCTAACCAGGTGTTGTGTTGATTGAATATTGTTGGATTGAAATTTTAAAACATTAGTCTGAAAGGGGGGTTTGGGGGTCCTCCCACGAAAAATTTAAAAACCAAAAAAGCAGGAGAAGCAATCTCTGGTCATTTTGCAGGGGTAATTTTACCTAAAGAAAATGAGGATTTTCAGAGGAAAATGCTCCAATTTAATGTATGCTCTTTTTTGATATAAGATTTAGACAGATAGGCATATGTCTGTTTTAGACTTGGGTATTGATACCACTGTTAAATTTGTACAACCTTAAATGTCTTCATAGGTTTTAAAGGTTTTTCAGCCAGATTAAAGATTTTAAAGAATTTCAACCAAATTTAAGGTTATTAAAGGTTCCACTAAGAGACTGGTGTCAATTGTAGTCATCACCTGAGAAGGCTAGACTATGCACACTAGACACCAAATACTGTCAAGGCAACACCTTGAAGTTCTCATTCTGAAACAAAATCTCCAAAAACACATTAAAAGAAAGTTTTACTCTATCCAAAAAGTGCAAAATTTATGGAAAACTGGGAATACTAGAAGGTTTTAGGCAAAACTAGGAGCACATTTAAAAAACTAGGAAAAAGTAGGAAAACTAGGATAAACTAGGAACACTGCAAAGTCTGGATAAGGGCTATGAAGAATTGTTCTTGAGTGTCAACAGCGAATACCCTGCCCTTTGGATAGTCTGGTTCTGCAATTGTTCGTGTGTAAATGTCTGAAACTTTGTACGTATTTATTCCAAAATCTTGACATCTTGATGAGAGACCGAGCTTGGATTTTAATTCGCATATGAATATCTTTAGGCTAGGCTCGGGCTGGTCTTTTTGTATACTGGGAATGTTGCTCATAGAGCTCCACTTTGCAACAGGTTTTTCAACACCCTTACGATAGATAAAGGCTGTGATTTCTTTAAGCATTTCTGAAAGCCTTCTTCTTGCTATTTGTAAAAACTCGCCATCAAAACAGTAAGGTTGTGAAGGTCAACAAAATCTTTCTGATCTTTTCTTTTTAAGCTCTCGTCTTTCACAGGGACTTTTACTGTTGTTTTTTCTGTTTGTTTTTTTTTTCGGCAAAAAAAACAGTATCCCTGAAATTGAACAGAGTATCCTATATCCCTGGATGTAAAATGGATAGAATCCTATATCACTGGAAGTAAAATGGCAAATATCCTGTATCCCTATAACCCATATACAAGCCTCTTTATTGCTTATATTTACATTGAATTATAAATATATAAGATAAAGAAAGTATTTATAATTTAGGAAAACAACAGTTTTATATTTAATATGTAATCGTATTATCGGTTTTGTTGGAGTGTAAAACAGAAAAGTGGAACAGCCAGGATGAACAGGACAGCCAATGGAGCAAACTAGAAGCTTGTTTTGCACGTGCAACTCATGTGTTGCACGCTGTCAATCACAACACCAGTTTCACTTCTTGCGAATGAATTCTATGTTCGTTCGAAACTTATTGCATGGGCAAGTGAGCTTGGCAGCTGTCAATCAAGTTTGTGTCAATCATGGGGATACGGACGTTTGCAAAACTCTAAAGATTCATTTAGAGATAAGAGCTTGCTTAGAAAATGTTAACATTTAGATGATGCAGTTTATATGAATCTATGCTGTTTGTTTCTATAATGTCATTTGTGTGAACTTTTTTTTTTTTTTTTTTTTCTTTTTTGTTAAGTATCTTTCTACATGTAAATGGGTGCCTTGTAAATTTAGCGACAATAAAGACCATGTGTCCGTTTTTACACAAATTGTCCACTGGAAGTATGTCTATGTAATAGTTATACCATGGGTTTTCCGCCTGTACGTGGAGATGATCCACGAGCTTTAGCGAGTGGATTATCTTGCGTACATGTGGACAAACATGGTATAACTATTTTATACCATCTATATCAGTGTAAACCTTGCACGTCACGAGCCATTGCGTGCTAAAGTTGGTAAAGGTGGTAATACCTATTTCCTATCATAAAACGTCATATTTAGTAACAGAAACAAAGCAACAGAAACAATACAGAAATTTTGGTCAGCCAGTCCAACAAGACTTCTCGACTCCAGGGACGAAACTAAGCTAATATGATGGCCCGGACAGTCACTTGCCATTTGTACCAATGCTCGAAGTATCATATTTTCTGTGCCGAGTTTAAAAAAAATCCTTTTAAATGTTTGACATAGTTTGTTCGAATTAAATCGATTAAGAGATTAGGATAAGTCTCTAATCGCAAACTATAACCTACTGCACACGCGCGACCGTATTTTTGTTATTGCCGCTCTGCATTTGTTATTTCATTTCTGCATAAATACATACATGTATATGCGAAGCTGTTTGATGAATGCAATAGTCAAATGTCTAAAAAGCCATGTTCAAATCATAACGTTTATATGTTGTTTAAGTATTATTTTAATTTTGAAAATCCTTTTAATAATTATTGGCCCTGATATGGGTGTATAACGTTACATAATGACAACCTCTTTGCGTATAGGATGTACGCGGTAATGGCGTTTTAACGTTTGAGTGCTTTTAAAATCGCTGGTTAAGCCTTCTCTAAATTTGGATTTTAGCTCTGGGCATGAAAAAGGTAAGGTAACGATCCCATATGTGTGTTTCTTTGTATAAACGCTACCTGGATCTCTCTGAGTTATAAGGCCCAATCAATCATTAAAAAGCATTGTGACCGCATACAGTGGTCACCTCCCCACACATCTTAAAACTGCTAAGATATACTCAATTTATAAAACGGGTGCAAAAGAGGACCCATCTTACTATCGCCCAATCTCTATTTTACCTACCATTTCAAAATTGTTTGAAAAACATGTAAACAGACATCTCATTGGATACCTAAACAAATATAATTTGATACATCCGTGTCAGTCTGGTTTCAGACATAAGCATAGCTGTAATACTGCGCTAGTCAAATTAATTGAAAAAAATGGATGACAAGCATCGATAATAGCGATATTGTTGGCACTTTTTTAAAGACTTCCGTAAAGCGTTTGATATGGTCGACCACACCCTATTAATAAAAAAGCTTGAATATTATAAATTCATTGATGTCTCTTTGAGCTGGTTCAAGTCATACCTTAGTACTCGATTACAAGCGACAATGAGTGAGCAAGGTCTCTCCGAGTTCGCCCAGATACTATCAGGGGTACCTCAAGGGTCCATTCTCGGCGTTACATTAGTATTACTTTTCATAAATGATCTACCACTATCTCTTAATCATTGTACAACAGATTTTTATGCTGACGATCGTACCCTGCACATTTCCGATAAAAATAAAACCCAGATAGAGACTAAACTACAATCTGATTGTGATCAAGTAACAAATTGGTGTAAAAATAATAAAATGCCTATACATTACAATAAAACAACCATAATGACTCTTGGTTCACGACATAATATATGTAAATCAGGAAAGATAAACATTTACATCGATAATCAGCAAATTGACACCGTTAGCTCACATAAGCTCTTGGGAGTATATATTGACGAAACCCTGAGCTGGAATCCCCACATTGACTACCTCTGCTCAGTAATTACCTCAAGAATAACACTCCTAAAAGAGTTATCATTCTATTTTCCTGAAAACATGAAGAAACTTTTTTTTTATCAGAGCTACATATTGCCGTTGAAAGACTATGGTTTCAACTAATGGGGATCAACATCAATCACAAATATTGAAAGAATAAATAAACTACAGAAAAGGGAAGCACGCATAAATTTAACAGCTGGCTTCAATACACCATCGTCTCGAATGGATGTCTGTAAAACATCGTTTTGGTTATAATAAACCTGTTATGACTTATGAAGCACTTCACAATCTCACTCCTCTATATCAGATCTGCTCACACCGAAAGCTCAAATAAATAATAGAACACTTAGATCGTCCGAAGATGGTTCTCTAGCACACCCAAAAGCCAGGACTGCATTCTATAAGGTCCCTTTACTTTCTCAGCTCCAAAACTTTGGAACAGCCTCCATACAGCTGTAAAATTGGCACCGTCTTTAAATGCATTCAAATGATCTGCCAAAGAAGTCTTCTGTGGTTTTAAATGATATCATGCGAGATGTTTTATATACTCAGGTTTAAAATAATTGGTACTGTTCTTTTTCTGTGTGCATCCCTTTTGGCAAATATGAACTGTCTTTGATACTCGTGCATTCAGAATCAACCATATTCTGTTGAATTTTGGTCGCATTTGATAACAAGAGGTTCATTACAATTATAATCTATGTAAGTGAGCATATGTGATGCTATATGTGAGAAACAGGGGTGTGACGCAAGTACATTGTCTTTCCGGCACATTCCCTGTTCCCAGTATACAGCACAGGCAAGAGAACATATTAATTGTTTCATATTTTAGATAATAGCGATAACTTAAACAGTGTGCACTGTTTGTATTTGCTATTTGTATATATGTATATAGTTTGTTTTTCATATATGTTTTATGTTCAGAGGGCCACATGGCAGAATGGCTTTCATGCCAAATGTATCACCCTCTTGTAATATAGTATAAATAAAATAAAAATAAAATACAAGTCTATCAGCATATAATATAAATATTTTCCTTTTGGTTATTGTGGCAACCAGATTTCTGCACGGAGTAGAATTTTTTGAAAAACTTTGAAAGGGGACCGCACAATAAGCATGGTGAAATTCCGCCTAGTTGCTTACATGGTTTAGGAGGAGGAAATTGTTGACGGACAGACGAACGACGGACATCCTATGACCACAATGTGAGCTTAAAAAGGGATCCGCCATCCAAAGATATATCTGAGAGAAATCTGTTTCTAGTTGCTCTATCCAAAATTAAAAGACAAGTGTTTGTTTCTGTATCTACATGGACGCAAGCTGGCGGATCTGGAGCATATACCACAAAGAAACGTTTTCTGGCGACGTGACTCAAAATGCATCACTTGTTCGAACTTTTCAACCGTAAAACATAATATGAAATACATCTGTTACCTGTTTTAATTTACGCCCAGGTTTACAAAATCATGCCTGACATGTGAAGAATTGGAATCGAATGCAAAATGCAGCAGATTTTGGGGTATTCTATCAATTTTAAGATGCGCATGGTTGCTACATATAATTTGACTTCGTTCGATTTTTTTACAAAGTGTGAGATATTAGTACGGAATACGTGACGGATTGGTACCAATTTTTTTCACATGCTGTGAGGAATTGGTACCAATCTTTCACAGTGCGCAATTTACGAATTGTGAGATTTGTGGTTCAACAAAGCTTCCATCCCGAGGAAGGCTTACGCCCTAAGTACATGTAAACCATCGAGAGTCTAGCGAAAACTGTAGGCTACCCAGACTAGACTGACCCGAATTTTCAGTGGACGCAAATTGGCCCCTTTGAAAAGAAGAAAGCAGAAAATAAGGTAGTCAAAAGATTAAATGTAAACAACCATATAATAACAGAACAAAAAGAAATACTTAAAGAAGAGATGAAATTTTATCAAAAATTATATTCAAAGCATAGCCAAACAAACTCAACAATTGATTTTTTCGACAATAATATAAATAAATTAAACAACATTGAACAAAATACATGTGATGGTCTCTTATCAGAGGAAGAATGTAAAATCGCTTTAAAAGAAATGAAAAATAACAAGAGCCCTGGCTCAGATGGAATCACAACAGAGTTCTATAAAATATTTTGGAATGATATTAATTAGCATTCTCCCTAAGAATCATGCAGGCCCAGTAGAAAAGCTGATAAGTGACTTTTTCAGAATGCCAAAAAAAGTTGGCGCAATAGATTCCTTATAACATAAAAGTCACATAGCCAAAGGGAAACGGTTGTTGTCATGCCGTTACCATGGCAACAGCCAGTTAAAGATTTTGCCTCCAGAAGCATGTTTTCCAGTTTTGGAAAAATGAAAAATTACACTTTTTGAAGTCAATGCAGCCTATTTATCTTTTAAAGTCTAATGGTTTATGCTGTATGGAAAAAATCAATAAGGTATTATCTTTCAACATCACAAATGGAAAACGATAAAAAAGACTTCCAGAGTATGTTTCTATGGCAACGAAAAGGGGCTATCTCTATGATATTTTTGGAGGCTTAAATTGACAAATTTCTATCCAAATTATCTTTTTACAGCAAAGGTGAGAATAAAGGTGTCAGCATAAGTAATATACACTAATGCGTTGTGTCTTAAATGAAAGAATAAAAAAGGTCAAAATGTTTCTATATTCGGTATCCATGGCAACCAAAGTAGCAACATAATAGCAAAATTGGAAAAAATGCCTTAATTAATGGAATAAAATGGCCAACAAACACAAATGTGTCGACATTAGTTTATATAGCATACAAAGCATAAATACAAACTTGAAAAGTTGCACACACGCTTGTTTGGTTTTGTGTCTCAATTTGGTTTCCATGGCAACATGAATATTGCTACTGGACTGAAATTGCACTTTTTGACCATTTTTAAATGATATTTGTTGAGACAGGAAATAGCAAAAGGGATGAATTTTATTTTTGGGATATCCACTGATGCTAGGCGTCAGTAATGAAAAAATAAAAATCATCAAAATAATTCATTTTCCTTGTTACCATGGCAACCAAAGTTGGTGGGGTAGCCAGGTATGAAAAAAGCCTATTTTTTAGCATTTTTGAACTACTACAGTCATTCTCCCAGCGTACATGGAGACATATACAGTTAATGGTAAGTTCTAAATGGTATTACCTTTTCATAAAACGCAAAATCATGCATATATTTTACCACCTTCTGGGGGTAACCATGGAAACAATCAGAGTACAGTCAGAGTACTGTCGCAAAATAGAGATTAAATAAATTGCATCTTAAAGAGGTTAATCATTTCCAGTTGGTTATAATTCAAGTTTTAATATGTTTAAAAGATAGTTTTGTTGAGATATATTAACATTATCATTATGATTCCAGCAAAATTAATAAGTTTAGTTTGATATAGTAACATTTATAGACGTTAAAAGTGGGTGGGGTAACCAGATATATAACCAAACATAGTTTTAGTGATTTTTAAACAAGTTTTCCCAATAGTGGAGGGGACGATGGCATATTTGCATACTGCTTATACTTGATAGGGGCCTCCAAGGTTTATAGACTGTAAAAACATGTATGAGGTTTACCTCTTTCTTGCCGTTACCATGGAAACAAATACAGACCTGTTGTAAAATGAATATTAGATATATTGCGCCTTTAAACAGTAAAATGTACAGATGGTTATAACGCAAGTTCCCAATGTGTATAAAAGATAGTTGGGTTGAAACATATTAACATTATCAATATGACTTAAGCAAAATTAATAAGTAAAGTTTTATTTGGTAACAAATATAAACCTTGAAAGTGGGTGGGGTAACCAGATATAAAATAAAACATCATTTTTAGTCATTAAAACTTTTTAAGACAATACAGCCTATTCATCTTAGAAAAACTAATGGTGTATGCTGTATGAAAAAATACCAATCATGTATTAATCCCGTTAATAATGGAAAAGAAAAATTTGGTTACCGTGGCAACTTTAACATTGATAGGGGAAACCAGGGCTAGTTGGGCCCCATTATAGAAAACGTACAATTTTCGAAAGACTATAACATCTAGGTCTGCGAAACCCCTGGTGAGTGGGGTAATCAGATATATAACAAAAACTTATTTCAATAACTTTTAGCAAGTATGTCAAATAGTGGCAGAGATATTGACATATTTGAATACTGCCAATATGTAATGGAGACCTTTCAGTTGCATAAACTGTTAAACATGAATTTGGTTTTACCTGCTTCTGGTTGTAACCATGGAAACAATCACAGGCCTTTTGCAGAATTGAAATGAAATTAAATGTATTTAATAGTGGTTAGAATTGTTCCACCTAGTTATTATATTACAGAATTTGATGTGCATAAGCATAGTTCAGTATAAAATTTTAGAACAAGTTTTGGATAAATCAATTTAAAATGATTTTATAGCTTTGAAAGTAAGTAATGGTGCAAAGATCAGGAATCGATACAATCAAGTACCACACCTGACCCAGGATACCAATGGGAAAGTGACAAACTCACAGAAGACACCACAAACAAGAGCCAAGAGGTCAGCCCTTTCCCAGCAGGTGACCACAAAGCACATATAAAC
Source organism: Loripinus fragilis (assembly GCA_964019695.1). Classification (NCBI taxonomy): domain Eukaryota; kingdom Metazoa; phylum Mollusca; class Bivalvia; order Lucinida; family Lucinidae; genus Loripinus; species Loripinus fragilis. The sequence goes on from OZ026525.1 coordinate 7,630,034, forward strand.
AGACGCGCACAAAACATAGCAAACACAAGTCAAAACTAGTTCATGTTTTTTCTGTATAGTACAGTTATTGTTTCCATGGTTACGACCAGAAAGTGGTAGACCCGATGCATGTCCTTTTATCGTATGAAAGGTGAATACCATTTAGAACTTATCAATAACTGTATGCACCTCTTAGTAGGCAGTAAAATGATTGTAGCGTTTCAAATATTCCACAAAATAGGGTTTTCCAAGCTTGATTACCCCACCCACCTTTAGTAATCTGGAATGATTTGTAGAAAAATCATATTAGGTTTATTTATTATTTTAATCTACTCCCTTTGAGCTTTAATGTTTCAGCATATAAAGATCAGAATCAAAATTGGTGTGTTATTGGATATGTGAATGTGCAAAAAAAATGTCTTTTTACATTTTTTGGCCATTTTAGGCCAAATTCCTTCTTTTTGGTTACCATGACAACAAGCAATAAACTGAGAGAATGGAACATAGCTTACATAAATAATAAATACAACTAATGTGGTCATCTAAACAGAGCAAGTAGTAAATGTAATCAAAGGAAAACTCATATCAGCCTGAAAAGTTTCAATTTCACATTTTTCCTTGGGCAAATCTCAATATTTGTCATTTTTTGGCCATAAAGTAAAACTTTTGTGGCACTTGCTGTAACTGTTGCCATAGTAACTCTAATCTGAAGTCTTTAAAACTATAATTTGCGTATTTGTATAACAGATATAGATTGTGTAAAATATGTTGAAAATTATTTGTAATTTGTCCTGCTGGAAGGAGGTAGTTGCATCGAATATGCCCTTTTTGTTGAATATGCCATTTTTGTGAAATGGCTGATTGTATGATGTTTTGGTTTCCAAGGTAACATAAATTGAGATAATTCATTTGTAAATTTGAATTTGATGATGAAAATCAGGTTCTGGTTACATAATATGTGCTTAAAAAATCAATTTCATCCTTTGTTTAGGGGAGATGTTTTGCTTTGAAAATGCTCTTTCTTGTAAAATAACTGACAATCTGATGGTTTGGTTGCCATGGTAACCTATATTTAAATAATTTCATTATTTTCAATCTTTCCTTTTTGCTAAACAGATGTAGACTTGCCAGAAAGTGTTTACATTATCCATATTTCTGTTTGCAGAAACAATATAATTTGCATTAGAATTGCAGTATTTTGTAAAACTTCTGATGGTCAGTTAGTTCCGTTGCCATGGAAACAAAAATATAAACATTTTGAGGTTTTTTTTCATGACATTTGTAAATCAGACATGGGTTGTTTTGACACTATATATGTCGTTCATATAAAGCTTTGCTGAAAAAAGTTAATCCAGATTTGAAAAAAGTTCAATTTTTAGAGATCTGAAAATTGGTTTCCATGGTTACATGTTTGTTGCTAGGGAAGATAATACAAATGGCATGTTTTTTTTATTTTTCATTAAAAGTTTTGTGTACAACTAATGTGGATCTCTAAACAGACCTGGTAGATAATATTATCAAAATAACTTGTATCACAAAGCCAGTCTGAAAAGTCTCTATTTCACATTTTTCCTTGGGCAAAATTCATTTTTCGTAATATTTCTTTTCTACTAAGTAAAACCATTTTTTGCAATTCCTGTTGCCATGGTAACTATAATCAGGAATTTAAAAAACTATTATTTTGTGTTTGTATTGCAGATGTGTATTATGTAAAATATGTCTAAAATCATTCATATTCCGTCATGCAGGAAGGAGATAGTTTGCTTTGAATATGCCATTTTCATTGAATATGCCATTTTTGTGAAATCGCTGATGGTATGATGTTTTGGTTGCCATGGTAACATGAATTGAGATAATTCATTTGTTAATTTGAATTTGATGATGAAAATCAGGTGCTAGTTACAAAATGTGTACATAAACAAACAATAAAATCCTTTTTTTAGGGAAGATATATTGCTTTGAATATGCTCGTTTTTCGCAAAATCACGGACTATCTGATGGTTTGGTTGCCATGGTAACCTATATTTAAATAATTTCATTATTTTCATTTTTTGGATTTTGTTAATAAGATGTGGACCTGCCAGAATATGTACAAATCATCCATATTTCTGTTTGCATAAGCAAGATAATTTGCTTTGAAACTGGAGTACTTTAAAAAATTTCTGATGGTCAGTTAGTTTCGTTGCCATGGAAACAAAAATTATAAACATTTTGAGTGTTTTTATTCATGGCATTTGTAAATCAGACATTGGTTATTTAGACACTATATATGTCGATCATATACAGCTTTGCTGTAAAAAAAAGTTATTCAGATTTGAAAAAGGTCAATTTTTAGAGTTATGAAAATTGGTTTCCATGGTTACATGTTTGTTTCTAGGGAACATAATTCAAATGGCATGTTTTACATTTTTCATTAAAAAGATTGTGTTCAACTAATGTGGGTCTCTAAACAGACCTAGTAGATAATATTATCAAAAGAACTTGTATCACAAAGCCTGTCTGAAAAGTCTCAATTTCACATTTTTCCTTGGGCAAAATTCATTTTTCGTAACATTTCTTTTCTACAGAGTAAAATCATTTTTGGCAATTCCTGTTGCCATGGTAACTATAATCAGGAATTTAGAAAAACTATTATTTAGTGTTTGTATTGCAGATGTATATTATGTAAATTATGTTGAAAATTATTCATATTCTGTCATGCTGGAAGAAGATAATTGCTTTGAATATGCCATTTTCGTTGAATATGCCATTTTTGTGAAATCGCTGATGGTATGATGTTTCGGTTGCCATGGTAACATGAATTGAGATAATTCATTTGTTAATTTGAATTTGATGTTGAAAATCAGGTGCTAGTTACATAATGTGTACATAAACAAACAATCAAATCCTTTGTTTAGCGGAGATATTTTGCTTTGAATATGCTCGTTTTTCGCAAAATCACGGACTATCTGATGGTTTGGTTGCCATGGTAACCTAAATTTAAATAATATTATTATTTTCATTTTTTTGGTTTTGTTAATAAGATGTGGACTTGCCAGAATGTGTATAAAGTATCCATATTTCTGTTTGCATAAACAAGATAATTTGCTTTGAAATTGGAGTATTTTGTAAAATTTCTGACGGTCAGTTAGTTTCGTTGCCATGGAAACAAAAATTGTAAACATTTTGAGTTTTTTTATTCATGGCATTTGTAAACCAGACATGGGTTATTAAGACACTATATATGTTGTTCATATACAGCTTTGCTGTAAAAAGATAATCGGATTTGAAAATGGACTATTTTTAGTGTTCTGAAAATTGGTTTCCATGGTGTCACATTTGTTGCTAGGCAACACAATACAAACGGCATATTTCATTTTTCACTAAAATTTTGTGTACAACTAATGTGGTCCTCTTAAGGGAGCTAGTAGTGAATGTAATCAAAATAAAACTAGTATCACAAAAGCCAGCCTGAAAAGTGTCAATTTCACAATTTTCCATGGGCAACTCTCCGCCAATCTCCAAGAAATCTTAATGTCCGGTTTCCATGGCAACCACTGTCAGAAAAAGGGAATGCTTTGTTTTGTGAAAGTTTTTCAACAAGTCTGATTAAATGGAGGTAAAATTATTGATTTCTGTGACTAGTCACTTATCACCATCTGCATGATTCTTAGGGAGAATGCTAATTAAGAGGTTTTATATTGACTCTATAAATCACTCTTATCAATGTGGTGCATTAACAGAGTTACAAAATCAAAGCATAATATCACTTATTCCTAAATCAGATAAAGATACTACCTTTCTAGAAAATTGGCGGCCAATAAGTCTTTTAAACGTCGACTATAAAATTGCAACAAAGACAATAGCAAATAGGTTAAAAAAGGTACTACAAAAACTAATACATGATTCCCAAACAGGTTTTCTAAAGGGAAGAAATATCAATGAAAATATACGAACCATTTTTGAAGTTATTGACTATGTCGAAGAAATGGAAATACCGGGTTTAATCTTTTTTTCTGATTTTGAAAAAGCTTTTGATAGTATAAATCATGATTATTTACTTAAAAGTTTGAAACATTTTAACTTCAGCGAGAATTTTATAAAATGAATAAAACTGTTCTATTCTAACGCAAAAAGCTGCATATAAATAATGGCTTTTTATCACCTTTCTTTTCAATACAGAGAGGTGTGCGTCAAGGCTGTCCTCTTTCACCATACCTGTTTATTCTATGCATTGAGCTATTGATGAACCAAATAAGAAATAATGAAAATATTAGTGGGGTAACTATATATGGCTTTGAGCTGAAGAAACATTTTAACTTCAGCGAGAATTTTATAAAATGAATAAAACTGTTCTATTCTAACGCAAAAAGCTGCATATAAATAATGGCTTTTTATCACCTTTCTTTTCAATACAGAGAGGTGTGCGTCAAGGCTGTCCTCTTTCACCATACCTGTTTATTCTATGCATTGAGCTATTGATGAACCAAATAAGAAATAATGAAAATATTAGTGGGGTAACTATATATGGCTTTGAGCTTAAGAATGCATGCTATGCAGATGATGCATCTTTTATTTTAGACGGATCTAAGAAATCATTCGAGTCTCTGGTGACAATTGTAGAAAACTTTAGCAATATATCTGGTTTAAAATTGAATACGAAAAAATGTCAAGTTTTGAGAATAGGAGCTAGCAAAAATACGGATACTGTTTATATGAAGAATAGAAAATTTCAATGGAGTTCAATTGAAGCCAAAGCCCTTGGTATGATTTTCACAAACATTAAAACAGATATAATGAAATTAAATTTAGAGAAAAAAAATTAGGCAGTTTGAAATTTGTCTCAAACAGTGGCAACATAGGAAACTTACATTGATGGGAAAGGTAACTGTCGTCAAAAATTTTGCACTTCCAAAACTAATTTTTGCACTTTCATCTCTGCCAAACCCACCAAAGTCCACAATAGATCGAATAGAAAAGATTATGTATTCCTTTATATGGGATGGTAAACCAGATAAAATAAAAAGAAGCACTTTGATACAAAATTATGAAAAAGGGGGAATTAAAATGATTAATATTGAAAAATTTATAATGTCTTTAAAGGTCACTTGGATAATGAAAATATTAGATAGTTATAACAATGGGGTTTTGAAAAAAATTTATCTTAAGAGATTAGAAAGACATGGATCGGATTTATTTTTTGAATGCAATTTTGATGAAAAAGATATTCACACCTGCTTCAAAGACAATCAAATTCTGATGGATATTTTGATAGCATGGAGAAAATTAAATAAAAAAGATGCAATATTGTGCTTTGGACAGGAGGTCATTTGGAATAATACACACATAAGAGCTAATAATAAAACAATTATGTACAAAACATGGTACGATCTTGGCATTAAAAAAATAAAATATATATATGACTATAATGAGAAGGCATTTTGCTCTTTTGGCAAACTACGTGACATGTACAATATACCATCTCAAGATTTTTTAAAATATCTCAGTTTAATACAATGTATTCCAAGCGATTGGAAAACAAATCTCAAACATGAAAAACGAGACTATCCAGATGGAGAGAGTATCTTACAAAATTTATTAAAAGTAAAGCAAACCAATAAATATGTTTATAATATGTTACTTAAAAAAGAAGAAGTAGAGATTGGCAAGGCTGAACAAAAATTGAATAATCATTTTCCAGACGAACATATTAATTGGAAGAAAATATACTCAATTAATATCTCTACATCTAATGATATGAAACTACGAGATTTCCAGTACAGATATTTAAACCGTATAGTACCTACAAATAAATTTTTAACCAAGTGTCACATAGTAAGCTCTTCTTTATGCGACTTTTGCAACATGGAGATTGAAACGATGCATCATCTGTTTTTGGAGTGTATGCATGTGCAATTCTTTTGGACAAAATTTAGAGATTTTTTTGAAGCAAGTGGCTTCGATGTATCAATTTCCGAAATAAAAGTAACGCTTGGAATACAAAATACTGCAGAGATAAAGGCAAATCTCAAAAACTTTCTAATTTTCACAGCTAAATATTTCATATTTGTATGTAAATATAGGAAAAAACTGCCAATTTGGGATATATTTCAGTTATATTTGAAGAAACGGGTCCAAATTGAAAGAGAAATAGCTCTATGGAAAGGTCGATTGCATAAGTATGAACAGGTTTGGAGTAACTTACTAGCGAATATACAGAAAGGCAGATCTCTCTCTCTCTCTTTCTTTCTCTCTCTCTCTCTCTCTCTCTCTCTCTCTCTCTCTCTCTTGGTACCCAATATCTCTTAAAACCTCTTTAAACACTTTCTCTACAACCATCATATAACCACTTCAAATCTTTTCTTTCTCTTGCTAAATTTTTGAGCCTGCACATCCATGGGATACTGGTACTTAGGTATTTTCGTACGACATTCATAGGAAGTGAAAATTGAGAAAAAGCTATGAACAAACTTTGAAACTCTGGTGTCTAGTTACGTCGAATTTGGTTACTTTAGTGAGACGGTGGTTGCAGGAATGCAACGGCGGGTGTGCTAGCTCATTAATATAACAATATACATATGTATAGTATTGTCAATGTGTCAATGAAATATAAGTACCGTAACAAATAGTTCCCACAAGATAAAGGTCAGTAGCCTTTTTTTGCTTGCTGTTGTCTTTTTTTGCACCACATGGCGGTTGAACCTTGTTTAAAAGTCAGCCATCTTGTGAGGCAAGAAAAAGAAGAAAAACTATTTGTGTGATATCATGCGGGGACTGTTAATAGTTTGTCAGTGATAATGTAAACTGTTGTTTTCCTCATATGAAAAAAGTTGCTTCAGCAGGAAGTGGGACATATAATAAAGTAAAATAGCCAAATCTTACGACTTTCATAATGGAAACATATATTAAGTAGCTGAAATATCATGCAAGCTTAGGAAACGTTTTTGTGACCCACTTTTCCGCTGAAAATGCTTCATAATGCAAATACTATTATATGTTGAAAAGTCATCCAGTGAATGTTATTGCTCTGTAACAAACGTGTAAATTGTAAATTGTATAATGTATTTTATATGACATATTGACAATAAAATATAAATAACAAAAAAAAATTGGCCCCTTTGTTGGTTTTGCTCACTTATGTATACCGGATCGATTTTTCTTGTTTTCAGTCAAAGTTTTCAGTCAAAGGGACACAACGCAACATTGGCTTAGAGCATTTAGAAGTACTAGATTTACCTGTATCATTGGTTTTTACATTGAGTCGCTGACAGATAGGGTCAGCTTCGTCAATGTTTTCGTTTTTAATAACTTTCAAAGTTCTCTTATCACCTCGTGCCAAAAACCCGTTAAGGAGCTCAATATTTATTGCCAGGTGTTTTAAAATGATTGACAGCTAAAGATAGGCAGACGCGAATATCAGGAATCTCGTATTGAGACTGATTTAATGAAACCGAGTATGATGTAGACCTAAAATGGTCTATTCTGACATAACTTTGATTTAACTTTATTGCAATTGAAGGTCCATTGGCCAGCAAAGGGTAAGAGGACCCAATAAAATCCGCTAACCCTGGCTGTAAATGTTAAGATCGGGGAAATTTCTCTTTAATGCAATTTAGAAAGGGATGTTTGTTTTAGTTACATTCATGACATTTAACGTAATGAAAATATTTAATGGCACAGAGTCGATTCACAGCCACGCATCAAGAGCGATGATCTTACACAACAAAAACATAAAGCAAACAAAACAACGACAAAAACAGCAACAATTGAATGTGACCAGTACATGCACCAATCACAAATCGGATACCAACCAATGATACCAAGACACTGTTGGCAACTCAAATTTTACATTATATAAGAATTGTTTGAATGAGTATTGTAATTTAAGACTTAATGCGCGATTTGTGGGTGGCTATGCAGTTTGTGATTGTGGTATTTCCTGACCATTCTCACTTACTTTTTGGAGACTGTACCTGGCCTTTGTAAACAGCTAAAGTAACATGTAACAGCACGTATAAATTATGTCTGAATAATGGGTTGCAAAGTGTTGTTGCCTTGAATAAGATTGTTATTTCATGTGAATCGTCTGCCATATGAAATATCAAGCTTCATTTAACGATGACACAAAATCGGTCATCTGCAGGATGCATTCGAGTTTTCTATGCTTCATTTTGTTTTGTTTGATTTGATTCTTTACGTCCCATCAACAATCTTTCATTTATGTAGGGACGGTTCTTCCTGGGTTTAACCAGAACTAAGTTAGGATCAATGTGCATTGCTCAAGGACACAACGCAGTGACGCCGGTGAGGCTCGTATCCGCGGCCCCTCTGTCTCGAGTCAAGTATTCTACCACTGAGCCACTGCGCTACCTATCTAAGCTTCATAAAGATATGCTGGATTGATATGCTACTGAATTAGGGTGACATTATTAAGTGATTCCAGTAGCAGTTTGCACAAATGCTTTTCTTATGAATTTACAATTACGAGACCATTCAGTAATTTTGACAAGGATAGGTGTACCTTGTATTCTCCGTCCTATCAACTTTACAGTAATATTACATTTTGTGACATTTTTATTCTGATGTATATGATGTTTTGGCCTTAAAGCTTTTGACAAAATATATTTTAGCATAAAATTAGCTATATGCCTATTGTTCGCTGTTTCTTTTATGCATTTATTAGACAATAGCATGTAGCGTATTCCTAGACAAATACATGGTATTTCTGACGTTCAATTTGTTTTAAAATGTGAAAAATAGATTTTTTGAAAAACTCATATATTTCGATTTTTAAAGTTAAATAACTTTTTAAAAAGGGTGGTAAGGTCATGTTATTTTTGTCAAAATGAATGAGTGTTGAGCTATATCTTAACATATTAAAACATGGTAACTTTTTGAACCCATGATGATAAGTCCCGTTCTACCTTAAAAAGCGCCATGAAACTAGTTTTAGCCCTCCAGTAAAATATTTTTACTGACCGTTACAAGGCGGTGCTTCTTTTGTGGATCATTTTTGTTTTATGTTTCGTGTTTGTCATGCTTTCTTGTCTGTTCTTTGCAGCCCTGTAGTCACCTGCTAGGAAAGGAAGGGCTGACCTCTTGGCTCTCTTGTATGTGATGTTTTATTGTGTTTTGTCACTTTCCCGTGATGTGTCATGGGTCAGGTGTGGTACTTGATTGTATCGATTTCTGATCTTTGTCTCCTTACTTATTTTAGTGACGTCACACAGTTTCTAATTAAATATGCTTAAAGACACCCGATCAGAAAGAAACAAAATATGACACATGTACAATTCCCGTCCTTCTAGAAACGACCAAATTATATCAACATTGCATGGAAGGAAATGCTCTTTCGTTTATATGTGATATGTGACTGACCCTTAACATTTTGTTCTCTTTCAACAATCCGTAATATTATGGTTATTTGACACACACACACACACACACACACACACACACACACACACACACACACACACACACACACACACACACACACACACACACAAAGCGAAACAGCCAGCTCTCTATCTTCCTCAGCGAGATAATAAATGAAAGCATTCTTGAAAGCGCCTAAACAAAGCACTTTCATTTAATATACCAATTAAGTACTGTAAATCATTCTGATTAAGACACCATCTGTGCAGATTGCTATTCTTTCATCAATTATATTTATTCCACTATCATGATAAGCTAAGCTGGATACCGAATCATTAATGTCGATCCATTTCGTTATCCCATGAAAACAATATCAGTGATAGACTACAGTCTTGCGTGCCCACAATAATAGAAAACCTACTCCAAATTCATAGCATTTACGTCGCACAGAGATTATATTTAACTCGTGTAATAATGAGCCGCGATATGAGATTTCCAACAATGCGGTATACATGTGCGACCAGCAAAGCCTAAGATCTGATCAGAGCTTTTGCTAGTCGCTTTCATATTTTATGAGTGTTAAGCTGCTGACTGAACATCATTTGGAGTTTCTAAGCTCAAAAGAAGGCTGCACAGGCTCGTCCGAGTCTACCCTTGTCAAAATACCACATTATTGGAAATCCGATATATTCCGGGTGCTTACAACTTACTCTAATGTTTAAAGGGGACGGCAATCCTGTTGATTTCTATGTTTTATATGAAAGATCTTAATAAACCATGAATTTTGATACCAGTTTCATCTAAATCAGTTGAAAAAACAATGTGGAAGCTGTGAGCGTTTGAATTTTTGCAAATGGACTGTAATGGAAGCGACCATATTATAGGCTTAGTGACGTCACTCAGCCTAATTAAATATGCGTAATCAAAATAAAAGACACACCAATGGATTATTTGCATTAATCTTTAATGAAACATTTTCCTTATGTATAAAGCTGCATATCTGCTGAAACACAGATGCTGTGATAGTAGAGATAACTAAAAAATAAGCAGTTGAAAAAATTCTGAAAACTAATTAAATATTCAAAATGACAGCTAAATGTTGGCCATATTGAATTCTTTAGATGCCAATAACTTTCCCATTTTTCAACCGATTTTTGTTATATGATTCAAAAGCCATGGTTTATAGAGCTCTTTCTGGTGAAACATACTTATCATTAGGGTTGCTGTCCCCTTTAATATTCCTTTAACGCTTTGCTATTGAGGATTCCTTCAATAATTGGTCATGCCACATTCTGTATAAGGGAAACTAGCATAAGCTCATGACAGCACTGTTTTAAAATTTTTATTTTTCCATAGTACATTCTAAAAAAAACTATTGTAAAATCTATTTTACGCTAACTTGAATGTCACCTGGTCAAATTTGGTTTGACCTCATTCTGGCTGCTGAATTCTTATTAATTCAAATTGGTATCGTAAGTAACAACTGACGTGTTCCTTTGGATATGGTTCTGTCACATGCGATCATTGTCATGAAAGCTCATCATTAACACTTTTTCTTTCCCATTTTTACCGAAATATTTGTTCTTAATAATTATTAAATAATAAAGTTACATTGCTTAAGCAAATATTACGCTGATTTAATTAGCAGTTTTATTAAAAAAAAAACAATGAAAGCTATGCTGAAGAGAACATAAGGTATTTTTAAAAGCTAAAATTAAAGTAATATATTACCATCTGCATATGCAAATAAAATGTCAGTATATATTGAGATTTGGAGATAGTATCTGAATATACACACACTGTATCTAATGTAACATAAATCAAATTTAATGTACCAACTTATATATGCTTGATTCTATCTGGATTGTATGCACACATTTTTGTAAGCTACCACCTCCCACATAATATTAAGTAAAAAAGGCATGTTTAGTTACTGTAGATGAAAGTAAATATACAAGGACTGCTAGTCTTCATCTTGTTACTGACTATGTTTATATAATATAAACAACAGTTAACTGGTTACACTAAAATACTTAAGTTGAATAAATGATAGGATTTACCTTACTACCAAAAATCTTCTGATACGTATTACAAAAAACTAAATTCACTTTATGTTACCATTTTAGACCCAATTTTATGCAGTCTTAGACAACATTTTGGACACACATAGTTCCTAATGATATATTGTATATGGTTGTATACGCTACTTTAACAGTTTTGACAGAAATTGTGAATTTATGTTTATTCAGCTATTACTTAAAATCTCTATTTTATTTGTTAATGAGGTACACATTTAAGTAAGTAAACCTATAAATTTTGCTAAATTGGTAAAAATATTTTGTCGTTTTAAAAGTTAAAAAAAAAATGCTTTGACAATTTGACATAGTCTCTTAATGCGAACTGATAAATTATATTTCATACAAACTATTATCTTTATATCTAGTTAACACAAAAAGAACAGTTTTGAAATGACATAAAACACCCAATGATGTATCATTTGGTGTATTAAACAATATATAGAACGCCTTGAAGTTTGTAGCATATATTACATATTGCCAAACAAACAACAAAAATATATTTTACACCAGAAACAATGTTTCATATCCCCTTACAATCTTGTTTATCCATAAAATGGTGTTTAAAAGCTTATAAATATGATTGCATGTTTTATTATAAAATGAAACGGTTCTTACCTTACATAACGTTTTCTTTAGGGTTGTTATATTTAGCAGCTCATAACTCCTAGAGGTTTTGTGATAGAAGCAAGCTGTTTGCAGTTCTGAAATGGTCTGTAAGAGACATGTTACTTAATCTAAGATATTTGTTGAAAAATGTCAAATGAAACTATTTAACAAAATATCAATTATTTCGTAGGGTGTAGTTGAAAATGTAGCGTAAATGACACCATAATTGGCCTAAATAACTTTCACAACCATCAACATCTGTAGAGAACTACCTATTCTTGCATATTCCATCGAAAAACAGGGCTGCCAGGAGAGTGTTAGTTTTTCCTATGCATATATAGGGAAAACTTTGAAAAAGCATCTTTTCAGAAACAACTGGGCAGATTAAAACAATTGGTACAAAAACTATTTAGGTAACCCCTAAACAAGATTGATCAAATTATATCAGTTGTCATGGGGCGTGCCAGTTTTTCCTATTGAAAATATATATACAGTAAAAAGGCCTTTAACTATCGTCTTGTCAGAATTTTCTGGACCGATTTGAAAATAATTTGGTACAATAATTTTGTGTAAACCTCTACCTATTTTATCAAATTAATTTGAGACGTTGAAAAATATGGTCATTTACCACTGATAGCATATTTCTTGATTTCATCATAGTGCGTTGATTTGATTGTTTCTCTGTGATGATGCATTGCATAAGTTTGACGCCTCCATGCGAGCGAAACATTTTTTGTAGATTTTGAAGATTTGGCGCCAGCAAAATGCATTAAATCCCCCAAATGCTTGGCTGCTGTCCATTGTTTAGCGGTCGGTCTTGCGTTGTTGATTCATTGTTTATTGGTGTTCCCAATGTTTGTGGAGGTTCTGTGTTTGGTTGTCAATTGTTATGCAGTACTAAAAAAAACTCCAGCTGTTAAGTTTTTAGACTTAATTTTTCGCAATAACTTTTTTGTCTTCAATTTTAGCAAAATGTGTTCGCGATGAAAGTTGTAGAGGAGGATTTCCGCCAACTTCTCTAAAAGGTCTTGTACTTGTGGCGCAAACAGATTTGTGTGTATATAGATGAAGATTTTGCAATAAATTGAATTCGTCCTAAATTTCAAAGTCTTTAAAGCTGCATACTCTGTAACTATGAACATTTTTCGAAAAAAAAAAATATTTTCTTTTTAAATCATTTGTAAAAGTAGAATTAAGTTATGTTGTCACAATAAATCTAATTTCTACAGCTGAAAACTGCATGGAAAAGTGAATTATCTTATAAAAACAGGCGCTTTTTCTCTTATTTGTAATTATTTGCGTCCCTCAAATAATTCTAGACAGGTAATTTCTAACATAAATGCTGTTGTTTTCCTACTAAAAATTTGTTAATTATTACGAAAAGGTAAAATGTATACCTGAATTCTAGTATTTTTACTGTGTTCTTGAAAAATAGAAACATTATTTCTAAAATGAAAAGATCAAAAGTTACAGACCATGCAGCTTTAAATGACATGTATAATTCGTATAGGCGTAACAGAAAGGGGTGGTTTCAAAAACATATTCGGAATCGGTGCATACCCCGTTCTTCAAAGGCTGTGAGTAGTAATGGATGGCACTCTGGCACCCGCGATTTTTAAGCCTGAAAAAAATTTGTGTTTTTCAGGATAAAATCGCGAGTGCCAGAGATGTCTATCCTGGTAAGCTTGAGTGACTAGCTGTGAATAACTTAGTTTATTTTAGGGCTATTTTGGTTGGATTTATGATTGTGATAGTTTCCTGGTCATATTCACTGGTTGGGTTGTGATTAAAGGGGACGGCAACCCTGATAATTACTATGTTTTATATGAAAGATCTTAATAAACCATGAATTTTGGTATCAGTTTCATCTAAATCGGTTGAAAAATGTGAAGTTGTAGGCGTTTGAACATTTACAAATGGACTGTAATAGAAGCGGCCATATTGTAGGCTTAGTGACGTCACTCAGCCTAATTAAATATGCGTAATCAAAATAAAAGACAAACCAATGGATTATTTGCAGTAATCTTTAATGAAACAATTTCTTATGTATAAAGCTGCATATATGCTAAATCACAGATGATGTGATAGAAGTGATAACTAAAAATTAAGCAGTTGAAAAAATTATAAAAACTGATTAAATATTCAAAATGGCGGCAAAATGTCGGCCATATTGAATTCTTTAAGTGCCCATAACTTGCCCATTTTTCAACCGATTTTGATGATACTTGTATCAAAATTCATGATTCTTAGAGCTCTTTTTGATAAAGCATACTTATGATTAGGGTTGCTGTCCCCTATAAGATAGTTTCCTGGGCTATTGGGAATAACTCAGTTTATTTTGCGCAATAGCGGTGGCTGATCTGTGATTGTGATAGTTTTCTGGGTTGTTAAGATTAACTTAGTTTATTTTGCGCAAAAGCACAGGGTGATCTGTGATTGTGATAGTTTTTCTGGTCTGTCATACGTTGAGTATTATTAGATAGTTTATTTTGCGAGAAAAGTGCAGTTGTGATAAATTACTGGTTCATTTTTATATATATATAGTCTCTCTTTCTCTGGCACGTATATACTAGTATTACTATAGACGTGCCGCGGAGAGCGGGAGACAGAGACAGAGAGCAGAGAAAAAATCGATGATGTAATGCGTGGTTTATAAAAATCGATGACGTAATGTATTACGTATATAAGATTCTGATAATGTCACAAAAACAAGTATGACTTTTTAAAAAAAAAAAACAAGTTTTAACTTTTTTAAAGAAAATATATCATGTGAAAAATTGAGTTCTATGTTGTTAATTTATGCAATTTTTCTTGCTCAATCAAGACCTTAATCACTCTGTAGTGTTAATGTGTGTTATAGTCAGGGCTACTAAGTACCATGCGTCTTAGAGTCTCTTTGTCAATCAAGACCTCAACTCCTAGAGGCATCACTCTGTAGCATTAACTAGTGTATATTATTTAGCAAGTTTAGTGGTATTCTTTCTAGGGAAATGGTAGCCCTGAAAAGGGCTGTTTGTTGATTGTCTTGGTGATTTTTAGCATTTCTTCTTAGTAATTCTAATTTTCTTAGTTGCTTTTCCAACTCCTATGTTTTGACTGGTGTCTTGATCATTTGTCGTAATGTCAAGTCTTATGGGAATCTGGATGGATGGCATCTCTAAAGGTTGCTGCTGTGCACGTTGCTGAGACAATTCTTCTAAGTTCTTCACTCTAGATCTTAACTCATTTAGTTCCTTGAGTAAGACTTCAATGACTTGAGTCTTTGACTGTTGTTTTTGCAGCATCTGTTGAACAGGTTGAGGTATATATGCTGAGGGTGTTTGCGGCGTATAATACTGTTGTGTCGTATCGCTAGCAAATGTCTCATTCACTGCTGATAGCAAAAGGTCAGGATTGTTGATCATATCATCTATTGTCAGTGATGGCTTCATGATTATGAATGGTGAAAGTGTAGTGTGTTCAAGCCTTTTATACTTTTTAAGCCCTTTCCCAGCAGGTGACCACAAAGCACATATAAACAGACGTGCACAAAACATAGCAAACACAAGACAGAACAAAAACATAAAAGATCCACAAAAGAAGTACCGCCTTGGAACGGTCGGTAGAATATTTTACTGGAGGGCTTAAACCGGTTTAACGGCGCCAACCTCACCCTTAATTCAGATGTGGATCAAGACACATAGATATTTGGTTTGCATGAAAGACCCCTAACTTATCAATGCATCATCTCTTAAAACATATAAATCAAGATACAACAAGGAGATAAAGCAAGGATAAGGACTCAACAGTAAATTAAACTGAATACCGGAGCAAAAGAAATCCAACAGGTAAACCCCGGTGGGCCCGACAAACAGCCAAAGCATCAGGCCCCTACCATCTCATCAATAGATAAGTCTTTAAGTCGGAACCATCATAGAGTCTGAAGTCCGACCCACCCGCGTGCAATTAAAGAGGAAAGCAAAGTTGCCAACCGTGATTGGGTTGACTACCAAGCATGCAGTCTGTTGCAATACATTAATGTTATAGCCAATCTTTTTATAATGGGAAATTATTTTAATGAACTGTGCTGAAAAATTATTAGAGCCAACAATCCTCTTCAACTTATACACCAAGTCACCATAGAAATCAGGTTCCGAAAGTCCTTGGCGCAAGAGAGATTTAAGTCCAACTTGGAATTTAGAAATCAAATCATAGTATCGTCTATAAAATTTTGAAAATGTTTTGCGAAGTTTATGATACCGATAGCCTTGTTTAAGAAGTTTCTGAGTTAACAATTTATTGCGAGTGTTGAAGTCAGCAACATAGCTAGATGCTCTAGCAAAACGAATGAGTTGAGAGATATAGACTCCATATGATGTAGAACGAGGAACATCACCATCTAAAAACGGGAAATTGACAATTTCAAAATCAAAGTCGTCACGATTATCATAAATTTTGGTAGAAACAATATCATTAGAAATTGACAAATGCAAGTCTAAAAATGCGGCTTCGGTATCAGAGGCATTGGCTTTATTAAGTTGGAGCTCTGAAGGGATATTTGACTAACCATATTGTCAAAATAAACATTATTAATATTTAAAATATCGTCCAAATATCTGGAAGTAGTGTTAAACGCATCAATAACATCAGCCTGCTTATCATCAGAAAGAGACATCATAAAGTCCCTTTCATAACAAAACAGGAATAAATCTGCAACCAGGGGAGCACAATTAGTGCCCATAGGAATCCCAACAACTTGTCTATAGAGCTTGGTGCCAAATCGAATAAAAATGTTGTCCAACAAAAAGGTCAGCGCATCACATACATTTTGACACGACCATGCATGATATTTTTTAGGTTTTTCTGAAGTAAAGAATGCATTTCTGTCACTACATGCAAGGTAAGGAGAGCCTTCTCTCTGGAAGGTATTTTCAATAAGATCAATAAGTTTATCTTTAATTAAATAATGAGGTAGAAAGTATAAAGAGTAGAAAAATCATAAGTAGACAAACTGGTCGCATTGAAATCTCTAGCTTTAAGTTTATCTAAAATTTCACCTGAATTTTTAATCGACCAAAATAGGTTTTTACCGGATCTCTCATATACCTTTTCACAATATTTGATAACATGTTTTTTAACAGCTGTAAGACATGAAGTTAACAATTTAGAAAGTTCTGTTGTCGTACAAGAACTAGAATTTGCAATAAATCTTGCTTTATAGGGTTTTTTATGGAGCTTAGGTAACCAGTACAACGTAGGAACTTTGTCTTGATTTTCTTTAGCTTTGACACCAAAATGTAGGGCTGTATGACAACCATGCCCACCAACAATCACCCTTTCACTTAAAGAAGGCTGCAGTTTATAGGCATTAGTGTCAACAAGCTCACGCTTAAGAGTATTAATATAATACAATCGTCAAACAACTACAACATTGTTAGCAGCTTTATCTAATGGAACCAAAACATAGTTCATATGAAAATCCTGGATACCTCGTTTAAGATGACGAAAAGAAGATTTAGGTTTAGGGGGCAAAAGATGTGTATTACGAGAGTAAAATGAAATACAAGTATCAATAATTTTAAAAATGTTAATCTTCCATTCCCTCAAAGCATTAGGTTCAACATTTTCCCGTTTGCATCAACGATTACTGAAGTCATTTAAAGAAGCAGCAAACTCTCTACGGCATTTAGAGAAATCAATATTAGAGGGAAATCTATATTCAGGATCTTTAGAAATGATATTGCGAAGTCTAGCGTCAGGAATGGCATTTAGATTACCTGTAATAACATGCCCTGCAGAGGGATATAAATAATTTGAATTTTTACAATCTCAGGAGGCAGGAGTATTGGAATCTATATCTAAATCATTTACAATTTTATTAAAATTAAATATCGTAGACCTTATTGGTTTGTTATATTTATAACAAATGATAGGAGTTTCAGAATTATTAAAGTAATTTGGAATAGATGAAATCACTGAATTATCCTTTAAGTCCAGTCTTTATTGAATATGCACTATAGAGTCACTGTCTGTTTCATCATGTGAAATCGCTTTATCCCAGTTCTCCGCCACCATCTCTGTACAGGAGCGAGGTGTGTGAAAGTCTGATTTACAAATGAAACAATATGGTCTCTTCCCTGTGTAAGGATGGCTGTCTTCTTTGAACAAGTGTCCAAGCGTCTTCTCTTAGGACTGATATCAGATATATCTGGTTCAGGAGCCTTTCGTTTCCTTGAAGGCTTCGCTGTAGATACTGAAGACTCAGTCTGTTGCTTCTCTGTAGATATAGAAGACTGTTGAGATGTAAAATCCTCTTCTCTCTTAGGACAATTTGGAGCCCAATGATCTGCAAGTCCACAGATAAAACATTGTCCATATTCAGGCTTCTTCTTATCTGTAGACATCTGTTGCTCTCTTAATTTCTTAGCCTCTGGACAATCTCCAATCCAATGTCCCGTATCATGACAATGGTGACATTCTCCATAAGGTGGTCTCAACTTGTCTTGTTGTCTCAAACTATCTTCTAATGGCTGCATCAAAGCTTGTTCCTCTTGAGATAAAAGTTTCTTCAATGATACACAATGATAGTAGATGCTCTTCTTATCATAGACTTTAGCCATCCTTGGATCTCTACTGTTTGCCATCTTTACTCTTCGAAAGTCAGAAGTGAAATGATTCTCTCTCACTGGTGTCCACCTATTTATAGTCCAGAAATAGTTTTGTCTCTTCTATGATTGTAGAGAAATTCGATCACACTAGGATTGTCAGCGAGACATCTTTTCCAATTCTCAAATGTAATCAGTGTCTCTTTTTCCATCAAATAACTGATACTGATCCACCAAAGTTTCTTGAAATCTTCAAAAGTTTCAGGACTATTGAGTTTCTGTTGAATCTCTCCCAAAGTGATCTCATCATGAGAAAATAAGAAGTAAATGCAGAACAATAATCTTCTATAAGGTCTGAACTTCAATATCTTGGAAAGTGGAATTTCCAAATATTTCTTCTCTCTTGCTTCTTCCATGATGTTGAACTCAGATATGATGATCAAAATGACTTGATCATTCTTTTTATATCGTGATCAAGCTATCTATGTTTGAAATGAGATCTTCATAATCCATATCTTCTTCTTCTGAGGCTTGTTGAATTTCTTTCAATACTGCTTCGATGTGAGAAATCACACTTTCGCTGTTTGCCACATAAGTTACCCAATCCATATAGGTGATATTAGTGCCATCAATGATTCTCAACATCTCTCGAGCATTACGTTTAGTCCAAAATCTGAATGTATCAAATGTCTCAAATCGGTTTAACCAGTTCTTGATTCCTGCTCTCGTTTTCAAAAACTCAGCACTTGATGGTTCTAATGATAAGATGTGGTCTAAAGTTATTTTGTAGACATCAAAAAGTAAAATTTGATCTAAGCACACGAGTAGACTTTTGGTGATCGTATACATATTCAGTTATTCAGCCAGATAATCAGATTCACGACTTGGAAACTTCAAAATAATTTGTGGTTCTATCTGTCTTGGAGTATAATGTCCAATGGCAACGTTATATGAATCTGGTCTGTTTATATACCTAATCAGTTCACTGGTTATAAAGTGGTTAATCCTGCAGCTGTTAAAGATGCCACAGATAAAGATACATCTTCAGTATTCCATGCAGACAATAACCATTTGACCTGATGCTTAGGAGTTTGTTCCTTTAAGTACAAACATCCATAAAACTTATTACTGTCATAGATAATTCCATTCAAAAAATACTTGATATCTGTGTCACAAGTACGAATAGAGTAAAGTTTATCCACTGTCAAATTCTTCATTCTTACAACCCAAACACGAGCTTTATCAATACTGTGAAATTTGGAGTAATGTATCTTGAGCATCTCCGTATGAAATCTTAAGCGCATCTCACCAGGAAGATTTAGTAATTCGTCCATACTTAGAAGTAGTTGGCCTAGTTCTTGGTGATAGATGTCCTGAGATTTAGTCTCTAAAGCATTTGACAAACGTCTCAACCTAAGTTTAAACCATCCTTCTTGAATGAGTTTCCTGAATCCAAAACCCTTTAACTGAATTGTACATCGAATAAGTCCATATCATATGTTGTATTTCTGTCGGTAGTTGATAAGCCATAACTGATTTGCTCTCTTTATGAGTTACCTGCAAATGAATTATTTCTAATGTGATAAGATAGCAATTGTTCTTAGCTTTTATAGGGTGCAAAATTTTTGAAAATCGGTTGAAGCAAACTCAAGTTATTGGGAAAATATGATTTTACTTTTTAGAAATCCCGTTCTTGCTTTTTCATGCAAATAAATTATCTCCCTTGAATAAAAAAATTAACGGTAAAAATAAGCAAAATTTTGTCAAATTTGTAATATCTCGGGTATTTTTTATCTGATTGACTTCAAATTTTTACCATAAGATAGCTCTTATATTCAAGTGATCGATTTTACATACTTTAAAGGCATGATAACTATTATGGGACGGTGTATGCAAATTTGAGACACCATTTCAAACTTATTTTGTTATAGGATTACTTTATATATGAATCGCAAATATTTGGTTATTAAGTCAGTAGAGATATATGTTGAACATATAACTGACCACTGGTACTCTATAGTCCGCCGAGGCCCGTAGAGAAGCTTTGTGCTTCAGAAACTGTTGAATATGCATTTAAAAAGGTAGAGCAGCTTCGGCTGTTTAAGGGCGCCAACCTTCGGGTTGGAGTGGCTCCGCCTCAAATTCTCTGGTCCATAGAGACATGCAGGAATTTGACTTGTATTTGAGACAGTTTCAATCGCCAGGGATTCCGAGGTTAGGATAGTACTGGGGGAGTAATGGTGCTGTTTATACAGTGCCTGATACTTCTTGCAAATTTTCAAAAATTGTAGTCTCGCCTGCACTTAAGACCTAGCTAAAAATATGTAGTTTCGCCTTCACTTTAGGCCTAGCAAAAAACATGTAGTCTCGCCTGACACTTTAGGTCTAACAAGATAAATGTGATCTAACCTGCCAGCTTAGGCCTAGCTAAAAATATGTAGTCTCGCCTGCACTTTAGACCTAGTAAAATAATATGTAGTCTCGCCTGCAAATCTGAGTCCTGTAAAAAATCAAGTACTCAACTATCAGTTTATGAAATTTCCACTGATGATTTCAGAAAAATCTGGGTTTTTTCCAGTATAAATTGAGCTCGCATTCCCATTGCAGCATCATTTCACTACAGAACTTTGAACAGTCAAGATGGTTAAACGACAGAGAGATAATACCCCACCCACTTCTGATGATAAAGACCCTCAACCTAAATTGGTAGATTATTCAGACACAGAGAGCTCAGATGATGAAGATGATATTAGACTACCACCAAGGAAAAGAAGAGCTATGACTATGTATTCAGACGATGAAGATGATGAAGATTTGACTTCTTATTATACTATCAAGGCAGTAAACGAGAAGAAATCTAGATTATTTCGAGCTCAAGGGCAAGAGTTTCAACTCAACATCAAGACTTTCCCTGACAATGTTTCGCCATATCATTTTATATCAAGATTGTTTGATCAGCTGGTTAAAGACATCAAAGAAAGATGCCAGATGGAATCCAATGACAAGATGCGTATGACTATTTTGCATCCTGGATTGAAACTTGGAGTGTTTGTGCCTTGGAGAGATGTCTCAGCCATGACAGGGGAAGCTGTGTTAGAAGAGATCATGAAAGTTCTTCAGTCCAATGAGAATTTTAGAATCAATGATGGACAGATGACTATTCAAGTCACAGTGGTGAGACTTCCAGTAGGCAGCGGACGTAAACCATTACATGCTGGTCTCTACTTTGAGTCAGAAAATATGAGGAAGAACAAGCAGAGTATTATACAGATCAACAATACCAAAGATGTGATGTGTATGGCAAGAGCTGTAGTGGTGGGGAAATGTAATGGGGACAAAGATGATTCAGAAACATGGAAGAAGAATTGGCATCTTATGAGACAATCCAGCAAAGCTATGCAGACCAGAGAAGCCATGAAGTTATTGGATCAAGCCAAGATTCCTCATACCAAGTCTTGTGGTATTGAGGAATACAAGAAGATCCAATCTGTACTTGCTCTTAAGTACTTGATCAAAGTCCATTCTCAATATCCTAAAGATGGACTAATATTCCCACTTCAGTTCAAGAAGAAGCCTGAGACGAGAGTTATTCATATTTACTACAATGGAGAAGATCACTATGATGCGATTACCAAGGTGACAGGATTTCTTGGTGCTAGCTATTACTGCGAGTATTGTGATGTTGGATATACAAACAGAGGTACCCATAGATGTGTTGATGGATGTGAAGATTGCTATAGTGACATTCCTTGTATTCATGGTGAAAAGATACGCTGTATGGACTGTAAAAGGACTTTTTATAGTAGAGACTGTTTTGCCAAGCATAAGGCAATGAAATCTAAGCAGCATAAATCTATTTGTCATCTTGTGTATAATTGTGGTAAATGTGGTTTTAGGATTGTGGGCAATAAGAAAAATCATGTATGCCCAGGACAGAGAAAATGTAGGAATTGTAAAGAAATTGTTGGACCCAATCATCAATGCTATATTCAAAGTTATGAATGTAAATCTGAGATGACTGAAAATGAAGGAGAAGAAGAGGTTTCTCAACTTAAGAAATCTCGTTTCATCTTCTTTGATTTCGAGTCAAATCAAGAAACTGGTACACATCAGATGAATTTCTGTGTTGCTCATAAAGCCTGTGATGATTGCATGGATTTGCCCATAGATACATTTTGTCTGACTTGTTCAACACAAACAGGTCTGAGAGAATTTATCTTTGAAGGCATAGATACTTTACCACAATTTTGCAATTTGATTTTAGGAGATGAGAATAAAGGAGTGACATGTATTGCACACAATTTTGGAGGATATGATGGTCAGTTCATCTTACACTATATCTTAGAATATGATACAGTGAAACCTGAAGTGATCATAAATGGAAATACTATATTTAGAATGAAAGTAGGACGTGTTGCATTCCTTGATTCTTATCAGTTTTTGCATATGAGACTGGCTAATTTCCCAGATACTTTCGGCTTGACAGAGATGAAGAAAGGTTACTTTCCTCATCTTGCAAATACACTGGCAAACCAAAAGTATGTGGGACCTTACTTTCCTGTGGACATGTACAATCCTGGTCAGATGTCTGTCAAGGATCGTGAGGTATTTTTAGCTTGGCATAAACGGAAAATTGAGAGTGGTGCTATATTTGACTTCAGACAGGAGATGGAAGAATACTGTCGTAGTGATGTTGATATTCTAAGACGAGGATGTGCTTGTTTCAGACGAGAATTGATCAACATTAGTGGACTCAATCCTTTGTCTGAAGCTTGCACTATCGCTCAAGCTTGTTCAAAAGTATGGAGAAAAAATCATATGCCTGAAAACAGTATTGCCATCATCCCACCTGAAGGTTATCCTAATCAAAAGAATTACTCTATCAAAGCTGTAAGATGGATTCAAAGTGAAGCTAAGACACGTGGTATCGAGATCAAACATGCATTGAATGGTGGTGAGCAAAGAATTAATGGACATTATGTGGATGGTTACCATGAAGAATCTCGAACTGTATTTGAATTCTATGGATGTTACTGGCATGGATGCCCTACTCATTTTCCAGACAGAAACAGATTTCAACATCATCAGTGTTTGACCATGCATCAGTTGTATATTTTGACTATTGGCAAGAGTGAAGAGTTAAGAAGATATCAGGTGGTGGAACTTTGGGAATGTGACTATGACAAGAGATACAAGGAAGATCCAGACTTTAGATCTTTGGTGGACTCAGAATTTACAAACTTAGACCCTTTAAGACCAAGAGATGCTTTATTTGGTGGAAGAACTAACTCGACCAAACTCTATCAGGAAATCAATGAATCCTCCAGTGAAGAAATCAAGTACATCGATGTGTGTTCACTCTACCCATATGTTTGCAAGTACGGACTGTTTCCACTTGGACATCCCACCATCTATTCTCAAGAGAATATTGACAAAGACAATATCAGACAGTACTGTGGGTTGATCAAGTGTAAAGTGTTACCACCCACCAATTTGTACCATCCAGTACTTCCTCAGAAATGCAGTCAGAAATTGATGTTTCCATTGTGTAGAAGTTGTGCTGAAAAGACAGATCCTCATATGAGATGTACTCATTTACAGGAAGAAGATAGAAGTTTTACAGGGACTTGGGTTACCATCGAATTGTTTGAGGCTTTGGACAGGGGTTACGAGTTATTGGACGTGTATGAAGTCTGGCATTTCCCAGAGACAACTCAATATGATAAAGCATCTGGAGAAGGAGGGATTTTTGCTGGCTATATTGATACTTTTCTGAGAATCAAACAAGAATCAAGTGGATACCCTGATTTGTGCATGACTGAGCAAGATAAGATCAAGTTCAAGCAAGATTATTTTGAAGCTGAAGGAATCAGATTGGAGAATGTTGAGAAGAATAAAGGAATGAGAGCTATTGCCAAGATCATGTTAAACAGTCTCTGGGGAAAATTGGCACAGAGAGAGAATATGACCAAGACAGAATATATCTCAGAACCTTCCAAGTTCTTTGGTCTGGTGACGAATCCAAACAAGATTGTCAAGAATGTGGACATTTGCAGAGAAAATCTTCTACTGGTCAACTGGGACGATACAGAATCTAGTGTGGAGCCGCATGCTTGCAGTAATGTAATTGTCGCAGCGTTCGTCACTGCTCAAGCCAGATTGAAGCTCTATGGAATCTTGGAAAAGCTGAATGAACGTGTACTCTACTTTGATACAGACTCTATCATTTATCATCACAAACCCCATTTATGGAACCCTACTATTGTCAACAACAGGCTTGGAGAATGGACAGATGAAGTGCCCAATGCTAGAATTGTGAAATTTGTTGGAATGGGACCAAAGAACTATGGCTATGAATTTGTGGACAAAGATGGAAAGAGGAAATCAACTTGCAAAGTGAAAGGACTCACTCTAGATTACAATACATCTGAAGTCATTCACTTTGATCGTATGCTCAACTGGGTGAAGGGAGAATCTAAATACTTCAGAGAAACTGTCAACTACCATCGGATCAGAAAACATAAAGACAAGACTGTGGCTACTGAATTGCAATCCAAGACTTATCGGTTCACTTATACTAAGCGTGTCATTGTTGGAGATGGATATACTGTTCCTTATGGGTATTTGGCATAGAGTAGTTCTGATGATCATGTATTATTTCTAATAAACATGTACTGAGCTGTCCGCCATATAATTTATAAACTCCATTATTGAATTTCCATCATAACACAATTTTCCATCACTACACAATTTTCACGTCCTGCCTCTCTCTCCTCTCCGGCACGTCTATTCTAATATTACTATAGACGTGCCGCGGAGAGCGGGAGAGCGGTACTGAGCTGTGTCTGATAAACATGTATTGTACAGTTTTTTTGATATATTAAACTGTTTTTTTTTAAATTATGTATTAAACTGTTGGTTCATGTTCATTAAAATTTGAGTATAAATAAGGTTGTGTTTGTTATTTTTTCACAGTTAGACATGGCCCTTTCTACACACCAGTTGGACTCAAATCAAGATATTGGAAGTTTGTTTTTTAAACACCCTTCTAATATTTTTATTTCTGGTCCAAGTGGATCGGGTAAAACTGAATTTGTTAAAAAGATGATTGAGTTTAAAGAAGATATATTTGATATTTTACCCCCAACGTATTGTTTGGTGTTACAAGGAATGGCAAAAATCTTATAATATCTTACAAGAACGTCAGGGGTCAAACATCAAATTTATTCAAGGTATTCCTGATGATGAAGATGAGATTGTCACTGATCCCAGTGCAACGCACTTGGTGATTTTTAATGACATGTTAGGAGATAAAGATGAAGAAAAAATTAAGTTATGGTTTACAAGAAAAGGACATCATAGAAATGCAAGTGTGGTGTACATAACACAAAATTTATTTCAACAAAGTAAATCTTCTCGCACCATCAGTTTGAATGCTCATTATTTAGTTTTATTTCAAAGTCCAAGAGATAAGATGCAAATTAAAGTATTGGCCAATCAACTTCAAGCTCCCCATATGATTCATGCGTTTAACGATGCCACATCTATACCTCACAGATACTTATTGGTCGATTTGAAACCAAATACACCTGATTATCTCAGATTCAGAACACAAATTTTTCAAAACTGGTTTACAAAATCAGATCAACAAGGACCTGTTGTCTATTTTCCAGGAGTATAAAAAGGTGTGTTTGAGTTTAAATCCATCATTTGTGTCAAAATGGCTCAACAAACATCAGCTAATCTGATACGTGCTCTGTATAATTTAAGCAGAGAACATGATAGTCATAAAAGAAAATCACTCTTAAATGCTGGTTTAATTGAAATGATCAAATGGTTTTCTTTGGCAGCTCGAAAAATTGTTCAGGGTAAGATGAAATTACCTAAACAAACTCAAAAATTTATGGATAGACATCAGGATGATGTTCGAAAATTAGCAAGTGCAATTGTTGATCCTGAAGTCAAACGCAGTATCATTTTAAAACCTGGAGGTGGTGGATTCTTTGGTGGTGTGATCATTCGAAGTCTGATTCGATGGGATGGAAATAAGTTGATGAGAAAATTTAACAAGAAAACTAAACCTAAACATCCTAAGAAAAAATCAGTGAAAAAACCTAGAAAACAGAAAAAAAGAAAGGTTGATGATCGTTTTGTAACAAAACGTAAAAGTAAAAGTCCTGCCTCATGGCAAAATTTAGGTCTTGATTCTCCAAACACAAATGCAAGACGATCCTCCATAAATTTAGCAAGATTTACTCCTTTGAGAGCACAAGATTTGTTAAAAAGACATGGATTTGGTGCTACCATGCACATGTTAAATCCAAACAAATATCCATCGCCACCTCATTCTGAACGTCGACGACTTCATTTTTAAGAAAAAACTATAAAAGGACTGTACATCAAATGTTTGTACACACTCATAAACATGGCTGTAACAACAACACGTCGTAGAAAATTGCAAAATAAAATGAGAAAAAATCTCTGATTAAAACTTATGGTACATTTTTGGAAGGATTGACTCATTTATCCAATAAATGTCGTTAGAAAATGATTCAAGAATCTCCTAAAGAAGTCATTGATTGTGTAGGGGAATGTTGCATCAATCTTATAAAAGGCAATGTACGTCTGACAAATGCTCAAAAGAATCAGTTACGAGCTAGAAAGCAACATATACGTTTACTGAGTTCTAAGCAAGTTCCACTTGACACAAAAAAGAAAATTATTAATCAGAAAGGTGGAGCCTTGTTAGATTTATTATTAAAACCATTAATTGCTCCTATCATAGATTCTGTCTTGGGTAAAATTATCAAAAAATAAAATATGGATGGTCGTAAAATGGCTATTGTGCCATTTAAACTTTGGGAAGACATGAAACGCTGGAAAGACGAACAAATTCAAAAACCCAGACTGCCTCCTGATCCTAATGTATCTGCCACAGCCAGTCTTCAAAGAGACTTATCTTCTGTCATGGTCAATGAAGATTTGTCTGAAGCTGAAAAATCTCAATTGTATGGCCAGACCTTACACAAATTTAAAACGGCTCATCAAAAAGCTTTAAAAGAAACATCTCTTTTTTCACCATCTGACCCTAGTTCTTCCAAAATGAATCAATTGGTCATAGATAGTGTGCCTTCCACCATGAAACGTAAAGCTCAGCTTTTAGTTTCACTTCTAAAAACTAACCCAAATGTGTCCTGGGAAGATGATGGTACAGTTAAACTTTATGGCAAATCTATTCCAGGGTCTAATATTATTGATTTGGTCAATGATGTCATTAGTCATCGAAAAGGCAGTGAACCTACAGGTTGACAAGCATTTGCAGAAGGTTTAAGAGACATGAATATTCCCCAAGATGTGATTGGAAATAGGGAAAGGTGGGACTGGATGCATCGTGCTCCAGAAACTCCTGAAACGGATTATATCATTCCCAAACAAAAACGCACCATCAGAAAAACAGCAAGTCGTATTCCTGTTTCTGTCAGGTCTACAAAGAGTTTGAGTGTCAGAAAACGTATCAAAGACCATTTTTCATCCCCTGCATTTTTATCTGCCACCAAAAAACGTATAAAAGAAGAGTTTTCTTCTCCATGGGTCAGTTACAATGAAGCTTGAACAGTTGTATTACAATCCTAAAAGTCCTGCTGGGTATGCAGGTGAACAAGCTTTGTACAAACTTGCTAAACAATCATCCAAAAAAGTAAAACTTCAAGATGTTAGAGAATGGTTAAGAAAACAACAAACTTATACTTTACATAAACCTATTCGTAAAAAATGTTTGTGTCGCAAAACGGTAGTGGCTGGAATTGATACTCAGTGGCAAGCAGATTTGGCAGATTTATCAAAATTATCAAAGTTCAATGACAAACATAGATATTTACTTTGCATCATAGATGTCTTTTCAAAATATGCATGGGTGGTACCTATTAAAGATAAAACTGGAAAAACTTTAGTCATTGCTTTCAAATCTGTTTTAAAAAGTGGACTAAGTCCAAAAAGTTTGCAAACAGATAAAGGAACTGAATTCAAAAATAAAGAATTTCAAAATTTCTTGAAAACTAAGAAGATTCATTTCTTCACTACTGAAAATCCTGAAACCAAAGCCAGTATTGTTGAACGTTTCCAAAGAACTTTGAAAACTCGCATGTGGAAATATTTTACTCATCATCGCACTTTGCGATATGTAGACATTCTTCCTAAATTAGTACATGGTTACAATCACGCTTATCATCGAAGTATTAAATGTGCACCTGTGTCTGTGACTCTTAAAAATGAACCACAGGTGTCAGAAAACTTATATGGAAAATCCAATTCTAAAAAAGTCAAACCAAAATTCAAAGTGGGTGATTTTGTACGTATCAATAAAACAAAACGTACATTTGATAAAGGTTAGTTACCAAACTGGACACAAGAATTATTTCAAATTTTAGCAGTGGTCAAAACTCAGATTCCTATCACCTATAAAATAAAAGATCTTGAGGGTGAATTAGTCAAAGGCACTTTTTATTCACACGAGTTACAACGTGTAGAGAAAATCAAATTTATGAAATTGATTCTGTTTTAGATCACAGAAAACGTAAAGTAGGAAAAAAGTGGGTGAAAGAAATTAAAGTTCACTGGAAAGGTTACCCTTCAAAATTTGATAGTTGGATTTTAGAATCTGATCTTGTATAAAAGCATGAAAATGGATCTCAGAGGATCATTTGTACGTGGTGACACTGCTTCAGTACAATCTGCAGAAGGTCGTGATCGAATTGTTAAAAATCGTTTCACTTTTTTTGCTCAGATCATTGTTGTATACATGATCATTATCACATCATTAGTTCAAATCAGTCTGAGAAGTCCAGATAAAAAATTGTGGTTAATTTTACTCAGTAGTTCTATCGGTTACATACTACCATCCCCAGGTTTAAAATTTAGAAAACAAACTAATCCAATTTCTGCTGACGAAACAGATTCACCCAAACTCAAACCATGAATAACTTTTATTTGACACTCTTGAGTGATAGTTCACTCAGCACTTTTTCAAAAAATTCACAATGTGACTTTAAAGTGAAATTAGATCATTCCATACAAATTGAAAAAGATAATTGGGAAGTAGGTTTGGTAGAAGTCATAACTCCAACTAAATAATATCACTAAGGAAAACAATTATGTGATTTTAAGATTTACTGATAGAAAAATGTGTGAAGACATTGATAACTGTACAAACTATGTACCATATGTAGATCAAAAAATCTATATCCAAAATGGTTATTATGCTTCTCCACGCCATTTAGTTGAAGAAATTCAAAAAAGTATCAATTTTCGATTTGGACTGACACTGAAAAATAGCAATGCTACCATTTCAATTTCTTATGGTGAAAACAGTGCTCGAGTCAAACTTGATGTTCAAGATCCTACGAAAGTCAAAATTATTTTTCCAAAGGCAATTGCAGAAATATTAGGTGTAGATAGAAATTATTTTGATAAACCAATAGCAAATGAAAAATACATTTTCAGATATGGTGTGGATTTGAATACAAAAATTCACCAACTTTACATTTACTCTGATTTAGCAAGCTATACATTTATTGGTGATGTTACTGCACCTATTTTGAGAGTGTTGCCATTTGAAAGTAAAAGAGAAAACAATCATTTACATCAAGAATTTGTCAATGTACACTATGTACCAGTGGCATAACCTTTCATAGATCAGGTGCACATTAGTATAAAAGGTGATACAGGTGAAAATGTGCCATTTATCTCTGGGAAAACGTTAGTGAAACTACATTTTCGACAGAAAGAATAATGTTGAAACAATCCAGAAGCATTATGTCTCTTCAATCTGGGAAAGGAGGCTTTCCCGCGTACAGAGGCGTTTCAAGACAATATGGCAATGGTTTAGGATCCATTTTTAAAGCTGCATTGAGAACAGTGATTCCTATTTTAAAACCTGTCGCAAAAGCAAGTTTAAAAAGCGCGAAAAAAGTAGCTAAAGATCAAGGGGTTCAAGTTCTAAAAGACATTGTGGGTGGTGAAAATGTAAAAAAAGTTTTAAAACAAAGAGGAAAAACAGCTTTGAAATCTTTTGGTCAGTCTACTATAAATCAGTTGGCTATAAATTCAACTCAAAAACGCAAAAAGCCTCAGTCTCAATCTAGACACCGAACTGTTAAGAGGGGTTTTAAAAGCAGAGCAAAAAAGTTTAATCCTATTAAACGTCTGGTATTTGAAAAAGATATATTTGACGAAAAATGATTCAACAAGGTTCTTGCGATTGCACTAAAACGGAATTGGATATGGAATCCATTCCACCCACCATGACTACCATGCAAGGCACTCAGTGGAATGATTATCATCCCATCGCTTCTCTCGATAGTCATCATGCACCCATTGAATTTCTAATTCCACCTCACACCGAGTTTTACACTGATTTGTCTCAAGCCTATCTGTATATCAAATTCAGAATCTTACAGCAAATGGGTGAAGATCTTGACACGGATGCAAAAGTATTTCCAATTAACAACTTTTTTCACAGTATGTTCAGTGGCATCGATTTGTATATCAACAATAAATTGATCAGGAATAATTCAGACACGTATCCATACAGAGCATACCTTGAAATTTTGTTTTCTTATGGTTCTGATGTCAAAGATAATCAACTGAAAGCAGCAGAATTTTGGTCTGAGGATGAACCTGGAGCTTTTGAAGATATTACAAATAAATGTATCACTGATCGTGGCAAACGCATAGCAAAAAGCAAATCCGTGGAGCTTCAGGGTAAATTACATTTGGATCTTGCTATGCAAGAGAAGTATTTACCTAATGGCTTAGAATTCAAACTTAGACTTAATCGATCATCTCCTCAGTTTTGTTTGATGAGTGATAATTCTCCTGCAAAAATCAAAATTGATACCGCTATCTTGAGAGTACGAAATGTACAGCTTCTACCTGCCATTAGCAATGAACTGAATCAAACTATTGCTCATCATAATGCTAAATTTCCAATCAGAAGAGTTGAAGTCAAAACTTTCACAATCAGTAGTGGCACAAGATCTAAAATTGAAGACCATCTTCTCACAGGTCAACTTCCAAAACGAGTTTTTATTGGTTTAGTAACGAATGAGGCATTTAATGGACTTTGAATACTAATCCTTTCTTTTTCCAACATTTCAATCTAAGTAAAATGGATGTCACTTGTGATGGACATAGTGTCTATGGAAAACCATTTGAATCTAGATTTGGAAATGATCAGTATCTCAGGTCTTTCCTATCAGTTTACCAAGCATTGGCAAGTCAGAATCAGGTCCAAAATTGCAACATTGATTATGAAGATTACAAAGGAGGTTACTGCTTTTGAGGATATGATTTGACACCAGATCAAGCAGCCGATCAGTCTCATTTTCACCCTATAAAAACTGGGAACCTCAGATTGGAGCTTCAGTTTGCAACATCACTTGACAAGACGATCAACGTGCTTGTGTATGCAGAGTTTGACATCCTGATAGAAATCAAGGGACTTAGAGAAGTTACCACAGATTACTAAAGATGAATGCAGGATACTTCATTGAACAGGACTTGATGTACCAAACAGATGCATACAGTGCAACAGTCCAGCCATCAGATGAGAAGAGTACCTTACAGAAAGAAGTAGAAGACAATGAGGATATTGATTGTCTTATGAAGACTCTTCTAAAACAAGCTATATTGACTTGTCTAAAGATGTTAGTTGGAGACTGTGCGAAGCATGAATGTCATGGATGCAGAATGAACCACCCAAGTCAGAAATACCACAATATCTGTCTATGGACTTCTCCAAGAGACTGGATTGAAGATTATGGATGTCATGATCCAGCCTTAGAGGGCCTAAACATCTATGATGTGATGAAAGACTTTGACAAAAGAATATGGAACTATCTGTATGGCGACAGTTTGCGACACCCTATGGACTTTACAACAGGGATCAATCACCTGACGCCAGAAGAAAATCAAGAAGCCTATAAAAACTGGCAGTACTTCAAGAAAAATCAAAGTGACTTAACAGAACAGTGGAAGACGTACTGGGCCAAGAAACTCATAGAATCCTATGAAGAAAAGGAACCTGAAGAAAACGAGAAGAACCCAGAAACAGAATAAAAATGAACACTGTTGAACTAATCAAAGTCATAAACAATATACCTGTGAAAGGAGAAGTTTGTGCCAAGGATTTACTACCAGAGAAGAAACCACTGGATATGAAGGCTTACATTGTAAATACAGATATATCCACAGATCCAGGAGAACATTGGGTGGCTATCTACTTCAGAAGAGATCAAGTTATCTACTTCGATTCATATGGAAGACCACCAGAAGAGCAATTTGTTCTACCATTTATTGAAAGAAACTCTACAAGATGGATCCATAACAAAGAATGTTTACAGAGTCCATGGAGCAAAGTATGTGGAATTTGGTGTATCTACATCATTCACCAGCTCAACAAAGGACTAGATCTAAGCACAGCCATTCATCAAGAACTATATGGAACTGGAGAAGATTTATACCAGAATGACAGAGATATCGAGATGTGGTTCATCTATAACTATGCCAGAGTCATCCTATCCAAGAATGGAATGAGACGCATGGCTCCTCCTGACTTTTTATTCAAACACAGAATACAGACTTGCAAATGTCATAATTATTCACATCACCTTTCAAAGAAGTATCCTTAGTATAATATGTTGTAAATATGTTAAGGGAATTTATTGTAAACAATGAACAGAGGGACGGCCCTAATCCTCTGTCATTGTAATCAGTTATAGTTAGCGGGGCAATAAAGTTATAGAAATGTTCACCAATCTTTGTTGTTCTTTTCATTGAAAAATCAGTAGCAGTAAGCTTGAGACGACTAGCTATACACTAGTTAACGCTACAGAGTGATGCCTCTAGGAGTTGAGGCCTTGATTGACCAAGAGACTCTAAAGACGCATAGAACTTAGTAGCCTTGACTATTACACACACCATATATCACCACATACTATAGTACTACTATAGTACCACTATTTTCTAACCCAAACCTCTACTTAAGCAAACAATAAGTGTCCATTTTGCTGAACGTTTTGATACGTTCTGACCAATGTCTAATATAATAATCACATAATTTCTCCTTTAGCAGGCTCATTTGTAGGAACAAAAGCCGAGTTATCGCATGACGTGCAATTTTTCTCTTATGCACGTGCCAAGGAATGAACGGTTATGAGATGACCCTACTAGCTTAACGCACGAGCAAATCAGGCGCGATTTCTATTATATTTGAACAAGCCATCCATCGCTTTAGTTATTGAATTAGGGCGGTGCAATGTAACTTTTTGACTGACATCTTGGACTTGGTTTATTTGCGCTTTGCTTAAAATGTTCAAAGAGTGCATCTAAGCACAGAGGAACCTGCAGCATCTAGGATGTTGAAACCATTTGGAAAAGTTGGCGGAGGTGTTCCTGAATACTTTTCATCGCGAACACATTTTGCTAAAATTGAAGACAAAAAAGGTATTGCGAAAAATTCAGTCTAAAAACTTAACAGCTGGAGGTTTTTTTTAAGTGTCCTTTCTAGCTTTATACTTATCTTGATAATGAAATAAAGTACATGCGCGGATCCAGAGGGTCAATGCAGCTGACATTCGACATGTAACTATGCCAATACGAAATCTCTTAAAGAAGGCGGAGGGCCAATTAATGCAGCTGACATTTGACCTGTAACTATGCCAATACGAAATAACTTGAAGAAGGCGGAGGGCCAATTAATGCAGCTGACATTCGACATGTAACTATGCCAATACGAAATCTCTTGAAGAAGGCGGAGGGCCAATTAATGCAGCTGACATTCGACATGTAACTATGCCAATACGAAATAACTTGAAGAAGGCGGAGGGCCAATTAATGCAGCTGACATTCGACATGTAACTATGCCAATACGAAATAACTTGACGAAGGCCGAGGGCCAATTAATGCAGCTGACTTTTGACCTGTAGCTATGCCAATATGGAATCACTTGAAGATGGCCGAGCGTCAATACATCTGACAGTGTACCTGTAACTAGACCGATATGAAATGTACTGATTAAAAAGTTAATATAATTACTAGAACAAATGCATTTCAATACGAACAATATTATCACATGCTAAACGTATTACAATGGAAAACTCGGTAAATCGCTGTAAACAAACATAATGTCTTATGACTAACTCCCTGTATTTTGCCAGATTTATAGTAGTACACAACAAATCCTTGACTATTGTTATATTTTCTGATGCTATTGTTCTGTAAACATGTATAAAATATCTAGTGGTCTATCAGACGAAAATCCGTTTCTCAATTACAAAATTGTAATATGTCGGGGATCAGAAAACGCGTGTGGACCGCTTACAGTCGGCGTCTCCATTATCTCTTGGACCCCCGAATTGCTGACACATTTGGAAAATTCACACCAATTGAATGAAGAAACTGGCCACAGTCGTGAAGTTCTGCATAAGTGAGGTTTTCACTGGATATGAATTTGGACGTGCTCTTGATATTAACTCGCATTACGTTCAAATCAGTCACGGTGTATATGGTTTTGATTTTAACCCCATTTTGGGAAATGTAGTTTTGAAATTTCCAATATTATTTGTAATTGACGGAAAGTTTTGAATTTATTATAATATGAAAGTAAAGATATTATTCACGCGGATCAGTGATTTTAAAAAAGGTATTTTGCAATGGCACGCAATTTTCCTAAGCAGGATGCAGTTTTCTAATGAAAATAATAAAATAGGTTCGATCTGGTAGTGTGGGCTCTGACCAGACTGTCGGTGCGCTATTGATGCAACACAAATTATAGGATAACCAAGTGAACAGGGGATATAGCTCGTCGTTTCTTAAGATCATATTTCGTGGCCATTCTCTTTAATAGACAGGGTGATTGTCAATTGCCAATGGTTTAACATAGATGTAGTCACGGATGTAAAAATAACTTTAAACAAATATGCAATACACGTTTCCTTACATATGAAGTGGTTGAAGACCAAACGGACATACATCTACGAAATCACAGTAAGTATTGTTTTAGTGTTACATACTACCCTTTGTATACAATAGTACTATTCCAGGGCATACCTACGTGTACGCAAATACATATGTGCATACAACTTGACGCAACAAGTATAGTTTTCTTTCAGCTACAGTAACTAAAAAAAGACAAAAATGATCTTAATGACAAATGGTAGCTTAGTGAAGGTCGAACGCTGGAGCATTCTGCAATACTTTTGACCTGCATTAAGCGATAATCGGTCTTGAGAACTAAATTTTGGTCATCCTTTGGAATGGCCGCTTAAGCTATTTGTATTTAATTTGATTTTTGGAGCTCAGTGGCTCAGTGAAAGAGTGTTTGACTCGAGACCGATGGGCCGCTGGTTCGAGCCGCACCTGCGTCACTCTGCTGAGTCCTTGAGCAGGACACATTTATCCTTGCTTAGTACTGGTTCAACCTATAAAGACCCGTCCCTACATAACTAAACAATTGTTGACTTGGACGTAAAGAATAAAATCAAATAAAATCAAATACTGGTATCGCGCTAATAGACTTGCTTCTCTCCCCTGTTTCTCCAAGATCAAACGCCCTTATGTAACGGATCAGGCAGTTCTTATAAAAAGAGCTGTCCGATTTGGGTCTGCTCTGTATGCAAAAGTGCCGAAAGGCGTCACTATGGGATTAAGGGCACGAAATTAACTTGTCCCATACACATTTCTGGCCTATTACTCGACAATGTAGCTCGTAAACAATGGTTTAAGAATGATTGATATCCAAAGCTTCAAAAAAGTAGATGAGACTCAGGGTAGGCCTATACGTAATCTTCATTAAAATGAGTTCTGTGGATTTAGGGATACACCATTACGAAATGCGCATTAATAATGCAATAGTTTATAACGTACAGAGTTATTTCTTATTTATTAGCATTACGTTTGCGATGCCAGGGGCAGATCCAGGATTTCTGGAAACGGGGTTCTTGTGTATAATGGTCTGGGCGGTCCGCTTTGCTGATTTGATCTCATTTTTCTTAAATATCCCATGAAAATGAAATAATTTGGTCTCATTTTCATAGGATATTTAAAACTGGGGGGGGGGGGTGATATTCAAAACGAAACCCCAGAGCTCCCTCTGGATCCTGGATGCGTTTACTTGAACACACAATACGCTTCAGTGGCGAGTTACATGTACCCTCTCCAAACTGCTCAGATGCACTGTCAGTATTTTCCCTTTCTACTCCATGTTTTGTATAGATAAAGCAACTCCAATCACCGGTATTTTATAATACATTGAAAGCTCTTCATCTACGAAATAGGGCCAGGCGTTACAGGGGAATATGTTATAGTGTGCGATCATTCACCTTTTCTAACCGGCCTCTTTAAGACAAATATATTGTTTGTGTGTCTATTCAGTGTTCACCAACTAGAACATTCTGTTTGTTTACATGAATATTATATTAAAACAGACTTATATTTGAGCCAAAGCATGAGATTCCCAACGATGTGGCATTATGACATATGTAGACTCGGACGAGCCTCTGCAGCCTCCTTTTACGCTTAGAAACTCCAAATGATTTTTAGTCAGTAGCTTAACACTCACATAATACTCAAGCGGCTAGCAAAGGCTCTGATCAGACTGTGCGTATGCGCAGGCTGATCTGAGGTTTTGCTGGTCGCACATACCACAGTATTGGAAATTTCATGCACTGGCTCAAATTTTTAAAAATAGCGGCCTGTTTGTCTACGTATAATCTAATAATTCAACATTATAAGAGTGGCTATTATACCAAATTTCGTAGGTCTTGTCAATTGACTTTTGGAGTCATAACGAGGGAAAACCTCAATATAACGGCACATGTTGATAACGTATGTCCAGATCATGGTTAACAAAAGACAAACCAATGTACATGTATGTTGCTGTTGTCTGTCACCCTAGGTTATTTTCTAACAAACAAATCAGAAGAAAGAAGTAAAAAGCTTTTTCTGTTGTTATTTTGCTTCAGAGGGGCCCAAAACAGCCATTAAATGCATGTTTATAGCTATGTAAATATTATTATAATGAAGGGCCAGTGTGATTTGGGGCCAATATGGAGATGCCCTGGGATCCAATTTAGGTTACCTTGCACCCCCAGGACAATTTTTCGTGGGTGTCAAATTGTTCATTGGGACCCCTGAATGCGAAACGAAGGTGTCCTCGAAAATGTTGGTATGGGCTATAAAAAATGCATGGTTTCCATGGCAACCCATAGAGGATTTGAGAATGGGGGTATGCCTACAAAAGTACTCATATCTCAGCTGTAGCTTATCCTAGACTACTAAACTTAATACCAAATTAAAGCTTAGACATCGGCCTATTATCCTCGTGTTGCATATGTAAATGATCTAATTTGCATATTCATAATTTTTTTATGAAAACATTAAAAATGTGATTCACGAAATGGGGGAAAATGTACAAGATCAATAATATCTCAGCTGCTTTTAGCCATAGATTACTAAAATGTTTACTAAGTTAAAGCTAAGACATAGGGCTTTTATTCCATGGTCAAATATGCAAGTTATCATATCTGCATAATTTGTGCATTCATGAATATTAATAAAAAACGATAAAAACTAGCGGAAAATCATTAAAAATATAATTAGGCCGATTTCATCCCAATATTGTCATTGCTGCATGTTTTAATATAATCAATATTACAATTTGACAACTCCATTCATCCAGTGGTCATATATGAATATTATCTCATTTGCATATTCATGAATATACATGAGAACCTTAAAAAATGAGGGAAAATCACGTAAAAACTATAAGCCTAGGGGAGGGGTTGAGATGCGATCTATCCTGCACTCCTAGGGCCTTTTAAATTCATGCCAAATTGTTCAG
Source organism: Loripinus fragilis (assembly GCA_964019695.1). Classification (NCBI taxonomy): domain Eukaryota; kingdom Metazoa; phylum Mollusca; class Bivalvia; order Lucinida; family Lucinidae; genus Loripinus; species Loripinus fragilis. Next base: position 7,668,535 of record OZ026525.1, read on the forward strand.
ATGGACCCTCTAAATGCAATACGAAGTTCTCCTCAAAAATATTTGGTATGGGCTATGTGAAAATGCATGTTTTCCATGGCAAGCCCTTATATGATTCTCGAGATTGTGGGGTAGGCATACAAATTCAATTATATCTACGGTTCTACTTAACTTAGAGCACTAAAATTGGTGTCAAATTAAAGCTGAGACAAAATCTCAATGTTACGGCTCATTGTACAGAGGGCAGTGCGGACCTCCTTCGAGAGTGGACCCGAGGGTACCAGAATTTCTAAGGAAACCGCTATAACCAATTATGATTTTCCAGGGGGTCGGGTCTCAATTCCCTCTCTGGATGCACCCATGTCATTGAGTCGGTTCTTTCGAGTACCCATGAAATATGCTATAAAATCAACATTTGTCTATGGGCTCGTGTTTGTATTTTCCGCAGGATTTGTTTCGTGACAATTAGCTAAAATAGAACGTTAAAGCCGATAAAAATGAAAATGCTAAAATTGTTAAAATCTGTTTTAATGGAAGAAATATGCTTCGTAATCATATAATCACTGTCACTCACACTGATCAATAGTTTTTAGTCCGCGTCATAAGTGGCTGTATAAAGCGAACTGCATGCATCCTGCATAACACAAGGGATTATGTACAGTAAAACCTGTCTTAAGCGGCCACTCAAAAAGAACACCAAATATTGGTTTTCAATACCGATTATTGCTTAATGCAGGTCAAATGTATTGCAGAATGCTCCAACGGGAGCATTCTGCAATACTTTCGACCTTCATTAAGCTACCGTTTTTCATTAAGACGTTTGTTTTTCTATCTTAAGTGACCGCTTAAGACAGGTTTAACTGTACATGCACGAATCGCATATACGCACAATGTATATAATTTGGACCAGCACATCAACTTATAGTACTTATCATATATGCACAAAATACGCTAGTTTGACAATTAACTCGCCGAGGTAGGAGAGATGGTTACTAAAAAAAACGAACACTTTGATTGTTTTTTCTTTTTATCCCCGCAGCGAACGGAGATAATGTACTGAATCGCTTCTGTCCGTCCGTCCTTCCGTCTGTACTCACGAGTAATGTTTGTTTGTTTGATTTGATTCTTTACGTCCCATCAACAATCGTTCAATTAAACAGGGACGGGTCTTCCTGGGTTGAACCAGTACTAAGCTAGGATAAATGTGTCTTGCTCAAGGACCACAATGCAGTGACGCCGGTGAGGCTCGAGCCCGCGGCCCCTCGGTCTCGAGTCAAGCACTCTACCACTGAGCCACTGCGCTCCCTCGTACTCACGAATGGACCCTTGTTTAGAACTTTAAATTTCCGTTCCTTACGCTTTCTTGGCTACTTTTTTAACGCTGTAAGTACCCACCAAGAATCCAAATGTAAGAACGTCCGTTCGTCCGTCCGTTATGCTATCTCCTCCTAAACAATTTGACAAAATCCAGCCAAATTTGTTGTGTGAGCTACTCACATGAATTGGGCGTGCAACTGTACTTTTTTGCCCCGCCCCCAGCGGCCTTGGGGAGGGATCAAATATCATTAAATTTCAATTACAAAGTCGATTTCACAGAATTTTATACCAATCTTTGTGTGTGTTCTCACAAATAAAAGATATGAAACATATCGAATAGGATTTTCATTCTGTCGCTTTAGTCATCCCCAAGGGATGGGACTTGAGGTGCTTCGGGTCAAAGATTAAATTCCGCTCGACCGTCTGTCCGCCATGCTATCTCCTCCTTAACCATTGGACGAAATCCAACCAAAGTTGGTGTGTGAGTTACTAACATGAATGGGGCGTGCAACAGCACATTTTAGGCCCCGCCCTGGGGAGGATCAAAAGGTCAAATATCATTTAATTTCAATTACAAGGTCAATTTCAAAGATTTGTTATACCAGTCTTTATGCTTGTTCGCAAAAATAAAAGATATGAAACATATATAATTCAGGAATTTCATTCTGTCGCCTTGGCTATGCCATAGGGGTGGGACTAGGGTGTGCTTAGGGTCAAAGATTGAATTTTACCCGTCCGTCTGTCTGTTATGTTATCCCCTCCTAAACCATCGCACGAAATCCAGCCACATTTGGTTTGTCAGTTACTAACTTGAATGGGGCGTACAACAACACATTTTTAGACCCCACCCTGGGGAGAGGTCTATAGGGCAAATATCATTTAATTTCAATTACAAGGTCAAATTCAAAGATATTTATACCAATCTTTGTGTGTGTTCTCGCAAATAAAAGATAACAAACATCTCGAACGGGATGCTCATTCTTTCGCCTGGGTCATGTGCTACATTGTAGGGGTGGGACTTGGGGTGCTTGGAGGTCAAAATTTAAATTTTGTCCGTCTGTCCGTTAATGCTATCTCCTTCTAAGCCACTGGCCGAATCCAACCTAGTTTTAGTTTGGTGTGTGAGTTACTCACATGAATGGGGAGTGCAAGAGCACATCTTTTGGCACCGCCCCCTGAGGCCCTGGGAAGGGGTCAGGTCAAATGTCATTAAATTTCAATTACAAAGTCAATTTCAAAGGTTTTATACCAAACTCTGTGAGTGTTTTCACAAATAACATATATACTTGAAAGCAAAAGAAACGCATATTATTCAATATCCATTTTATACCAGGAACCGTAATCAAAATTAACCCTGAATCATATGAATATGTTTGACCGGTCTCCTGCGTTCTTTCCGGAACATTTTATTCGTCATTTCACAGTTAATGATTATTTTTCGTTTATTAATGCAAAAACCAAAAACACAGCGCCGTACATTGGAAGAGTCCTGTTTTGAACCTGATTTCGCTGGATGTCCATACAAAACAATGTAACAAATAAGAAAACAACATAAAACTTTTAAAAAGCATTGCTGTAGGAATTATACTGCAGATCCAAAAGTTTTCATTTTTTCATTTTTCACATTTGTCTTGAAAAACACAGGAATCTCTAAAATGTTAGAAAATCTGGTACTTTATGCTGGATGTAAAGTAAGGTACTGTCCAATAGAACCGTTTAAAACAATTGTTTGAACACTTTCTTGCCTGTCTTATACAAACGTCCGGCTAAAGCGGATAATGTAACTTGTTCACATCGCTCCACCTTGATGAATATCGGACAACTTAACGTTCGAAAGTAGTCTGCATGTCCTGATTATGACGCAGAGTGATTTTCATTTAAATTCGTTTAGTGGTTTTAGGCATACAACATCTCGAAGTTCGCCATAATTACGAGTTATTTCATTACGCCCAGAGTTATCCCCCTTTATAAGCTTTATTCCAGTGAGCTTTCGGTTTGTGGTACATTTGATTATACACCTGTTCGATACATCATTGATACCTTTCATATCATTAGATCAGTATTTAACACCCAATTTTACAATATACCAAATATGCAAAATATGCGTTTCTTTTGCTGTTACATGTAAGTATATAAAACATACCGAACTGTATTTACATTCTGTCGTCTGGGTCATACGCCAGTGGTTGGACGTGGGGGTGCTGGGTGTAAAAAATATTTTTTTTCCGAACATGGTCATCTGTCATATCCAATTGAAGGGGGTGATGAAAAGAACAGAATACAAGTACAGTTTTCACCATAAATTTTCTAACTGGTGACCTTCGGAGGGGGCGTAAAAGGTCAAATGTCATTAAGTTTCAATAACAAAGTCATATCGAATGGAATTTTCATTCTGTTGCCTGCGTCATGCCCCAGGAGTGGGGCATGGGATGCTTGGGGTCAAACATTTTATCGTGGGGATTTGCGATGGCGCCCCATCAACTGCGCGTTCTACTTTTTGTTTGTTTGTTCGTTTGTTTTCTTTCATGTGAGCGTCAATTTCTTTAGTTTGGTTTTAGTTCAACAATTCTTCAGTCATATCGAGTCGGATTCTCCTGGAGTATGGATATATAATAAGACTCAGTCAAAATAATCGAACGCCGCTGGGTATGCCGGCAAATGCGTTTATAGGTGGTATTTGCGCAATGCGAAAATACCAAGATCCCGTGGGCTGGCCCAATATGTTTGGTAAATATGACACGTTGTTTTGACATTTTCTACATAGCATTGCCTTCGCTTTCCGGATTGAATTGCTTGACCATATAGATAAGTGGGGCATGTTTTGGCATCGTATTATAGTTTATTACGAGGCAATCAGACATTATTGATAGAATATGTCTGAGTTTGGCATCGAAAGCCTATTGACACGATTCCACAATCATGGGTCGCGTCGCGAGAAAGGTAATGTGCATCCCCGCAGTCTGATCGGCGGTTCCTTTATATTCTCTTTCTAAAAAACATTAAACATTCCTGGCTAACGACTACTTTTTAATTTCTCTAACTACTCTCTGTCGCTGTGCTGGGTGGTTTGAATTTTACCTGGCTATGGATTGAGAATACTGGTTTTCTTGCGCCACGAAACAGTATAAGCCAGCAATGCACGAAAGGACGTCAACCCTTGAGTGTTCTTTCGCAGTTCTGAATGTCCAAAATATGAAGCCTGAGCAATTTTACACAGAAATTACATTTGGTACGCTTCAAGCGAATATAACGGCAAATTAGACTAATCATAATGTCGCTGCCCTATGAAATAGAAGCACAAAACTACACGTACGAGTGGACAGGTTTGAACATGATTTTTTTTTATTGCAGCCAAATGGCATTTTGAATGAATTTGAATAGTTTTACCATTATTACAGTGTACATTTATCGTTTATTTATACACTATTTAAAGGGGTGTACACTTTTAGCTGAAATAGACAATCTACCAACTGGCCCTCTATAACAAAACCATCAGCTAGATACCGAGAAGAGAGTTCTTGACTTTATGCCCCCACTTTAAAAAAGTTATGGGCCGTATAATTGTCACACTTATAAAAGCTTTTTTTAAAAAAACTAGATGGACGAGAACTAGAGAAAACTGGATATTATACCTCCAACATCTTTGGAACCGTGCATGTTAGGGTTGATTGTCCATAAAGCCAGTCATTGTGACATATTAACAATGGTGTCACATGATGACCATATGCGCGAGTTCCAATGAAACCAATGTGCAAAACTCACATGAGAGCCTGGGTAAGATACATGTATCTACCTAAATGTGTACTTTGTATTACAGAATATGTATATCATTCATTTTCCTATTATTCGATTACATAATAGTATGTGGTGACTTATAGACCCATCGGGTCGGGTGCAACTCTGTTTTCATATGTTGTTTACAATACTGTATATGCACAGGTCACGATAATAAAACATTTACTCACTCACTCACTCACTCACTCACTCACACACTCATTTACTTACTCTATCATTGATAAGCAAAGATATTCAGGCTAAAGTCTCAGATTTTCGCAGTATCTATCGTGAAAAAAAAAATGAAAGTGCGCCTGCACTTCTGAGGTATTTGACAGTTTTGTATTGTTGTTTTTCTTGTTAGCCTTTTTTTATCTGATTAGACAGGATTCACCTCATAACAGGATCAATTATGTAATGTTTAAAGACAGATTGCGCCATGTACAATATAACAAATAATTAATACGCCGATATATTAACCCTAACCCTTGACAAGGGTTTGAGTTAATATATCGACGTATTAAAGAGACTTATGGCACTGCGCAAAAATAATTGATGTTACATGTAAGGACCATTATTTTAAATTCACAAAGAGTGCTTAGTACTTCATGTATATGGATTTTAATTTTTAACTCTCAGTATTCCTGTACAAAGCGTCGATATAAGGTCGCATGGACCTCGAAACGTTCGTGTTTGTTTCTGCATTCTAGTCAGACGCAAGTTTTCGATGGTTCCGTCGGTTCAAAAAGCTCATATAGGAACCTGTTCAAATTTGGCGTTGTGAGGTTTCCCGAAAGTTTTGACATTACCGATATAGCTACATGTATAATATGTAGGACACCAGACCTTGGTTATAAAACTTTTTTCAGACTCAACTCATCTGAGCATGATATTTATCATATTTCGAAACCAGCTTGGCATAATCTTTGCGCATACTGATACGTTGTTTTTAAGGTTTCTGCTGTTTTTTTTTTTTGTTTTTTTTTTCAATTATGCTTGCTGAAAGTTGTTGATAGCACTTCTCCCATTTAGTAATTTAAAAAAAACCTAATATCGCTTAAACGTGCATACGCACGAAACATTGGGTCTTATGATGGGTCTGGGCCATCATCTACTTTCATACTTTTTGTCTGCTCTTTGCTACTCGCTTTGTGATAAAATGTAAGTAGCTGTATCCCAGCTACATGTACGTTGTGTTGTTGCATGCATATGTAGCTCGCTACAACTCTAGTGTAGCCCTTTAAATGGAACACTTTGTTTCGGCAATAACATTTAATCTGAAATGCCAATTTTAATTATATGTATAAATGGAGAAATATAATTAAATCAAAAAAACATAATCAAAAAATGTTTTTGTTGAAGTTTGGATGCGTTTTCATAAAGGCGGTGATATGATCGAATTTTAACATCCTTATGATGTTATGCCTTATAATATTCCCTTCTAGTGCCATGAGCGAAACGGATCACTGACTATCAGTTACACTGGGTGGAAACGTACACAGGATATTGCTCCAAAATGAGACGATGTTTACACTGAATTAGGAAAAAAAAACACAACGAGGGTAAGGAAATCAGGAATTTCTCCTATTTAATTCTTTTATCGGTACTTGGTGTGTACCAATTTAGAATCGCTATAGGTATATTAAGCGAATTGTATGCATAATTTGGCATCAAACACTGAACTTGATAGTGAAAATCACAAAATGAAAGTCTTGCTCACACAAAAATTTAGACACATATCCCCAAAAAGGAACAATATTGAACCAAGAAAGCAAACTATTAAAATTCTGAGTCGGCCAATTTTTTGCAATGGCATTTAAATATCAGTACTGAAAATTTCAGCCTCGTAGGTTGAAACTTGGCGGAGATATGGCTCAAAACTGATGGTCAGTTAGTCTCGAAAAGGGTACTGGGGATTGGGAAATCTCAGTTTTAGTGTACGGGAGTATTGTATTTTAGTGTACTGGGTATTGAATTGAAGATTAAAGGATAAAACAGAGTTTTATTGCTAATTGGAGCTCTTCATGATATGCCGATATGGGATGTTGTTCCAATTATATCCCTTACGGAATCTAAACCCCATCACCCACAATTTATCACTAAATCTTATGGTACTAGTTGCTTATATGCACAAACGCAAGCAACGGAGGCTCAGTTGACTCTTTGCAAAGGCATTACTTTTTCAGATTATTTGCTGCATGCACATACAAATTAGAATTTTGGACGGACACACAGGCATAAATTTAGGCCTCTGGTACCCCTGGCTGACTGTGCATGTATTTTAAGGGATGAATTTACGAAAATATACACTAGGTCACATAAGATGAGCTTTATATATGTACATATAATACAGCGTCCAAAAGCCATACATGTTTACGGCTATAAGAGCGTTGAAGAACGTGTCAAAGCTAAAAAGAATGCACATTTTCTTCCATATATTTGCTGTTTGCAAACATAAAAAGACTTTAATTAATGCATGGGTCGAAAGTTATGGGTCTGATCTCACTGGATAGCTGCGCTTGTACATGTATTGTTAAGGGATTAATTTAGTGAATTCATGCATGACCTAAATAATAATTGGATCACAACGCGAGAAAGCCTATCTTCAAGGTAAGTGATCAGGTGAGTCTGTTTGGCTTCAGAGACTAGTATATTGACTTTCCAGAGATTGAACATCAAAGGTGTTGATCAGTTTGTGCGCATTCACAAGATTGTCTGCACTTATGTTGTGGGCATGCACAAAGTCAGGATGTTATTTTTTGCGGTGGGCCAATATAGCCTCTAAAAGCCGAAATGCTGGTACGCAAACAAGGATGGCTCTGGGGAGCTTGCAGAAATGTTCAATTTTGATTGATTTGTTCGTTTGATTTGATTCTTTACATCCCATCAACAATATTTCAGTCATATAGGGACAGGTCTTCCTGGTTGAACCAGTACTAAGGTAGGAATTATGTTCTTGTTCAAGGACACAACGCAGTGACGCCTGTGAAGCTTGGACCTGTGGCCCCTCGGTCTCGAGTCAAGCACTCTACCACTGAGCCACTGCGCTCTTGATTGAGGCTTTCCTGCTTGCATAAAACATAGGGACTTGGGTACCCACACATGCTGAAATTAAGGCGTCTGGTTTCACTTGATGGCGGTGCATGTGTTTTAAGGGATGACTTAATACGCATATGCAACAGATTGTGATTTAGTTTGATGCTACAGCCCTTAGGCCCTGGGATAGATATGGTTTAACCACACCCTCCCACAGGCTGAATTTTGTAGACTATGATTTCCATAAAGCCTAATATGTTACAATTTTTTTTTTGAAACATGTTAGCCCTCTGGCAACGGTCACGTAAGCCTGTAACATCCTGTTACACATCTTTGTTTTGATTCTTTACATCCCATCTTAATTTGGGTGTGAGCATGACTTTTATTTTGTGATTTTCACTATCAAGTTCAGTGTTTGATGCCAAATCATGCATACAATTTGCTAAATATACATATAGTGATTCTAAATCGACACACGCCAAGTACCAAAAAAGGAATTAAATAGGAGAAATTCCAGCATGTCTTTCAGTTATATAGGGACGGGTCTTCCTTGCTTGAACCAGTACTTAGCTAGGATTAATGTTCTTGCTCAAGGATACAATGCAGTGACGCTGGTGAGGCTTGAACCCATGGCCCCTCGGTCTTGAGTCAAGCACTTTACCACAAATCGTTAAAATGACATGAAATGTACAAAAGACAAAATGTTATTAGAGGCATATAAATGAGTTAAAGTTTTAAATTTTCATATAGCCCAATCATGAACAACAAAACCTTTTTATTTAAAACAAAATTATACAGTCCACTATGTTACGGATGTGACATTTTGCATTACTACCCTATTTCTTGGAAATTATTGTGGCTGTCGTTTCTTCTGAAATGTTTATTATTGTTCATTGGGTCTGATGTTTGATGCTGCCACAAAGACAATAAACTGAACTATCCAAACTCCAAAGACCAGCTTTTTCTTTACAAAATATCTTTTGTAGGCATTTGAAAATGGCTACCAGTGTATTAATTTTCAATAATAACAAATACATTTTTTGCTAAAAAACATGGATTAAGTCATGCAGTTTAAAGAAAGCCCAAATATATTCAGCTGGCATGTTAAGAGAGAGATAAATAACAGTAAATTATACTTGAGTAGCGTGCTCATCTTGAAAACATAATGCAAATAATAACATATATAACATCCAAAAATATCTGTGCATGGACCATCCCATTTAGGTTTTTTTTGTACACTATGTTTTCCTAAAGATATATTAAATGTTTAGAAGAATATAAGATGCAAAATGGCTAAAATTAGGTTCTGGCAGTTAGGGCTTTACTTTGTTACAGTCACGTTGACTCTGTTACCTTTTAAAAATCTCTAATCCTATAGTGCAAATACAAAGTTGAATCTAATTCTTATTCATCAAAATACTAATTGCATCGAAAGCTTAAATACTTGCAGCCAACAGCCAGTATACAACAAAATAATCTACAGCTATGATAATACTGTTATATATGTTACTTAATAAAATATATTACTATTTAGAACAGTGCTTTCACTTGACCATTGGCTGCCAAAAGACCTCCAAAGCATTGTTCATTATGATTCACTACAAATTCATTATATAAGCCACAAAGTAATGTAGGCCATGGGATACATATGGCTTTGTCTCTCCCAGGGGTAATTTTGCAGACTATGTTATTCATATAGCCGAATGTCTTACAAGTTTTTTGAAATATGTTACCCCTCTGACAAGTGTCGCGTAAGCCCTGTTACACCTGTCACGTACGTTACTCTCCAAAATTTATTCAAATTACATGGACTGTTAAAAAGTCAAAAATGTTATGAGACATTCAAATGAATTGAAGTTTAACGTTTCTGTATAGCCTAACCATTTAGCAACAAAACCTTATTATTTTAAACAAAATTATGCTATCCACTATGTTACGTGACATTTTTCATTGCTACCATATTTCTTGGAAATCATTATGCCTGTCGTTTCTTCTTATTACTGACAAAAGGGTCAAGGTTTTGGTGTTATCAAAAAGACAACTAACTGACCTATCCAGAATTGTAAAGACCAGCTCCCTAGCTGTTATAGAATATTTTTGTAGACATTTGATTTGATAAGTTTACAATAATAACACACACATTTTTTGGCTAAAAAGCATGGAATAAAGTCATGCAGAGTAAAAACAAATATATTCAGCTGGCATGTTATGAGATTGGATACAAGCAGTAAATTATACATAAGCGGCATGCTTATCTTGAAACCATAGAGCAAATAGTAACATATATAACATCCAAAAAAAAAAGCTTATGGAAGCCCTCCCCCCATTAAGTAGTTACTTAGTACAATATGATATCCTTAAACTGCATTAAATGTTTTTTAAAATATAAGATGCAAAATGGCTCATGTTAGCTTCTGGTAGTTTGGGCTTCACTGTGTAACAGCCATGGTAACTCTGTTACCCTATAATAGTATCTAAATCAGTTGTACAAATACAAAGTTTAATCTAATTCTTATTTAACGACATGCTCATTGCATTGAAAGATGTTAATAAATGCAGCCAACAGCCAGTATGCAACAAAGCAACCTACATTTATGATAAAACTGTTGTACATGTTACTCAATATCAAATATTTTATACCACAGCTGTATTAAGTACAGTGTTATCACTTGATCATTGACTTTCATAATACCTCCGAAACTTTGTTCATTATAGTTTGCTACAAACTCATTATATAAACCACAAATTATATTCGTTAGCTCATACACAGTTAGGGGATTACCCTGCAATATCAAAGTTTACTATGTTACCCTAATAAATAGGAGCTTCTATAGTAAGATAGGAACTTCTTAAGTGATAATATCAAAGAATTTCTTATTCTTACATGTCAATATATATTTTTATTGAAAGCAAAGGACTAGAAATATGCACATATTTTACAGTTACATATGTTGCTTTCTTTTATATTTATCAATTAAGTATAATAAAAAGCGCTATATGAGTTTAAACTACTAGTTGGTATAAATTGCTGTAATTTGAAGGCCCACTTATGCGAAATATGATGAATAGTGTCCTTATTAGTATAAAGCATATTACTGAAAATAAACTGATTGAAGCATGGGTGATTTAGAGGAAGATACTTGAACTTAAAGCACATAAACTACCATAGAAGTTTTTTGTATCAAATATGTAACCAACATTAAAAGAACTGCTAATTTTAATGGTCAAATTACTTTTCATAAAATGGTTTATGATATTGCTTATCTGAGTCGTAAAAATTCAGTCCACGTTTGACAACCTTCATGCCTACCCCTATAGTCATCATCTATTTTTATCTAAAGCATGTCCAATTTGGCTGGATTTAATGTGAAAAATAAATCAAATAAGCCAGCATAATTGATTTTGAGAGGGCTGGTTGCTTTGCTTAGTTTGTCTTCCTGGTGTCTCGTGATTGTTGTGTGGCTCTTCCTCACAGTGCCATGGGATTGTCTGCAGTTTGTGATTGTGGTATTTTCTGATCGTACTCACTATTTTTCTAATGCAAAATCAATCTGAACCATAAATATTCCATATATTATGTCACCCATTGTAACATAATTTCATCAAAAATTAAAACACTTAATATTTATGAAAATGAAAGCAGAACTTGATCAATCAATATTTTTTTTCTATCAGAACTGGATTTGTTGAATGTCTGTCATAACCTCTAAACGATGTTATGTGACTTTTTTGTTACTGTAAAGGCGGCACCTCATGAATGCGTAATAAGGACTGGTCAACCTTTCACATAGGTAAAAGCTGAAAATGAGGCGTGGTTTTATTAAAAAGTAACTATCATATTGCCCCATTGCCTCAGATTAGAAGCAAAACACGTTATTTAGTCCTTAAAACGCCAGCAAAATAACTGCATCTGAAAATGTCTATTTAACATAAGCATAGGTGCAAACATTGTGGACACAGATCAGACTGCTCCTACAGGAGCAGTATGATCTGGGTCCTACAGGAGCAGTCTGATCTGGGTCCACACTGTTTGTCTGTGAGGCTTCAAATATTTTAGTGGATGGCAAAAAACATACATTTTGTGATTATGTGCTTTAAGGGTTAATAAATGTGAGTTCAGTATGTATACGGTTAGGATTTTCATGAAATGCACGCTTGCTTGCGTGTCACAAAAAGCTGATTAACTCTTTACCAAACTATAAATAAAAGGTGATTTCCCTTCCTTAGCAGATGAACTAGCCAAACCTAGCCCAGATATGAATATTAAATTGCCGCCTTTACAGTAAGCGAAAAGTCTATTAATACAATCATTTAGGCAAGACCTAGTTTGTAACTTAATTAAACTCCTGAAACATTTAGCAATGGAAGTGTGGGTCAGTATATATACATGTACTTCAAACTGCTTTTATTGCCAAAGCAAACACTATGGATCCTAACCAGACTGCTCCAAAGATAAGTCTCATCTGGAAACATAATGTTTGCAAATAAGGCTTCTAAAGTACACCAGCAGATTAGAGCAAATATTTAGTCTGTTCTGAGTCTTAGAGGAGCGTAAAGTCAATTGTTAGTTTGTCAGGACTGTAAGGTAGAATGGCAGAGAGACGTACGGACGAAATCAAGCAATTCTATAGTACTTAAAACTGACTTTGACTAGTAGGGTGCTAAAAAGGACTAGAAATTACCTGCCAATCCTCAGTACACCAAATTTAGACAATATGCATTACCCAGTACACCTTTTCCCAATCCCCAGTACCCTTTTTGAGACTAATTGACCATCAGTTTTGAGCCATATCTCCATCAAGTTTCAACCTACGAGGCTGAAATTTTCAGCATTGATATTTAAATGCCATTGCAAAAAATTGGTCGATTCAGAATTTTAATAGTTTGCTTTCTTTGTTCAATATTATTCCTTTTTGGGGATAGGTGTCTAAATTTTTGTGTGAGCATGACTTTCATTTTGTGATTTTCACTATCAAGTTCAGTGTTTGATGCCAAATCATGCATACAATTTGCTAAATATCCATATAGTGATTCTAAATTGACACACGCCAAGTACCGAAAAAAGAATAATATAGGAGACATTCCAGATTTCCTTACCTTCGTTGTGTGTTTTTTTCCTAATTCAGTGTAAACATCGGCTCATTTTGGAGCAATATCCTGTGTACGTTTCCACCCAGTGAGTTAAACATGAAGCAAAGTAAATACTATATAACATAAACGACTTAAACCGGTTTAAGCCCTCCAGTAAAATATTTTACTGACCGTTCCAAGCCGGTACTTCTTTTGTGGATCTTTTATGTTTTTCCTGTTTTGTGTTTGCTATGCATTTGTATGCGTCTGTTTATATGTGCCTTGTGCCACATCTGAACTAAGGGTGAGGTTGGTGCACCGTTAAACCGGTTTAAGCCCTCCAATAAAATAGTTTACTGACCATTCCAAGGCGGTACTTCTTTTGTGGATCTTTTATGTTTTTTCTGTCTTGTGTTTGCTATGCAATTGTATGCGTCTGTTTATATGTGCCCTGTGGTTACCTGCTAGGAAATGGCTGACCTCTTGGCTCTCGTGTGTGGTGTCTAGCTGTGAGTTTGTTACTTTCACATTGGTATCCTGGGTCAGGTGTGGTACTTGATTGTATCGATTCCTGAGCTTTGCACCCTTACTAACTTTGCAATTTTAAATGTAGCTGCATAGTGGTTTGTGTTGCTGTTAATCTGCCTAGTCAACAATATTTTGTTTATTTCCAACCGTGTCACAAAGATAATAAATAAAGATAAATCAAACATCTATGCCTACTGCCATGAAGGCCCTCTCATTTGGACGCCCTCGGTCAAGCTATTCCACGAATAAGTCTGAATATTGATCCCAACACTCCCACATGCCTGATGTAAGCACAACAGGCATACTTTTCGATCATATAAAGTAACGATAATAGTTAAAATACAAAATTAAATGCTGCTGTTTGCGTGTTAATTTAGATGTCTGTCTATCTGTTATTTTATTCGTATTTCTATGACAGTGTCTGTCTAATTGTACGCTCGCACATACAGACACATGTACAAAACAAAATGGACAATCTGATACTGTTTGGTAGACACTAAACATAAAAGTAACCCATTATTCATAGACCTATATAAGCAGCTTGGATTTCATTGTTAACTATACCAGTTGGTGCCTTCAAAACGAAAATCGTCTGCTTGTACATGTAATCACCAATGGACATTTTATAAATGAGCAAATACTGCGAACTCCATCCAAGTGTATTGCACTGACCGTACAAAATGGGCTATGAAAGGGTATTTTCACACCAACAAATACTAAGTTATTTATGTTTACAAGATATCAGAGCACTAAGATTGATATCATTCTCCACCGAAATTTAAATCTGGTTAGGGTTTTGCTATTTCTATGTCCATGCAAGTGTGAAGTTATTTTCATGTGAAATTGTAAAAACGAAAAACTGCGTTCCATTTGAAGTGCAATACTACAATAGTTTGTTTTCACATATTGCATGGCCGTTTTCTATCGCCCGTGCTTGCTTTATTGTGAGCAGCTGACAATAAACAACATGTTGTATAACAATGAGAAAAGAATAAGACATAATATATGTAACTCAGTAAAACGGACCTTCACGGTATGCCAATGGAATATACACGCTAAGTAGTATTAAAGTAAGATACTAAAGTCCATTTAAGCATAGTGTCCCATTGTAAATAGTGCAGTCTTAAATGGTTTGCAATGTCTGTTATAATTAAACGACAAAGGGTCTGGTTATTAACACATCGGCGAGCAGTCAAGTACATGTATCGGACAAGACCGAACATTCACATCGGCGAGCAGTCAAGTACATGTATCGAACAATACTGAACATTCACATCGGCGAGCAATCAAGTACATGTATCAGATAAGACCCAGCATTCACATTGGCGAGCAGTCAAGTACATGTATCGGACAAGACCGAGCATTCACTTTGGCGAGCAGTCAAGTACATGTATCGGACAAGACCGAGCATTCACATCGGCTAGCAGTCAAGTACATGTATCGGACAAGACCGAACATTCACATCGGCGAGCAGTCAAGTACATGTATCGGACAAGACCGAACATTCACATCGGCGAACAGTCAAGTACATGTATCCGTAAAGACCGAGCATTCGCATCTACGAGCAGTCAAGTACATGTATCGGACAGGACCGAGCATTCACGCGGTCTTACCAGATCCTTCGCTGCTCGCATGAACAACAAATGGAAGCCGAGGAAGCCTTAGACCAAATAAGACATGGGTTCATGGGTGGATCCTGAGGGAGGTGACAGGGGTTCCGGACCTCCCTTTGAAAAAACGTTCCTTTAGTAATTCTGTTACGGATCACCCTCGAGAAGCAATTGGACATAGGGATCCAATTGCTTCTCGAGTGAGGTCCGTACGTCCCTCTGTAAAATACGTTAACGACTATAAAACAAAACAAAGACTTTTCAGGCCCCACTGACGAAATTTCTGGATCCTCCCATGTGCTTTAATCGCATAATGCGCAAATTCGTCTAATAAACACCAATGTCGACTTAAGGATGTCTAAATTTGGTCTGATGTTTCATATTCATCTCAAATCTGTGTATGAGAGCAGCAAATGCACTCGTGGGTTTGCGAAGACTCGCCTGAGCCCTATCGCTGCTCATCGACGCGATTGGTATCGAAATCGTGTATACTAGCCGCATGTACATGTACATGTAGCTAAGCATGCATGCTAATTTAAGGCGTTCGCTTTGAGAACCATCTTATCACTTATGCATAGCTATAGACCGGCGACCCGAAATATTTGAAAATGCTATCTACAGCCGCGAACAATGAATAATGGATTATCCCCAAAGAATTAAAAATATTATAGGATTTAAGGGATTCCATTCGCATGAAGTAGGTTAATACGATCTCAGTTTGCTGTGGCATGTTCATAATGACAATATTCGAAGGTGTGACGACGTAGAATTGGGTTGCTTGAAATGGGAGGGGTGGGTCATATTCTCTTTTACATTTTCCCTTTGTTTCCTTCTCTCCACCTCTCGTTGGTCCAGAGGCGCTTTACTCTATATGTGTTGTGGCGTATATTTTCACGCAAAATTCATGCTTCTAAATTGTTCCATATAGTTTGGCTATGCTTCACGTTGGCTAATGGTTTTATTGGCTTTTTGTTGTTGTTTATTATCTGGCTGACGTATTAACCTTTTCTTTAGTGTTTTATGCAAGAATCAATCTGACCGTGTCAATTCATAAGATACATCGGTTTATCACAGGAAAGCCATGTATTAAAACACGCGGTCTTATCATATGACGTCGCGTCGGGGAGTGAAATAACGCCATGCAATAAAATCGATAAACCACTAATGGTTTTCAGATTTACGGGAAACGTTATGAAGACCATAACAATCGAACATTCGTGCTCTTGTATTATTGAATTTATTAAACTCGTTGCGAAAAAGAGATAAAATGTTCGACAAGCCTCGCATTTATCTCTTTCCCCAACTCGTGTAATAAATTCAATAAACATGAGCACACATGTAAGATCCTATATGTATTAAACGCGGTCATAACAGCGTTGCGTACTTTAAGTTGCAAAATCTTGTGCTTTACAAGCCCAAAAACGATATTTGAATGTCCAATGATACATGTAGAATCTAATATTCGTACTACTTGTCGCAAAAAAGCGATAGCATGCTCGGAAAGCATCTAAGGCTAGAAGTCTGATGTATGTTTTGACCTTAGCTATCAGCTATATGCACCCTTTGTGTGTGCTTTCCGTCAATGCTCTGGCGAGATTGCAAAGTCTTGTCTGAGCCTTCGTTGGTCGATTATGTGATATGTAAAAATCTCATGACCTTACCAGTTTATCATTCATTCAGGTGAACAGCCAATTCTCAGGCGTTCGTGCGAATCTACACACGATCATGAGAGTCCTCCCTACGCACATACACAAAGTATAAACGTAAACTGCACAAACTTAAAAAGATACCTTTAGTGCTGCACAATCATGCATCAAGATTTTACTTTTATACGACGTGTACCATCCTTACATAAATAATTGCGTATGACTGTTTTAACCTATATTCACAGTAACTTTAACATATATATTATTATATACATGCATACAATATTTCTAAGATTTGACGGTAAACGTTGAGCTTTTGTGATGACATCTCCGTTCGCTATGCTCTTTACGCTCTCGCTACATGTACGACCTCGCTACGACCAACGCGCTTCTGAGGCGACCGTAATATTTAGGCATAGTCAACCATGGTGATTCTGCCACGCTTTCTGGCCAACTTCAGGCCATGTACAAGTGCTCTCTTAAAGTTGGTGTCACTCTTTTGGATTCTAGGACCAACTCTGTTGAGGATATCTCCAAGCATGAGTGGTTCTTTTCTCATGTATTAAAGAGCTATCTTCCATCAAGGCTTAGTGCTCTAATTAGTTGGTCATAGTGCCCAAATTGTAGCCGTCTATCTGCGGACCCAGAACCTTTTGTTTCCACCAAACGTCCTGCCTGCACCTTATCGTCCAACATAATAAGTCTGTGGTTAATAAAGGCCTGCTGAAGCACAGCGACTTGAGCGCGTCTGTCATTGACATTCAACTGTATATGTATATAAACCAGTTGAATTTCAGGATACGAAAGCGTAACGAAAGCGTAGCTTCGTCACCTAGGTCGTAGCAAGGTCGCAGCTACATCGCAATCAGCGTAGATATTCATTGTCGTAGTGGAAACGTAGCGGCAGCGTAACAGAAGCGTAGTAGAAGCGTAGTGGAAGCGTACTACAAGGGCCAAATTCACAAATCGTGTGGTGGTTTACGCTTCCGCGGCGATTTGGAATAATTTAAGAGAAAATCCGTGATCGCCATAACAGTAGGAGAAGCGTAGTAGAAGCGCCTAGGTCGTAGTAGTAGCGTATTGAAATCTTCATGATCGCCACCTCACGGCGACTGTTTTGACCTGCTCAAAATTTACGTAGCGACATCGCCGTGGACTTGAAGCGCAACGGAAGCGAAGTCACACCGCAGTAAGATCTTCAAGAGCAAAGCCGTATCGCGGGGGCATCGTGAGCATCGTAGCACACTCGCCGTCACATCGTGGCGAAATCGCCCAGTTATTCATCCGTGATGCAGCTACATTTATGCTTCTGCTATGCTCTGCGCGACCTTGCTACGCTCTGTATGATCTCACTACGACCTCGCTTTGACCAACGGGCCTCTGCGGTGACTGTGCTATTTAGGCATAGTCAATCTTGACGTTTCTCTTACGCTACCGCTACCCTCTTGGCGTTCTGGCCTACTCCAGGCCTTGTTCAAGTGCTCTCCTTAAGTTGATGTCGCTCTTTTGGATTCTAGGACCAATTCTGAGCAGTCCCAGAGATGTAATTGAATAATGAAGAGCCATCTTTCATGGTCATTGCTCTTATTAGTTGGCCATAGTGCCAACATTGTAGCCGTCTGTCTGCAGATAATCATGGACGAACCCAGGACCTGTTTGGCCCTCTGACTCAGTCTTGCCTGGACCTCCTATCAACCAACATTATAGTCTGTGGTTCATAATGGCCAGCTGAAGCATAGCGACTTGAGCGCGTCTATCGTTGGCATTCAACTGAACATAAATCAGTTGAACTCCAGATTTTATATAGAAACGATACAAAAGCGCAACGAAAGCGTAGCTCCATCGCCTAGGTCGTAGCAAGGTCGCAGCTGCATCGCCATCAGCGTAGACTAAGCGTAGCCGTATCTTCATTGTCGTAGTGGGGTCGTAGCAGAAGCGTAACGGAAGCTTAGTATAAGCGTAGTGGAGGGGATCTGGAAGCGTTAAGCCCCAAATTCGTGTTGTTGTCTACGCTACCGCTGCAATTTGGAATAATTTTAGAGAAATTCTGTGATCGCCATAAGCGTAGCGGAATCGCCCCCAGTGGAATGGGGGGGGGGGGGGGGGGGGTAAGCGCGATTCTACATGAAGGTAATATGGGGACTGAAGCTTGTTTCTGTTTAAATAGTTTTTAAATGCTAAAACAGAAGTCATCCCCTTGTTTTATGTTAAAGGCTGTTCCATGCTTTAATGTTAGGTGGATCGAAAGAGTCTGAAAATAGGTTAGAATTTGATCTGAAGCTCTGAATATGATCTGCATTCCTTTGTTTGGTCAACAATAGGGGTAAGATCTGAAAGATATGATAGAGCTAGGCCATGCATAATTTTATAGAATGTGGAAGGTTTATGTTTATTTCTCCTAGTTTGAAGCGATTCCCTTCCAAGTTCCATAATTAATAATCTGTCAATGCTGCACAATTTTGTCGCTCATGTGATAATTCGTCCTTCCTCTAAATGAACAGCGTCTAGTAGCTTTTTTGATTCTAAAGAACAATTATCCCAAACAACATCGCTATATTCCAAGAGAGGACGTATGTATGCACAGTTCATTTTGTCCAAAGATTTTCTAAAAACCCTAAATTTGAGGGCTCTTTAACAAGTTTAGCCTTGACCATGATTTTCTGAGATATATTTGACATTTTCATCTCAAGTACCAGAATTAGAAAAAAATAGACCCGGGTGCTTATGAAAAGAAGTGTTCTTGATAATTGTACAATTCATAATAAGGAGAGGGTGAGATACAGGATTGCGCTTGTGCGAGATTATCATTGACAGTGTTTTAAGGGGATTAAAGGTGACAGGCCAAGCAGCAGCCCAGTCAGAGACAGTTTGCAGATCATTGTTAAGGAGTCGGGCTGAGTGAAGGGGACAGTCCTCAACGATATGCAAGGTTGTATCATCAGCAAACAAGGGGATAGAACATCCATTGTGTTTAACTATATCATTGATGTAAATGAGAAATTAAAGAGGGCCAAGAATCGATCCTTGTGGTACAACAGCCAAAGTATGTATCAAGTATGATGACTGATCATTAATAACAACACATTGTCTAGGCTTTGATAAATAATTTGCAAACCAATTAACAATAGGATTTGAACACCCTGGAAAAAAATCCCATTTTAAATATGACAGATCCCTGCTTATCTATATATGATATACAACATTGCCTTCTTAGCCCTTTTCATTCTGATGGATTGTCTATACATATTGATACAATAAGCATGGACTTGTCTATTCAGCATTTCAAGGAGACACAGGTTTCTGAATTTTGATATATTTCCGTCTAGTCCCTGAAGATTGTTTACATCTTACGTATAGCAAACAGTACAGTCATTGATGAAACTCGCCTTGGTCTTCACTGTTTGCCAAACCGTACCTGATTACCAGTTTCTTTAATAAAAAGGGTTGAATTTGGGCGATGAGGACGGATTTTTTTGCCCTCTTTCTTACTTTGATGACAAAATAGTGTGCTCTGTATTCCGTAAAAAGTAGTGTGTATTCACATATTATATAAACATACCAAATGAGCAGATTTTTAAATGCATTGTTCTACGAAAAGTGATGTGCATTCATATTGCATGTCTTAAACGACTTTCACGACATGTACGAGGGATGATCAATAAGTTCTCACCCCTTATAATTCAGGCAACCAGGGAATGAAATATTGACCATTACTTTTTAATATTAATCTCCCTTCAAGGCAATGCACTTAGCCCATATCTCTTCGAGCTTTATTATCCCTTCAAAACAGAAGGCCTTTTCCTGGTCCCCCAAGTACTCGTTTACTGCCTCGATGCTGCCTTCGTTGCTTGCATACTGTGTACCACGAAGATGGAATTTCAAGTTTGGGAACAGAAAGAAGTCAGAAGGAGCTATATCTCAAGAATATGGGGCATGAGGAAAGATTTCAAATCCACATTCAGTCGCAGCAGTCACTGCAACATGTAGCGTTTGGGCAGGGGCGTTGTCCTGCATGAGCAGAACACCGCGCGTCAGTTTTTCCCGCCTCTTCCTTGCGATTTCCTTGCGTAGCTGCCTCAATTTGACTGCATACCATGCACCGTTTATCTTGCGACCTTGCTCAAGATAATAAATTATGTTCATCCTTTGACTATCCCAAAAATATTGATGTCATCACATTCCCTGCTGAATGAAACCTCTTAAATTTCATAGGAGGGGTGAGCCAGGATGCTTCCATTGTTTGCTCTGCATTTTTGACTCTATTTCAAAGTGGTGATCCCATGTCTCATCCTGGGTTACAACTTGCTCGATTAAATCGCCGGGATCATCTTCATAGCGAGAAAGGAGATACCTAGAAATATCGAGCTGAATCCTTTTCTGATCATCGGTCAACATTCGCGGCTCCCATTTTGCCGAAACCTTTGACATACCTAAGATGTCGATTAGGATTGATTGCACTGCCCGTAAACGTATGCCCACTTCGCTAGCTATGCTTCGCACGACTCGCCTCCTATCACACATAACCATGGTGTCCACGACCTTGACATTTACATCAGCGGTGGTATATTTGGGGCGGCCAGATCGTCCATCGACCTCAACGCTCCCTCTCTCTCCTTTTTATACCCTGCTACCCATTTTTCACTGTGCTATAAGTCGGATACTCCTTCCGAAGGGTCTAATGAAATCTTCATGAATTTCCTTGGAAGGCATTCCTTTTTTACAGAAGTACTTGTTAACCGCTCTGATTTCAGGTTTCTCCATTTTGCATGTGTCGCATCCTCCTCTCTTAAAAGTGCTTTACTAAGCAACACATCATGACCGCATGCTTTTCATACTCCCAATTTTCTTCAAATAGATCAAATGACCGAATGACAAAGATTTTAATTCAGAGAATCTCACGGAAGCATATAGGTGTTACACAGGTTGAAGCTATTCTAAATGTTATTTTCTTCTTCATGGATTGATTATATACTTAAAGCCATTTAAAACGCAACTGATACAAATTTTATTTTTTCCTATACATAGCAATGGAATTCCCTTTGTCTGTGTATTTACAAGCTTCCCTAACGTACAAGAACGTTTTAAACAAAAACTTGAGCTTGATTACGCACATCTGCTAACAATTTTGGTGAAAAATGCCACATTCATCAAAAAATTCTTAACCTTCTTTCATCTTTAAACTCTACTCAATTTCAATTTGAATGAACATTGTTTCACTTAATCAACAAAAATACGGAATACAAGACAAAATTCCGTTTACCTAAGGGGTCTAAAAAGAATGTTTTAAAGTTCAGTTGTTCGCATATTTTTCGCTAAATTTGAGAAATGACTAAAACTTCATCAAAGTTAAATCATTTCGTAATTGGCATGCATAAGTTGTTTAGTCATTACATATGATTATGATTTATCATGATATTAACCATCGAAAATCTCGCATTTTCGTCAACTTCTGGTTTTCATGCTCAAACTTTGGTGGCCATTTTAAAGGTCAAGCTTCAAGACATATTATTCCAGTTGTGTGTGGTTAAAACGTAGAGCATTATTGAAATTTTCAGAAAGTTTGAAATCAATACAGCCAGGCAATATTAAGATCTGATGTCCTGATTAATAAGGTGATTTTGCTTTTTTATGTTTAAAGTATTGGGGTTGTGTCCCTTTATCACAACATGCAGTTCGGCTTATCTGGACTGCTTTGTCAGTACCAAAAGGATATTGCATTGATATGGCGACTATAGTTGAGTGCTTTTCATTCAATACGAATGCAAAAAGAGCTTTAAATTTAGGGTAGGTTATATTGTAAAAGTTGCGTTTTACTGGGAGTTAAGTATATTTTAGATATAATTTGGAATCTACCTCATTATCAAGAGATTATCAGATGCTAAGTTCTGTCCTTCCCGTTCTCTTGAGCATACATAGTAGATTTATTGAGATATAAGCATAATTATGCCTTGTTATAACATCACAAGGTGAAGTTAATAGAATCTGAATTCAATAATGGAAATACAACGTATAATTGTAGCACCAATGCCAGCTCACAGCGTGTCGCCGATAGTTTACAACGCGTCAAGAAATAGTCCCGATTTTAGCACAATCTTAAAATGTTTAAAAAAATGAAATTCACGCTGACTTACATGTAAGTGTTCATGTAAATATATCAAACGTGAATGAATCGCTCCTATACATGTATTGTTAATAATAATGGTAGTTTGATTACGGTCTGTTGTCAATTTTGAGAACTGTTATTTCCAGTAAAAATAAGAAAAATATGTTCTTACAAGTTAAAAAAAGAAAATGTCATAGACAAATTTGAAATAGAAGTGTTTTGCCCAAATGTACACATTACTGGTAGAAAAAGATATTTACAATTATTGCTTAAGAACTTTTCAGGGTCAAAATAAAAAAATAAATAATACCAGAAATACATATATTTGGGTCAAGATACTTCTATAAATTGTAGTCAGATAATTGTAGTTCATGTTCATGCAAATGGTTTTCTCTAAAGTTGCCAGCTCAAAGCATGTCGCCGATAGTTTAAAACGCGTCATGAAATAGAACCGATTTTTGCATCGTCTTAAAATGTTTTAAAGCAAATGAAATTCACGCTGACTGACATGTACATGTTCAAGTAAATATATCAAACGTGAATAAATTGATCCTCACAGATAAGCATATGCATGTGTTTTTTAATAATAAAGGTAGTTTGATTACGGTTTGCTGTCAATTTTGAAAAACTGTTCTTCCCAATAAAAAAAAACAAAAAATATGTTCTTCCCAGTAAAAAATAAGAAAATGTCATTGAAAAATTTGAAATAGATTGTTTTTGCCCAAATGTACAATTTTCTGGTAGAAAAACATATTTACAATTATTGCTTAAGAACTTTTCAGGGTTAAAATAAAAAGTGTAAATAATACCAGAAATACATATATTTGGGACAAAATACTTCTATATATTGTAGTCAGATACATGTAATTGTAGTTCATGTTCATGAAAATGCTTTTCTCTAATGTTCACCCAGCGTGTCACAATATTGCAAGCGGTATCAAATCAGAAAGTAACTCTAAAAAAAGACTGATAGACATGCTGCCGTTTGCTCAAAAGCTGTGTGTTGGGGCGTAAAGTGGTCTCGGTGTGATGTATTAAATGTTCATACAACAATGTGGCCAAATGTATCCGTCACCTTGATAATAAAGCAATTTTTGTTTATATAGGAAACATTTCATGCAAGTAAGAGCTTTTGAAAGATATATCCCTTTATTAACTGACGACTGGGGGCGAGCACACTTTACTAAAGTATATCGCCGTTCAATAACCAACTTAAAACAGTCAATAGAAGTCAGAAAGCAAACCAGACTCGCAACGACTGTGCAACGCGGACCGCTCCACTTATGTGTGAATGATGATTTTTAACGGCTAATAATATATATGGATGAACGGGCTGTACATGTACATACTGTACACGGTGTGATGCAGTCGACCCTCGTCGTGAAAAGGCCTTAACAACCAGGTATGGCTTACACCAGCCTGTTCAGTTGCAGAGACTAACTATAATACTGAAATTTTGAGAGTAGCAAGCGCTGAATTATATACTGCGAAAATTAATGACATGGATCAGCCTTTGCGGATTACAGGCTGTCCGTGTCATTCATTTTCGTTGACCGATGCGGTTCGCCTATGTACAATATACAAACAGGTTTTCCCTCGTTATAGCGCAATAATAATCGCACGGGGCGGAATAAATTGATTTTATTCGTTCGCAATGACTCCCTATGAGAGACTGCAACAGAAGTCAGTCACTTAGACGCTTGACGCTCTACTTTGATAGAAGCATGGCTCTACTTAATCAGTGGGAATATGCAGCACATGCGACCGTGATATTTATATTGGAAACGTACAGGTTCTTAGACAAAAATACACTTGTGCTATGGAACTATGCAGACAAGCACACTTTTTGCACTAGTGAGACTTCATAATCTGTCATACATACCTGGAATTAATTTCGCTATTGGAGAAACAGATCTTAATTAGGGACATGTGATAATGGTGAAACTTGCATGTTTTATTTATGACAATTAATGTATCAAAGTTAGTCTTAGTATCAAAATGTGATCATTCGATGTGCAGTTGGAATTAGTACAAGGTTTGTAATTGTGTATTATATCACCTTTACCAACTTTAGCATAAAATATCTTGTGATGTGCAAGATCTACACTGATGTAGGTGGTATAAAATAGTTATACCATGTTTGCCCACATGTAAATGTACGTAAGATAATCCACTCGCTAAAGCTCGTGAATTATATCCACGTACAGGCGGACAACCCATGGTGTAACTATTACATATACACTAATATATGATCACATCACCGTCAATGTCATCATCATTATCATCCTTCTCCTCATCACCGTCGTTGTCGTCATCAGCGTCGTCGTCATCATCACCGTCGTAATCATCGTCATCACCTGCATCTTTTTTCATCGTAATCATCGGTTGCAACCACAGCAGCAACAGATTCGTGATTTAACAACAACAACAACAACAACAACAACAACAACAAAAACAAAACAAAAAACAAAACAGCAACAACAACAACAACTACTACTACTACTACTAAGATAACTACTAATGTGCGTACAGGAATTCAGTGAACAACGCTTTTTTGCGTTTATTTAGTTATGTGCGGACTGATCGCACAATGACCATCAGAATTTAATACATCTATAAACCGCCTAATTGGTGATATTTTTTCGTTACAAAATGTATTGTCAAATGGGCTGTGATATGATGGAATTTGTCCTCATTTGAGCATCTGCATTTCTTAATTTACCCTAAATGCACCTTTGTACGGATCACTGCCTTTAGTTTACTATCGATGAATAATTATACGGTTTTATAAGACGAAGTAACGTGTAAAGAGAAGGGATTCTTTATATCAAAATCAAATGTAAATTATGGCCATAGTTTGGGCGCACAGAATTTTGGCAAATGAGAAAATATCATTCAGTTAAACATTTCTTGCAAGTATTATAATTTAGGCTTAAACAGATACATGTAAAGAAATATAAATGCATTAGGAATCAAATTTGTTCTTGCCATTAAGTAGGTCAAGGGCAACCTAGATTCATCATTTGTGCGAATCAGGTAGGGCCCACATCCCCAATGCTACATACCAAGTCCCAAGGTCATTGGCTTTTTGGTTCCAGAGAAGAAGATATTTAAGGGTTTTTACCATATATGGGCATGGTGGCCATCTTTGTCATGTGACCAGTACAACTGGTATTAATTTTGGCTAACTTATCATAAAGAGTCTTCATTAGAAATTTGAGTTCCATTGGCCCAGTGGTTTCTCAGGAAACTATGTTTTAATGTGCTGATAGGACTCCAATATGAGCGACCTTGGCTGAAAAAGTAACGGTCAGGTCAACCTAGACCTTTGGAACTTATTTATAGCCATTGTCTCATTAGGTTTAACATATCAAGTGAGAGTAATGACTTTGGCTTCAATAGTATTCAAAAAATCAACTTTTCAAAAAAAAATCCCATTTAAATGCATTAGGAAGCAAATTTGACCTTGACATTAAGTAGGTCAAGGTCAACCTAGGATCATCATTTGAACAAAATTGGTAGGCCTTACATCCCAAATGCTACATACCAAGTCCCAAGGTCACTGGCCTTCTGGTTGTGGAGAAGAAGATTTTTAAACGGTTTTTACCATATATGGGCGTGGCAGCCATCTTGGTCATGTGACCAAAATATTTTTGTATAAATTTTGGCTAACTTATCATAAGGAGTCTTCACATGAAATTTGAGTTCAATTGGGCCAATGCTTTGTGAGAAAACTATGTTTTAATATATTGATGGGACTCCAGTATGAGCGACTTAGCTGAAAGGTCAAAGGTCAACCTTGACCTTTGGAACTTATTTATAGCCATTATCTCATTAGGTTAAACATATCAAGTGAGAATAATGACTAAGGCTTCAACGGTTTTCAAAAAAAAATCAACTTTTCAAAAAAAAAAATCCCATTTAAATGCATTATAAAGCAAATTTGACCTTGACGTTAAGTAGGTCAACCTAGGATCATCATTTGAACAAACTTGGTAGGCCCTACAGCCGCAATGCTACATACCAAGTCCTTAGGTTATCGGCCTTCTGGTTCTGGAGGAGAAGATTTTTAAAGGGTTTTTACCATATATGGGTATGGCGGCCATCTTGGTCATGTGACCAGGACCATTTGAACAAACTTTCGTTCCCCCATCCTAAGGAGTCTCCATATGAAATTTGAGTTCAATTGGCCAAGTGGTTTCAGAGGAGAAGGTGTTTGAAATTGTGGACGGACGGACGACAGACGACGGACGGCGGACGGACGCCGGAGTGACTGGTATACTATTAGCTCACCCATGAGCCTTCGGCTCAGGTGAGCTAAAAAATCAAACTTTTTTTATAAAATAAATTGAACTTTCTATTTGTTATTCCAAATACTGATTTGTTGACACCAGACAATGCAAAACATGCATTCTGGGCAACTATAAGTGAAAAGATAAAATAATCACAGGGCTCACCCGTCAGGTGTGATATTCAAGTGAAAAAAAGACTCATCCAATAAAAATAATGCTGAGGTCGGAAAGAGAAACCAGTGATGGGGTGGGAATGTTTGATTTGATTCTTTACGTCCCATCAACAATCTTTCAGTTAAACAGGGACGGGTCTTCCTGGGTTGAACCAGTACTTAGCTAGGATAAATGTGTCTTGCTCAAGGACCACATCGCAGTGACGCCGGTGAAGCTCGAACCCGCGACCCCTCGGTCTCGAGTGAAGCACTCTACCACTGTGCTCCCTAATTGGGTGGGAATGTGCTTGGAAATAGGTTGAACAATATATCAGCGGATGTCATATTTGTGTTTGGGGTCAATATGTTTTTGGGGTGGCTGAGAACTAAATGTTCATGCGAAGTGCATCATAGGCTATAAATAATGCACAAGTCATTTGTAACCAATTGCTTCACCAAAGCCTCTGAGCAGGATGGGGATATAATGTGCTGTGTTTTTACTTTTACGTTGTCTCCACAATGCGGAGGAAATGTAGGGGTTTGATAGACATAGACAAACATTGCTGTGCAGTATAATAACAGACTGCGGGGGAGAACTGTCATGGTTTTGCCAGCTAGCTGCCCCCACAGTATGGTGGTTACTAAGTCCTCGACATTCCTCTGAGCTGGGGGTGGTCACAAATGACTCGTGCATAAAGGCGAAAGAAATTATGTGCACCAGTCATTTGTAGCCACGCACAAGTCGGGCAATAGACTTATAAAGTCTGATGAGATGGGTTTTTTTTTTCGTATACATTTTCAAAATTCTGGACTGGAATACGGCAAAAGATAAGATGTGGAATGGTATTGGTTGGTATGGATTCATAGGTCCTACAACATCTACGACTGATATAAGTCTAGTCGGGCAAATGCGCTGTTAGTACAAGGTCATACCAGAGACATATAACCAGAAAATCAAAGTCCCCGCCGTTCCCCGGCTCTGTGGGCCGTACATGAAGTTACGAATGACTTGTGTATTAGACGATGTAGAGCGCAATCAAATAATGTGATCTGATGAACAGCCTCCTCATTATATTTGTTTTTAATATTATTATCTGTTGCACTTGAAATATTTGTCCTAGAGCTGTCGAGCAAGCAACACAGGCCACGACGCGAGAAAACCTGTCTTCTGGGTTTCCGGCAAACCAGTCCATTCGGCTAAACAGGCTAGATAGAAAATTGAAATTATTTCGCACGAGGCAAGTCGAGGGACGATTCTTCTCAAAAAGCAGACAACAAAGTTGCTGATGAGACTGCGTGGATGCGCAGGCTGTTCTGGGCCTTTATTGTTACAAATCACAAGACTGGTTTTCTCAGACGTGGTCAAATTGTTATATGTGTCATTTAAACCATGGCACATATAAGAAAACAAGATGCGAAATTTGATTATCGTGCAATATGAGAATTCAGACAGAATTGCAACTTGTGCAGTCTCTTCAAAGCATTTTCACTGAATATATAGACATACCAAGAGTTACATGTATCCCGCTGGTGACCGTTTTCTTTATCATATACAAAAGTAAACATGGTATTCATTGAACTGTATAAACCACGTGTTACCCACATAAAATACACTGAGGGAAATTAAGGATTTTTCTAAATCGAAAATGACTAAGTTATTTTATTTCACAAGAGATTCCAGACTTATTTTCCTATCATAAATATTCAAAAATGCAATTGTATATTAGGCGGTGTTTTATTATATGTTTGTGCAAAATTCTGGTCCAAAATTTTATCATTAAAGACATTTTAAAAAAGAAAAACGATGTTTACTGAATTTCTGTACGGACTATAGTACTGCTAATAATTCAAGAAAAAAATACTTATTTAGCATGTGTACATGTTACTTCATTAAAAGCGGAAGCATGCACGTTTCTTGTCATCCATTAACCAAACCTACAGTCTATCTGGACACTATTTTTTATATTCAAATGGTCACTTAATTTACTGCTACCATAAGCGTACCCATTTGATGAACGAGGTATGTATGTGCATACACATGTGTAAATTGTGTAGGCTATGATTCTCCACTGCCTTAAACTTGCTGATTATCTCCCCTTACAGACGCTCAAGTCATACACTATCTTACATTTATCTCATGGCCTCGTCCAAAAATTATTTGTCACAATTCTATAGAGTACATGTATGTGTAAACATGAGGATTACATGTATATTGTCGCAAAACAGGCGCGTCCCTGAGGCATTTTATGCAGTACGCACTATTTAGGGGGTCTGGGAGTATCGCCCCCGACCCCCTGTATGGGGCCAGGGGTGAAGCCCTGTGGCGGAAAATGGTTTTTAGGACATTTCAAAGGGCTAAAATGAGTCCTCAAGACACGCATCTAAACACTATTAGTTGAATTATTCTTCAAAAAAATCAAATTAAATACTGTTAAACCTGTCTTACGCGGACACAGAAAAAGAAGACATAAAATTGTTTTTCAAGACCGACTATCCCTTAATGTAGGCAAAAGTATTGCAGGATACTCCGAGGGGAGCATTCTGCAACTCTTTTGACCTTCATTAAGCTACCTGCTGTCATGAAGATCGTTTTTGTCTATTTTGAGTGGTCGCTTAAGACAGGTTTTGCTGTTACTGAAAACCCTATACCTGCAGCGTCAAGTTGTACACACATGCGCAAACTAGAATGTTTTATCATTTCGTGTCGCAGTTCCGTCGTTACTGCTGTCGATAAGGCAGCATACTGTCCGGTGTCGCCGATCCTTGCTTTATTAACCGTCTAACATGTAACCACCCATTATCTCTATCATAGCTCCTAATTGCATGCAACGCACCTAATTGAGTCAGGACAGAACACAATTTTCAACTTGGCATTTTCGCCTGATGACGACTCAGAGCCGCCTGCCATTTCATGTACGCACATGCTGATCCGTCCTAGCTGTCCATATAGCATGTAGGAATCAGTTGAAACTTCGCTACATATAGAGGGCCTAACGCATACTCTGATCAGACTGCGCGGATTCGCTGGCTGATGGGCGCCCATACACAGGTGTAATTTCTGAGTTTTCACTGGGCGCACCTACCAAAATGTTAGTATGACCAGGAAATGCCACAATCACACAGCAGACGAAACCACGGCACAATATTATACATTGTGAGTCTTCGTTGGGCGTAACAAATGGTTTTGAGGGGTGCGCCTCCCAAGTTGTATCTGTTGCTGTGCCCGAGCTCTAGAAAAAAAAACGAAAACGAAAACAAATCGAGAAATCAGAGAAAGTATAAACTCGATGAATCGAACTCCGATTGTAAAAAGTACCTACTAGTTTGATTTATATTCGAGGCACAAATGTAGGCGTACACTCGCGTTAGACGTAAAAGTATAATGTATGCTTTTTTTGCATAGGTTTGGATATGTGTACTCAGTTTTCCGCGTATAAAATACAGTTTATAGACCTTTCACATACTTGTTAAGAATTTTATTTTCAAAATTTTTTGCCAGCTCATCTTTTAAAGTGACATGATAAAGTATACCTTGGTCTCCATTACAAAATTATATAGAAGGTTCAATCTTCTCATATGACAGATAAAAGAGAGAAGACAATTTTGATCTTGCTACTTTTATTTTGCAGACCAAAATGCTATTTTTGCGGGAAACGTGGTCAGCGATTTTCAAACTCAGCTTCATCGAGAAGGACTAGACCAGCCTTTAATTTTACCTCCCTCTTCATATTAATAAATTTATTTACTATTCCGTTAGAAGCGACATACTTAATAAATACACTTAACAAAAAATGACAACCGTCCGCTTATACATGTATTTTATTGATTTTATGTAGAGCCATGCAATATTTTAAAATTCCATTTGCAGCTCTTAATATGGCAGTTTCTCACTATCAGTTACCACAAAAACCTAACTGCATAATCAAGAAAATTAAATAGAGCTTTGGCGAATACAGGTACTCCCATTTCAAATTTGCATTGGGTTGTGGCGTAGATTTTAAAGGTTCGGTCAAAATCGCCGAATACCATTCGGGAAGAGTACTGCATTGACTGTGATAAATGTCATAAATAGTAAGTGAGTATGGTCAGCAAATACCACAACCACAGACTGCAGACACACGCGTGGCATCACGACTGGAAGAGCCACTAAAAACACGAGACACCAGGATGACAAAGTAAACAAAGCAACCAGCTCTCTCTTCCCCATCAAGATGATTGCAACACTAAACTCCAGCTGTTAAGTTTTTAGACTTATTTTTCCGCAATAACTCTTTTGTCTTCAATTTTAGCAAAATGTGTTCGCGATGAAAAGTATTCAGGAACATCTCCGCCAACTTCTCCAAATGGTTCCAACATCCTAGATACTGCAGGTTCCTCTGTGCTTAGATGCACTCTTTGAATATTTTATACAAAGCGCAAATAAACGAAGTCCAAGATGTCAGTTAAAAATGTACATTGAACCGCCCTAATTCAATTACTAAAGCGATGGATGGCTTGTTCAAATATAATAGAAATCGCGCCTGATTCGCTCGTGCGTTAAACTAGTAGGGTCATCTCAAAACCGTTCATTTCATAGCACGTGCAAAAGAGAAAAAATGGACGCCATGCGATAATCAAGCCTTTGTTCCTACGAATGAGCCTGCTTTAAGTTGATTCTGCATATGCACGGTAAATTCTGAGTATGTTAACGGCAGTTTTATGTTATGCACAACCTTTGAAGAACGGGATATGCACCGCTTCCCAATATCTTTTGAAACTACCCCTTTCTGTCACGCATATACGAATTATACATGTCATTAAAAGACTTAGAAATTTAGGACGAATTCAATTTATTGCAAAATCTTCATCTATATACACAATAATCTGTTTGCGCCACAAGCACCAGACCTTTTGGAGAAGTTGGCGGAAATTCTCCTCTACAACTTTCATCGCGAACTCATTTTGCTAAAATTGAAGACAAAAAAGTTATTGCAAAAAATTAAGTCTAAAAACTTAACAGCTGGAATTTTTTTTTTTAGTAACGAAACAATTACAGTATCCCACAATGGGAGCACCAATCAACAAAGAATCAACAACAACAGGAACACCACCTTAGAAAGGACAGCAGTCTAAGCTACTGGGGGCTTAAATGCAGTTGACTGATACCAAATCTTCGCCCTAGATTCTGCTGTTGTTGAGGCACAAAAATGTTGAGCTCGCAATGTTATTATCATAGAGAAACGATCTAATCAAACATATTGTTTGAGATTTGGAAGAAAATGGACGGTTAGCATTTTGTTGAGTGTAGTTAATATAGCTGAGCAGCTATTTGTTGTTTGCATTTCGTAAACTATCTGTGGCATTGACCAATACAGCCACTGATTTGGCAACAGAGTGTATGCATAAATCATTTGCGAAGGTTGTTGTGACCATCCACTTAATATTATGAAAAAATAGTGGCTTTTATAGTAGACGCGGTGTATTCACGTTATATAACTTTATACATAGTCAACATAACTGAACAGAATGCATTTTTATAGCGTTTTTATCATTTCGTAAACTATCTGGGGCATTAACAAATACCGCCACTGATTTGGCAACAGAGTGTATGCATAAATCATTAGTAGATTTAGATAATGTAATAGGATTGATATGTACATTAAGTATTCATGTGTCAGTAAGCTTCGATAATTTTAATTAATATGATTTAATCTTAATCCGGTGACCTCTTAAAACTATTCAATTTCTTTTATTTGCAGATATTTACACCTACAGTGTACGAGTTACGGGCTACAGTATGAGGTTTCGCTTGATTGAGTCATACCATTAAAAGTTGTGTCACCCAAATACTCTATTGGATAAATTCACACGGAAAGACTTTATGGATGAGGGATTTCAAACTACACAAGGCAATATTCATTGATTAGACCTCAGCTTGACTTTCGATAAACATAAAAGATTATACATTTCATTTTACGCATAGCAAAGTTTATATAATATATTTCATTTTTCGAATTGAAACACAAATTGAATTTGATATATCCTGTTGTTGTATATAGATTTGGAGTTATATTTGGGAAGCATAAAGTGCCATATTATACCGCAAACGTCTTAGTGATGGAACAAAGGAAACAGCTATAACGCGTATGGATATAGAACACACCCTTGACTTGTATAACAGTGACTGTGTTTTATAGTAGATATATACTGGATAGCATGTAAAGAGGATATACAGCATCTATGCTTTGTGATGAACGGTGAAGTAAAGCGTACAGCAAATATTTTGCTATGGGGATGTATGTTTCTTGCTTTGAGAGTATCTGTATGCGCACCAACCAACGCCAAAGATGGCAATTCTACCATTGTGCCTTTAAATAAAACGGAGACGCTAACTACGTTGGATTCCGTGAAAACGTATATACATGTGGAGATTATTCCCACAAGCTCAATTGATACTCTCAATGATACAAGTGAATTCGGAAATGTTACAAGTAGTACCACGGATATAAACAATGAGCAAGGAAGCCCTGAATCAAGATTAAATCTAGCAGTCATCCCAGTGGTTGGTGTTTTCATTTTCATGACTGTTCTGTGTTTAAAGTGTTGTTCCTGGTTCCGCAATTACACAAGGGGCAATGTAAAAGAATCTGGCGGAATATATGATATAGTTCAACAAGGGGATGATGATTTTGATCCTATAGAGATGAAATCAGATTCAGCATCAACAATTTACTATGACACTGTTTCATCATTTTGCTCTTTTCTTCGGAGAAATGATTATGAGACATCAGTCACGTCCTACAAGGCGCTTAAATTGAACCAATTAAATCAAATCTATAATCCCAGCAACAAGGCTATGCGCGATTTTAGAAAGAAAATGATTGAGCATGACACAGCGTATAGAGAATTTACAAACATAGACTGTATAGCTATGACTGATTCAAGCAGTGAACAAAAGTGGGGTACAGAAGGGAGTGCTCCTAAACAAGGCCATAATGAGGTTAACAGTCCATTATCAAATTCACCTAAACGCCGCCGCACACGAACACCCTCAGGGTCAAGTGACGTTAGCGCTGACACAGAGCAGTCACTATTATCAGACACAGACAGAGATACACCTAAAAGGCAAAGATTTAAAGTATCGTTTGTAACAGAAGACAATGAAATCGCACGAAACAATAAACAGCAAAAAGATAAAAATGTGATAAAATCAATTATCACAAGAACAAAATGTGTAAATGCAACTACTGCTACTATCACCGATGCCTACAGACCTAGAGCGTTCAGTCTTATGACGACCAAAGGTAATAGTGACTTATCACAGAGCCAGTGTAGTAATGCAAGCAGAATGTCTTCCAAAATAGTATGCAAAGCTGATGTTGAAAGAGACCTCATTGGTAATAAAACAGCAAGAAAAAATGATTCAGCTACACAAAATGATAATGCTTTCTCAGGTAACACAGCAAAGATATATTACTGTACCACAGGTGACAAAAAAGTGTTTCTTGCCCGTCGGGTATCATATAAACCGGCGCACATGCTAAGTGAAAATTCTGAAGAACAAAATGAATCCGATATCACAACATTTCCACAAACCAGGGACTATGGTACACAAACAGATAAATCATACCGGTTAGCCATGAGAAAAGGTAGGAAACGCTATTCAAGCGAGGTATGTGACGATAATATTATACCACCTACCATAAGTGAGCTTGCGGAAATGTGTTCTTGTAAAATTGGAAATTGCAAGGACACTACATCGGTTGATACTGACTGCACGTGTGATAACTTGCTTGACGATCTCTCGTGTGATGATGTTTTCGTAACCACGGATCCCGTTGTTGATAGGTTAGAGGTTAGAACCGTCTGTGATAAAACACCAGCAGTGAAAGAAACACTTGAGCAATATAGTGACAACAGATTGACCAACCATGAATGGGACGAACCAGTTCACAAAGGGAATGTCGTGGAGACAATGTATGAGGTACACAACGAAACAGCTGATATAGAAAAGCAACAGAACGCCATGAACAGCGACATAAAATGTAACTTACTTTCACCAAATACAGAAAACCCAAACAAACTCTCACTATCCTCAAATAACATACTGAGACGAGACATTAGCAATGAGAGTAGCTTACTTCAAAAATACTGTTCTCAATGTAATAATTTCAACAAAAGTGTTCCAAACTTGTGCTATACTTACCAAAAACTTTCATCATATTCCGATAATGAATCTTTGATTGATTCGAATAGAAAAGCAACAAACAATTGCAAAACATGTTCCACAGTTTCTGATGCACAATTGATAAGAAACAGTCGAACTAAATTGCTCGATAAGGGGTTTGATAACCCACTACAAGCACGTGCCTTAAACCCTTTAAGACGAGATTCATCTATAGTCAGTGATGACCTGTCGATCAGCAGTTCTTCTCTCTCTAGTAGTGGATATGTAGAAATTTCCTCAGATGTCAGCAGTTCGTGATATTATTTATAGGTCCAGAGAAGGATAGTTTGTGCACCAAAAATTGCATTTATTTCCTTACCCACCAGTTAAAACATGTGTCTCATTGAGTCGGTTCTTTTGAGTACCCACAACATATGTTTTGGTTGAGAAATAAGAAAATAATTTTACAGTACACACTCATCTGGAGGTCTTTGCCCGGAATTAATCTGTCTCCTCAAAGTTAAGCAACACTTAAGTTAAGTATTGATATTTCAACATGCTATATTAAATCCTGGTTCGATGTGGTATTTCTGGTCAAAGATATCATTGTGATCTTCAGAAAAATTAAAACTTTTTGGATTCTAATCAGTTTTAAACGTTATTTTTCGCATCCTGAAAAATCAATAAGTAATTTAAGTCTTCCTCAACACTAAGGAGGCATTGTCATTCCAAGCCCTGGTGTTTATTCATGTACAGCGTCCGAACGGAAGCATCCGACTCATCTATTTTCATATACATTCTAATATCAATTCATAGTTAAAGATAAACACAATTGTTGGGCGTAAAATGGATATAATTTCGTTATCTAGCAGTTCGAACAGGTGTTTTGGGGTGCTAAAAAGACCCGTCTTATCGAGACGGTTCGTTTCAGTATCCTCAGCATATAATTTAATTGAGATATAAAGAAATGATTTTTAATTTCGAACTTTTATTGAGGGGCCAGGTGGTATACTTATGCATAGCATAACGAAGAAACTGGACCCGAACTCACAATGCCCCCTTAAAGTTAAGGCCAGCCTTTGTAAAGTTTTGATGTTTTAGGACTGATTGCGGATATATATATATATATATATATATATATATATATATATATATATATATATATATATATATATATATATATATATATATATATATATATATATATATATATTAAACTTTTAAAATATCATGTTATAATATATAATATCAACACTTAACAAAGGTCGTCTTTAACTTTAAGAAGGCATTGCGATTTTGGGCCCAGTTCACATAAATCAGGGTTTGATAAGCATAAGACAGTTGTATGAAACTTGTAAACTGAGATTTGATAGAATCCTGAAAATAATAAGAGCATAAAAATAGAGAGGATATCTTTAAAATAAATACAATTATACATATGTCACGTACTTGTTCCTAAAACTGCTTGATATTATGTACATATGAAAAATAGTGAGTATGATCAGGAAATACCAGAAACTGCAGACAAACCGTGGCACCGCGAAGAAGAGCCTCACAATAGAGACACCAGGAAGACAAACTAAGCAAAGCAACCAGCCCTCTCTACTCCATCACGATGATTGTAAAACTAGAATCGACACAAATAAAGTATGCACAACAAAACCACAATGGGAGTAACATTTAACAATCATTCAACGCCAGCAGAACACCGCCTTCAAACGGACAGCAGCCAAAGCCACTGGGGGAGCATAAATGCACTTCACTGGTATTTTTTCGCCCTAGATTCTGCTGATGTTGAAACACAAACATGTTAAGCCCGCATGGAGGCCTCCTAACTATTGTAATGTATCATCATAGAGAATCAATCTAATCAAATCAACACACTATAATGAAACAAAGAATATGGCTCACGACTAACAGATAATCAGGGTTAAAGAAAACCTCAAGCTGAGCCACAATGGGCCCAGAAGTATAAGCATTGGGGAAATGCCTAACATGTGAAAGTAGTTGCGTATTGACATTGGTATAGCTTTGCAGAACGTAAGCCAAATAATGTTCTTGAGAGCATGCCACTTTTTCAGGTTAAAAGCAACGTGTAAGATCGGACATGAAAGGCATCCTTTAGTTAATTATTTAATGCAAAACGATGGGTTTTAAGATGAATTGAGTTGGGTATAGCTAAACAGCGAACGCGCACTTTCAAGCGGTAATTGGACATCTCGGCCCGAAACAACTTCGAGAGTGTTAGCCAGGCTACTAAAAAGGTTAATTTCGCGACAGAAGCGTTTCTATATGACAAACTTTTCACCCTATGCTTAAATATATTTCCCTGTACAATGCCATGGTAAATTACAG
The DNA here is from genome assembly GCA_964019695.1 of Loripinus fragilis. NCBI lineage: Eukaryota > Metazoa > Mollusca > Bivalvia > Lucinida > Lucinidae > Loripinus > Loripinus fragilis. Next base: position 7,706,543 of record OZ026525.1, read on the forward strand.
GTTTGGTGCCTAAAGATGTTTATTTCTGCGATTTATAACTGTTCACAAAGTATAAATAAGGACAGCATGTCAGTTAATCATTTATAAAACTATTGGTTCTAATGTGTCACTTTTTTGTTCTTTTCTCTTCTGTTGCATTTCTTAGCCATATGGGGGACATCAAACTGGTACTTTGGTACATGTTTATGCACCGTTTTGCAAATATCTGCTACATATGGTTCCCAGTCTGCAAATAATCAATTCTTGAAAATACAGATAACCAGAATCCCCTTTCAAATATGAATTTTTAAAAACCAATAATTGAAGAGGATTCTACTTACAGGGGTTTCAAATATTTACAAATTTTATGCTGAAAACCGAAGGATAATGCAAATATTGTGATAACTGATTGCTAAAACGGTAAGCCGAAACATTGTGAAATAACGAGTAGGTGAAATTTGGTTTATACGTGTACAACGCGAGTAGAGGTGTGTTTTTTGACGTGAATCATTTTTGCTAAATTTTGCAACAAGTTTGCACTTGTATGACATATCGGAGAATCGCGATCAAGCAATTTAAACAATGTGGTTCCATTGTTGTGGGAATTTCAGCACTTTGTTCAGCTGTACCGGGAAGGACACATCTCATAGTGGCACAAACATATACTGTGTACAAATGTACATGTACGTAAATCTTAGTATATGCAGCAAGTAAAAGTTCGGTAATATAGATTGTGTGAAAACAGAACAGTGACATATCAGTTGCCCTGACGATGGTACAATCCTCATTGACATTTTATATTCAATGGAATGGCTAATAGCGTTATATTACGTAGGATCGTCGTCATATGAAACTTCAGAGTAACCGAGAATTGTTGGAGTAGCGAATGACATCAGGAGGAGCAGCATAACAGTTTGGTCCCCGTCGCGAAAAAAAACAACAACTGTCTTCTGAGTTAGTGACAGGGTTATGATCGAATCAGCCTACCCAGCGACAGAATCTAGCTATAATAGTGAAAGTGTGAAGCCAGCTTAACTATAAATATAATTCTAGTTAAGCAACAAATTTCAGCATAAATTTGTAATTGTTTTCTTACCCATTAATTTAAGATATGTTTTGGGTACTCAAAAGAACCGTCTCTGTGAGACGGTTCTTTTGATTTCCCACAACGTATGTTTTGGTTCAAAAATAAGAAAAATAGTTTTCAAATTACGCCCTCTTATCTGGAGGCCTGCTGAGTGAGTATAACAATGTGTAGTGATAAAAACAAAGGCGCTGAGCACATTGCGCAGATGCGCAGGCTGGTCTGCGTCTTTGTTTTTCGCAGTGAATCGCGTCGAGAACAATATAATACCTGTATACATACTGATAAACTGCGTCATGAGAAAAGGGGTACAATGTACGTGCATTAAGGGGCTCATTAGGCCCCACTCTAGAGCCAACCACGGAAAATTGCTTTTCACCAAATTCTTTTAATTGACTTATTAGGATAATAACTCAGTGTAAAATTTCGACTTTTATTTAAAATTTACCGTTGATATGGTAACAAAAATGGCCGACAAAATAGGCCTAAATAGAGAGATTGCCATTTTTGACCAAATTTAAGACTTTCGGATACCGGTTTGTTAAATAAAAATAGATATCAGCACAGCCAAATACCAAAAAAATCCTTTTAATAGGTTTTGTGCCGTGGTAATTCACATCTTCTGTTAAAATATCTTTTTGGTATTTGCTTGTGCTCTATGTTAATTTCTCTGTCGAATCTCTCAAATTTGCTCCAAATGGTCAATTTCCTCTTTTCAGCCTATTTTGGCGGCTATGTTTGTTATCATAGCAACGGTAAAAGTCAAAGTGATGTGAGACTTTTACACTTTGGTTATTGTACTTATAAACAAATAAGAGCAAATGGTGAAAAACAATTTTATATTTGAGCCTCATCGGGGGCCAAAAAGTGCCTTAATGCATGTAGCTCTTTATTGACCTGTTTTTGGTTTTTAGAAATCCTGTAACAATTCAAACTGGCATACTCAGCTACAGAGACTAGTTTAAGTTTTCAAATTTAGGATTTGGCAAATAAGAGTATTAAATATAATTTCTAGCCAACGACAAAAAGAGCTGGTGCAGATGCACATGCTGATTTTCCCCTTAGCTTTCCCCGGCTATTTTAGCGGGAAATTAAATCTCTGGCACATCCACTGCACTGCAGGGACACTTCGTAGGTCAAATCCCGGCAATCAAGCCCCGCTTTGTCACCGGTACCCCGGCCCCAAGTGGCGGGGCATACAAATGACTGGTTCATAAAGCTCTCAGATGATTAATTTATCCTTTTAATAATTGCTAACATTTATGAGCAGGATTAATTATGCTCAGTTTAGCTGAGTACGAAAAATGTTTTACAAGGTTTCCTATATATGGCTCCTTATAAGCATAGAATTACGGTCACATTTTGCGCAGGCTAGTTTCGGAAATTACGAGAAGCTATTTTTCTGCCTGAAGCTGCTCACATGTTAAATACGTAATTTTCACGGTTCTTATTTATAGCGTCTGTCACACCATGACTAGGGATTTAATAAAACTGATCATTGATAAAGAGTAATCCATAGCCTTTTATTGCTCACGTGAAAAACATATTCTTTTGTTTCCTTCATACAGTGTGACGCATAAGATCATTTAAAATGCATTGCATGTTTTGCAAAATTTCTTTCCAAATTGCTTAATAGGTTCTACAGCTGACACCAGTCTGATCAAAGCATTCGAGCCGTGACATGAGATTTCCAGCAATGTGGTATTTTGACAAGTGTAGACTCAGACGAGCCAGTGCTGCCTCCTTTAAGCTTTGACACTCCTAATGATGTTCGGTCCGTAGCTTAACAATCATAGAATACTCAAGCGACTGGCAAAGGCTCTGATTAGACTGCGTGTATGCACAGGCTTATCTGAGGCTTTGCTGGTCGCACATACCACATTGTTGGAAATCTCATGTCGCGGCTTATTTATAAATTTTCTCAACAAATTATATTGATTATCAGGGTGTCTCAAAAAGTGGACTTTTATTCAAATTGCTATAATTTGGGTATAAGGTATTGAAACATTCTAATTTTTGTGCGGCTCACCAGATGGCACTTTAACAGGAAGTGATTTCATGATAATGTCATAATGCAATCATGACATCATTTCCTGTCATCTGTTCTTTACCTGTTGTTAAAATGGCTTCCAGTGAAAATTCCTTAGTGTCAGAGCATTCTTAGGCTTACATTTTAAGGAAACAATGATCTATAATGCCTCCGATAATGAAAAATCTAAATAAATCAAAGAACTTGGTAATGAATTGGTATACTTGTGATGCAACAGGAGAATTTAGCCGAAGAAAGGGCAGTGATAGGCCATCCAAGCTATCGTCTTAAATCCTAAAGGCAATGTGAATTTTAAAGTACAAAAGAGGCTTATCTATATGAAAATAAGCAGGCAACTAAAGGGGAAAGGAGAGCACATTAGAATAGACAGTGTTCATAGGTATCTAAACAAACCCTGGGATTGAAGGCCTTTAAAAGAAAAAAGTGAGCCACCTTTAACAAAATAACAACGCAAACGCTTAAAATTTGCAAAATACCATAAGCGTTTGTCTCCAGAGATCCAGTACCACCACGAATAAACCATTTAATCACCCAGTTCTTCGATTTGGTCATAATTTTCATTATCTGAGGCACTTTAAATCATTGTTTTCTTAAAATGTAAGCATGAAAACGCTCGGACACTAAGGACAGCCGTTTTAACAACAGCAAAAATGCAGACGACAGGAAATGATGTTATGGTCAAATTATGATGTCACCATGTTGTCACTTCTTGTTAAAGCGCTATCCCGCGGTAAAATTTTGCTCATTTTTATCTTAGATGTACTAAGTATAAAACCTTGACAAGCTTACTCATGGCTCTAGGTTATAAAATGTTTTTCTTACTTAAATGAGCATGAAATTATTCCAGCTCATAAATGTTAAAATGCCATCACTTGTTGGCATTTTAACATTTATAATCAGGATAAATACAACATTTGAGAGTTTAAAAGCAATGAAAAGTAGTTTTCAGCATTATAGGTTATAGGAACAGTTCATCTCTCATACTTAGTTAAGTTGAACATGAAAAAAGTTTTATAAGCTCGGGGGTTGGTTTAATATTTTGTATATTTCACATTAGTTGGCCATCCAGAGCCTGAAAAAAATTGCTGGCATTTTTGAGTACATTTTGGCATCCATGCCAAATAGGGGTGATATAGGATAGGGGTGGATGCCAAGTCTGGAAATGCCCCAAAGTCCCAGAATTAGGTCAAAGGTCAACTGAGTGCAAATTCTTGTATATACGTCAGATTTTAGCGTTTTTATCAATTAGCTATCCAAAATTATGATTAAAAGTATTTGGATACAGCCATGCTATATAAACAAACAGCATCATCAAGGCATGATGTATGTTTGGATCAAAGGTCATTTAAGTGCAAAATCGGTGAAAATTGTAGCAATATTTTATTTATATAGGGGCAAAATTCAAATTTTGAGTTCCCTTCTACCCTAATGGAAGAATTTTTTATTGCTATCCTGCTAGGTGTGTGTCTATCATGTTTGGAAAGCAATGATTTACTAAGTTTCTGGCGGTCAAATATTCATAATAGACATGTAAAGTACGTTACTGTATAAAATCAATTAAAATGTAATACAACTAAAAATAACCATTTCATTTTAAAGAAATAATTTATTTTGCTTAATGCTATGTATGAATATGTCATTTTATGCAATTATCTATCTTTTTAAACATAAGATTGGTTAAGTTGTTACTTACATTACATTTTACCATCTGAAATGAGTCATTTCTCAAAGGTATATGTTCCTAGCTACAGCTTTCATGAAGGACTTGGCCATGATCTCATGCTTATAGGACTAAAATATTTTTTTTCTCATTTCACACATTTGTTGTGTTTGTTCTTATCTATGAGTAATTGTAAAACACTTTTAACAAGGCCACTACCTGCTAATTGCATATACTTAGCATAGCTTTATGAAAACACAAAGACCAAGCCTCCTTTCATAAAATATCAGGCGTGTTGAAACTATGATAGAATATGGTAAATACCATATACTGGAAGGAATATATCCTCACATTGGTCTTCAAATCGGCCTGTTAGCAGATGGTAACATACATAACAGAAAGCTAATATACAGGTACATTTCTAATAATGACGATCCAGTGAAAACATTGTTAACTTTTGGTGGGGTATATCATGGAAATAGCCCTGACATTAAGGTTAATCCTCCATATAACTTTAACATTTAATTGTAGGGGTGTCCTTTCATTTGCACATATTAATGAAATGATGTTGATTCAAAAGCAGCCTTTCTTTGAAATCAGACTGCTTGTGTAAACGTATTCATCCATATATAGAAGCAGTATAGATATGATATTTAAGGTAACCTCTAATTTTAAGATACCATTAAATATATATATCTATGCCTTTCACAGCGCAACTTTTTATACATTGTTATTGTTTCAGTGTCAATAAAATCAATTCTAAGTATCATTATTAAACTTATTTTGCTCATTTTTTTTTGCAATGATGATAGAGATTTAATGCTATGAGGTTCTTGGCGTGTTTTTCTTTATGTTATTCTGTTTAACTTTAAAATACCAAATTGAATGCAAGTTTTATTCCAAATTAAATTTCCCCCAAACAGATGTCTGGTGACTTCTTGGGAACACAGTCATTCACCATATTGGAGCATCTGATGATTTGATTGTGTCCATAGTTTTCCATCAGTTTGGGGTCATTTCTTAGTATTTAGAGTAAATGTGTCCTGAAATGGTTATCTAATATGTACATTTACTAGCATGATCAATTGGTTCAACATCTCCGATTTGCTTGATGTAGAAAAAGATCCTAAGGTAGTTAACTCGCCTGTTCTAGTGTAGAATCTATCTGTTAAGCATGACAATTTGCTAAAACCGGGATTGATTGCATATAGGGTAGGTGACTTACATTAATGTATACATCTACTGCTCGTAGAAACAAGTGCAATATATCAGATTGGACAGCACTTGTAACTGGTAACATACTCGAAATTTGTCGTTTTAATATGGCATTACTCTTGAAATAAAACTGAACTACTTTCCTTTCACTATATGCAAGACAGTCCTCAAACAGTGTTAGCCTTTACAAATATCTGCAAGGATATAGGTCCAAGAAAGAGCAAGTTTATGCTTAAAATGCTTTCTACAAGTTGTTGTCAGCAATGTTGTTCACTTTTTCGATGGTTTTGAATATATTTAAGACTATCACATTAAGCCTGATTTAGTAAACCTTTTAAAACCAACAAACAGACAATAACTCACTTTTCATAGTACATATATAAAACATGTACTAGGGTTACAAATAGCTCAACAAAATCGAATAGTGCATAAACAAAACTAAAAACAAACTACCTTGTGAATAAGAAAAGCAAAGAAATCAGCTGCGTGTTACACTACTTTTTCAACATTCAGTTTAATCTGTGAGTTTCAGAGATGCAAACCATACTAGTGAATTTTAGGAGTCATGTTTTTGTTTTATGTTTCAGAATAAAACAGTCAACTGATCTTTAAAATAAAGAATCACTAACGTTTGAATGATTTGTTGTTTATGTTACCATGGAATATGTTCAGATGTTTTACACGACTGCTACATGGCTCAGTTAACCTTACCTCAACCAACCTTAGTCTAAGATAATTAACAAGCAGAATAGTTTCTATCAGATTTGCTGCAGGATATAATTAGATAATCATCATTACTGTTTGATATGAAATCAAGTTCAACAAAACATAGAAGATTTTAATGGGGACAGATGATAAATTAATTTTATAATATAATTGTCAACAGTGAAAAGTGAAAATTAAAATAATTCAGCATACAAGGAAATTCTTTAATACTAGATCTATGTGACATCCTATATTTGGACATAAACCATGCTGGTTCTGTACTACGAAAGCTTTGGTTGTTGTTATATTTGCAATCTTCAAAAACCTATACCTGCTCTAGAAGACACTCAGCACTACCCCTGCCTTCATTCCTGCCTTTCCACTAGATGTATGAAATATTGCTATGCTTTTTAAGTTTATTGATATTAAGTCAATATTTAAATCATGATGTAGATTGCATGTTTATCGTTATGTACCATTGGTAAAAATTTGAAAACTGCAATATGAATGTAAAAGAACCAAGCAAATTGCAAAACGTAATTAAGTAAGACCAGGAAATGCCACATTCACATATTGCAGACCAACCCATGGCACTCTTTTAAGATAAGTCTTCTATAGAATAAAATGTGTGTAGTATATGTAAGCGAATTGGAGAGAGTAGACCCAAATTTTATAAAAGCCTAACAACAATTTACTACCTTTATCCATTTATGTAAGGCACCTTTCGTTACCTACGTTACCTCAATAATATATGTGCAGCAATTTAAGATCCATTATTGTTAATATAGGTTTATTTCGATTTCATTATGAAAGATATTTTGCCAATTCCAATGCAAGGTAAATAGAAAAATGAATCTGTTAGCAGCTATGCATTACATGCTGGAGCCGGTACAATTATATACTAACTAGCATATTTGAATATTTACTTGATTTCACTTCATTGCAAGTTAAAAGTTATAAACAACTTCAAATATATGAAAATGAACATTTTCAATTAGAATATAGATCAACATCATGTATATTTCAGGTCAGGTATCTATCATGGTTTATTCTAATACATGTAATTTGTAAAGTCATTATCTGCAATTTAGTATAAAATGTAACATAAGTATCGCTAACGAGCAGAAATACATATCACAGATGTATGCAATTGATTTTTATGTCTAGTTTAAACATTTAATGCTTAAACTGGTTCACTAATACCATTAAAATAAATCAACATTAGCCTTGTTTTGTGTGTACTGTTATTTTCAATGTCAGTAGGGTAACGTTGATTACAGGTGATTTTTAGAAAAATGACAACAGAAAAGTTATTAAATTATGAGTTTCTAAGGCCCCAAGACACGTCCCAAACTGAATATAGTTTTACTTTCTGAGAGGGGCGGCAAACTCTCAAAGTAGCCCATATATCTCAGTTTAGCCCAAATGAGGGAGAATTTCCGTCATAATTGCACAAAACTTACGATGTTTGTCTTGTAAAATCCATAAAAGGATGCTTCCAAAGGGGTTCCTTTAATAATAAACATGTTAAATTAAGCCTTCTGAAGGACTTCTACCCTTTTTTAGAGTTTAAAAACATCTTGTTGTTGGACCAGAGAAAAAAGAAACAGAGTTTGTAAAAATGCTCCAATTATTGCACTTGATGACCTTTGACCCCATTTTAAAGTCGACATATGAACATTTAGATACAAAAAACATTTTCACAATGTTTTTAAGTTTTAAGACTTATAACTATAAGCATGCAAAATTTGGCTTGAAATGAAATATGTTTACATATAAAAATATAAAGTTGTTTTACAGTAGTACATATTTTCTCATTTTTGCACTCAATGACCTTTGACCTAATTTCTGGCCTTCATATGCAAATTCAGACTTGGCATCCACCCCTAAGGCTTTGTACACATGCTAAATATTATATTAAAAGTAGTCTACCAAATGTACTCAAAAATGCCAACAAAACCAAAAATATGCATCTTTTTTCAAATTGGATTGCCAACTACATGGCTGTATATAGAGATTTATATAAAAACAAACCAGGCAATACATTGTAGGAAAATAGATAAACAGTCACTGTGTATCATTTTGGCAAAGTCTGAAGGCACACTTTCTACTATGATATGTGAATAATTCCCGGATCCAGAAAATTTTGTCAGAGGGGTTTCAACTCTGAAAACGTTTTTTTATGGTTGAATTTTTAGTTGATGAGGGGAGAGAGGATCCAAATAGCACTAAAAGCGGACCATCATCGGCTCACCAGCGAAACGCCATTTAAATGGCGTTTCACTGACATGCCGATGATGGCCCAACTTTGAATGCTTGCTTGGTAGCTTTTCAATTTTTCAGGGGATCCGGACAAGTAATGCTTAGAAACTCTATATTTTTGTAAATTTTCACTGGAGGTCCGGACCTCATGCCCCCCACCCTTTCTGAATCCGCGGATGTGAAGTGACGATTCCCGCATATTATCACTGCATTTACCATTTTCAGACCAATGAAACTTTCCGTAGAACTACAGACAATAACGTAGGGATGGTTCATTGTATATTCTGAGGAGTCAGAGATTTTTACAAAACTTATAATATTTTATTCCATGAAAATCATGTCTGTCTTAGCAAACAGCGGAGGTTCTGATGATATTCCACAGTATCTATTTAAGGTCTTTTAGTCTACAAATAGTTTAAACGAGATTAGATAAACCAAACGTTATTCCTGTTACTTCTAGAAACGTAAGCGTATAGATCTTGGTGATTGCCTTAAGAGTCTTTCAGGGCAATGTCATCGTCATTCCCCGAGCTGACGTCATAGCGTGTCTACTTCATGTCAAGTTCAATAATACAGACAAGCTCTTGAGATTTTACACTTACCGCATATGCGTAAAGCCATGCGATCCTAGCTTCAATGTACATAATGGGACTAGAAGTCTGAGAGAACATATCTTAAGGGATACTGACCGAATATGGCTCAAACCGGCCTTCTCAGCTACAGAGGCCAGACAGAATATAAAAAAGTGCTGAAGGAAGTTTGATTACTATACGTTCTAAATTGCGAAAAGTAAGGGCGCTGATCAGACTGCACGTATGTGCCTTTCTTGTTTGCGTAGTGGTTTATGTTGAGAAACTGCAAACTCCGGTTGCAAAAGGAAAGGGAAAAAACATACTATTAGTACAAATTAAACGCACCATGATGATATGACTAGTAAATGTTAAAATCATATATCATAGATTGAGGGAAGAATGAGCATAGCCTAGTGGTCAAAATAAACACACAATATGATTTAACTGGTTTATGCTACAACAATATATAGGAGGCAAAGTGGCTCAGTGGTAGAGGGCTTGACTCGAGATCGATGGGCTGCGGCTTCGAGCCTCACCTTCGTCACTGTGCTGTGTCCTTGAGCAAGACACATTTATTCTTGCTTAGTTCTGGTTCAACCACGGAAGGCCCGTCCTGATATAACTGAAAAATTGTTGACTGGGACTTAAATAATAAAATGAAACAAATAAAACAACAATATATCATATGCTGCTTGAGGTAGCAATTTGAAAGGGTTAGTTAACATAACCCAGTACAAAACAATTAGCACACACTACGATATAAGTAGTAAATGCCACAGTCAGCTTAGCTAAGTAAAAGATGATATACATTGTCAATGCCACAATCATATACCATGGCTTGCTTCAGGTTGCAAAACGAAATCAATAAATTAACGTAGATCAATGAACAAATTAAACACAGCATGATGGTGCTCTGGTAAATGCAACAACCATATATCCACACTGGTTTATGTAAAAGCACTGTCAGTTGCTACAAAGAGCTGGTTGTGGCAATTCTCCGCACTGGTGCTAGCGTAAAGGTAAAAAACTATACCAGTTGACTTAATGAATTATTTATAAGCTGGCATTTATCTAATTGTGATGACACCTGGCGCACAGACCATCGCATCGGTAACAATGCAGTATATGGCTCTGTCATGCAATTGGCAATTAAATTCATGGTTTGGATGGCAAATCCGGCAGGTGTTTTTTTCAAGTGTAACTGCCTGAATTGAGGGGAATATGCATGTCTAAGCACAGCCAGTATCATATGTACATATAATAACATAAAAAAAATGATTACCACTTTTTTTGGTAAACTAGCTAACGGTTTATTTGGGATTTTTTACAACGCACTAGGAGCATTTTTTGACGCATTGATACAACGCACTGATGCTTGCCTAGATGTGCCATGGTTGCTGGTGCAGCCTCACATACCATTCACTTTTCTTATACACGGTACACAAATCGCAATTTGAACCAGCACATGATATTTCAGTATTGTGACGAACACTCAGGCGAACTTGTGCAACCTGCGCAAATGTACAGACTCGCCAGAGCCATCTCCGCAAAGAAAAAAAATAGAGAGTAGTAATCCCTTTTGGATGTTATTTCATGGACTATGATAGCATAGCTGCAGCTGTGCTTAGACATGCAGAATTCCCTCATATTAGGCATTCACAATAGAAAAAAAAACACCTGTCACTGTCAAACTCCACAACTGTGTCAGATTTGCTGGTCAAACAATGAATTAAATCGCCGATTGCGTGGCAGAGGTATAAGTTGCAATGTTACTGACGGTTTGTGCGCCCAGTGTCATCAAAAGTAAAACAAATGCAAGCTTATAAAGAAATATTACAGTCAATAGTCATAGATTGTGTGGTTTACGTAACCTGATGAAGGCTTAATCGTGACTATATCATAGTCCCATGAAATAAATCATAAAGTCAACAGGTATAGAATTTTTTACCTTTTACGCCAGCACAAGTGCGGAAAATTGCCATTACCAGCTCGTTGTAGCAACCACTGGTGCTTTTACATTGACCAGTATGATATCATAGCTCGCCAAGTAAGAAAATTAAACACACGCGATGATATAGCTGGTAAATGCCACAATCATATATCATAGCTTGTTTCAGGTAGCAAACGAAAAAATATAAATAAACATAGCCTAGTGAACTAAATAAACACACAAGATGATATAATTGTACGACCCCAGTGGTCAAATTAATAACACAAGATGATATAACTAGTAAATGCTACAACCATATATCATAGCTTGCTTCAGGTAGCAAACAGAAATAATAAAATATAATAGCCAAGTGGTTAAATTAAAAACACAAGGTGATGTAACTAGTAAATGCAACAATCATATATCATAGCTTGCTTCAGATTGATAATGGAAATATTAAATTAACATAGCCCGGAGAAAAATTAAACACACAGGATGATATATAATCATATATTATAGCCTGCTCCAGGTAGATAAAGGAGAGAAATTATATACAAATTAAGCACAAGAATATATAACTGATAAATACCACAATCATATACCATAGCATGCTTCAGGTAGCATAAGGAAATAATAAATAAGCATAGACTAGTGAACACATTGAACATACCAGATGATATAACTGTTAAATGTCACGATCATGTAATATAGCTTGCTTCAGGTAGCAAAAGGAAATGATATATTAACATAGCCAAATCAACAAATTAAACACACAGAATGATATAAATAGCTTGCTTCAAGTAGCAAAACGAAAGGATAAAATACTATAGCCCAGTGAAGAAATTTAACACATTAAATGACATAACTATTAAATGTCACAAGCATTTACATAGCTTGCTCCATGCAACAAAGGAAAGGATTAATTAATATAGTGAAGAACTTTAACAAACAAGATCATATAACTAGTAAATACCACAATCGTATATTATAGCGTGATGTAGGTAGCATAGGAAATGGAAATTTAACATAGCCCAGTGAAGAAGTTACACGTACACGATCATATAACTGGAACACGCCACAATCATCTGCTATAGCTTGCTTCAGGTAGCAAAGGAAGGGTAAATTAACGTAGAACAATAAACAAAGGATCTTGGACAGTCTTAATGAAGGATTGCCCATAAAGAGGCCAAACAAAAGTATCAAAGAAATTTTTATCTTGAAATTGAAAGTAGGTTTAGCACTCGAATTATTCTTATAAATGGTATTCTCATTGGACGAGTACCAGTTGAAAATAAGAGTTGAAGATGCCATGGGTTTGTCTGCAGTTTGTCATTGTGGTATTTTTGGATCATACGCACTTAATATTTTTGAAAACTCTGCTTTTGCTTTTCAACATGTAGGAAATAGAAACAAAGTTTTACTGAAGTGCTTTCTGCCCTTTGACTAATTTAATCATTTTGTATATAGTTGAAGGTTTACATTACACACATCAAATAAAAGTGGCATGATTGGTCAGAGGGTCCGAGGGAGGAAGGCTGTCAGAATGCCAAAAACAATTTATTATAAAGCTCATTAGTCGCTTATTGTGTACAAGAATGTAGCTAAATGTCAATTTACAATAGCATGCATACATTATGTAGTTTTTAAACACCTCATTGAACCGGTCATTGAACTTGAAACAGAACAGGTATAATCTATGTGTAAGTTATTTACAGGTAATAGTCAAAAGCCATGGACATATACATATTTACAAGAAACAATGAAATCTTCTAAACCTGAATTTATGAAAACGCACCACTTTGAACATATTAAACACATATTAAACACACAAGATGGTATTGTAACTGTGGGCTAGCCAAGGGGGAATATGACACCAATTTCTCCCTCATGAGTTCTATCCTTTATCTAACATATACACAGGTATCTTATCACAGATTTTAAGAGTAGATGGAACGAATGGAGTAAATGGAGCTCATATGTCGACTTTAAATAAATGCATTGTACGACCACTTATAAGCTATGGTATCTTAACCATACATTCAACATGGTTTCCATCATAATGGTCCTATGGGAGCGCAGTGGCTCAGTGGTAGAATACTTGAATCGAGACCGAGGGGCCGTTGGTTCAAGCCTCACTGGCGTCACAGCGCTGTGGTCCTTGAGCAAGACACATTTATCCTAACTTAGTACTGGTTCAACCCAGGTAGACCCGTCAATATTTAACTGAATTATTATGATGGGACGTAAATAATCAAATTAAACAAACAAACAAACAATGATGGTCCTATGAGTGAAAATATGTCAAAACTAATCGATATGGGCTATTTGAATAACAAATTAAATATAACTCAAAGCAAATCTCCATACATAATTCTGCTCAGTATAAAATAGGCTTGGCATAGCACCTGATATCTGATTAATTATGTAAGGACCTCTGACGTTGGTAATGGGAATCACAGTGTATCGCTGCCTATATTTTGATAAAAATCAAAGTCGATCAAATGCTTCCATCTTCATATATTAGCTCGCTGTTGGTCTCTATTTTATGATTTTGTATTTGATTTCCTATTTCCAAAACTGTACTGAATACTTTTGGGCTAAAATGGTCACTTTTTGTATTATACATATAGGAAATAGAAACTATTTTTAAAACATCATTCCCCTCCGAGCCCCAACAAATCCTTTTGCACGTAAGTGTGTTCTCATTTTTAACATACTATATGTGAAAACCTAGTTGGAACTCCGGGGGATGATATCCCACAGCCCAAAATGTGACTTCTGGGTGAGCCCGAACGTTAGCATTTGGATTTTGGTGTGCTCTCTTGGGAATCTTTGATCCAGTATAATGAAATAATTAGTACAAGTGAGCTTCCTTCTCTTAACCCATTAGTCATGGAATATTACAACGTTTTACCATAATTTTCTTTAGATTATGAAAATTGTCCTTTTACTAAATTCAATTGGTAGATTATTTTGCACATATACTGTATTAATCCAATACACATAAACTACATTACCAAAAATCAGATAGAAAACACAACAAACATAATAATTAAAATGCTCATAGTTTTGGACTTTAAAATACGTTCACTGTGATTTGTAATCGAGTATTGATGATATAATACTCTTACACGTGAAAACAATTAAGAGTGATTCTCTGTGAATATGGAGCAAAGTTTTTCACGCATAGTCTCAGATTTCAACGAAACTTTCTGTACTTGTTTGTTTTCACCCAAAACCAAATCATTCATGCTTAAATCTTTAATTTTTACTTCCGTTGCCATGGTAACCGAATCCAAAATTTTTGACCAAAAAGTGCCCAAAAATCACTGAAAATAGACATAAATTGCACAGTTGCAACTTCTAGAATAAGTAAGTCTTGAAATTGTGACAACTTGTACTCAACAGCATTGCTTTATGTAAAGTCAAGGAGGGTCTGGTAATTAAATTTGGTATTTCTGTCTTGTAACCATTGTATCAGAAAGGTGGGTGGGGTAACAAGGTACTCAAATTTGTCATTTTTCGACATTTTTGAACTCATTTTGTTGCAAGCCGCGGTTACCCAGAAAAATGCACATGCTTTAGTAAGACAAACCTAGATATGATATGTAATGAATTGGAAAAAAAATGTTTGGGAAGCTACCGTCTTCTTTTCGTAACCATGGCAACTATGATGTCACCGTCTCAAAAAGCCAAAATAGACAAATGCAGCTTATAAGGCGTTTTTGTATTGCAGAACATGAAGACATCTGGCACAATCAACGATTAAATGTTGAAATAATACTTATATTTTGCTTTTGTGACAAATTAGTGGTGCAAGACCCTAAAAGGGACCTGATAATGGCCCTTTTAGAGGTCTACTTAGGGAAAAAAAGCTTTTTTTTAAATAAAAAATGCAAAACTCATGTATAAGTAGTGTAGAAATTACATTAGAATATTTTCAAGTCATTGATCTTAAAGCTAGCATTTTATAAAAAAAAATGTAGGGTGTTGTCTCAATATATGAAGTCCAAAAGGGGTTCAAAAGGGGGTAAATGAGGCGTCAAATTTTTTGACCAAATAGTGCCCAAAAATCAGAAAAAAATAGACATACATTGTGCTAATGCAACTGTTAGAATGAGGAGCTTTTGACCTTGTAATTACTTGTACTTGGCAGTATTGCTCAATGTGAATACATGGAGTGTATGGTTTATAATTTTGGTAATTCTGTCATTTAGCAATGGTTGCAAAAGTGTGGGTGGGGTAACAATGTACATAAATATGGTAGCTTTCGACATTTTTGAAACCACATGGTTGCAAGTAGGGTTTACTTGGAATGGTTTGCACACTTTAGTAAGACCAAGCTAAATATGGTATGTAATAAAATGAAAAAAATATTTTCAGGAAGTCACCACCTTCTTATCGTTACTATGGCAACTCTGATGCCACCGTCTCAAAAAGTCAAAATGGACAAATGCAGCTTATAAAGCGTTTTTGTATTGCAGAACATGAAGACATCTGACACAATCAACAATAAAATGTTGAAATAATACTTATATTTTGCTTTTTGGCAAATAAGTGGTGCAAGGCCCTATAGGGACCTAATAGCCCTTTAAGAGGTCTCTGTAGGCCATAAAACCCACTATTTTGTAAAAAATGCCAAACTCATGTATTAGTAGCGTAGAAATTACATTTAAATATTTTCAAGTCATTGATCTAATAGCTAGTTTTTTATGAAAAATAAATATAGGGCGTTGTCTTAATTGAGGGGTCGAAAATGGGGTCAAAAGTGAGTAAATGAGATGTTTTTTTTTTTTTACCAAATAATGCCCGAAAATCAGTAAAAATAGACATACATCAAATGCAACTTTTAGAATGAAAAATTTTGACCTTAGGTTAACTTGTACTAGGCAGTATTGGTCAATTTGAATACAAGGATGGTATGGTTAATAATTTTGGTAATTCTATCATATAGCAATGTTGCAAAAAGTGGGTGGGGTAACAATGTACTAAAATATGGCAGAAAATCAGTAAAAATAGACATACTTTGCGCAAATGCAACTTTTAGAATGAAAAATTTTGACCTCAAGGTTAACTTGTAAAAGGCAGTATTGCTCAATGCGAATACAAGGATGGTATGGTTAATAATTTTTGTAATTCTGCCATATAGCAATGTTGCAAAAAAGTGGGTGGGGTAACAATGTACTAAAATATTGCAGTTTTCGACATTTTTGAAAACATATTGTTGCAAGTCGGGGTTACTTGGAAAGGTTTACAAACTTTAGTAAGACCAAGCTAAATATGGTTTATAATACATTAAAAAAAATATTTTTAGGAAGTAGCCATTTTTTTACCATAACCATGGCAACTATGATGCATCCATTTCAAAAAGCCAAAAAGGACAACAACAGTATGAAGGTCTTTTTTGTATTAAAAACAAAAAAAATCTGACACAATAAAAAGTGTAAATGTTAAAATGATACTCACATGTTACTTTGTTGACAGATCAGTGGTGGGAGGCCCTAAAATGTACTTGATAATAGCCCTTTTATAGGTTTATATAGGTAAAATGCTAACTTTAAATGGAAAATGCCTAACTTCTAAATGTGTAGCATACAAATGTCATCAAAATAAGTTTGGGGCATTGTACTAATAGCTAGCACTTTTGAAAATAGACATGTGGGGTTGGTTCAATCTAGGGTTCGGGAAAGGGCTCAAAAGGGGGTAAATGAGGTATATTTTATCAAAACACATGTTTTAGGACACTTGACTCAATTTCATTGTAAAAACCTGACTCCTACTGCTACATTTATCAAGTAAAGTAAGGAAGAACTTAGCCTTTTGACTAATTAAGTCCAAACAAATGTTAACAACCCCATGATAGGGGAAATTAGTCGACGTCTTAAATGTACCTTAAGAAAAGCATATTTTTAGCATTTAGGTCAATGGAAAAGACGAAATTATTGACAAAAAATCAGAAAATTTTAGACATATAAACCCTAGATAAATGAATGAATGTTAGATTTTTTTATGAAACTTCTCATTTTCTGTTAAAATATAAAATTAAAAGTCCCTATAGTACATGTATGTATATAAGGAGGTTATCTCAAAAGTAGTTTTTTTTACTATGAAATCAGTACCTCTGATGCATTTCGTGTACCAGTAAGATTGACTTAACCAATATCTGTAGTCATATTATGTATTAGTGAGGTTTTCATAATCATGAAGGATTATGGGAAAACTGCAGTATAGTGAGTAAAAGCTCAATAACTAGCTAAATTGGGTGAAAGCTGTTATGAACCATTACTATATCAAACTGTAGGTCAAAAGTTGTTTCTACCACATTTTTATTTTTTTCAAATATGAGTTATTGCCCTTTAATGCAAAAATTTACATAGATGGTCGAAAATCAGATTTTTCTCATATAACTTGCTTACTAGGGATCAGATTTCAGTAAAAGCATACACAATATATTTGGTTTGGTAGATCTCTACATTTGTTAACTTAAATAATATAAAATTTTGCATAAACATCAGTTAATGCCCTTTATTTTGCATTTTAAGGTAAAAAAATCATTATAATATGCCTTATGAATGCATCAATGACCCCAAAATATTGAACAAATATTGAATAACCCATAATATTTTTTATATATTTTTATGAATACTGCAATTGTCTTTATATATCACAACAGAATTGCATGTTTGCAACTATTTGAGCCATTTTTTTATCTCTTTCATTGTGTCAGAGTAGATAATCGTGGAAAAAAGTGGGTGGGGTAACAATATATATTTATTTCTTAAGATTAACTTCTTTTATTCGTCAATCTTCTCAAAACTAGTTTCTACACATACAGATAGCATCGAAGCATCGTTAAATGTTTTTGGTCTGTTGGAAGTAAGTTTATTCCTTGTTATACAACTAGAAAGTTACAAAATTGAAACTGTGCATTACAGGGGTAGGGGTAGTAATCAAGAAATATCTCTTTTTTGAGACGGTGAAAATTGCTCAAATTTCACACTGATTCACCTCACGTAATGATATTTATGATATACAAGTTTCACAAAAATCTATTTTTGGAATGGCCCAAAATATTTGAATATTTAGTTGTCAAACGTAACATTGCAATTATTTGGACTATTCTCTTTAAAGAACAAGTTGGTCATTAAATATACAATGGCTAGATTCACATCAATTAACCATCCTAGTATTTCAAGTAAACTCAAGTTGTTATGAAGCAATAAGTCACAATATGCCATAATCATCAGCTACCATATCATAGACCTGTTTATCTCCTACTTCGGCCCTGAACATTTTTGGAGAAAAAAGGGTGTATTATGCATGTGTTAGAATAGCCATAGCTCAAATACTAAACGGTGACATTGATTTTAATATTTTTTATAATAATTATTAAAATGAAACAGCAAATAACAGAAAATAAAGAGAATTTATTTTTCGCAATAAAAAATTGTGTGGGTGTCAGTAGTGACCTTAAAAGGGAGACAACAAAAGATTATTCAGGTGTAGCTTGGAGACACTTCAACCAGAGGTTTAGGAGATGTGATTTAAAGCAAATGTTTACTGACAACGGACATCCTAGGATCACAACAGTTCATTTTGAGCCCCTAAAAGGGTTGTCTCAGAAGTAGTATTTTCACTATAAAACCAATAACACTGGTGAATTTTCGTGTAATTCTGAATACAATGTAGTTTGAGGTAGATTAACTCAACCAATAACTATAATTATGCATTATTATATTTGTGTTTGTAGGGTTATAAGAGACTAAAAAGCTGTTTCAAACTAAAATATGGCTCGTCTCAAATACTTAATGGGGATTTTTAATGTTTCGCTAGCTGGTCATAATCAAAGCTATTATACCTTCCTCATGTTATAATTATTGCATGATACGAGAGAGCAGAATTCCATCTATTTATTCAAGACAGTGTGCAACCACTGTGAATTACTTATCTCATCTGAGCGACAACAGCATGCATTAAGAAATGAAATCCCAATTTTGAGGTTGCATCGACTGATGAAAAACAGTTGCTCAGTTACTTGTTCCAGTTTCTCTGTAAACAAAACAATACTGATACAAGCTTGACCATATAATATTTATATTTTTTTTATTTCATTTTCAGACTGGAATCTTAAGACTTTCCCATTATTTTCCGTCTTTCTAGTACTTTTATAAGTATGATGATACGTTTTTGAATGAAAAGGGTTTGCTGAAAAGGTATTTATGGTATAAGCTGCATGCGGAACCAACTGTCAGTTACCATTTAATGCCAAAGTGTTCGATAATATGCAAAATAATGAGAAAAGTAGATCTATAAGGTTCTGCATGCATAAATGTATGTAAATAAGTCACACACTGCACGAGGGTTTTTAATTTTTGTTTAACCATAGACTCAGTGTTAAGAGTAGCTGATAGCTCCATATGTATTACAAATCAGCTAAAACAATTACAGGTACAAATGTACGCAAGTTCTGTGATGAAAGAGGTATGTTCACGAATAACCAAAATTGCCCTGTTTGGAATATCCAAATATAAGTCAACAACAACAACAACTTCAAGTTTGAAAACATTTTATGTTTGCTATGGCAACAGAAATAGAGTATGTATTTTACTTACAGATAGTTTAGTATTCTATCAGTTTCATAGCATAAATCTGAGAAACTGTAATAAAAGATATATTTGCTTGTTGATTTCATATATATTAATGACATATTGGAAAACACATTTATGAAGAAACAACAACATGTCACAAAAACTAACGTTGCCATGGCAACAAATATATCACATAGTCCAATAAACTCACATACTATCCATATTTTTCTGTTTTAAAGCAATGAAATCAATTTTATTGGTAATTGGGTAGTTATTTAAATAGAGGGGTTGTAATACACAAACAAATTTTAGTTTTTCTATTTATAGCTCTGGACCTGGTAGAATGTATATCTAAATTTAAAGGAATTTAGATTGATTTTATGCCAAAATATTTGAAAGCTGTTGCCATGACAACCGAAAAACCAACAGCTGAGCAAACATGAATGTGGTTGATTTTACCAAAATACATAAATTGTCATTATTTTTCTTACAAAATCCGAGAGACCATATGTGAAACACTTCTATGGGAGGTTGCTGCATGATTAAAGAGAATTCGAGGGTCCTACTTACCCCACCCACTTCTCATGCAAGATAAGTATATTGTAGCAATTAAATCAGGCTACTGTATTAAATTATTTCCATCTATTGAAATGAAAATTTGCATTTTCTGACACAAACATATTAATTGTGATGACGATGGGCGATTTCAAAATACAAGTGAGAAGGCAAGTTTGCCTAACTTTTGGTTTGGGGTTTTAACTAGTCTTAGTCAGAATTTTTAACACTAAAATTACATTAAAAATTCAAAGGCAGCTTTCCTATTGGCTATTTTATTGTTATTTATAAGAAATTTGATTAAGTAATTATATAAAGAGATTTATAATAGATACTATCATTTCTTATAACAATAAATTAATATCATTGTGCAATAAAGCCATTTTCAGTTTTCCTACAGTAAAGCTTTTGTTGCCATGGTTACGAACAGAAGCCGATTACTTCTAAAACATGTTTTTCATAAAACAAAAAATAAATATCATGCTCTAATATGTATTAAAATGCATATCAGTTTAAATGCATGATTTAGGTTGTTGACTGTGTTTAAAATGCCTAAAAGGCATGTTTTTCAGGTCCTACTTATCCCACCCACTTTTCCTTATAAATAAGTATGTTTAGATAATCTAATTAGAATGCATTAATCTTTTTCTTTAATTTAAGTCTAAATTTTCAAAAATATCGCACATTGGTTATAAATAATAGCAATTTTGAGGGTAATGGAAGGGAAATTAGCATAATGTGTTGGTTTTGATTTTGAAAATCATAATTTTTACCCCTTTTGATGCCCTTAAAATTCTAAAAATAGCTTATCTGCAGCAGACTTTAATGTCATATATAAGAGAGATGTATGAGTAATGAAAATGTTTTATTTATAATATGCTATATCACTGTAATATAACAATAAATGAATTGTTTATGCAATATTTATCTTTTTTTAGTGTTTCTAAAGGGAAACATTTGTTACCATAATAACGACAAGAAGACGGTAACTTCCCAAACATTTTCTTCCATATTATAAAATTTCATACCCTGGCCTATTATATATCAACATGAATGTATGTGAAAGTAGCCGCGCAAAGTTGTCGTGTTTGTGCAAAAATGCCCCAAAAGCATAATTTTCCGGTCCTACTTACCCCACCCACTTTCAGTGAACGATAAGTATATCTAAGCTTTTTCGTAAGGCTGCTACCATTAGCTAAATCGGTTATATTTAGTATGTTTGTTCAAAATAATTCCATGTTTGTGATTGGTAAAAGCCATTTTTAGAGAAGTTTAATGGTAGAAATGTCATCTTTCATGTCATTTTTGCTTGTTTTTTGGCCCAAATCTTTGGATGCTGTTGCCATGGCAACGGAGGTTGAATTGAATGAACTAACACTTGATTTCTTGTTTTTACATGACCACTAACACTGTCAGCAAGTTTCATTAAAATCCGAGTCGGAGCGTAAAATGGTTCCTATATAACTCGCTCCATATTTACAGAGAATTGCTCTTAATTTCTAAATGTTTTGGCGAAGTTAAATTTTGCAACCCCTACCCCTTTTGGTAGCGTCTCATGTTTTGTCGTATGCGTCCAGTTAAAAAGGTTGCCAGGGATATCTTATATATAGGGAAATTTTGGGAAGCATCTGAAAAATAGGCACATGCCCTATCAAAGTGTCAGAGATCCTTTCATTTTGTTTGCAATGTATGGTGGTATGCGTGAATATATAGACTCGTCTTACGGACGTTTAAAATGCAGAGTGACATGATATTTAGGTTGGTATGTAAAAACCACAGTCAGTGGTATTTATCAATTATCCAATATTGGAGACACTTATGCAAACAGTTGCTTGAAATATAAAATTAGCGCTAACCAGTGTTGTGAAACAAATGAAAACATAAGACTAGTAAATATGACCTGACAGTGCATACCTGTATGAGCAAGACATGCCACAGTTACAGATCTTAGTCTAACTAATTAGATAATATAAAAGGATTGAGAATCAAGCTTATAAAACAAAAGTTAATGGCCCTAGGATATGCCAAAATCACGAATAATAGGAAACCAACGTAACCAGTATACAATGATACAAAACACTTGGTTAGACCATGTTATAGTCCGTCCAGCAAATAGAGACTGGGTGTGCCAGACAGAGCGCCGTCATACACTGCTAAATAAGACTAGTCTACAGTAAATCGGGTGCAATAGCCTATGTACGCTTTACTCATGCAACCAACTGAAGTGCAGACGACAAGGGTGACCAACTTTAAACGTTAGCATGCTTGGTAAACGTTTATCTTTAGTATGCCGCTGGGGACCTGCTGCATTTCCTTTACCGGGATAGATATGTTGTGAAATTTCGGGGGATGGTAGGTTTGCACTTTCTTCAAACTTTGTCAGTATGGCAAGATTGGTTTGGTTTTTAAGCTGGAGACACTACTAATAAATCACCATTTATATTTCAACGGGACAAGGGTTAAATATCTGGATCATGAGGAAAGGGTATACAAACATGAGATCAGGGGCCACTAACTCGTACACATCTTAAGTTGACCAACTTACGATGGTCTTAAATTGAAGTTAAGTTGACGATCGTAACATTTAAGGTGGCGCTATTCCAATAACATAAAGCCGTCTTAGCGTATTCTTAACGTAAGGTCACCTTATCTTTTAAGATTTACCTGTGTTATATTTATTCTCTCTTGCAAAGTGTGTTGTTTACTGTATTTAGAGCCGATTCAGTAGAAAAGATAAATATATGGGTCGCGACGTTTTGGGTAGGCTAAAATCAACATACTTAGATACAGAGAATAGCTACAATATTGAAAAAAAATCGTGTTGCAAGTTGTGTTGCCTGTGTTTTGTGTCTCTTCCTCATGGTGCTGTGGGTTTGTCTGGAGTCTACCATCGTGGTATTTTCTAGCCATACTCACTTTATGACTACTATACTTTCCAGTTAACAAAATTAAAGGCACTGATCAGACTGCAAGGTTGCGCAGGGTGTTCTTTGCCATCGTTTGTTGCATCTAATTAAGTCAGGTTTCCTCGAGGCGAGGTCATTATTGTTTATATTTCCTATTTAAGCATCGATCTATTGATATCAGTATTTTATACTTTTATTACCTTTTGTATTCGGGAAACCCCTAAAAGAGTACTTATACAAACAGTAAAAGCCAAGTGAAATGCAAACATAACGTAAGATGACCTATAATTACCAAATACAAACATACATAAAGCAAAATGCATGTACATACACGTGCGTGTTTATCTGCTACATGCGTACATGCATGGATCCAGTAATTTTCGCCAGGGTAGTGGGCGGTCCGAGCCCAACTGGTAGAAAAGAGCCCTGACAACTTTTTAGTCCTCAACTTACTATATTTTACAGCGGGGGCCCAATGTTTATTTCAAAGAAATTGTATTTTTTCTAGAGTCCAAGCAGGGGGGGGGGTCAAAAATGTCAGGAGGTCCAACCTTTTCCAAGTTGATAGGGTCCAATTGCTTTTTCCTATAGAACTTGTTGTTTTCCAGGGGGTTCCGGACTCCCTGTACCCCCTCTGGATTCGCGCATTGCCTATGTGCATGTGTCTACATGTATGTTTGTGGCCTTTTAAAGTCACCAAAAACGAAGCACGCAGTAAGTTCTTCAAAGGCATAGGCATTCATGGTCATTCAAAAATATTATGTCGCCAAAATCATATTTTTTTTATTACGTTCGTTCTGGGAAGTACCTCTCGTAACCACTAAGACGACGCTAAGGTGACTCTATCGTGGCCATAACTTTACGATGATCTTAAGTTGTCTCCGTAAATTAAGGTGCGTACGAGTTAGTGGCCATAACCGTTAAGGTGAACGTAAGTTGAACTTAAGGTGATCTTAAGGCTTAAGATGTCTACTGGTCTTATCGCATATCCGCAAAAGCCTCTAATAATCGCTCATTCTGGCGTGTCCAGAGGGACTAGATGTCTTAAAGTTGTTCGGAGTCTTCTTCAACTTGCAAACTTTGTATTTGCGAGAAGCGAAAGCCCTGGCGAGGTCATGCATACATGCAGTCTCGTCGGAGCCTTCGCCACACGCTGATGTAACATGAAACAGCATCTCGTGTGCTGATTAAATTATAGTAAAACCTAAGTGTGATTAAAATTTCATTGCGGACCATTATTTTATTATCTTATTCAGTATGATAATTTGAATAGTTAAAATTTCGAACATTGTCTTAGCACATATATCTAGACTAGTCAGTCTCCTTGTTATCTAAATTAATCTAGACTAGTCAGTCTCCTTGTTACATGTATCTAAATTAATTCAAAATGCCCTTTTCTCAAAATGGGACTCAAAACCACTACAGGTATAATCCACAGGTATACAGGTGTAAAGCGCTTCACAGTAGAATAAATAAACTCTGTCGTACCGATTTTTAAATGGAAATGTCCACGAGTGGATCTGAGCTAAGAGCCACCCAGGCTTTCTTATCTGGTCGAACTATAGATGAAGACATTGAAAACCGAGTACTAATTCCATTGGTTTCTACGTGGTCGCTATTATTGTATACATTCGACAAATCCTTCAACACCAATCGCGGAAAATATGTCAATAAATGTTGTAACCGTTGCCATGGCATGATATCCCTTTTCCAGGGACAAGTGATGTATAGTTTGTAAACGGAACAGCATGTTAAGGGTTAGTGGCCGGGGCTCTTATATATTGAAAGCCGCGAAGCACGTTAATTGCTTTGCCAAAAGGTGAATTGTCTTTTTTAACATGTACTCATGTAAATATGTACTTTGTCTCCATTGATTGCATATGGCACTAAATTTTATGCAAGATTAAATAACAATATACATACATGTAAAACACGAGTGATGTAACATACCTGTTTCGAGCTACGTCTCTTATGATAGCAATCTTATGTCATGAGGATCTTCCAACATCTGACAGCGAACAAATTACATTACAGAGTCAGTAGGACAAAAACAAATACCTTGGCATACACACCAGAATACAAACCGATTAACGGAAGTGTCCGTAAGTTCAGTTACCTAAGCATCGTCGAGTATTCACATCGGAGAAACGTCTTCAACGAACGTAAAGTTTGAACCAAACAAGTCTATAATATTTTTAATCATACATTATATAGAGAGAGAGCAAGTGTGCTGTTTGGTGAAGGCATGTATTCGTAGAAAGTGTGAAACCTGTGCAATTTTGCAAAGGTTTCATATTTTAATATTTTCTTTTATAGTAACAAAACCGTAAATTCGGAGTTTTTAAAAATGTTGTCAGCTCATGTTTGAACGAACTTGGTTTAGTGCAATGCGGTTCCGTTGAACATTTATATAGAAACGCATCGTTACGGGCATTATACGACGTTGTTATACTTTTTTTTTCGTATTTTTATCACATGACGTCGCGTCCTGGAGTGATCTTACGCCATGCAATAAAATCGATAAACCACTATTGGTTAACATATTAGTAACGTCACGCAATGCCATGGGGAACATTCGACAATACTTTCGACCTGCATTATGCTACCATATGTCATTAAAAACTTCAGTTCGTCTTTTTTAGCGGTCCTTTTACACAGGTTTTACTGTATTATGCCCTGGCTTGACTGAATAATAGGTTAATGCGCTATGTTTAAATTGTTATAAGTCTCGAGAGTATCTGAAGCAGAGTTGGGCAAGTTGTGTATTATTGATCACTAATCTAGAAGATTGGTTTTCTCATGACCTAGCTCATTGTAAGACCCAAACTGTCAACAAACTGGGATCGAATACTCAGTTTGTCGTACTTTTTTTTATAATATTACAATGAGCGGCTTCAAACAAGAAACCCCTACTCTCATTGAGACGGTTCTTTTGAGTGCACACAACATTTGATTTGGTTGAGAAATAAGAAAAAAATAAAAATAAACATAAGCTTATCCAAATGCCTTCTGGCAATTGAGACAGCTACTAGTCTGTTGTTCGTTCATTCTTGAAAATACATCTATTGATAAAATGCATCTGGATTCTTGCTGCATTAGTGCTGGGTTTCCACTGCAAACGTTGTGGGTTTCTCCTGCATAAGTGCTGGACTATCGCTGCATATGTGATGGATTTCCGCTGTACAAATGCTTGACTCCCGCTGAACAGATGCTTGAAAAAAAGTAAGTGAGTATGATCGGAAAATACCACAATCACAAACTGCAGACAACTCCTTGGCACCGCGAGGAAGAGCCGCTCAACCATCACGAGACACCAGGAAGACAAATTAAGCTAAGCAACCAGCTCTCTCTTCCCCATCAAGATGATTGCAATACTAGAATGAATTCCGCTGCACAAATCCTTGATTCACGCTGCAAAGATGCCTAATTCCCGCTGCTCAAAAGTATTGAAGAGCAAATCTACCCCAAAACACATGTCTTGACAAGAATACATTGCATAACCACAGGGAAATTAAATTTTAGAAGTCTATATGACATTGACTCTCTTGTATGTGATGTTTTCTTGTATTTTTGTCACTTTCCCATTTGTGTCCTGGGTCAGGTGTGGGGACTTGATTGTATCGATTCCTGATCTTTGCCTTCTTCCTTACTTTAAAGAACATTGTGCCCTTTTGAAGTCAGTGTTGCATAGGCGTGCTCTTTCCATATTTTCCTGCTTTTATCCTACATCATTTACATTTGCATTGCTTTTGAAATTACTTTGACAAAGCCCGCAAGATGTTACAGACATCACTGTTTTAATGGGTACGCTGGAGCTTAATTAAACTTGCAAGACAGCTACGCCGATTATTCAAACGACTTGCGCAAATTCAAAAGATTCTAATTCAAATACCAACGCGGTGCATTTAAATGTTCGGACGTGGGAGTTCAATCTGCTGTGTGGTTTCGGTTTGTGGGATACCGTTTGTTGACTGGGCATTGTCGCGAGAAAACCGGACTTCGTTGCATGCAAACAACAAAGGCGCAGACCAGCCTGGATGCGCAGTCTGGCCAGCGCCTTTCTTTTGCGTATTTAAAAGTCTTAGAATCTTGCTTCATGCAAAATTCAGGATTATAGAAGGAGCCGGCGTGGTAAACACGCATATGCAATATTACAAAAATGTAGTAGTTTTATTGTTAACATGCGGACGAATTTTTAGAAAAGCGGGATGCACTGTACCCCTCCCCCCTATAAAAAAGATCAATGCGGGATTCCGCGAGGTAGTAACATGTACATGTAGAATGACGTTCCATATTTTGACAAGACATTTATTCTAAAAAACAAATCAGCTGGCCTAGTCTTTGGGACAATGATTATGCTCTAAGTGGGTTTATTGCAATATATGAGTATTGATGCACACATTGTTTATGGTTTCGGTTTATGCTTAATTTCCTGTTAACCTAGTTTTCAATCTGTCTCGCCGCACTTAAAAGACAGAAGTTACACAAATAACCCTTTGTATACTAGAAACCCCTAAAAGAGTACTTTGACAAACAGTGAATACCCAGATGAAATGCTGCATATTGCGGCGGCATTTCATCAGGGTTTACACTGTAAAAACTATGTTAATGTAAAACAATTTATCTGTGGATAATCCATTAGAATATGTAATAGTTATACCATGGGTTGTCAGCCTGTATGTGGAGATAATCCACGAGCTTTAGCGAGTGTATTATCTTACGTACAGATGGACAAACATGGTATAACTATTTTATACCACCTACATCAGTGCAGACCTTGCACAGCACAATATATTTCGTGCTAAAGTTGGTAAGGGTGGTATAAATACGGATAACTGAAACTCAGTCATGCTAAAGTACAAGGTAGACCAAGATGAACATATTCCCCAGATTACTAAGGTTGACACTGCCCAGCTGCTCGTAGCAAACATGACAAAATGAACAACAAGCGTGAACCTTGCAGAATGAGGAAGCTTTCCAACGGCGAATCTAGGACTTCTATGAAGGGGGTTCATATGTATAAAGGTGTGGTGGCTTTATCTCATATTTCTTAAATATCCCATGAAAATTAAGTAATTTGGTCTCACTGAGGCCAAATTATTTCATTTTCATAAGATATTTAAAAGGGGGGGAGGGCGGAACCCCAGAACCGCATCTGGATTCGCCACAGTTTTCGTACTCCCACATAGTGTGGTCTCTTATAGGTCTCTCGCATACTCACAGGACTCGAGCTAACAGACATGTAATCAGCGAAGTCACGTGAAAATCTGATTTTGAAAGAGAATCTTACACGAGTGCTCATTTTTAAATAGCGTTTCGCTGGTGATTCGATGATGGCCCGCATATATTGGCATTTGGATCCTCCCTCCCCTCTTAAATTAAAAAGGCAAAACAAAAAAATATAGACAAATGTCAAATTTTAATTGGACCCCCTCTAACAAAACGTTCTGGATCCGCGCATGTTATGCACTCAATGTTTTAAATGCCTATATTTTAGTTTATGAGGAGTCATTTTCGGATCAACTGGTAAGGGAGAAACATCACGCCGAAGTGTAATTCCTTACCTCACCAGACAAAATGTGTTTCTCGAATCGATAGATCAATTGTGCATTAATCCTATCAGCAGAAAAAAAAGTTCTAGTGCATTATTTATTGTAATGAATGTGGTTACATCACTCACAGACGCGACGTCATTTAACAATCATCCCATTCCAAAACTCTATATCCGGTGGACAGAGCTCATATCACATGTAGCCCAACTGACTCGTGCAATTGATATTTTCTTCATATTCTGGTCCTTCAGGAATATTGAGTTCTGACGGAAATCAGAATACCGCTAAGGTGCCTGACGGCGTGAGAATTGATGCATTTTCCATTAGTTCTCATGAACAGACTCAAAAGCAGAGTCTGCTGTGTTCTAATATTGCATTGTAGGTTCTCTATTTCTGAAGGATTCGTTTTTTTCCAGATTATTCACGCATCGGTTTCAAGAGTTTACCAACAATCAATTTATTTTATTTTGTATATTGTTTAATATGGTCTATCTGAATTACTAGGTTCGTGCAATATGCCGCCATAATATTATTAAATAGAACATATGTCACTGAAAATATTGATTGGATTCGGAAACAGTGATGAGACCTCAATTAGATTGAAGTCAGCATTTCTAACCCATGAACCGCAGCCTGCTATTGTAGTACTCTTTTCAGCATTTTGAGTGACATCTTCAATAACAACAAACTTGTATGTAACACGTGTGCTTTGTAATTAAATGAAGACAAGAAACGCATAGCGGATTGGCTATGCTGGCATTTTAAATGTGTAAGCTGGCAAAAGCAAACCAGAGTTCATCTACACTGTGTCATTTATGTGATGTGTATGTACCGTAAAACCGCGGTCTGTGATGCACAGTCAAACCAGTGTAAAATGGCCACTCAAAAATAGACAAAATAAAGGGCTTAACGACAAATTGTAGCTTAATGAAGGTCGAAAGTATTGCAAAATGCTCCCCCCCTGGAGCATTCGGCAATACTTTTGACCTGCATTAAGCGATAATTAATCTTGAAATTTTGTGGTATTTTGAGAGTGGCCGATTCAGACAGGGTTTACTGTAGTTCCTGTTGTCCTTTCCTAGTTGTTCAATCTTCCAGCTGAAGAAGGGAGAGCTGATTGCTTTAGTTTAATTGTATTCATGCTTTCATGTCAGTGTTTCGTCTTTTTCCTCGCGGTGCCGTTGGTTAAACTGCGATCTGTTATTGATTCATTTGCTAGTCAGACTTTCTTGTGGTTTTGATAACACAAAGTATCCGCCTTAGTCGAATTATGCCACTACTGGCACAAATAACCATTTTTTTAAAAAAATACTTCACGCAATTTGCCTTATATAGCTCGTATGCTTATGACAATGTTCGTTGGTAACATACTGGATGCATCAAATGTGTGGATAATTAGTGCATTCAAGGCGTACAACTGCGTGTTATCTATGCAAAATAAGAAACCTGTGGAATTTTGCACTGATTTTTAAGTTTATGCAAAAGTAACAACAAACTATGAAATCAGTGATAGTTTGTAAAAATAATTTCAGTTGAAATCCGCTCAATAAGTATCTAATGGTATCTTCATAAATATCAATATACAAACATAACATAACATAACATAACATTTCTTTATTGATCAAGCTCAGATAACATAATTTGTTACATATGAGCGGATATACATAATACAGCATGTAGTGGCATCATGGCGGAGAGAGAGAGAGAGAGAGAGAGAGAGAGAGAGAGAGAGAGAGAGAGAGAGAGAAGCAAATCAGCATATATTGATTTACTTTATAAAGGTATTACACTGCAGTGTTATAATCCTTTTCGTTGCTTATATGTATATATTTCTAAACCCCAAAGTGTCAGGAAAAATACATCTGGAAAAGACCGCTGCCCATACCTCTGTCGCATATATCTGCTAACATTATTGGCATATATCTGCAAACGTTGCGGAGCCAGATCAGACTGCTCCTTAAGGAGCAGCCCAACACGGACCCACAACGTTCGACCGAAAATGGCAAGGAAAACACAGCAACAATTGAGTTACAGTAAAACCTGTCTTAAGCGGTCGCTCAAAAAGAACAAAAAATAGATTTCAATACCGATTATCGCTTAATGCAGGTCAAAAGTATTGCAGAATGCTCCAATGAGCATTCTGCAATACTTTCGACCTTTATTAAGCTTCCATTTTCCATTTAGACGTTTGTTTTGTCTATTGTTAAGTGGCCGCTTAAGACAGGGTTTACTGTACTTCTTTTACACACAACACACGAGAAAATAAAATTTCTGCGAAAGAATATGACCAGGACAAATTCCACGCTCATGTAAGATGACAATGATTTTTATAATCGCATGAGCATACGACGGATTGTAAACTTTTGGGATTTATCTAACGGAGAAAACAGTTTATGTCAAATGACCTATACAAATCTGTTTATGCTCAGTTGCTTTATTTAGGAATTAAGCTTCTTCGCCCCTTTTTATTTTTATGACAGTATACATATGTACGTACGCATGACATTACAATGTGAAGCTGATACCTTTGTATATTAAATATTTCTAGATTAAAGTTACTTTGCAATTTGTCATTGGCATTTCCGCAAATAAACTATATTGGCTGGTGTCTGGTCTGAGATTAGAACGTTTTTGGAATCAAATTTCCAACTAGTAATTATCTTGACAGTTAAGTTCATGAGATGGATAAATGTATAAAACAACTGCCTATATTTAGAGATGCTTTATATACATTTTACTAAAAAAAGGTAACTGCAAGAAAATAGAATCTTTCATAAATACTTAAGAAATGAATTCGATTATTGGAATGTTCACGGAATCATGAATACTTCGGGGCTCCTGCAAGTAAGTGAAGCCTGAATGTTACACTGCTAGAAGACTAACATGTGTCATTTCGTATCTTATATATTTGAGCTTTAAATCATAGTGCGCAATAGGCTATGAGTTACTAACTTAAAGGCGTTTGCTCCTCCCAGACGGAATTTCGTGGACCATGTGTTTCATAAAGCGTATCATCTAACGAGCTTTTTGAAACATGTAAGCCCTCTAGCGGCTGAGGTGTTTGGCTGTTACAGCGTGTTCATTACGTTACCCCTCATTTAAAAAAATAAGTAATTAAGGCTATTAAGGTAGTGTTTGAACAATTTAAATTGGCTAAATGCAATGTTGTTAAATAGTTTCATTTGATAATTTTCTCAATAGATATTTTAAATTAAAATATTGTATCCCTACAAAATAATTTACTGACCTTTCCAAAACAAACAGCTAGCTTCTATCATAAAAAAACTCTTAGAGTTACAAGCTGTTGAATGTGATAACCCTGAAGAAATGGTTATGTAAGGTAAGAATCTTTTCATTTCAAAATCGAGGGGGGGTGGTTCAATATGTAATGAACCCATTCATAACTCAATCCACAAACGCGTTAGGACTTTGTGCCATATGCCAAATGAAAGATCAAAGCGTCGCCGTAATAATGATGCATGAAACATTATTTCATCTTTCCAAATTTAATAAGTTACAGACTTTTTAGAAAGCACACCAATATACAACTCCCCCTCAGATGCATTTTGGCAGTTCATGATCTAGTGATAGAACAGCACTAAATAGTAGTATATTTGAAAGTAAGTAACGTATATAACTACAATGTAATGGGCTTAGGTTGATTTGATGCATACTAGCTTAATTCTGCGTTTTAATATAGTGATTTTAAGGCCATCAGCATGTTGACGAATAAGATTTTAGCATAGGTTTGTATTTGCACAATAGGATTGGAAGCTGTTATATGGTAACGTAGTTAACATGGCTGTAACACGGTAACGCCCGAACTCCCAGAGGAATAGCATGTGTCATTTTGTGTCAAATATAGTGTAGTTTAAGAAAAACATAATTTACAAAATTGCCCGGGGAGTATTAGCGGCTCACGGACTACACATTCCCCCGTCTACTAGCAGCTCAGGGTCTTTTGTCAGGTCCGTCCGGAGATGATTGCATACTCGGCAGAGCGGCCTTTTATTCAAGCCGCAGCAACATGTCCGATATGTCTTAGAATTATGAAGTTTAGTTGAAATGGTGTATTTTTTTATTTTTAAGTCAGTTTCGATGCAAGTTTAAAATCTTATTTTGATAAAATGTATCCGCTTGAATCATTTCAACTGGATCACCCCTAGTAGCCAATTACATGTACAGGTATATTTTACAAAAACAATGTGTACGTAAATTTGGATTCACATACCTTTTTAGTTCCCGGAAACTTATTCATCTGAAGCTTAGCTATACAATTGGTCAGCTAATTTAAATGGTTTAAACCGCCTATGCAAGCATAAGCCTTTGGCCATTTCAATGCAAAGTATGAGTGTTACTTTGTACACCACTTGATCCCAGCTCAATTGCCACTGCTGTTGGTGTAGCATTTCGACTGCTTTTAAAGCTATGTTCTGGTCAACTGCATTTGTCCGAATAATTAACAGTTAGAAATGGTTTACTTTTTGTTGGCCACACGTGATTTTAGCAGCAAAGTATACTCTAAAAGGGTCGGCAACTCAGCTGCTAAATTTTTAGGGGTTGACTTACACTTATATAACATAACAATTAACATTAACTATAAGCAATGCGTACAACGATGTTTCGCTCGAACCCGTACATACACGCTGGCTTTAACATCGTTTATAACATGACGTCGCGTCTGGGAGTGATATAACAGCATGCAATTAAATCGATAAACCACTAGTGGTTTATAGATTTACCAGAAACGTTATGACGTCCATAACAACGCTGTGTACATAATGGCAAAATTATAACGTTTTTACGCCAGAAATGAGATTTCAAAGTATTCTTAATGTCATATGATAAGTAGAATCTAACATTCGTGCTCTTGTATTATTGAATTTATTAAACTCGTTGCGAAAAAGAGATTAAAAGCCTCTCATTTTATCTCTTTTCCACAACTCGTTTAATAAATTCAATAAAACATGAGTACTCATGTAAGATCCTCTATGTTCAAAAGTGTGGTACCCTGATAGATTTGTCCTTCTCTACAGCAATGCTGTGACAGTCCAGATGTACTCCACCAGTATTTTCAAGAATGAGTTGCCAACATGATCCTTTATATAGAGGATCTTACATGAGTGCTCATGTTTTATTGAAATTATTAAACAAGTTACGAAAAAGAAATAAAATGTGAGGCTTGCCGAGCATTTTATCTCTTTTTCGCAACGAGTTTAATAAATCAAATAATACAAGAGCACGAATGTTAGATTCTATTTATCATATGACATTAAGATTACTTTTGAAATCTCATTATCAAGTAAAAAATGTTATAATTTTGTCATTACATGTTATGTACGCAACGTCGTATGGACGTCATAACTTTTCCCGAAAATCGATAAACCACTAGTGGTTTACAGATTTTATTGCATGGCGTTATTTCACTCCCAGACGCGACGTCACATGATAAATAGAGGATATTTACTTTTTTGAAGTGAATACCAAATATATTTCATCGAGTGTGTTGAAAACATCAGAATTTTCATGAGTGCGCAGCACGAATGAAAATTTCGATGTTTTCAACTCACGAGATGAAATATATTTGGTATTTACTAAAAAAAGTAAATTTTCTTTTTATTTTGTATATTTTAAAAGATTTACAGTCAATCAATTTGTTAACCATGCTTCAAGCCGAATCACTATAATGGAAAAGAAGACAAAGGAGTATTTGTGACAGAATACCTGGATCAATGTACATGATCTATAGTCATCAGGACTTACAGATAAAAAGAAAGTTATTCAGCGTCAAGGTGCGAGACAAGTGACGTCATAAGCGACGTCATAATTTGTTGATGACGTTGCGTAGGTTACATGCATTGCCTCACTCACTGAAGCGGGAGGTGTTGAAAATTCAAAATCGAAAAATTTCAGCAAACCTGAATTATTTTGGTACCAAAATGTTCCTCATGTTCTAACTAAGAAAATGACTACCCACACTTGATGTTTTTGTTCACAAATAAGAAAGTTATAGGCGTTTGAACTTTCGAAGTGAGCTGCATTAAGTGAATGGAAAAGTCAGAGGTGATCCAAAAACGCTACAGTGAAAATATAGGCTGATATCAATCACTAGTGATTGATATCAGCCTATATTTTCACTGGTGATTGATATCACTTTTATTTGTTTTTGATATGCATTGATTTCACTGCTAAGTATAAAATAAATGCTTTTAACAGTTCTAGTTTGCTGTTTTATTCGTGGCAAATAATGCAAAATATGAAATTGCGGTGATATAATCCTTCTCTGCGCTTATGCATGTGCATTAGATCTACATGTAAAATTCCCACGAATGGTCTCATTCATTCCAATCAATTCCAGCACACAACTGCGGTACTTATTATTAGCTTATATTAAGAAAGCACATAGCGGGGCCATTTAGTCAGTGTTGTTACATTTGACTTAAATGTACAGTAAAACCTGTGTAAAAAAGACCCAAAATTAGTTTTCAAGACCAATTATTGCTTAATGCAGGTCAAACGTATTGCAGAATGCTCCAAGGGGAGCATTCTGCAATACTTTCGACCTTCATTAAGCTACCATGGGTCATTAAGATCTTTGTTTTGGCTATTTTTGGCAGGCCGTTTTACACAGGTTTTACTGTATTCCTTATTGGACATCGTATGCTGACGACTCTTCTAAGACTACGACAAACGTTTTATTTAGCAGATATCATATTGTCCTGACACCAGTGAATATAAACAATATGTTGAGAATTCCACAGCGACTATTATCATAATATTCTTTGATGTTATGACAATACTAAATGGCATTTACAGTACAATGGATAACAAAATGCACATAAACTTGCAATCATGCATTTCTCGCGCTCTATATTCATGTCAGCCTAGCACTGTGCCAAGTTCATGCTCTGTTCATGATTAACCCTTAATGCACCGATCGCAACAAAAATCGTCTGCTTTTCTCGTCTGCTGAAATATCTAAGAAGCCTCTATGGCAAACAGTGTGGACCTAGATCAGATTGCTCCTATAGGAGCAGTCAGTTCTGGGTCCACGCTGTTTGCCACTATACTTAATTCGTCAGTAATGTTAGGCAATTATTTGCAGCAGGCGACTTCAGCAGACGACATTTTCAGATGCGTTTTTTTCTTGGCGCTTTAAGGGTTAAAATTACTTTAAGACCAAAATAGAAAATTGATCTTACCATTTGTGCCTCCAGCCATTTTTTAATTGTTCAACAACTGTAAGATGTTAAATCTGCCACCCATTTTGGTGTGTACTTACATTTACTTTCCTTCTAAAACTGCTTTAAGTCAACATTTTTTCTCAAGCGATTATTGTTAAAACATGTCGTAGATTACTAGTTATTGTTGTAGTTATTTTCCCTTTTAACAATTGCAGGTAATTAGGACATCAATAAAAGATTGAAATAATTCAAAATTTGGCCGGATCCGACCTCTGACTAGGGCCTTTGCTACACTTGAGTATCTAAACATATCACATATACTTAAAATGGGAAATCGGTGCCTCCGTGCCAACTCGAATCATCATCAAAGATGCTGAAGGAGTTTGATTTCAGACACAGTCGGACTGCTGAGTTTGGAGTTACATGACCCTACAAAACATTCTCTTTTACTGTAAAAATTAGTCAACATACATTATATTATAACTTGAACGTTCTTCGCCTTTCGCTGCTTGCGCAAATCAAATATCGTCATACATGTTCCTAGGACATTCATTAAATCTCTGCAATTTGCATGGGTTCGCTAAGAGGGTAATTATAGGGTTTTATTTATATGTTTTGACCTTAAGGCTGGAGCCCCATTGGAAAAATGAACGAAGGCTACCTGGAAACATTATGGTGTGTATATTCTAATTTTGAAGATAACGTTTCCTTTTTTAATTGATCACTAAAATTGGAAGGGGAGCTTGTAAAATCCCATCAAGAATTAAAATCAATTCGTTTACCATAAATTTCTAAAAACGAAATTTACGGCTCTAAGACATATGGACTTACAATCTGAAGCCTTTGTCGCTCACTGGATATTTTCATTATATTTTCTGCGACCATGGCATTTCATTTTTCCTTGTTTTTGCTTTGTAGTTTTATTCTTCTTTATATGCAGACGTTTGCAGTCAATGGTTCTATTTTCGCACTATTATAATGAAAAGTTCATTTATTTTTTTAAAAAAGTACGGGCTATCGTGTTCTATGAATTGCTGCTGACTGATGGCAGATAAGTTTTCAATAATTTAGTCAGATCATAAGAAAGTTACTTTACCCAAGCACGTAGTCACCCGCTACACATGCATGCATAACCATTTGGTGTGGGTAAAGGCCTGGCCACTCGCCTGGAGCATTCATCCTACGTCCTTGCTAATGTAATCAGCGAAGGCCCTGGCGAGGCTGGGTACTTCCACAGCTCGTCTGAACCATCACTGCTTGCCTCAGTGATAGGTAACACAAAATTTCATGTGTTGGCCCAATTAAAATGTAAGAGTTATTGGGGTCACAAACAGACTCAATGCGGATTGTTTTCAAATTGGAAAAGCGTAGTACTCGATAAATCACTGCAGGAGGGCTTAGCTAATTATCACGATCAGATATCCGTGTTCGATTATCGGTTATCTGAGGACGTGCTGTGGTTTTCTTAACTTTCCATGGCAAGATCAAAGGAGCTGGTACCCATCATAAGGTACAGTTTGACATGTGCGCCTTTCAAAGACTCTGATCAGCCTGTGCATGCGCGCAGTCTGATCAGAGTCTTTGATATGCGATATATCGGTAGGCAGGGTTCTAAAGTTTCTTCTGGTGGAAAACTAGGACAGTGATCAGACTGTGCAAGTGACTAGACTGATTTATATTTTCTGTGTACGCCCTTGTACACCCAACCTGTACTTTATGATTGATCCCGGCTCATAGAGTCTTATTCAGGGTAGCTAAAGTGGAAACGTATCAAAACACGAGCAGCATGTCTATGAAAATATGCTTAGTAAGATGTTATAGAATTAAATAAAATTATTATGCAAATATGACTTCTACTTGGACATATAAAAGTATATTTCATTTCATACAGTGTATAGATACAATGTAGTTACATGTATGTGACTAGGAATCTATCAGTATCGTGTATGTCCTTAGAGTGATGGACAGTTTCACAAGCAGTACTCCTCGTATCAAATACTATATCTTTGCCTCTGTAAATATTTTCATCATATTGAGAACGTGATTTGATGTGTATACGCAACCTTCAACATAAGTGTTTTGTACCCCCGACATGTACAATGGGTTTGCGCATAGTATCAAACCTGCCCGTCGTTAGTACGCAAAATATATTTTGAAA
This sequence comes from Loripinus fragilis, assembly GCA_964019695.1. Lineage (NCBI taxonomy): Eukaryota > Metazoa > Mollusca > Bivalvia > Lucinida > Lucinidae > Loripinus > Loripinus fragilis. The sequence continues at coordinate 7,744,943 of OZ026525.1, forward strand.
ACAATAGGTGGATTTTATTCACATTTTATACACTTGTTGAATTACACGTTGATATTCTACTGCTACTACTACTACTACTCGACCTTTTTTTCAGTTACCGCTGATACCTACGATTTGGGCGCACTTCGAATCGAATTAAAGTTCCTACTATAGTTCTTACGTAATAGATGTGCACGCACGTTTACACACGAACGACTAAAGCTGGAACTTTTGGTTGGTTGGCAAGTAAACAAAAATAATAGCCCTGTATGCTCCACTTCAATTCTTCGTCGTAGACAAAAAGGATGTTATAAACTGCACAGCGCTTTCTAATAATCAATTACGAATAAGTGGGACCAAAAATTATGCTCATCTAGGTTTATTTTACAAAAAAAAATCATTTTAAGGCTACTGTCCGATCTTGAACCCATCGTGCTAGATCTTGAACCCATTGTGCTAGATAGGTCTAAAGTAGGGAACCAGCTAGGGAACCTAAGTACTGGAGTAACGGTTCTCCGACCATCTCCAGTAGGGTCATGACGTCACCCTAGTAGCTACTATAGGTGTTCGAATCAAACTTTAGTTACTATAGTAGGGACTAGAGTTCGATTCGAAGTGCGCCTTGCCGGTCGTGGACACCTACAATGACTTTCGTTAAATATGTATATGATTCATCAGTGTACGCTCATGTAGATCTTAACTTTATTTAAGAGGGGCGATGTCAGCTGTAACTGGAATTTATCTTTGTCCATATACGCACAGGGTTTGTAACGTGCACGAAGGAAAATTCAATGTTTCTGCTTCCAATATGATTATTTTTGCGCCAACATTTAATCAAGTTCAGGTTAATGGACAGTGGAAACGCATAAACGGGTTGCAACATATATGGGTCAGCACACTAATAACATTTGCACAAAAAGCTTCGAATTAACACCTATTGTTGACACATTCAAAGGGGTGAGAGGTCTAAACATTGAGCTGTACCTATATCTGCATCTATACTTTGCGTACGAGAACAGAACAGAACAGAACAGATTATTTATTTGACGTAAACTATACAGTTTCTAGTCAATCAAATACAATTATAATACTTACTTATAATAATTTACATATCAAGGTCACAAATACTTTTAAAATGCTTAAATCAAGTTGAAGTGCTTATCTAACGATCTTGGCTTAACCCATATATGCCAATAAAACTTTGGCATTCATGGGTTTAGGTGTATGTTATGACTTAATCAAATTTTAGACTTTTTGATAATTTCAACTCAAATCAGTTCCATCATCCATTTCAATAACTGGAGGCTGAGCCCAATTCCATCACCCAGTCAGCTCCCACCAACACAAAAAGTGCCTGTGGCGTCCCTTTTGTGCAGATATGGTGCTGACTCAGTTCTGTATGGTAGCTCAGCTGGACCCTACAGATTGGCATATCAAAAAGCAAAAACTATTATGTAAAGCTGACAATTATATAGGACGAAAAAATGACATTATATGTTATATGTTATGAACTAATAACATTGCAAAAAGATACAAAAAATGAAAATCTTATTACTTTGCACACGATCAGAGTTAGACATTCTGCTGCTGCATGTACTCGATTGGACAAATATATGATTTTTAACTGTAAGTCTGGTTCGTCACCTCACTGTGATTGTGTACAAAGTATAACAGTAGAAAAAGTGGACGCATTTCTTGAACTCAAAATATTTAAGAACAATTGTTCAACGATGTTGAGAATGCACTTTCAACCAATCAAGCACTATCACATGACTATATGAACAGTTATATACTGGACTTCACCACATATGAGTCACGTACGAGAGCAGCTTATACTCTGATGGATCCACACATATGTTCAGACGCGACTTAGTCTTCGTTGCTTGACGATTGATGCGGTACTAGCAAAATTACACGTGCCAGCTCATAAACCAGATCATGAGAGCTAGCCCACAGTAATTAAAACAAAGCTGAATGTCTACAAAATCTGCCAGAATGTTCATGTGTTCACTGGTAGAAACTTTATGACATGCTAGTATGGGAGAGTCCCATTACCGCTTGCCGTATATGCTATGTAGTTAGCGCTTATTAACATGATCCCCCCACTCTACATACAACAGAACCGAGAAACGAGAATCTTCCACTTTTTCAAATTGAAATTTAGTAGTTTTAATATTACGATTTAAAGCTTCAAATAACCCAGCAGGTTGTTATGAGTTTTGCACACTCTCTCACTGAAACCAACATTACATGTATACCAACATTTTATGAAAATAATTTCAGGGGTAAAGACGATAAGGAGGGGACATATTATTCAAGGCTGGAACTTGTAATCATCAATGGTGACCTTGACCTTGAGTAGGCATCGTTGAATTATGGGTATTGCATTTAATCAAACTGAGGCAAATATTGAACAAAAAGAGAAATGTAGCGGACATGGAATGCAAGCAGAAGCGTCTGTATCTTGCTTGATCGATCATGTACTGAACGACTAGGCAATTTTGGTTTGCTCTTGATCCTTAAGAGGATATGTATTTATGAAAAATGTAATTGAGAATTTTGTTTTAGTTTAATAATGGGACCAATTGTTTACTGTTACACCAGTCAAGGCGACGAGATGAAAACTGCCGTTGCAGATGTCTCTTCATTACGGTGCCGTGCGTGACTGCAGTACATATGTAGTAGACTGAGGCAGAAGCTTTTTGCACGCTTATATTTCAAGCATGAGCTTTCTGCTCAGGTGAGCTCTCCCCAATAAGTATAATGTACCAGCTGGTTTTAACCACGCATCAAATCCCCTGGTATGGCGGGGTATAGTCGGGCAATATACCGTTTTTTAACTTTTTGCAATGACGAATGCATAAACTCAATTCCTCTTAAGGATCAAGAGCAAACTCAAATTGCCTAGTCCGTCAGTACATGATCGATCGTTTCTGCTTGAATTCCATGTCCGCTCCACGTAAAAAGAGGGCAAAGATCAGGAATCTACTTTACATTCGAAGGATGTTCAATAGGTTTTTTTTCAATATTTGCCTCAGTTAGATTATATGCAATACTTATAATTTAACAATGCCTACTTAATGTCAAGGTCACAATTGATGAATAAGCTGCTCTCATACGCAAAGCATAGATGCAGTAAAAGGTACTGATCAATGTTTTAATATCTTGCCCCTTCCAATGTGTCAACATAGGCGTTAATTTGAAGATTCTGTGCTAATGAGATTAGTGTGATGCAAACCCTTTATGCGTTTCCATTAACCTTAGCGTGATGAAATTTTACACAAAATATAATTATATTGGGCGCACAGATGCACTGAAACCTCGAATTTACCTTCTCGCAAGTCACAGCCCATGAGGGATATAGACAAAGATAGATTTCCAGTTACTGCTGTTATCGCCCCTCTTAAATACAGTCAGGATCTACATGAGTTTACACTATTGAATCATAGACATATTTAATTAACCTAGAAATCGACTTACTGAATTCCCAAAATAGACAAGTAATAATAAAATTATAGAAAATCTAAATCACAAGTGCATAGTTTACACTACTACTACTACTACTACTACTACTACTACTACTACATGTACTACTTGTGAGCGCGTTTCACTTGCGCTTGTGTGGAACATTTAAAGCTGCATACTCTGTAACTATGAACATTATTCGAAAAAAATATTTTCTTCTTAAATCGTTTGTAAAAGTAGAATAAAGTTATGTTGTCACAATAAATCTAATTTCTACAGCTAAAAACTGCATAGAAAAGTGAATTATCTTATAAAAACAGGAGTATTTTCTCTTGTTTGTAATTATTTGCGTCCCTCCAATAATTATAGACAGGTAATTTTTAACATAAATGCTGTTGTTTTTGCACTAATAATTTGTTAATTATTACGAAAAGATAAAATGTATACCTGAATTTTAGTATTTTTAATGTGTTCTTGAAAAATAGAAACATTATTTTTAAAATGAAAATATCAAAAGTTACAGATTATGCAGCTTGAAGGCCTGTTTTTATCGGCGCGCGCGAGCTTGTCCACCTATCGTACATGAAGCGTCTTATACACACTTGGTCTTAGAGCGTGTTGAAGAAAGAATTAACAAGAAAATGTACTTAGTGGCAGACTATAACGTAATCGTTGTTAGTAATAATGTTTTAGGCTGGAGTATTGACGCACTGCATGTACATGTACACACAGTTTGTGATACACGTCAGAACTCAATTTATCCAGAGCATGAATTTAATTGTCAAAGTAAGAAACAGGGCATAGATCAGGAATCGATACAATCAAGCACTACATCTGACCTGGGATACCAATGGGAAAGTGACAACTTCACAATTAGACATCACAAACGAGAGCCAAGAGGTCAGTCCTTTCCCAGCAGGTGACCACAAGGCATTAATAGACACATAAATGTCTGGTTTGCATGAAAGACCCTAGCGTATCAATGCATCATCTCCTATAAACATATAAATCAAGATATAAAAATGAGATAGCAAAAAATAAGGACTCAACAGTAAATAAAACTGAGTACCGGAGCACGATAAATTCAACAGGTAAACCCCACTGGGCCCGACAACAGCCAAGCATCAGGCCCCTACCATCTCATCAATAGATAAGGTTTTAAGTCTGAACCGTCATATAGGTTGAAGACCTACATACCAGCGTGCAATTAAAGAGAAAATCAAAGTTGGCAACAGAAATACAACTTTATTTGGCAATTATGTTGTCTTTGACCCCTTAATATATCCAATGTACCATCCCGAGCTTATTGTATGGAACCAGAAGGAAGAATTCATTAGTTCATAAATGCTTCATTTTTTTGTAGATTCAATATCTTTCGTTAGACTAAATGTTACATTGTATGAGTATCTGTGTCCATATGATCGAGCCCTAGTATGTCGCGAAATCGGTTTCTTTACGCTGATGTACAATAACTGTACTAAGAACATACATACTCACTAAATGAGTGCCTTTTCGATATGAAGTTTTGAGAACGCTTATTGACATCGCGAGGTTTGCCTAGCGATTCAACATACGTTCTCAAAGCCAAGCCTGGTAAACTTGATATCAAAAGACGCGAACCTAGTATTCTTTTCATCAGTTTGCCCATTGTTTCACTCTTCAAACTAGCGATTATGACGTAATTTTCGATTTTTGTGTTGATTCAGCGTCATAAGCGACGTCATTCAAAACGTGAAACGTCATCATGATCTGATAAAGACACATGCTTTGAGATAAACCATGTTTATCAGTCAACGTGCAGCAACACAGTTAATATGAGAGGTAACTGATAAATGTACGAAGTTATGTTTGTTTGTTAAAGGTTAAATGTCGTTTTCAACATGGTTTCAGATAAGTTATCCTATAGCAAAACATGTACCTCTGGTGAGGGTTTTCAAATACTCTCGACAGTAACTAACATGAGAGAATGATCTCAATAAACAATGATACATGTACACTGTATAGTACAATGGACATGTCATTGTATTTGGCCTGGCAGATAACAGTAGCTGACAAAGACTATTATATGAACCAGCGCAAGAGATCTCGGTATTTATCGCATATGCGCAAATGCCTATAACAAACGTCCACGCTGACGTCCCCATCGGTGCTAGAGGTCTAACGTTTGGGTCTGAGTTTTCATCTTCATCCACCCCTTGTGTCTACGTTAGCAGCGAATATAATCTGGCGAGTCTGTGCATGTGCGCAGAGTCGCCTGAACCTTCATTGCTCAGTCGATGATGCGATGAGCAAATGCCTCAAAATCTGCTGATCCTTTTGATGTTAGAAATTAGACTGACTTGTACATTATTGATTTCAAAGAGCCTTTTTTGTCTGTTTTCAGTTGTACGTGCTAAGATATATTAGCAGTTCTGAAATATTTTAGTGTATACCACGGTCCCCTTGGTAACCAAGAAACAATAAGTGTTGATTCTTGAGTGTTACTATGCAACACCAACCCGTTCGGTGTTTGATTTATTCATAAGAAAAACCGCTGCGGAATGTCTTAAGTAAATTTTGTTATATACCTAACTGAATTTTTGAAATTCACCATGGAGAGGATGTCAGATTTAAAGTAAGCTTTATTATAATTAACCATTCTCAGACCGATGGAATTTTCCATAAATTTTTAAACACAGTTAAGCCAGAATGCTCTATTGTTTATTTTGAATAATTACATGCAAATGAAAAATTAGAATTGAAAAAAAAAGATTATTTCTTATAAGATCGATTTTGTCTTATCAACCCTGATGATATGCCAAATTAAACGGCATTTCATCAAATCTGCTTGCTTTAGTATCAGCTTTGGGGTTTCCAGGGTTAAACATATTTTCGCACCGTGGTGTAGGGAATGACAGTGAGGTTATTTTAAAATCATAGGGCACGTTGTACAGTTGTACGAGGGCGGTTCATTTAATACTGGCACTATTGCGCCTCCTTACCACATGGTCGTAAGAATCCCGTGAAATTGTGTTAATTTCACGAGGGAATGGGGATGAAGCTTTGAATTATGCAACATATCAAAGGAGCACAATCTTGTGGAAAGTACGAAATATAAAACCTATGCAATTTTGCACAGGTTTCATAGTTTCTACATTTCAAAGTATAAAAGGCGACAAATATCAGGAATCGATACAGTCCAGTACCACACCTGACCCAGGATACCACATGGGAAAGTGACAAAATCACATTTAAACATCACAAACAAATGCGAAGAGGTCAGCCCTTTTCCTGCAAGTGACGACCAGGCAGCAATGAACAGACACGAAAGCATGACAAACACAAGACATACATAACACAAATGACCCACAAAAGAAGTGCCGCCTTTAAACGGTCAGTAAAATATTTTTACTGGAGGTCTTAAACCGGTTTCACGGTGCCAACCCCAGCCTTAGTTCAGATGTGTATCATGACACATAGATATTTGGTTTGCATCAAATACCCCTAACTTATCCATGCACCATCTCCTAGAACATATAAATCAAGATATAAAAAGGAGATAAAGCAAAGGTAAGTACCAACAGTACATAAGCCTGTGTGACATCGAACTAAGCATTATCAACTTTCGAATTAAGCAGTTTAATTTAAATGTTGTCATCTCATTATTGAAAGTATTTGTAAAGTGCATGTTAAATTCAATTCCACATTTGTATGCAAGCATACCCACCTAACTTATACCAGCTATTTGATAATTGTATTTGTATTGTATGAAATTCGCATTTTGAGCATTTCAGTATTATGTTCGTCTTGCCGAGGAAGGGACGATAGCTCCACTGCTTGTTGTCATTTTCTCATATCTTTGAGAAGCATTACATTCACAGTGCATGTCTTTACTGTCCTGCCAGCCAAGAGTGACTTCATGCCCCGCCTACAAAGTTATTAGCGACTTATAATCGATGGACCACTTGTGTATTAATCCTATCCTCAGGATAGGATTAATGCACAAATGATCCATCGATCCGCGTCAGCTCAAGTGAAGTGTACACGTAAGCGTTTTACTTGGCAATTGTAAACAAAGCGTAACGTCACTATCAATCTTGGCTGGCACAACAGTAGGTAATCATTGTATTATGTGGTTATTGTTTTAGCGTTCTCCTGAATACCAATGGGGATATAATCATGGTAATAACAAAAAGACGTGTTTACCTCTCAATAACTGAGGGACAAATTAGGATCATTTGACGAAAATCTAGCCTCTTAGCATACGGGACAACCAGTTCCATTAGTTCAATCAATATGGTTATTAATCGTTTGGAATAACACAGGGGAGTCCGTATGAACCCTTTGTATACTGAAAACCCTAAACGATGCGGCATTTCATCAGGGTCTACACTGCTTTTTAATGCTGTACAAACAATCCCGAGGGAAGGATATACATCATTATTGGAATATACTGACCTATGACCCCCTTCAGACGCAAAAAGGACAATCCAATCCGTATTGCTTTTATCTGTATTGGAAGGCTCATCAGACTTTAAAGGGTTAAACGGGTGCGTATCAAAGATGCACACAGTAGCTTTTGTTACTCATTATTTAAGAAATGGATTCGATTTTAAGGGCTTGACGTTTACTTTGCAAGAGACCCGAAGTATTCATGATTCCATGAACATTCAAAAAATTGAATGTATTGCTTATATTTACATTTTATTGTAAATATCTAAAATATAGAAATTGTTTATAATTTAGGAAACAAAACAGTTTTGTATTTAATATGTTATTGTATTTACGTTATTGTTAGAGTGTTAAACGGGAAAGTGAAACAGCCTGTGTGGACACGGACAGCCAATAGAGCAAAAAAGAAGCTTGTTTTACACGAGCGACGCAGGTGTGGCTCTCTGTCAATCACAACACCAGTATCACTTCTGGCGAATGAAATCGATGTTCGAAGCGTATTGCACGGGCAAGTGAGCTTGGCAGCTGTCAATCATATTAATTTCATTCATGAGGTTATGAACGGTTGCAAAAATTTAAAGATTTATTTAAGGCTTGCTTTGAAAATGTAAATATAGAGCAGTAAATACAATTGTAAACGAAATCAAATGTCATTGCCAATGTTGAGATTAGTTCTCAATGTTATAGAACTTTTTTCATGCTCAGCTCAAGTGAGCATAACATTTCAACTGATCATAAATTCTATTATATATTGATAAATGAAATTGCTTTTACCTGCTTTAACATAAGATCTTGTATGTTTCTTGCAAATAAATGTTAAAATGTCGACAACTTGGTATTATTAATGCTTAAAAATGTAAGTGAGTATGATCAGGAAATACCACAATCACACACTGCAGGCCAACCCACGGCACCGGGACGAAGAGCGACAGAACATTAACAGTAACACGGCATTAGAAAGACAGTTAAAGCAAAGCAACCAGCTCTCTTTTCCTCGTCAAAACTATATAGGACACAAAGTATTGTATACCCGAATGACATTTGGTTGTATTTTACCGGCGCCAAATCTTCGCCCTAGATTATGTTGCTGTTTAAACACAAAAAAAATGTTTAAGCTCGCATGGAGGCATCCTAACTTATACAATGCATCATCACAGAGAAACAATCTAATCAAATATACAAACTATGATGAACAAAGAAAAGGATACATGACTCCCAGATTCATGTAGACAGAGCTGAATTAAAACCAGAGCATAGATTTATTATTATTATTATTATTATTATTATTATTATTATTATTATTATTATAATTATTATTATTATTATTATTATATGAATGGCAATTAACATTTTATAATAGTACAGTCTTGTGTTGGAAAGTCTTAGATATATATAGTATGAAGTTGTTATTTTTATAAACGTGTAGGTGGGGTAAGTCTAGCCTGTCTGCAGGCCCTGTATTAAGAGATCTAGCTGAAAGATCTATAACTACTACAGAGATAAATTTATGATACTTCATTACTTCCATATTGCTCAGAATACAGTAAATAAGACAGTCAGAGATTTTTTTCAGAGATGTATATGCTTGTATATGTATGTGTACATATTTGACTATTTTCTATTTACTGGTCTGATACCAGTCTAGGGTAAGTCCTACCCTTCATCACGTTTTCAGATGTCGTGATTAGCCTTTTATCAGTTTTAAATAATATTAAATAATGTTTAAGACATTGTTTGAACACAATACCACATATGTAATGATTTATGTGAAACCAAATGGTGACTATGACTTAAGATTTGTTCGTGTCTAAAATATTAAATGTGGTACCGATAAAAATGAGTCATTTGCTGGCCTTAAGCTGCCTATCTGAGACAACTATTATACTGTTATATTATCTACGGATACCAAACATACCGAGAAGTGCCAAGAGATTTACTATCCTTAACTGATTTCCAACTATGTGGCATTTTGACAAGTGTAGACTCAGATGAGCCTGCGCAGCCTCCTTTTAAGCTTAGAAACTCCAAACAATGTTTGGTCAGTAACTTAACATTCATAGAATATTGAAGCGATTTGCAAAGGCTCTGATCAGACTGCGCGTATGCGCAGGCTGGTCTGAGCCTTTGCTGGTCGCACATACTATATTGTTGGAAATCTCATGTCGCGGCTCAATTATTATTTCATACTCAGGTATTCGTGGTAAAGTCAAACATACTACATTGTACTGTTGTAATATAGGAAAACGCGGACACCTTTTCCAACCAAATATTGAGATTAGTTTTCTGAAATGAATTAAATGGCATTACCTATCCGTTATATAGGTAGAATTGATCTTATCACATAACCTGGGCCCGAAATTACAATGCCTCCTTAAAGTTAAGGAAGACTTAAGTTAAGTATTGATATTTCAACCTGCTATATTAGATGCTAAATAAATTTTCAGGATCGATGCAGTACTTGTGGTCAAAGATATCATTGTGATCAACAGAAAAAATGAAAGTTTTTTGATTTTAATCAGTTTGAAACGTTATTTTACGCATCCTGAAAAATCAATAATTAACTTAAGTCTACCTTAACTTTAAGTAGGCATTGTAATTCTGGGCCCTGATCAATAATTTCAAGAATGAGCAGGTCACTAGTACTTTTTATCTTTTATAGAACTGAGAACCTCACGAAAGGGGCAGAACCAGTCAATAATGACGCCATCGTGGACATGGTACAAACCAATATATTTGAAGATATTGGATGTGGTTAGTATTGCACTGTATTATTGATGTTGTTTATGTGTTACTTGAGGAGTTTAACCTATTTATATTGCATAGAAGCGTCCGTCCTCATAATTATATGGGCAAACGCATAAAAATAAGGTACCTATCTCAGAATAGATGTGATTAACTGTTACGATATTTGTCTCCCCATTTTCCCTTGGTTTGAAAAATAGTAAGCGAGTATGATCAGGAAATACCACAATCACAAACTGCAGACAACCCCATGGCACCGCGAGGAAGAGCCACTCAACCATCACGAGACACCAGGACGACAAATAAAGCAAAGCAATCAGCTCTATCTTCCCCATCAAGATGATTGCAATACTAGAATGGACATAAAGACACGTACAACAAAACATAAATATTAATGTACACCATTTAGTATGTTTTTAATAATTATTATTTATGCCCATTCATTATTTCGAAAATTGTTGCAAAATTTGACTTTTGAACATATTACTTTTAAAGAGATTTCACGCCTTAATAGTATATGTTCTTTTTATACAAAAAAAAAACAAAAAAAAACAAACAAGTAAGTATATCAGGAAATACCACAATCACACACCGCAGACGAACCTACGGCACCGCAAGGAAAGGCAACAGAACACTAACAGCGACAAGGCATCAGGAAGGCAAAGTAAAGCAGCCTTCCCCATCCGACTTCCCGTCGTCGTTACATTAAAAGGAAATATAATTACGTGTCATGTCATCCTTTCACGGACTATATATGGGCCATCATCGGCCCGCCAGCCAGACTCCATTTTAATTGCGTTACGCTGGTGTGCAGATGAAGGCCCAACATTAAATGTTGGCTTGGTAGCTTTGTGATTTTACAGGGGTTCTGGACCAGTGTTGCAAAGAAACCCTATATTTGTGATTTTTCAGGGAGGGGGCCCTCCACCCTTCCCCCTTTGATCCGTCCAGGATTTTGTGTCTTGTTTTTACTTTCATTTTTCAGGTCCTCTATGCCGAGTTAATCCCCTAACCGACCGTGGAAAGCGACTACAGTTGATTAAGATATTATGTCTCACTATAATTCCCATTCTTGGTGTGTGGGGATTCACCATGTACTCCCTGTCGGACAGTGTTAAGAGCAAGTCGGAAATTGAAGTGGTAAGACCTTTTTATTCTGCAAAGCCTCCATGCACATCCCTTTAAATCAGTTAACTTGGAGCTATAGTCATCAGCGGTAACATGTACCCGTTGTGGCGAAATATGAGGTTCGTGGAAATCTGAGATAAATAAACAAAGAATAGCCAGATAATGGTCAGTATTATTTCATTTTTAATATGATGTAAAGGTGACACCAGAAAAGATGGTGCTTTTGGTCATTGGGCACTATAACAAGGAAACACTTTACCCATAACCTACCTTTTTATGCTGGTCCATAAATATGCTAGGCAGCTTCAAACACCGAATTCTCCTTCATGTAGGAAGATAATTACGGTCGACCATGGCCGGCCGCTTATATAATGTTAATGCAAAACACACATCAAATTTAGGTTTTGACCGGACCTTTATGCCATGCTCAGGCAATATTTTATTTGCTGCCGAACAACGAGTGGGGTACCAAATATCGTGGGTTAACCTACAGCGAAAGTAAACTGTCCGTGAATCTGCAGGGCTATCTATAGCGCGAGGCAAACTCGTTTGCGAATTTAATATTCACAAAGTAGGCACCAATTTGCCCTGCTGCTTATATAAACAAGTACTAGCTTTTCAAAAAGCGGGCGGTCGTGCGTAAGAAAACAGTAAAATGTCCCCAAGTCAAAACGGCCCTGATTGGCAAAACGTGTGAGTGAACTTCACATCAGTAATCGCACTTATATAGTGTTTGTCATCCACATTTGCTAACATCGAATAAATATGAATTCAGGCACTGTCTTATGACGGTCATGACAAACAGGTTGTATGTCCCCAAAGGGAGGCATATAGTAATCATACTGCCTCTCATTAGTGGCATTAGTGTTTGAGTATTCATATCATATCCCGAGTATACCTCCTATATTATTTGAGGCAAGAATGCCAAAATTCGTGTCTTAATGCAATTTAATATATGCAATTGTTTAACCTGCAAATGATTCTAGATAATAACAAAACAAGATTAATACTGACCCTAGTCTGGCTCTTCTTTGTTTGCTTACCTCATATTTCCATGAACCTCAGATTTCACCACAACGGCTAACCCTCGGTGATACTTCAATAATAACTTGAGTAACAAAGGGCTACATTTTAAAATATAACGTTGCTTTTGGTGTTCATCCTTGGCTATCTTTAATAGTCCGCATATTAAAATGGAATCTCTGCATGCCAGTAAAACCTGTGTAAAACGGCCACTCCAAAAAAAACCCAAAACGATTTTCAAGACCGATTATCGCTTAATGCAGGTCAAAAGTTTTGCAGAATGCTCCCTTTGCAGAATGTTCCAAAGGGAGCATTCTGCAACACTTTCGATCCTCATTAAGCTACCAGTTTTCATGAAGACCTTTGTTTTGTCTACTTTTGAGTGGCCGTTTTACACAGGTTTTACTGTATAATCAACTTATTTGGCATTGTCTTTCTTGAAAAAAAGTCAGATATAATGTTGATAAGTATCGCATGATCGATTAAGTTTAAGTGTCATTTAAGGTACAAAAAGGTAAATAGAACAAATAAGAAAAAAAATCATGGCTAAGCTAAAGAAATATGCTTAAAAGACTGAACAAACAAATCAAGCAAAAGATAGTAAAACAATAAAGAGATTTGTTATATGACTGGAGGGAATCCTGTCTCCTGATTGGCCCAATTTGTCTTCATAAATCTCTATGTCTACCTGAAAACTGGTCTAAACCGGCTCAGAAGGTGATATAGGATAAAATCCAGCTCAAACTAGTTTCCAGAAGTTAATATTTTTGACACTTCTGCAATATCACCCTCTAGAGAGCTAAGAAAAGCATGATGAGTATAAAACTAGCATGTGCTGCATGAAATTGACATGATTTGCTGTTTCACATCCCAACAGGTAAACTAAAGACTTTCATTAATTTTAACAACTGTTTTGTTATGTTTTGTTTGTTCACTTATCTTTGTTTGAATAAACAAAATGTAAAAAAAAGTGTTATGATTAAATTTTACATTCCACATTCAGAGAATTAATATACATTTCAAATTGCAAAATACTACGTTAAAATATTTTAATAACAGTTGATAAAACATGTTAGAAAGTCCTTAGGTTGAATGTTGACTTCAACAACAAAAGTGAAAGTAGAAAATTTTCATTCTAAGTTGAAAAGTCATATAACAAAACAGTTATTGACTTCAATTTCGGTAGACATAAGGATTTATCTACCCTACCTAGCGGCCTCGGTGAATTATCACTTTTTCAGGTAGATAAATCCTTATGTCTACCTCATTGAAGTCAATAATTGTATAATCTCATTCATAAAGATAATAAACACAATGGGTCCAAGGATTGAACCTTGTGTTACCACTTAATAATAGTCAACCAGCTACTTCGAAATTGCCCATCTGTAACTCTCTTCTTTCTTGTTGAAAGTTAGGCCATTTGCGCTACGTTTGCAAGCATAATGTCATGCGGAAAATAGTTGAAGGCCTTGGAGAAGTCCATAAGCGCTATTTTCAAGCTATATGCACGCTACTGCATGTACATATAAATTGTAACCATGCTTACGTATAATTAAAACTGTAGCTAAACTAGCTGCGCTGTATCATACATTGTCACTAACCAAAATACAGAATGTCCCGTGAAGTAATAGGACGAATTATATCTAATCATTGATTTTACAGGCAAAGAAATCTATGTCCATCGTTGTCGTACTAGGCAGACTGATTCACCGCCTTCAGCGAGAGCGGGACATGAGTGTCCTCTATCTGAGCGACCTGGGTCCCGGCACCAAGACATTTCTCCTTGCTGAGTACATTGCCACGGATGACGCCCTGCAGCGGTTACCAGTGTGGCCAGGGGAGCTAACCCAGAATCCTCGAGAAGAATTTAGGAGTAAAGCTAACATGATGACCTATATTTCACAACACAGGAACTCGCTCAATCCAGCCAATGTAAATCTATATGATGAAATCTCGTTCTACAGGTACGTGATGCACGAGTTTAGATGTTAGTAAATAAAGCCCTATAAAGTGTAACAATATCGAGAAAAAGTATGACCTCAAAAAACAAACTCTGATTGTTCGAAACACAAAATTTCAGGTACAATGTATACAGAGAGTAGAGCCAATTTGTGAACTATTTCTATAACTCAATACAAAGATAATTATGCTTTGGTGCGTAAAAGATTTATCCCCCTGGATCGTTTCTTTTGCGCACCCAAACATTAATTGGAACAAAATTGAATGCGTATATCATATACATGTATATAGCGTATTTTTGGCCCTATCCCTCGAATGTTTGGTGTGCATTCATATGGAATAACGATAATTTGTTAATTTGTAATCTGTTAATTTGTAAACTGTAAAAAAATAAAAAATTCTTTAAAATTATATTGGCAAGTCCTGGGAATTCTCCTAACTTGAGCTCATTTAATAATTACAACAAAACATAAACACTCATATGCAGATGTTAGATTACGTTTGTAACAATAAAGATGATCGTATTATTCTAAATGTTTGATGCCACGGGTCGTGCACCCCTAAAAATGATCTTATTTGTGATTTCAGTTCAATAACAAGGGAATTCTTAGAATGGCTGGTAGAGAACATTAAAGGCTCAGGGTTTGGCTCAAATTGGAAGACACTAGTTGCCTACCAAAAGATAACCAAATGTAAGGAAAATATTGGTGTGGAGAGAGCTTATGGGTCAATGTTTTACGCATATGGAAGGTAAGTTCCCATTTTATCCGATCCTTGCTAACGGCGACTTTTGTTGAATACTGATAGTCCATGTAAACAGTTTTGACCCAGATCAGGACCGACAGGACGGCGGTCCTAGTCTGTATCCAAACCATTTGACATTCTTATAGTGATCCTGAAATAAGTTTTCTAAGTAGTTAATTTCGAAAAACGTCAGCAGACCACGTGAAAAAAGATCCCAGCATGTAAAGAAATAACAATGATATATGAGCCGCGACACGAGATTTCCAACAATGTGGTATGTGCGACCAGCAAGGGCTCAGACCAGCCTGTGCATACGTGCAGTCTGATCAAAGCCATTGCTAGTCGCTCGAATATTCTATGAGTATTTTAAGCTACTGACCGAACATCAATTGGAGTGTCTAAGCTTAAAAGAAGGCTGCACAGGCTCGTCTGAGTCTACACTTGTCAAAATGTCACATTGTTAGATATCACATGTCGCGTCCCATATAGATGGGCAATGTGAATTTTTCACTATCCACATAATAGTAAAGCAGGGAGGAAGACAAATATCAGGAATCGATACAAGTGCCATACCTGACCCGGAACACCATATTGGAAAGTGACAAACACACAAGAAACAAATGTGATCACAAGGCTGCAGGGATCAGACAAGACAGCATAACAAAGACAAACATGAAACATAGATAATAAAAAGGGATTCACTAAAGAACGGTCAACAAAATTTCACCGGATGCCTTTGACATGTTTAACTGTTCTATTTTGATGTCATGTTCCAACTATGAACTCTGTGATTTTGCCAATTGTTGCAGGTTTCCTCGATGGACGGATTATGAGTTTTATAACGAACAGATCCATGATTTCAAATACAACTACAAGACTGCTGTATTTTATTCTGACATTGTGGTACCACTTCACACAGAAGAAGTGAAAGAAATCAAGAAATCAGGTACATGTACACAAAAATAGTATGGTTAGTACAGTAAAACCTGTCTTAAGCGGCCACTCAAAAATAAACAAACAAGTGTTTTAAAGACAAACGGTAGCTGAATGAAAGTAAAAAGTATTGCAGAATGCTCCAAGAGAGCTTTCTGCAATACTTTTTACCTGCATTAAGCGATAATCTGTCTTAAAAACAAATGTTTGGTCTTCTTTAACAAACTATTAAAGTCACTATGACCCTCATATCCATGTGCTGAGGGCGCTTAATCCTAAATTAAGATTCTTTACAAATGCATTATAAAAGACGAATAGGCAGGGTCATTTTACATTTAAGCTACACATTTTGCAGGTACGATGTACTTCTTTATGAACCATCGATCTAAAGAATGCGGCATTTCAATAAAGTGTTTACTATTTGCTATGACAATTTATGTCATTTTATTTGGAATTTATGACATGTGACTCCTCGATAAATTATTTATTAAATTGCCCAATAGGTCTGCACTATATGCCTCAACGGATGGAATTATTATGAGGAAAACTTACAGTTCAGAACCGTTAAGTAAGTGAGTATGATCATGAAATAAATGTGTTATGCCATGCCTCTTGTTTCAGGTTTGAATATTACATCCATCATCAACGCCAATCGTTTAGAGATACAGTACAATGATCCTAACATTGATTACACATCCAATGAGAAGGCTAAATGGTTCTTTGACAATATGACGGAATATTTGGACTCTTTACTGGGTATACAGGAGGAAGTGGCTCACAGAATCACCGTAGAAGTAGATGGAGTCCTAGCTGAAGTTGTTTCAAAGGTATAATATAAGAATTTATCACGAGTGTGTGGGTGGGATAGAAAAATCCGTCCCGAGGATCATCGATTGGCATCACGAGGCTAAAAAACTCATATTGATTCATGTATATGGTTTCTTAGCAACAATGGTCCAAATCCCGCGAAATATCAAAAAGCAACCAAATTAGCATTTAATGCTGGGATATCATCAACCCCATTAAAAAATTTACATGTATGTCAGAGTTTGACCCCCTCTGACGGAACTCTTTGGATCCGCACATGTGAAAGTATTAACTTAGTTATTATCTTGTCAATGATTTAATAATTGAGCCGCAACATGAGATTTCCAACAATGTGGTATGTGCGACCAGCAAAGGATCAGACCAGCCTACATACGCGCAGTCTGATCAGAGCCTTTGCTAGTCACTTGAATATTCTATGAGAGTTAAGCTACTGGACACCGTTTCATTGTTTCATCAATTGTAGTTTCTAAGCTTAAAAGGGATTTGCACAGGCTCGTCTGAGTCTTGTCAAAATACCACATTGTTGGAAATCACGTGTCGCGGCTCATATTATAGCTCATTTTTTGCTGTCACCACCAGGAAATATCATACAATATGCAAAAACAGAGGAAAAATAATTAACACTACATTATGTTCGTCCAAATGGTCTAGGCCTTAGCAAACGTTCGAGAACAATCGTCAAGCACACTCCCGTTGTATTGAGACTATAAAGAACACACACTAAGGTTTTTAAGCTCAACTCAAGAAAGTTCTAAGTTTCAAATACATTTCAACTACTCATACAAAGTGAAATGCTAAATGCTTTGGAATGTCATAGAGTATTTCCTGCTTTGTACACTCAGACGTGTCCATAATAGAGGATATTCAAAGTTTTAGAATGACTTCGCCATTTATTTCATCGTGTATATTTCATGAGTGGCTAAGCCACGAATGAAAAGTACCTTTTTCTCGCTTCACGAGATGAAATAAATATAACAATATACAATTTAAAGCGTGGCAGATTTTTTACACTATATGACGTCATACGTGTAGCACATGGCGTCATATTAATGGTGACGATGCTTAAAGTATCTGTTGGCCAACACTGAGAGTAGAGAAAGTGATAATTTGAGCAATACATGTACAGACAAACTTTTACCAAAATTTTCTTTGCGACCTGATTAAGAAAATAAATATCCACACTATGTGGTTTTATCCACAAATAAGACAGTTATAGGCCTTTGAAAATCTATAGAGGGCTCAAGAAAGTAAATGGAGAGAGCATAGGACATCCACTTTCACCCTCAAAAAAAGTTAGCCTAAAACTTTATATGTTCACATGTGAAATACAACTTTTCTAAAATTCCAGATGTGAAGTATAACTTTTCAAATATACAGTATATTTAATAAATAACTACCAAGCCAGCATTCAATATTGGGCCATCAACGGCCCGCCGTCGCTGGCGTCCCGATAATGGATTGTATCTCCCTTCTAAAAAGCAAAACAAAACCTTATCAAAGTTCCTCTGACAAAAAATTCTGGATCCGCGCATGGACTCAGTGTAAGCTAGAAAAGTGATCTACTGCCCAGTAAGCATGTAAATGCGGACCTCTTTTAACCCGCCAGCGAAACGCCATTGGAATGGAATTTCGCAGGTTGACCGAACGTGGCTCCGAGATTGTTTGCTGACCGAGTAATTCATGTACATGTACACTTAACAACACTTATAAGTGTGCACATATAAATGGGCTCATATCTCCGTTAATACTGGTCACATCATTTTCAAATTGTCAAAAAATATAAACGACATGCAGGTAATAAAATTACATTTATTTTATTTCGAATAAGATAAAAAGATAAAAAGTGCGAACGCAAAAATCAAATTTATGGTAAAATAAAAATTCACATTTTTCCAATTCTTTAGAAGAGACCAAACTTGACAGAATATATCAGAAAACAAAATAATATCACAATATTCTTAAGTTAAATCCTGCATCACCGCCCATGTCCATGTTAACTTTGCAGCTGATATGTCCCCGCACTGTACACTACAGCAAGACAGTTCGGCGTCTCATTGATGTCACATAACGCTGAACGCAATTCTGAGGGAGGTTGTTCCACTCGTAGAGATATTTTCCTCTCAGTATGGTCGGAATAGCCCCCCTTCGCCTTACAAGGCAGTTTAGTTCAAATGTTTTCAATTATGTTTAAGTCTTGTGATTTGGGGGAAAAGTCGACGATATTTACGTTGTTTGCATTCAGATATGCAGTGGTGGTCGTTGTCCGATGGGCTGGAGCACTGTCGTGCAGCAACTGCATTCCTCTGTGTTGAGTGACCTCCGTGTCCAGCACTTCCTGTTGACAGCGAGATGCAATTAAGCCCATTTATGAAAAGCACGTTTTATCAGTAAGAATTCACACGGAAATTTCCTTGGAACTGAGTCAAAACTGACCCAACCTAATTTTCAAAAATGCTGAACTTTAATGCATAAATGAAATGTCATAGAAAGATCAATTTTAAAACGAAGAAAAATGTGAACTTTTTAATTTCGATTTCGCATTTTAAAAGTTAAAGTTTTATGAAAATTAAAATTAATGGAATATCATGTCACGAGTGTCATCTATATCTGGTAAAAATTTCAAAATGTTCTCTGACTTTTAAATATGAAGATATGGGTTCATTTATATGTGCACACTTATAAGTGTTGTTAAGTGTACATGTATCTTTGTTTGCCTTCTCCACAGGTCGCCATATACGCTGTTCTTGTGGTAGTCGTCATCAGCATGTGTCCCATTATAATGTTTTCCTCGGAAGCTCTCGCCAGTGACATCCAGTTATACACAAAGACATTGGTGCGCAAGACAACGGAACTCAACGTTGAGAAACACAAAGCCGACAAGCTTCTCTATCAGATGGTACCCGAATCCATAGCTAATAAACTAAGGAGCGATTGTTCGACGATCGAGTCAGACTTTTTCAAATGTGCAACGATCTTATTTGCTGATATATTTGGATTTTCGACACTTGCGAAAGATTTCAGTCCGAAAGAGCTGGTGACATTTCTGAATAGTCTTTATCACACCTTTGACGAGAGGATTGGTAACTATGACGTCTACAAGGTAGAGGCGATCAATGACTGTTATATGATAGCTTCCGGTAAGTGCGAGCTTTTTTCATGAAACCTTAAATAATAGTTATACCATGGCTTGTCCGCCTGAACATTGAGATAATCCACGAGTGGAATATCTTACGTACTAGAGGAAAAACATGGTGTAACTATTTTATACCACCTACATCACACCTACATCAGTGTATACCTTGCACATCACGAGATATCTAATGCTAAACTTATAAGGTTGTAAGGGTGGTATAAACCTTTAAATACTGTGAACACCTAAACGGTAACTTTAGCAAACAGCGTAGACAAAGATAAGTTGCCGTATTGTGCGACATTTCACACTTTTGATATTGGTCATATAGTGTAGTATTAAACTCCATGAGATGATGCTGTCTGCAATTATCTTTTTCAACCAAGTGGTTTCACGAGCACAATAAAAGCATTTATGTTGACAATTTTCAAACCTTCACTACAGTATTCTTGGCATAAAACTCTTTTTTATTCTGCTAGTGTCTGCCCAGAAAATTTTAGTTCGTTTAGGTATTTCAGCTTTTTTCCATTGTATTAGAGAGGAAAATGAATAAGTGATTAAACTTGTTAGTTAGTTAGTTAGTTAGTTAGTTAGTTAGTTAGGAAGCCTCCATGCGAGCTAAACAATTGTGTGCTTTAACAACACCAGTGAGAATCAAGGATGGAGATTTGGCGCCAGTAAATTGCATTAAAGCCCCCCCCCCACACACACACGATGGCTTAGACTGCTGTCTGTTCTAAGGTGTTGATTCTGCTGTTGTTGATCTATTGGTTAATGTACTTCCCATTGTTTGTGGGAGTTGTGTGTTTGTCTTTGTTTTGTTATGCATTACTTTGTGCCCCTTCTAGTTTGGTGAGACTTCTACGGTTTAAATAAATATTGTTTTTGTTTTTATGATTGATGTCTTAATAGAAAGGTTCGGAGCTAACATTTTGTCGAGATCGGTGTCAAATGAAATTCCTAATAGTGCAAGTCTGTCTACTTCTCAATTTAGTGTTCATACCACATGCGTTTTTTAGAACAGTACTTTATGGCCTGATATATTTGCATACTTTTCTAGTTTGCTTAATTTTCCATTTAGCGAATCTTCCCATCTGTGCATCTAGAATAATAGCTACTTACGTTTTGTTGTGAAAGGTTGATATCCACTGAATTATTGATGGACCAAAATTAAATGATTAAGTACGTTTTTTTAATAAATGGCCAAGACAGTGAGCCGTACGCATTTTCTAAGTCATATAAATAATGTTTGCATTTGTGTTATACTGGAATACCAATCATTAATGTTTGTATCTGTGTTTTACTGGAATATATACCAATAATGTTTGTATCTGTGTTACGTGAATTTATATCAGTAATGATTGGTTCTGTATTTTTGGTAATGGTTGCATTTATGTTTTACAGGAATGCCTAATAGGAATGGCGACAAACATGTGTCAGAAACTGCGACCTTGGCTCTTGACCTCCTCCACATGACTAAAAATCTTGCGTATCCAACTGGAATAAACCGACCCGTTAATATACGAGTTGGTATACATACTGGTAGGTTGAAATTATTATTAGAGGATATTTCATAAGTGCACCCGTCTCATTGAATTAATTAAACAGGTTGAGAAAAAGAGATAAAAAGCAAGGTTAGCCGCGCATTTTGTCTCTTTTTCGCAACGAGTTTAATAAATCCAATAATACAGGAGGATGAATGTTAGATTATATTTATCACATGACATTAACTTACTTAACATATGATTTTGGTGTGAAATGGAAGATTTTGCAAACTTTTATGCAATGCTACGATAGACGTCATTAGGTAATGTTACTAAAGCTGTAAACCACTAGTGGTTTATCGATTTAATAGCATGGCGTTATATCACTACCAGGCGAGGCATCATGTGATAATTAATTTTGTTATATGACTGGAGAGTATCCTGTTCCCTGACTGACTCAAATTCTCTTTATAAATCTCTATGTCTTCTAAACTAGCCTAGAAAGTAATATTGTATGAAACCCAGCTGAAAGTAGTTTCCAAAGTTAATATTTTTGGAGAGCGTATAAAAGCATGATGTTAATAAAACTGGCATGTGCTGCATGAAATTGCCATTGATTGCTGTTTCACATCTCTACAGGTAAACCAAAGACTTTCATCAATTTTAACAACTGTTTAGTTTTGTTTGTTCATTTATCTTTGTTTGGGAAAACAAAATGTAAAAAAGTTTTATGATTAAATGTTACTTCACATTCAGAGAATTAATATATATTTCAAATGCAAACAAATACATTAAAATATTTTAATAACGGTTGATAAAACGTGCGAGAAAGTCCTTAGGCTGAAGGTTGAAAATGACTTCAACAACAAAACTAAAAGTAGAAGATTTTCATTCTTAGTTGAAAAGTCACATAACAAAACAGTTATTGGCTTCAATTTCGGTTGTCATGTGTGCTCATATTTTATTAAATTTACTAAATGAGTTTCGGAAAAATGATAAAATACGAGGCTTGCCGAACTTCTATTGTCACTTTGATGTTTCATATTTTGATATTCTGATATTTTATTTCGATATAATGCATTCTTGGTACTTGAAATATCACAAAGTACTCAGTGTCTTTTTAAGTATTCCAATCATCTCGCTTAGAAAAGGCAGAGCTTGTTGCATTACTTTAATGATGCAATTTGCTTTTTAATGCACATTGTATGCGTATATTTACTCACCGCTTTGTGCTATTTTAGTTAAATGCTATTCTGTGATACCCTAAATCATTAATTAGCCAGTCTATTTGATATTGTGCTGTTATCTGATTCTGATCTGATTTCAGCATGCTGGTTTATCCGATTTCAGTAAAGAAAATGGGTTACACTGAGTGGATAGAGGTGGTTGTTTTACCTAAATGATTGTTTTTCTATATTGCCAATGAAGTTTGCATTTTTATTGTTGTCGAATATCTGCTCTTGTGTAGTGTTGATGCCTTCATTTTTTCTATCTTCCTTACAGAAATGTTTCCCATAAACCCCTCAATTAAAATTGCACAATTATTTTATCTTGTCCGAACGAGTTGCAACCAGAGTTAAAAATAGAAAACAATCTACAAAGGAAAGATACTCATCACCCACTGTGCCAAATTCAAAATACTTTCATATATTTCTTTTAATAATGCCCTCTACAAGAATTGCAAAACTACAGCAGTCTCACTCTGTTGAACTAAATGACCATCCGATGTAAAAATAAGAACTATCTTATAAGATATCTCCTTCTAAGATATCTCTCCTCATATTGTCTTTATCAAATTACGAAAACGGATCTGCTCCGCTGAACAAAATGGCCACTAGATTTAAAACAAACAAACACTCGTTTAAACGCTATCATCTCTTAAACAATGAGTCTTAGTTCAAAATAATTTCACAGAAATGTTTAACATAATGCCTTCTACTTAAATTGCACAAACAGGTTTTCTCTGCTGTGCAAAATGGCCAACAAAGATAAAACTAAGGGAAATTAGAAAGAGGGAAAAGATCAGGAATCGATGCAATCAAGCACCACACCTGACCCAGGATACCAACTTGAAAGTGACAACTTCACAATTAGACATCATAAACGAGGGCCAAGAGGTCAGCCCTTTCCCAGCAGGTGACCACAAGGCATATAAACAGACGCAAACGAAAGCATAACATACCATTCTGACTAACATTTAATATTTTCCTTATATCTTCCACATACGAACTTCTACCAACTTGCACAAACAATATCCGCTTGAATCTGCATAATGTCTATGCTTAGTTTATCCAACGAGTACTGGTCTCTTTAATGACACACACTTTTAATGTGTTCCCAAATTAGCGATTCTGCTAGATGTATCCATATTAATTATATAATATGTAGATCTTTAAAATTAGTGTAATGGCATGATGTCTTATATCATTGCAACAACATGGTTTTCGTATCTGTTCTTAACCCCTATAAGCATAGCGTCCTTTTTGGGGACGGAGGCATATAGTGCAGACCCACACCAGACACCACAGAACGCGGAGTCTGATCAGGGTCTCCACTTTATGCCCTCAGAACGTTCCCCTTAAATAGAAATGGACTGTTCCAATCGTTAACGGTGTAAAATTCCATTTAACATAAAAGACAGACCGAGAAATGCATCAAATAGTTCTTATGTTTTTCAGGTTCATGCATGGCAGGTGTGATAGGAACTGTTATGTTAAAATATAGTGTGTTTGGAGAATCTGTATACATTGCCTCCAGAATGAAAGCTAGCGGACTACGTAAGTTATAGCTTCACTAGTAGATGGCTCGCTGCCAATCGCAACACCCGTGTCACTTCTAGCAAATGAATTCGATTTTTGAAGAGCATTACACGGATAAATGAGCTTGGCAGCTGTCAATCAAATGAGTGTAATTCACGAGGCTATGAACGGTTGCAAAAATCTAAAGATTCATTAAAGGCTTGCTTCAAAAATATAAATATTGGCGCAATATCTATTTAGGATGTCAAAACATTGTATGCCACATATACGAGGGCCCCGTTGTATAAAGCACGAGTGCAGTATCAAAAGTATAGTAATTTGGAGTCAAACTCACTACTCTAGTCTACTGTCGTGCCAACCAAGTGTGACAGTGACGTTATATTTTTATAAGTCCTTGATAACTTTGTTAAAAAACATGACATCACTGTCACTCTTGGCTGGCAGGACAGTAATCAGCTAATCTCTAATATGTTTATATACAAATACAAAAATAAAGAATGTTCGTCGATGCTTATCAAAACCTATGGCTTATTCAAAACGTTGTGATATTGTGTCTCTTCCTCGTGGTCACAGTTCCAGATACACACATTTTCTGCGTTCACGTGTATTTCGGATGCTCAAACGAACCGTCTCATTTATCACTTTTCTATGTCATATTCAATTGTTTAGCAGTTTATATCTTATTGTGTTTCTACAGCAAACAAGATTCATGTAAGCGAAAAGACCTACACTATGTTAAAGAAGTGTGAAAAGTTTAAAATGAAGAGTCGTGGTCTAGTGGAAATACAAGTAAGTAAGCCAAACAATAGACTGGCTCCAGTCCTTAAAACATTTTTTCATCAATGTGTCATATCATATACTTGTAGCCAGTCTAAATTTTCATCAATGTGTCATATCATATACTTGTAGCCAGTCTAACTTTGATGGCTCTGTTTTAAAACAGAGCCATCAAAGCTAGACTGGCAACAAGTATATGACATGACACATTGATGAAAAATTGTTTTAAGGACTGGAGCTAGTCTAGCTAAACAACACAATGCATAACTGTGAATGAAACACATGCTCGGATCAATTAAGTGTTTTCAGAGGAGCAGTCAAAAGTTTTAAGGTTTTATAGTCATCATAATTTACAGATGGGATATGTGGTCCATACATATATTCCTAAGTAAACATATACCAAGTAGACAAAGCAGGCCAATGACGTCGTGATTATCCAGGCGGTTGGGGGTTTCCGAAACCCCAGCCCCCTCCCCCTTTTGGATCTGCGCATGATATATGACCCATCAGCATAGTTTTTGTAAATTGTATTGGTGCAAATCACTCTAAATATGCAAGCCTTTATCTCATTTAAACTGCAGTAATAATCCCTTAAATAAACCTTGTGGTGAAGACGATTACAAAAAAAGTGGGGACAAGCCTGTGGGTGTGAAACTTCTGTTTCACGCTGGCTTATATTGATGTCGTAATTGGCAATTAAACGTTGGAAATGGACACATGCATTATGGTTACAACAGTACATGATCTACTGTACAAGGAAACAAACCACAGACAGATGGCTCTTAGTCATTGTTACATTATTTTATTATTTGCAGGAAAATAGAGAATAAAAGGTGAGTGTCTTTTGATATCAAGTTTAGGAGGCAAGGCTTTGAGATCCCTTGTTGAATCGCAAGACTAGACGAGGGATTCAACATGCGTGCTTGAAGTTGAGCCTGGTAAACTTGATATCAAAAGATGCGAACCTAGTATTCTATCTATCAGTGCACAAGTTGGTTCACTCTTCAAACTAGCGATTATGACGTAATTATCGATTTTGGTGTCCATTCAACGTCATTGACGACGGCATTCAAAAATGCAACGTCATGATGACCTAAAAAGCACATGCCATGAGATAGACAACGTTTGTCACGTGAACGTGCAACAATGCAGTTAGAATGAGAGGTAACTGATAAATTTTCTTACATCAAGGCATGTGATTCCGATAAGATCTTATTTCTGCAATGGGAAGAGATCATGGAAGTAAAAAACAAGTTTATATCTTTAAATCTATTTTATAAAACAACGTTGTGCATAGGAGTGATATATCACTATGTTTGAAAATTAATAGCTGACTAGAGGCTAACAGTAAACTTAGTAAAGTTATGAAATGACGACCTTAATAACGTCGCGTATACATGTACATGTATATGACAACATATTAACGTTTGTACACCACAACGATTTTAACGTCTTTTATCATATGACGTCGCGCCTGGGAGTGAATAACACCATGCAATAAAATCTGTAAACCTCAAGTAATTTATCAATTTTCGGGAAACATTATGACGTCCATAGCAACGTTGCGTACATAATGACAAAATTATAATGTTTTTACAGCTGAAATGATATTTCAAAGTAATCTTAATGTCATATGATAAATAGAATCTAACATTCGTGCCCTTGTATTATTGAATTTATTAAACTCGTTGCGAAAAAGAGACAAAATGCTCACCAAGCCTCGCATTTTATCTCTTTTCCTCAACTCGTTTAATAAATTCAATAAAACATGAGCACTCATGTAAGATCCTCTATTAACGTCTGATCATTTATCTAAGTTCCTACTTTTGGTGTGCATGCAGCAATTCCTCTGTAGGTTGACATGAAACCCTTGATGCTGGCATACATGGTTAGGTACCAAACCATTTGGCATAGCTCCCATAACGCACGTAAGTAATGAAAATAGTAACACTCACGGGAGCTCATCTAATGTTGATAAGTGGTTTTCCATACCTTTAGGAACTGCTCTTTAAGGAAAAACCTCGCTCCCTCTTGGAGTAAATTATTTCCTGTAAGACTACCCATTTTTAAAAGGGACATTATCGTAGAGACTCACTGCTTGATACAGTGGTCTCCTTTTGATGTGCGTATTTTTTCAGCGTTCTGGCTACGTCATTGCAAACGCTCGTGAATTTGCTCAGTTAACCATTGTCACTTTGCATACCGATAGACAGGTACTTTGGCAAATAGTGAAGACCCAGGTGAAATTCCACCTACTGCAGCAATTCTTCAGGGTCTGCACTGTTTGCTGAGAGACAAGATACAAACAAATTGCTGAGGCATAAAAACATCATCATATACTGTCGTGCCAAACAACAGTAACAGTGGCGTAATACTTTGTTTACAATTGCTTAGTAAAACACTAACGTGTGTACTTCACTTGAGCATAAGCGAATCTATATATCATTTGTGTATTAATCCTATCCACAGGATAGGATTAATACACAAGTGATCTATCGATTCTAAGTCCTTAATAACTTTGTAAACAAAACATGACGTCACCGTCAATCTTTGCTGGCAGGACAGTAGAGATCTTGACCTGTACTGGTTGTATCAATATGTTTGGGAAAATCTATCAGAATAAAAAAGGTTCAAAATTTTAACTACAGGGAAGAGGGAAGATGGCCACCTACTGGGTGCTAGATAAAAACGAGTTTGACAGTGGAAACCATGACTCTGACACGGCGCACTATGGCATGGCCCAATGTGAAACAGGTTTGTTTGACTGTCTGAAGAGAGGTAAAGATAACCTTTAGTATGCTGTCGGACAATTATTATGTAAGAACACGTATAATATGGAAAGAAAAAGGGGATTTATTTTATATACCCAAATAAGATTGTGCGTCTTTTGTCCATGAATCTCAAAAACATTATCTACACTTTATATTTCGCAATTATCTTTCACAGACGAAGTCAAAGCTGGTGCTTTACTATAATAGTATTCAATTGGATCCTTTTTATTATTAATATTTCACGTTTGTCTTTATTATACTGTCTTTTCTTTTCCTTGCAACCTTGTGACCTCCTGCTAGGAAAGGGCATACCTCTTGTCTCTCTTGTGTTTGATATTTCTTTGTGTTTTTGTCACTTTCCGATATGATGTCTTAAGTCAGGTGTGATTGATTGTATAGATTCCTGATCTGTACCTTATGTACTTTCATGATGTAATGTAGCTGCATGTTAGTGTTATGTTTGATTTTTACTAACTTAATAATACTGATATTGAGTTCACCAGCAACCTTTGAAGGAATGTCTAAAGTTTTCTCCCCGTCTATCGTCTGTTAGAATGGCAGGCAGTAATCTATCCTCAGGAGACTAGTTTTATACAGAATATGTGGGTTGTGTCGCAAATAATATGCTGTTTACTTCTTAAAAGATAGTAAGCATGACAAGGGCATGCACCAATCACAGAATGCAGGTAAACCTACGACACCACGAGGAAGAGACTCATAACACTGACCATTCCACACTGTTAAAGCACAGCAACCACCTCTCTTTTGCCAAATGATTGCTATACTAGGAAGGACACCAAGAGCCACACAACAAAAGTGGATTCCAAACCCAAACCCCACACACAATTTGAGCAACAAAAAAGCAATAAGTAAACAGCAACAGCTACACCCCCTTAGAACAGACATCAACCTATTCCATCAGCGGGCTTAAATTGATTGTATTTGCTCAATCTTTGCCCTAGATTCTGTTCGTACGGATGGCTCCTCACTTGCAATGCATCATCACAGATAAACAATCAAATCTAATAAAAAAGACTATGATAAAACAGGAAAAAGCTCTTGACGGCTCTAGACTCCCAGACAACCAGAACTAAATAAAACCTCAAGTTGAGCAATTGTGGACTAGCATAAAACTAGCAACATTTTAACTCAGATGACTTCATACACATCCTGGTTTATGTATAGGAGTGCATTTACTTCGAGGGTCATTTGGAAAGTTCTTAGCATGGCATCATAACTCCACAATGCGTTGATAAAATGCTATCAAATAATACATTTTTGGAAACTAGAATTCAATGGCAACTTGATTGTTTACTTTTTTTTTGAAAAAAGACTTTGTGTGCAGGTGCAGCGTATGCTCGAATTGAGTAAAGGTTTATATACTGGCGGAAATTTTAAGCAAATTACTTGGAAAAAAAGCAAAAAAAAAAAAAATTGGGGACCTTATTTGCAATCATGATTTGACAAATTAACGATTTGGTGCCAACTTATTTTTTATTAAAATATATTATGCGATCACTGCTTGCACGACTACCATCATTACATTCAGATAATAATGACTAATAGAGAAATGGTAAACTTTCAACGATGGGACTTCTTTAATTAATCTTTATAATTTAACCATAAATTGTGTCACTACAGGAGCACGAATAAAGTATATTGGATATATGTTTTGCTTTATTTATAGCCAACAATGCATAAAAATCATTTTGTCGCGCAAAATGTGTGGCTTAATTAGTTCTGTATTCAAGAACATTATTCCTTATAACATTACCCCTACTTTTAAAGAAGTGGGTAGGGTAACTCAATCCCAGTCGATGACATAAGAACTTCTCATGGTATCGCGTTAACCATAACAAAATTGATTGATTTCTACTCTCAACGTATTTTTACTTTTTTGTTTGCCACTGTTTTCAATTGAAATCACTAGAACGTCAACTCATAACTAAAATCACTCTGTCCATGGGAAGTTTTAAAGAGTAATCTTCCCTTTGTTCTGCTTTACGAAATTGCTTCAGGTTTAAGTACAAAGAGCATAAATTGTGCTTGACAAAAAAACCAACATACAACATTTTTAAACTACTGTCGGCTATATATTTTCAAAATATGTGAATTGTGACATGCGATTTTTAGACGTAAAACTAGGCGCATTGCTTTGCTTTCTAAACGGTTTTGGTATTGCTGTTCTGGTATTTATATATTAGAAGCATCCAACTCGGTCATCAATTGTATAATGACTGTACCAGATTGTGTCCTACCTAATGGTACATAATTATCTAATTTCATGAACTATTCCTAATGTTCTGCACACTTTTTCAAAGATAAAACGTATATTTTCCACTGAATTTTTACGTTTCCCAGTATACAAACAGTACATGTATTCACAATAATATTGTTCGTGTGTTCATCAGAACACCCTCATGCAATTTGTGCTACAACAAAGCGGAAAAATAGTTCTTTCAAATGATACCAAACATGATAGGGTTCGAAAATTGGTTACCGAGATAAATGACAATGTTAAGAACTTTCCAAATGCCCCTCGTCCAACTCCCATCACTTGGTTTCTTCTAGTTTTAATTTATGAATTTAAATTTTTCAGTAAAATTGTTATAACTCTGAACGCCTGATTACAAAATGAGCATATTACACTACTGCTGTCAAACCAGAATTATTCTTTTTGTTTTTACTTAGGTTCAGTACAAAGCAACAGCCATATATCCGAAAGCTCCTACCCTGATGCAAGTCCATTGAAGTTTTATACAAGGGCACCAATCAATGAATGGAATGAAGAGCAAGTGTTTTTACAAGGAAACTAATAAATACTGTCAAAAGCAAACGCCGGAAGTGACGTCATCGTTATACATTTTAGTGTATCGTCACTCTGTGAAACAAGCACAAGAGATTCATGTGTAATTTGTTTTGTTCGCGTTGAATCGTTTCTGTAAGAATTGAATAGCGGGTACTAAATATGCTAGCCGAAAGTTCTAACCTCCCACCTGCATTTTATTAATTTTCTTCGAAATGTAAAATGCTATGACTAGTCTTTTTGCATCTCGAAATAGCCAGACGTGTCATGTACCGAGACAGAAATAATATTGACAAAATGTTAACTGTACATGCAAGATGCCAATTTGAGTAGTAGTAACCCCATTTTCAAAATTAGCATTTTGGCACAATTTATGATTCGTAACTTTTTGAAATAACCCCCTTTCACACGCAAAAATCGTTTTCATTTCAAAAGTCAAACTCATATTGAACACTAAAATGTTGAAATGAACACTCAATCTACCTAAGACTTGATGCTATTGGCAAATTTATCAAAAATTACCCCACCATCCAATGAAAATTCTTGTCGAATTTTGAAATTGTGGTTACACGTATTTGGCAAAGCCTCTCGATACAAGTTAATAAAGTTCGCTTAGCCAGATTCTGGTATCATTTACTGATAGGCTGACCCATTCCGTAATGCAAATGAAATTGATATAGTGCTTACAACTTTTCAGGAAACATGGCCGATTAGAACTTTTGACTAGATTAGTTGCATAAATGTAAAAGCAAATCAATGCTTCCCTTTCAAACTCATAACTATACTGAAGGACTTTAGAAACGCACCAGTTATATATTCACTGTCTCGTCCACATGGTTGATTTGAGGATGTTTTCAATATCTTTTTTTTATCCGCTTACACAATGGACCATGATTTGCCATAGTTTCGATTTGCTAATGCGGTTCATTCTGACGTAACACTGACGTTAGTGTTTTTCAACATTTGTCGTCTGACAGCTGTGAGATTTATCAATTTAAAAGCAAACACTTTGAGCTGGTAGCCAGATGTCTTGACTAACCGAAAAACAAGAAAAGTTTTGGAAATAATCGGAAATATTCGTTGAATTACACTCCAAGTCGCAGCGTTGCTTAGCTAACGTCAGTCTTGATATTTCAAACGGCAATAACAGGCGGATGACGTTCCCGCATGTCGCCATATTTTTTGTCTTCAACGCGACGGTTTGCGGAGTATCTTTTTGCACAAAAACATTTTGATTATTACTAATTCTTAGGATATAAACAACCAATTACGTCAAAAACAATAATGACGTCACCTGGACAAAATGAACGTTACCAGAGGCCTAAAACTTCATGATTTGATTTTGTCTTTCCTTGTGCTTTCAAGAAAAAATAACGGTTCGAAAACTTTTGTGCGCTCATAATGGAAGGTATTGGTACTCTGTGACTTTGTAAATTTGGGATGACTCAGAATAATCGCGACGTCACGGTAAACATAAGCCACAGCGTTTCGGTTTTCTTATTGAATGCAAACTAAATAAAGGGACTTGTCAATTTTATTTTCACATAATTAAAATATTACATTTTGACAATAAATTAGCATTTTTTGCAGGTGGTGCGTTTCTAAAGTCCTTCAGTATACTTATGAGCCCCATGTCCTTGGGGGTTAGCGACCAGATAAGGTTCTAACCAGCCTCGCTTAATATTTAATAATGAGCCGCAGCATGGGATTTCCAACAATGTGGTATGTGTCACCAACAAAGCCTCAGATCAGCCTGAGTATATGTGCAGTCTGATCAAAGTAAATTAGGGTGAAAAGATCAGGAATCGATACAATCAAGTACTAGTCGCTTGATTAATCTATTAGTGTTAAGCTACTGGCTGAACATCATTTGGAGTGTCTAAGATTAAAAGGCGGCTTCAAGGGCTCGTCTGAATATACACTTGTCAAAATGCCACATTGTTGGAAATCACGTGGCACGGTTCATATTCTTGTCAAATTATCAAAACTTTGGAGGCGTTAGTTGAAGTATATAATATCATTTCTAGAAAGAAAATATCTAAGGCGCTGATCAGACGTTGGGGATACAAAGGTTGGTCTGAGCTTTAACTATTCTGCCAATTACTAACTTAAACTAATTTAGCATGCAGAGAGAGGTACAATAAATATGAAACGTATCAAACGTGATTTCCGATCCTAGGCCTGTGTCTTACCCCCCTAGGTGGACCTAGAGGGTGGGGTCAAAAGGTCAAATTCAACTTTTAAAGAACAATGCCATGTTTCATATCAAATTAAATGGAATCACGAAATATAGCAACATGGTAAAAAAATATTTGCCGGCAGATCCCCCTCTGCCCACCTGACCCTGGGGATGGGGTTAATAGGTCAAAATTCAAGTTTTTCAGAACACCATGAAGCAAATATTTTGCCCGCAGATCACCATACCCCCACCCTAGGGATGAGGTCGATAGGTCAAAATTCATTTTTTTCAGAACATGGTCATGTATATGGAATCACCATATATAGCAACATGGTAGCAGTTATTTTTGACCGCACACCCACCACCTGACCTTTGGGTCAAAAGGTTAAAATTCAACTGCTCTCAGAACATGGTCACGTTGCATTTCGAATTAAATGGAATCACGAAATACAGCAACATGGTAGCACATATTGTGCCTGCAGACCCCATACCCATCTGACCCTGGGGATCTGGTCAATAGGTCAATTTTTAGAGAATCACAATTGCAGCAACACGGTGCCCAATATTTTGTCTAATAACGTCTCTCGGTTGTGGTGTCTAACTGTGAGTTTGTCACTTTTCCATTGGTATCCTGGGTCAGGTGTGGTACTTGATTGTATCGATTCCTGATCTTTGCACCCAAACTAACTTTTATAATCCCCCAGACCCTGGGGATGGGATCAATATGGCAAAATTCAACTTTTTCAGAACATGGTCATGTTGCATATTAATTCAAAGAGAATCTCTAATGCAGCTACATGGTACCGAAATATGTTGCCTGCAGACCCCCCCCCCCCCCTCCCCCCTCCCCCCCCACTCAAGGGGATAGAGTCAATAGGTCAAAATCCAACTTTTTCAAAACATGGTCAATTTGCATATCAAACTTATTGGAATCACAAAATGTAGCAATAAGGTACCAATCTTTTGTCCGCAGACCGCCTCCCCCATCTGACCTTAGGGTCAAGAGGTCAAAATTTAATTATTTCAGAATATGGTCATGTTGCATTTAAACATTAAATGAAATCACGAAATTAGACAACATGGTAGCAAATATTTTGCCCACAGACACCCCAACCACTTGACCTTTGGGTCAAAAGGTCAAAATTCAACTTTTTCAGAACACAGTCATGCTGCAAATCAAATTTATTGGAATCACAAAATGTAGCAACAAGGTGGCAAATATTTTGCCCACAGCCCCCCCCCCCTGACCTTAGGGCTCCAAAGGTCAAAATTCAACTTTTTTCAGAACAATGTCCTGTTGCATATAAAATTAAATGGAATCACGAAATAAAGCAACATGGTAGAATTGTTTTGCCTGCAGATCCCACACCTGACATTAGGATGAAAAGGTTAAAAGAAATTCTAGCGATAAGGCGGGCTATTTCCCTAAATAAGACGTTCGTTTTACTTTGTTGAAATAACGACTGGAGCCACTAGGCACACTCAACAAATACATATAGGCGAGCCTTCTATGTACCCTTGCCCGCTAGTTCGTATATTTAAAAAGGGTTTGCCTAAATGCATATAATATATCTACTTCGTTTTGAGTGATAAATTATTTTGATCATCAACTGTGTTCGCTATTCAGTAACATGTGTTGGAAATAGACCGTTAAACTAAGGAAAACAATCTTCCTACATTTATCACGATAGAGTTTATTATATATATTTATACAGTTGATGTACAGTTAAAACAACCATCGTGCAAAGTGGTATATTTTTGTTCAGATGATTGATGTCTTCTTTCGCTTATAAAACCCCTCCCCCCCCCCCTAGACCCAAGTCGCCCGTAACACATGTTGTATATTTATATAATGACGTTCAATTGTCCAAAGGGCATCTTGGGCTTAGGGGGAAAAGCATCTAAACACAAACTGAAAGACACCAGATTCATTTTTTAAATGACAAACGTCGCAGGTTTAGGTATACTTCGTACGCATGCGCAGAAGGAATACTGCAAAGTTTTGGAAACGAAGAGCATTTATATCCTTAATAATTTAGTACTTTTAGTTTTTGAAAACCTATAATGGATTTACTAAAATTCTGGTCTAAACGACACCCAGTATAAAGACTTAAAATGAGAGGTGGGAGTAGAAAGCGCAAGTTTTAAAGGCTTTGTAAATGATAAATTGCTTTGAAACGTATTTTGATGCTAACTGTACATATTATTCTACCCAAACAGACGAATTTTAAAATCATTAGGGTTTTTGGAAATTTAACTTTCGTCATCATGTCACCTAGGGAAAATATACGCCTTATGGCTAGAGCTTCCCAACTTTTTCAGACCATGGTCATGTTGCATATGAAATTAAATGGAATCAAGGGAATCAAGAAAAATAGCAATATGGTAGCACATGTTTTGCCCACAGACCCCCCCCCACACACACACCACCTGACCCTGTGGTGGGGTCAATAGGTCAAATTTAAGAGAATCACTTGTAGCATCACAGTGTCTAATATGTTGACTTTATAACCCCCAAACCCTGGGGATGGGATCAATATGTCAAAATTCATCTTTTTTAGAACATGGACATGTTGCATACTAATTTATAGAGAATCTCGAATGCATCGACATGGTACCAAAATATTTGCCTGCAGGCTGCAGATCCCCCAGATCAATTGGATAGGGTCAATAGGTCAACATCCAAGTTTTTCAGAACATGGTCATGTTGCATATCAAAATTATTGGCATCACAAAATGTAGCAACAAGGTAGCAAATATTTTTCCCGCAGCCCCCCCCCCCCCCACACACACACACCTGACCTTAAGGTCAAGAGGTCAAAATTCAATTCTTTCAGAACATGGTCATGTTGCATATCAAATTAAATGGAATCACAAAATAAAGCAACATGATAGCAAATATTTTGCCCACAGACACCCCAACCACCTGACCTTTGGGTCAAAAGGTAAAAATTCTATTTTTTCAGAACATGGTCATGCTGCAAATAAAATTTTATTGGAATCACAAAAGGTAGCAACAAGTTGGCAAAGATTTTGCCCGCAGCCTCCCTCCCCCCCTCTGACCCTAGGGTCAAAATTTAACTGTTTCATAACAATGTCATGTAGCGTATCAAAAAAAAGGGAATCACAAATGCAGTTACATGGTAGTAAATGTTGTGCCTGCAGACCCCCACCCCTCAATCATGGGGATGGGTCAATAGCTTACAAGTCAACTTTTTCAGACCATGGTCATGTTGCAGATCAAATTAAAAGGAATCACACAATTTTGCTGCAAAACCCCCACACCCTGACCCTGGAGTTTGGGTCAAAATGTCAAAATTCTACTTTCAGAATATGGTCATGTTCCATATCAAATTAAAGTGAATCCGAAATGCAGCAACATGGTAGCAAATATTGTGCCTGCAGCCCCCTTGCCCAATGGACCTAGGGAATGAGGTCAATGGGTCAAATTCAGCTTTTCCAGATCATGGTCATGTAACATATCAAATAAATGGAATCAGGAAATAGCAACATGATAGCAAATATTTTGCTCGCAGACCCCTCCCCCTCCTGACCCTAGGGGTCAAAAGGTCCAAATTCAACATTTTTAGAACATGGTCATGTTGCATATTAAATTAAAGGGAATCACGAACACAGCAATATTCTAACAACTATTTGGCTAACACACCCCGCCCTGGGGATGGGGTCAATAAGTCAAAGCCAACCATTTCAGAACATGGTCTCGTTGCCTATCAAATTAAAAGGAATCACGAAATGCAGTGACATGGTGGCAATATTGTTCATGTTAGTTTATTTTTAGTGAACTCTTCACTTAAAATTAGTTGATAGGCTTTAACTTTGACCTGTATTATACCCAAGGCTAACTTAGGGGTTGGAGAAAGGTGATTTATAATTTGTGACTGATAAGTTTCCCTAAAAATTACCCTTCGCGGGGGATATTTTGTTTGACTTCTGTTTTGCTAGGCGACACATCCGATTCTTGGAATTCTAGTTATAGATTAAATTTAAGTTTGTTGGGGTTTTTCAAAACGATTCTTAAATATTGATCCTCTTTAAGAGACACCATGGCCATCTGATTTTTACGCAAATTACTTAATGACCACTAAATGTTTTGCTGCTTATCACATCAGCCAACAGCGGATGCTCAGGTGAGTCATTGTTGCTGGCATACCTACAAAATAATGAAGGCTAAGACTTAAGTTTTGACTACTAGCCTCGCTGGAAACGCCATAGCGTTTGTTTGATTAGAGGTATTAAGGGGATAACTGTATTCGAAATTTCCACCTCCCCAAATGACCATTTTGAATATGGCTATCCCCAATCTAATGGCTTTCTGCAGTTTTTCTCAAATTGGAGCGTTGGAAACCGAATAAACCCATAAGTCATCCAACATAATCTGACGTAATTAATGACGTCAAAAATTTTTCGAAAGTATATCGCAGGATATACTTTCGCAAATTTGGATGTTATCAAATCAGACGCAGCCCAGCAAAATCAAGTGAATTAGAAGTGTGCATGTGCAATTTGTACCGAAATTTTGTGCGCTGGTCAAATATTGTAACAATTAATATATTATTTTACTAGTACATAAAGTCAGGTATTGGCTTTGGCCAAAATACTGTAAATTCAGAATTTTCGCATGGGTTTTATTTTCGTGTAACTGCTATAATGCGACGTTTCATGGAAAGAAACCCTCGCAAAATGGTGAAATTATTTGACTGATGTAGGTTAATCATGCACCAGTCGCAAATTTTTAATGCTGGTCTTACACATTTACGAATCGGCTTGCGAACGTCCAGCATACCTGGAATCGCTTAGAATGCCACGGGAATGCCACAGCACTAAAGGCTAATGTAACGCTGAACGATCGCAAGTCAATTCGTAGCATAACATCGCTAATATTTCTTTTACTTAATTTCACGATTTTTATCTAAATTTACTGTACAGCATTTTAAAGGTGTTGTTTTGGCTGCAATAATTTTAAAAAATGCTGCTTTACTGGTACTAAACTAGTGTGTGTGTGTGTGTGTGTGTGTGTGTGTGTGTGTGTGTGTGTGTGTGTGTGTGTGTGTGTTATTTGCTATAAGTGTTTGTTGATTTATTTCATCGTCCATATTACAGTTGTGCAATATATAGAGGATCTTACATGAGTGCTCATGTTTTATTGAATTTATTAAACGATTTGAGGAAAAGAAATAAAATACGAGGCTTGCCAAGCATTCAATCTCTTTCGTAACGATTTTAGTAAATTCAATAATACAAGAGCACGAATGTTGGATTCTATTTACCATAGTACATTAAGATAACTTTCATATCTCGATTCTGCCGTAAACGTTATAACTTTGTCCTTATGTACGCAACATTGTTATGGGCGTCATAACGTTTCCCGAAAATCTGTAAAGCACTAGTGGTTTATCAATTTTATTGAATGACGTTATTTCACTTCCAGAAGCGACGTCATATGATACTCTTTGTTTAACACTTTCGCTGCCAAACACCTCAAAAACCAATACCTCAGTGCCAAGAATAATTCAAGGTCTCCTGAATATTGAGGGTATATGGGTTCACAGAGTGGCTCCAGAACCATTCAACCTATCACTGTCAAACTTATACATAATGTTGCTAATATATAAAGCTTGTATTTGAAACAATAATAAAAAAGATAGTCACGTGACCTTTGACGGCCATTTCTGAAGCCATATTGAAACATGAAAAATGCCTATAAACAACTATTTTATGCAAAAAAAATAGATAAAACATCCATCTACATCAAGTATCAAACATCAGGATTTATTCTGATATATTGTTCATCAGAAATAAATAAAAAAAAAATATAGCAGTTGAAGGGCTTAATGCGTCCTGTATGTCATCCCCATGGATATGTTTTCGAAATTTTTGATTTTCACGAAATCTAATAACATTACAAACATTTTTGTAAAGTCCATTCTTGTACAGAAAACTGCTTATACGATATAATAATGTCCCCTGAACATTTTGAAATAAAGAACAAAGATTTTTCGTCCCTCAAAACGGTTAAAATAGACATATGTCAAGTGTGCCTTTATATTTCGACTGTTGTCGCGTTTGGCAGTGAACGGTCGATTCGACTGCAGTCTCGTTTGGCATCGTAATTGTTAAAGACTATTTCCGCTTATCAAAACAGGTTCTGATGCCACTTTATCTTATTTTCTTGTGACGTGTGGGCAGGGGCATTGTCCTGCAAGAGCAAAACACTGTGGGTCACTTTTCCTCGCCTCTTTCTTTGCAACTTCCTGGCGTAGCCACCTCAATTTGCCTGCATAATATATATCGTTTATCGTGCTATTACTTGACTTTTCGCTTACTGTAAAGGCAGCAACTTTAATATTCATATCTGGGTGTGGCTCGGTTATTTCATCTGCTAAGAAAGGGAAATCGGGTTTTATTTATAATTTGGTAAAGAATTATTAAGCTTTTTGAGCCGCGCAAACGTGCGTGCATTTCATGAAAATCCTAACCGTATACACACTGAACTCACATTTCTTAACCCTTAAAGCGCATAATCACAAAATGTATGTTTTTTTCGTCCACTAAACTATTTGAAGCCTCATAGATAAACAGTGTGGACCCAGATCAGACTGCTCCAGTAGGAGCAGTCTGAGCTGGGTCTACAATGTTTACCCCCTTGCTTATGTTAAATAGAACTTGTCAGATGCAGTTATCTTGCTGGCGTTTTAAGGACTAAATAATGACTGAGGAGGTGGCACAAGATGATGCAATTACTTTTGAATAAAACCACGCCTCCTTTTCATCTATTACCTATCCCTAAGGTTGACTAGTTCTAATTATGCATTCATGAGACGCCGCCTTTACAGTAAGCGAAAAGTCAAGTAATACCTTGCTCAATAATGACCACCCCTTGACCTACCCAAAATATTGAGGCCATCACCTTCCCTGCTGAATGAACCATCTTAAATTTCTTAGGAGGGTGGACCAGGGTGCTTCCATTGTTTGCTTTGCATTTTGACTCTTAGTCAAATGGTGAACCCATGTCTCATCTTGGGTTACAGCTGGCTTGATAAAATCGCCAGGATCATCTTCAAAGCAATACACAAGATACCTAGACATATCAAGCGGAGTCCTTTTCTGATCATCGGTCAACATTCTCAGCAGCCATCTTGCTGAAACCTTTAACGTACCTAAGATGATTATTAGGATTGATTGTACTGTCCCAAAACTTTTCTTTGCAAATCGTTAGTTATGCTTCGCAGGTCTCGCCTCCTATCACTCATAGCCAGGGTGTGCACGACCTTGATATTTTCATCAGCGGTGGCATCTTTGGGGCGGCCAGAGTGTCCATCGTCTTCAATGCTCTCTCTCCCCCTCAGAAACTATACTGCCCATTCTTTCCAATGTTCTATAAGAACGAGACTCCTTCCCAAGTGTGTCCATGAAGTTTTCATGAATTTCCTTGGGAGACATTTCTTTCTTATAGAAGTACTTGATAACCGCTCTGATTTCCCAGTTTTTCCATTTCGTCGCACCCACCGCTCTTAAAAGTGATTTCTATAAGCAATCAAGCATGACCACATGCTTTTCACACTCCAAATGTCTTTCAATAAGATCAAATGACCAACTGTCAAATATTTTAATTCAATGAATCTAACTGAAGGATATCAGGCTGAGAACTATTTTATCAAACCTCTTACATGATATTTACATTTTTCTCATATGTTGTACTTTATATGCATGTCTAGCAGCTTACTAGAACAATCACGTGTATTTAAAACTTTATGAACCCTTTGTATTCTGATGTAGTGTCCATTTTATATCTGAAGGGGACATACGTCGGAATATCCAAATTGTGATAATATTTTTGTTCCTGAAACTTCTTTTGAAATCAGCAAAAAGCAAAGACCCTGATGAAATGCTGGATAATGCTGCATTTCAACTAGGTCTTCACTGTTTGCTAATGTTTCTGTTTAGGGGTTTCCCGAAAACAAAGGGTTTACGGAAACTCAATCTCAGAACAAAAGCAAAAGTGTACCTGGATATCGCCTGTATAATTTAAAAGAATGACAAACCTATCTGTAACGGATAGGGTAAAGTTAGGTTACTTCGGACATCAGGTAAATTCGGTGAGCGACCTTGTTTGTTTCATTGTTTAAATTTTTGGAATAAAACATGAAGAAACTAATCAAACAGTAAAAATCCTGATGAGGCGGCTCACTAAGAGCCGTCTCATATGGATTTCCACGGTTTTACAAACGTATATCCGAATTTACCTGATGTCCGAAGTTACCTGACTTTACCCTACCAGCGATATGACAATTTTGTACACTGCATTTTTGTTGTAGAAAACTCGTAGGTTTGACAGGATTTGGAATATTTTATTGTTAATCAAAAATTGACTTGATCTCAGTATGGAAAAAGTACATGCCATGTAATGGTTATTTATCTATGGCAGAAATTTAGTAGCATGCTATGTTTTTGTTTTTTTCTTTTTTTTTTGGGGGGTGCACTTTTTAATTAGTTTTAAAAATGATTTTCACGTTAATGCTGAAAGAATGATGGCTAAAACGCGAGAAATTTAAATACTTATGTGTATCAATGGTTTAAAAGATAATGTATGGCACGATACCTCTTTCCTATGAAAGAATTGCCCATATTTGTAGGTTACAGTCAACTAAACTAATATTTGTAGGTTATGGTCAGCTAAATTCTACTATTGTTTTATTTTCTTGCACCAGGTATGTATGGCACTAGCTATTTAAAGGCATGTAGACACTATCTATTTAAAGGAGCAACATTTGTGTGCAGGGCATTTTTTTTTCGTTCTGACTCGAGTTTTTGCGAGATTCCAGCAATCATGTACCCTAGAAGCATCAGTAATAATATTTTGGAATAGCATAGGTTCCTTAAGCCAAACACTTTACTAAGCTCAGCTGACAGAAGGCATAACAAAGTATAAACATCCCCTATTTTTTCTTCACAATTTCTTTAAAAATTCTCACGTTACACATAACAAATATGTCTTCTGTCACTTCGTCGTATATCTTTTTTTAAATATATTTCTTGTTAACAGCTAGGTACACTTTTAAGTGCACTCCCAGACGCGACGTCATATTATACATAAATGTAGCATAAAATAACACTACTAAAACTAGAAATGTATCCAGGGTACACGGATGTCCCCGTTGTCGCAAATATTGCATCGTCTCACAAAGCCAAGAGAATGGACTTTTTTTGTAAAAAAAGGCAATAAATATTGCATCTTTACGATGATATGGATTCTTTTGGAACTTGAGCAATACATTTGGGTGTTTAACATTAAGTCCAAGTTTTGTAAAGTTAAAATTAGAATTCAGTGACTCTAGGTAGAGACAGGACATTGCAAGAATGACATAGTTTCATGATAAAAAGGGCAGTAACTCCTGTAAAAAATATCGCAATATAGACCATTTTACCTTCCGCGAAGGACATTATAGTACTATAAACATTGTGACTAGATTTAATAACGTGCCTACCAAATTTACTCCATTTAAAAATCATACATCAT
This sequence comes from Loripinus fragilis, assembly GCA_964019695.1. NCBI lineage: Eukaryota > Metazoa > Mollusca > Bivalvia > Lucinida > Lucinidae > Loripinus > Loripinus fragilis. The sequence goes on from OZ026525.1 coordinate 7,787,619, forward strand.
ATTAATTTAAAATTTTCATCAACAAAGATTAATAACTCAGGTGACATACGACGATATAAACCATTATCAAAAACGACATTTTGAATAAAAACATTGCGACTGTGTTCAATAATGTTGTAATAAATATAGTTGACTTTGAGACCAGACACTGTCAAAATAGTGAAATTAAAAATAGAAAAAGGACAATAACACCTGAAGACAAAATGCGATGTAAACCATTATTGATTTTTAAGAAGACATCTTTATACTTAACAGTGTGACTAAGTTTCATAAAATTGAGATCAAAATTGCTGGACTTAGAGACTGAACCACATCCAAATGGTGTATTTCAATAAACAAATGGCTATAAGACAAAATGTTATTATGAACCATTATCGATATTGATATTCAACGTTGTGACCAAGTGGCACAGTTGTCTGATCAAAACTATTTGACTTTGAGAGCGGACATCATTTGTAAAACGTATGTACGGCTGTATGTACGGCTGTATTTACGGACAGACCGACTGGATGTTCAGAACTATGAACATGGTTTACACTTAATGCCCAAACCTTTGCCATGGAGGGGCATCAAAATATACGCAATTACAAAGGAAGGCTTAAAGATTTAGAAAAGGAAAGTTTTCCTGGATATGCGTCGTTTTTTTTCTGTGGCATTGAAATGGTTTTCTGGCTTATGCCAAAGACTTATCAGCTAACTGAGATATTCAGCCTAAAAATGGATGGGTGTGTATTGGTTAAAACCTAATCGTTAACTTTTTGGGCCCCAGATAATTTCATTCTAAATGACGTTTATCTGACCTTGATTTTATTTTGGACTGCCATCGATGGCTATAATAATGGTTGTCGTCAAACATCAAGCATAATGTTACACAAGTTACTTCAGACATTTCATCCTTTTAGTTACAAGTGTATTCACCATATAAGGGAAGTCGAAGTCCGGCACAATTGGATAATCAAATCAAGCCTTGTGTGTACATAAGGCGTATTACGCATATAACTATGTACGGAAAAGCTTCATTGTGTTAGCCAGAACTTGCATAAGGAAAACTTTTTCTGTAGCATATGTGTTCAGCCAATTACATTTCATTGTCTGATTACCCCAAAAGTTTAATTAGCAGAAGAAATACAGTTTATTTGTTTTTCAATAAAATATCTCTTTAGCGATATTTTATTAAAAAAAAATAACTTCATTCATAACTGTTTGTTTTGCTGCAATCACACTTGTTCGCATGGTTTCTGTGACGTCAGCGTGACGTTATGTAAAGTCAGCGTCACATCATCAAAGTAGATCCTCCATGTACATCCGGGGTCTGGTTCCAGGGAATTGGCCGAGGCAGTTCTGATTGAGTATAAGGATGTTATATATTTCTTATAAGGGACGTACAATAACTATTAAATGATACCACGTGCCTTTCTTTGACTTCAAATAGTTTCACAATAAGTTAAATGTCTCTATTGGAACACAGTGCATGTTGCTATACAAATTTGTTGACAATAATAGTTTATTGTTGATTCATTTAGTATCAGTTTTTCTCTGATGAATTATTGCAATTAAAGATCAAGATGATTCTCACAGTAAACAATTGAGCTTGTTTATGAAGTGTTGGTGCCTCTCTTTTAGGCGCGAAAACCTCAGATTTACGCCATTGTTGATGTAAAGAGCGGGGCCAGACGTGTAGATCTTGGCCTGAGTCGTCTTTTACATCCATTTTTCGGTGTAAGCGAGCAGCAAATGCTCTGAAGAATCTGCGCATTGCGCCAGGTCGTCTGAACATCTGTTGTTAAAACTGAAATAATTACCAACATTTCGTGTGCTGGCTCATTTACAGAAGTGTATTTCAATATGTATTGCAAAATTACTACCCACAAATATAATGAGCCGCGACATGAGATTTCCAACCATGTGCTACTGTATATGCCACCAATGTGGTATGTGCAACCAGCAAAGCCTCTGATCAGCCTGCGCATAAGCGCAGTCTGATCAGAGCCTTTGCTTGTCGCTTGAATAATCTATGAGTGTTAAGCTACTGACTGAACAACATTTGGAGTTTCTAAGCTTAAAAGGTGGCTGCACAGGCTTGTCTGAGTCTATTCCTGTCAAAATGCCACATTGTTGGTAATCTCATGTCGCGGCTCATATTGATATGCAAGCGTACTGTACAGCAGTCGGAAGATAAGTTGAAAGTGACGTCAAAACCTCTGCATAGTGGTCTACCATTTTTCACCGCGCTAAGCGGACAGCGACGTAAAAACAGCATGTACGTTATTTGCGAAACTGTGCAAATCGTTGACAACAATGGACGATGTCGACTTGTCAAAAACATGCACTGTTGTCACTTTTAACTAATCGCATTAATTTCTGTTGCAGGACGTAGGCCTCAATCGTTGGGACATTTTTATGGGTTCTTATTGTTAAGTAGATTTTATATGTAAATTTGAATCCAAAATTTATGTATTGGTATAAGTTGTATATTATATGTAAATATGTAAAGATGTTATTTTGTGTGGGATATATATCTTATTGTACAGTTTGGAAATAAATGTAGTGCGATGGACAGTGTTCTTCTTTCTTAGCCATGAAACATTAATATCAATGATACTGGAACGTTAGTCCTGGCTAGTATCTTTAGTTAAATAATCTTTAATCACACACACACATTGTGATATACACACAGAGTTTAAAACAGGTGAATCGTCAAATGACAACCTAGCATCTACGTCAACACACCATCCAAGCCGATTCGTGTAGCGCAGATGATGTGTTTAGCATAGATGGCTCGGGTTGAGGGCGTATTTTGAAGAATATGAATTTTGACGTGATTTAAACAGTTCCTACATGATTTGATCCTAGAACAATGGTGCATTTCGTTAAGGTATTGCTTCGTCTACATTTACAAATCTGTCAGCCTTTTGATGTGTGAGCAATCAATTAAAAAGGGTGCATTTGTTCAAGGAAAATGTTTTTGTTTTTGAAAATAACTCGCTAAAAATCTGATTTAAACATCATGTATTGGAAATGTACCTATTGCATGAGAAAGCGCAACCCCTTCCTTCCATTATGCCTAACGACAGCCCTCATTTCCCCTGATTTACCGACTTGGAGTTATTGAAGAAAGAAAATGGCATATAAGTAAAAAAAATATGATAAAGATAAGCTTAGTTCACAATCTGAAAAGGATACCCTTTATACAATTCACATACAAAATATTAGAACGTTTAGCACAGTCTTATCTTGTTTCCATATCATTAGTTTAAAGCGCGTTTTCAATAGTTTGTATGATTATGAAACATCTCAATACAAACTATAAAAAAGTTGCATTTCAAAGTTAGTTTAAAGTATACAATTGTGTTGTTTGAGAACTACCTAAGCTTATACTACTTTGCTGTAAAATGGTTACTCATTCTACCATGAGCTACTATTAACTTACTTGGAAACATATCTTTATTTTATCGTAGGAGTTACAACTATATTGGTCTTGTGTTGAAAATCAACAAGAATAGCAAAGAGAGCATGCATCGTGTATACTGAGTACGTTTTGGTGCTTATATATTACTGTCTTCTTAATATAAGTATGATGTAAAGTACACATAACATATATACAGATAACTATTAGAGACAACAATTTTCCTTAAATTATACACTTAGTCGCCATAAACCTCTGGTTCTAAAAGTCCCAGGGGCAGAGAGGATTAAATATTACATTGAATTTAGATATCATATCATAGTATCTGACACAGAGGTAAAATGTAGAAATAGTTTTGCGAAGTTTATGATATTGATAACCTTGTTAAAGAAGTTCTCAGTTAATAGTTAATTGTGAATGTCAAAGCCAGCAACATGGCTAGATGCTCTAGCAAATTGGATGAGTTGAAAAATATAAACCCCATAGAGTGTGGGGTGAGGAGCATCACCAAATGTGCAATTTTAAAATCAAAATCATCACGGTTGTCGTAAACTTACCTTTAAGTCCCAGTAGAACAAATAACGTGTTTCCATTGCCCCCAATAGCGTTGAAAATTAAATTCATTTTCATATTAAATGCCCTTCTATGATGACATAAGGAGAAAAATGTTGCACAAAGCACAATTATACAATATTGACTTTGTAACATACAACACTACAAAGATTGTTTTTGATGAACCATATAAAATGATAAACCATTTAAAATACAGCCTTTTGTTGCCAGTACTATGTATGGTATAATATATACATGTATCTGATTAAGAAAAGATTAAGTACAAAATGCACTTTCTCATTCTCTTTAAGCCATTTTTAAGTTTTAAATATTCATACCTGTTCTTAGCGTTGTATATAGAGTTATACAAAGATATAACTTTGTACATTGTATGAATACAGTAAATACTCGAAAATTTACACTCTGATTTTTCCAAAATATTAACAAATTAAAATTTAATTTCAGACACAATAGATTTAGAAAGTAAGGCATATTTTAATTATTTCAATAACTATCTATAAAATTTATGTTCTGTGTGAGGTTAAAGTAATTAAGAAGGCACCAATCAGTAATCAATACAATCAAGTGCCACACCTGACCCAGGACACCACATGGGAAAGTCACAAAACACAAGAAAACATCACATTCAAGAGAGCCAAGAGGTTAGCCTTTTTCTAGCAGATGACCACAAGGCTACAATAAAGAGACAAGAGGCATGAAAAACACAAAAAACATAAATAACAAAAATGATCCACAAAAGAAACACCGCCTTGGAATGGTAAGTAAAACAACCATTTTTACTGGAGGGCTTAAACAAGTTTTATGGGACAGACCTTACCCTTATTTCTCATGTGGATCAAGATGAATAGATGTTTGGTTCGCATGAAAACCCCTAACATATCAATGTTAAACGGTTAAACCCCGGTTGGCCTGACTGCAGACACAACATTAGGCTCTAACCCTCTCATCTATAGATAAGTCTTTAAGTTGGAACCATCATAGAATCTGAGGTCTGACCAACCAGCATGCAATTAAAGAGAAAGCAAAGTTGCAAACCATGATTGGGTTGACTTCCAAGCATGCAGTCTGTTGCAATACATTAATGTTATAACCAATCTTCTTTTAATGAGAAATTATTTTAATAAATTGCTCTGAAAATGATTAGAACCAAAAAAAAATCTTTAATTTATAAACTAAGTTGACATAAAGTTCTGGTTCAGAAAGCCCTTGGCATAAGGGAGATTTAAGTCCAATATTGAATTTAGATATTAAATCATAGTATCGGTGGTACAATTTAGAAAAGTTTTGCGAAGTTTATAATTCAATAGTTTATTGCAAGTGTTGAAGTCAGTAACTTGGCTAGATGCTCTAGCAAATCGGATGAGTTTAAAAATATAAACTCCATATGGTGTAGAGCGAGGAACATCACCATCTAAAAAGGGGAATTGACAATTTCACAATCAAAATCGTCACGCTTATCATAAACTTTGATAGAAACAATATAATTAGAAATGAACAAATGCAAGTCCAAAAACGAGGCTTCAGTATCACAGGTATTTGCTTTATTAAGTTGAAGCTCTTCAGGTCATATTTCTCTTACCATATTGTCAAAATAAATATAATTTATGTTTAACATACCATCCAAATATCTGGGTGTAGTGTTAAAAGCGTCAATAATAGCAGCTTGCTTATCATCAGAAAGAGACACCATAAAGTCCCTTTCATAACAAAACAAGAATAAATCCGTAACCAGGGCAGCACAATTAGTGCCCGTTGGAATCCCTACAACTTAGTGCCAAGTAATATAAAAGTGTTGTCCATCGAAAAGTTCAGCGTATCACATACATTTTGACAAGACCATGCATGATATGTTTAAGGCCTTTCTGAAGTGAAAAATGAGTTCCGTTGTTACATGCAAGGTAAGGAGAGCCTCTTCTTTTTGAAAGGTTATTTCAATAAGATAAATGGGTTTATCTTTAACTAAATTACAAGGTAAAGTTGTGCATAGAGTAGAGCAATCATATGTCGACAAACTGAAATCTCTAGCTTTAAGTTCATCTAATGTTTCACCTGGATTTTAATAGACCAAAATGGATTCTTATCGGATCTTTCATATACCTTTTCGCAGTACTTAATAACATGTTTAGACAGCAGTAAGACAAGGGGTTAACAATTTAGAAAGTTCTGTTGTTGAACAAGAACTCGAATTAGCAGGAAATCTTGCTTTAGAGGGGTTTTGGTAGGTAACCAGAATAACATAGAGACCTTGTTTTGGTTTCCCAGAAACTTTCCTTTTACACACACAAAACATATGCTTGATAGGAAAAAAAACTTTTCATATTATATAGAAGTAAGACATGGCTGTGCTAAACGTTATCATATTTTGTGTATGAACTGTTATAAAGGTGTCCTTTTCAGATTGTGAACTGTGCTAAACTATATCATAATTTTTACTTATATGCCATCTTCTTTCTTCAATAACTCGGTTAATCAAGGGAAATGAGGGCTGTCGTTGTGCATAATTGAAGAAAAGGGATTGAGCTTTCTCATGCAATAGGTACATTTCTGATGTCTTATTGATGTTTAAAATTAATGTGATTTTGGACGAATTTTTTTTCCAAAAAAGGTTTTACCTTGACAAAATGCACCTTTTTCAATTGATTACTCACACATCAAAAGGCTGACATGAGCCCAATTTCGTATAGTGGTTGACGAAACAATACCTAAACGAGATGCACTATTGGTTTGGATCAAATCCTGCAGGAACTGTTTTAATCAGGTCAATATTTACATTCTACAAAAACTCCCTCTACCCTGCCATCTGTGCTAAACGTATCATCTATGCTAAACGAATCGGGCTGGACGGTGTTGTCATGTGGATTAGCTGTTCGTGTAATCTCTTTGTCATTTTTTTACATTTTAATATGTACTCATAAATGAATATGCCCTCTGACCTAGCATTACTTTGACTGTGTCAACTCCTGCTGTCTCAAAGAGGGTAAAATAGATACAATCGACATGCATTTGTGTATATGTTTAATCATTTTATAAAACATTGGGAAGAATAACTTAATACATACATATTCATACTATTAATGAACAATTCGGATATGCCTTGTACACAAATTATATCCTTTCATTTTACAAGGAACTAAGTTGGACCCAAACTAATTTGTCTTTTAATTATCCATGTGGTTGAGAAACCCTGACTGGTTATAAAATCATTTTACCCATATAAGCCTAGCGTCCCTTTGTGGGACATAGGCAAACAGTGCAGCCCCAGATCAGACGCCTTAGATCGCGGAACCTGATCAGTGTCTCTACTGTTTGCTTACAGAATTTTCTATCAAAATTTGAATAAAACAATACCAGCAAAAACCCTTAAAACAGAAATGGACCGGACCAATTGATAACATGGGACAATTCCATTTGCTCAAATGGGTTAATGCTAAATTTACATTAGCATAAGTACATATCACAATACAATGCACACAAATAAGAGAAGTAGGCACCGACGCTTATTCAGGTTATCAATTTTTAAAATACCAACAATTGTTGGCATTTTCAAATTTATGACCAACCAGAACAAGTTTCATGCCTCATTGAGTTGGGTATATAAAAAGTGTGTTTTTTACTGCGGGGCCAGACGTTGTCCTTATTGGGGAGATTAATATCCAATATAAATCCTGGTCTGACACTGCAGATTTTGTTTGTTCCAGCTGAAACATATTTAAGCGAAATAAATAAAACATGTATATTGTGACCTGCAACCCCTTTGAACTATTAACTGACTGTCCCAAAGGATTGAATTCTTACAGTATAGACTATCCCATTGGGCAGACGTGACTTGACTGAACAGCCATGGTCCGCGTATTGAATAGAGTGAACACATATACGTCTGACGAGTTTATCATATAATTTGCCAAAAGGCGGAATAACCGATGGCTTGCTGGCAAAATTGTCATCACTTTCTGCTCGTTCTTGTTGATAGTTTGTCGTGTTGGAATTTCCTGTAAGTAAAAAAAAATAATCAGAACAACAACGATGATGATGATGATGATGATGATGATGATGATAATGATGACGATTATAATACGTGTAACAAGTAGTAATTACTAGAATTGGGCAATTGACGTCGCAAAATGTACACGATTTTAATGTATACATATTTTGACACATCCTCAGAACCGAGAGAGAGAGAGAGAGAGAGAGAGAGAGCAATATACAAATCCTCAGAACCCAGAGAGAGAGAGAGAGAGAGAGAGAGAGAGAGAGAGAGAGAGAGAGAGAGAGAGCAATATACAAGCAGAGAGACCCAGGCAGCCATATATATCAACTTTGGTTAAATCTATCAAAGGTATGTCAATAGTCAATAGTAATGGCCGGTGACGGAGGAGGTGATTATACAATGCGTGTAATGAATATGTGCAAGAAATTTCGTATCAACTTTATTAGACGAAGTCTAATCAATTCATTGTTGACCCAAAAAGCTGACTTGATCTCTGTATGGAAGAAAGTACATGTCATGAAATGGTAATTGATCTATTAAATCGATTTAACTGTATGAAATGTTCATTTCTAGCACTTTTTCATAAGTTCTTAAAATGATTTTTACGTTGACTCTGAAAGAATGATAGCTCAAACTTGAGAAGTGTCAATTTTGTTTTTAAAAAAAGCAAACTTATCTTATGGTGCGAAATCATTGAGACGTTTCTTTTGACTATCCAAAACGTATATTTTGATTGAAAAATACTATATGTTTTTTTTTTTTGGTAAACGAACGTAGATAAAAAATCGTAAGAAACATAGCTTTTGATTGTCATTTCGAAAACACTGTTTTCAGCGATTGTCTCTTCGGTCGTCGATTGCTAAGAGCGTTTTCGATTGCCGCCTACCCAGTGTGTTAAAGTTATTGGATATGATGTGCAGTGTAAATGTTGCAATAGTAATGTATTGTTCATTTTATCCCATCAAACATACAAACAAAAAGCTTATAGGTCGTTTATGAGTGAATGGTTCTGTTAGTCTCATACGCGATTGCATACTTTAACATACATGTATCAGCCAAGCCATCGGCGCATACAGTGTACAAACTGAATCCTAGGGAGCGCAGTGGCTCAGTGGTAGAGTGCCTGACTCAAGACCGAGGGGCTGCGGGTTAGAGCCTCACCGGCGTTGTGGTCCTTGAGCAAGACACATTTATCCTAGCTTAGTACTGATTTAACCCAGGAAGACCCGTCTCTGTTTAACTGAAAGATTGTTGATGGGACGTAAAGAATCAAATCAAACAAACAAAAAACAAACAAACTGAATCCCAAAGTTATTCATGGAACATGCAACTGCGAAAATATTAAACACGCGACAACGATACTTGGCGGATCCAGAGGGGAGACAGGAGGGCCGGACGCCCCGCCCCCCTTCCCTGGTAAATCATAAGTGACTATAGGTTGACTTAGAATTTCTGGTATGGAGAGGCGATTGGACCCATCTGCTCATATTGCTTCTTAAGGGAGGTCCGTATGGTCCTCTTTGAAATACGTTGATAACAACAACAAAAAAGAACCCCATGTCAGAATTGTCTGGAGCCGCGCGTTGTGTGCAGACGTACCATAGTAGCATTGTCTATTCTGCTATCTCAAAGGACGAACTCTGCCGTCAAAGACCCTCTCCCGACACGCCGGAATCCAAGTACGATACATCTTATAGAATACACAGCTTAAGGAAAGTGCCACTAGGATACCCAACAGTACTCCCGCTAAAGCTATCAACCAGACCCTGAAAGAAATAAGACTTAAAATAAAATGGTCAGCCTATGAGCTTCCAGTAGCTATCAAATAAAGTATAACCTCAAAAAATCGAATTTCGATTTTTCGAGAAAAAAAACGCATTTGAGACAAACTGAAATCAGAGGTCAGCCCTTTCCCAGCAGGTAGTCACAAGGCTGCACCAATCTGTCTCCTTTGATGTCTGAGTTGTGTTCCTTTATGTGTCTAAAGCTTTATTTGCAGAATATTGCAATTGCGCATGCGGAAAACTAGATTGTTACTCTTATCAGAATTGGCAATGATTGTCTTGCATAAAAACACAAGAAAACTGACTAATCATTTTAAACAAGCTCAGAAATCAATTTCGAATTTATCAAATTTGTAAAAACAAAATGTAAATTGTCTCCTTTTGACAAAAACAAATAGGGAATATTAAATGTTTGGTAATCTTCGATTTATCATGATGTTCGATAATTTTCTTTTGCCAAATCAGTTTAAAGACATTGGAACGGTCAGAAAAATTACAAGAGGGCTTAAACATGTTTGACGGCACCAGCCTCAACCTTAATTCTGATGTGGATCAAGACACAGAGATGTTTGATTCGCAAAAAGATACCTAACTTATCGATGGATCATCTTTAAGTACGTACAAATCAAGATATAAAAAAAAACAGATATAAGGACTCAATAGTATATATACAAGGAAACGAGCAGAATACGCTTCACAGCTGTATGTCAGATGTACTCTCATTACGTGTCATGTGATTTATAATTTAAAAATATTGTTCACACCAACAGTATATACAACTGAGTACCAGAGCAAAATAATTCCCAACAAGTAAACCCTGGTGGGCCTGACAAAGACATGACATCAATCCCCAACCCTCTCATCTACAGATAAGTATTTACATTGTAAGTCATAACCATCATAGAGTCTAGGGTGTGACCCGCTTGCATGCAATTAAAGAGGAAAGCAAAGTTGCCAACCGTGATTGGGTTGACCACCACGCATGCAGTTTGTCGCAATACATCAATGCTTTAACCAATCTGTTTCATACTAATTATAATTATCAGTGTCAACAATTTCTTTAATTTATACACTAAGTCGTCATAAAACTCTGTCTCCGAAGAGATATTCAAAAATAGTGAGTATGATCAGGAAATACCAGAATCACAAACTGCAGACAACCCCGTGGCACCGCAAGTCTGACATGGAATTAAGTTAGGTATCAAATCATAGTATCTGCTGTAAAATTCAGAATAAGTTATGTGAAGTTTATGATACCGATAGCCTCGTTTAAGAAGTTTCTGGGTTAAAAGTTTATTGCAAGTGTTAAAGTCTGCAAAATGGCTAAATGCTCTAGAAAATCGGATGAGTTGAGAAATATAAACTCCATAAGACGTAGAACATGAAACATCACCATCTAAAAATGGGAAATTGACAATTTCAAAATCAAGGTTGTTACGTCTATCATAAATGTTGGTAGAAAAAATATTATAAGAAATGAATAAATGCAAATCCAAAATCGAGGCCTCTGTATTAAATACTAGATGGCATGTTTTATGGGCGGACGTATATGTATAAATCAAAAGACACATGAATCTTGATCATTTCAAAGATTAAGACGATTAAGACGATCATGATGCTATATATTTAAAAATATATTACTCTTAGACAAGTTAAGAACTGTACAAATACAAATATAACTGCCTTACTCTTGTGCCATAAAGCGTGTCCGGGTCTCGATGACATGGCTACACGTCCATTCTAATTTACGTTACCCATAAATCCCCATAATACAGTGGATGTTTTCGATTTCTACACGGCTAATACACTTAATTCTATCATAATTTATACTGCAAAGAAAAAAAGTAATCATTGAATATTTCAGTCATCCCTAGTGAAAATAGGCACTTTCATGTATTTGGAAATTAGTGGTCCAGACCAGCCTGTGCAACTGCACAGGCTGCTCTGGGTCACCATATTTAAAACAAAATAACACAAAAACATACGTTGCTTATTCTTCTATTTCAACCGTGAATACTTATAGCACACACCATTTACCTGTACGTGTACCGGCGATCGGGGTAAGTCGAATATTTCTGTGTTTTGTTGCCGTTTTCTCTAAGCTTGGCAGTTTTTATTGTGTTAACATAATCCTTCAATAAATCGACTTTATATATAAATAGGATCTAATTTCAGTACATACATTGTATTTGTATATTTAGAGATATTGGACGAAATTTGACCTATGCTATTGGCAGTGCAAGGCCATTGATTTAGAATCATGTGGTCATAAAATATCTAAAACGTTTTAATTGCTTACATAATGCAACGCTAATCAGCAAAACACTAAAAACGTACATGTGAAATATGTATACGAGATTACATCTGATTGTCACATTACTTTAATTACTTTTTATTTATTATATTCTATCATTATTTGTTACTATTTATTATTATTATTATTATTATTATTATTATTATTATTATTATTATTATTATTATTATAATATATGAACATGTATAATCCTTGCTCTATAAGCGTACAGTGACGAAACAGATTTACAGTTAGAATTATGAAAGAAAATCCTGTATTCGTCCAATCGGGTGAACAAACCACCATAACCTGACCAACTATGTAACTCTACGCTTATCGAGCAATACCTATACTTTGTGTATAAATCATGAAATAATTTCTACGGTCATTCTCCTCCCTTCCGCTGAATCATTCAAGAAGTGTTGGTGTCAGTTACAAGCGAAAGTATGTGCACGAAGTACTGGTTAACTGCATGTTCAAGCTTGCCCAGGAAAAAGTGTGGTTAGGTGAACTGACCCTTCCGCAATGACCATAGCTGTTGACTTGGGACGTAAAGCAACAAAGCAAACAAACATTGCGTATAAATACATGTATAATTTTACCATACAGGTCCCTTTGGCTTCAAAGTTACGGTGAAAATTGGAAAATTCTACCTCAGACAGTTCGGAGTACCAGCTAGATCAAAATTGATTTGAGATAGTCTACACAGGATTCAAATAATATGGCGTATTTAAGAACTAAATACAATAAATAGTTCCCTTTTAATAAACATTTCCATTTGGCCGCTAAAAGACACGTCTCAGTAAGGCTCAGTAAGAACGTTGCCGACAATTGTACATGTATCGAGTTTAATAAATTCAATAATACAAGGCCATGAATATTAGATTATATTTACATGTATCATGTCATTGAGATTGCATAGAAATCTCATTTATGGCGTAAACAGTTACGATTTTGTCATTATTTACGCAACGTTGTTATACACAATTTTAGAAAGCCGAAAATGCTATTCGATGGCCATAATGTTTACCTTCGATACACCTTAAATAGTGTGTCCTGGCACATAAACTTATTCTAGAATCTGTAAATGTACAAACCATTTTAAACTATCAAGCAGCATGTCCGATATCAGTGTAAAAAGACCAATGAGAGTCTCAACGAAAAACATTGCCCGATTTCTTATGATCTCAAAATTAGGAAACAGAAAGTTTAATCCAACTGGTATATGCGATGAAGGAGCTGGATTGGTGGCTGTGATAGAGCAAAAGAGAAATCATTTTATTGATCGAGAATGGCGCAGGAACGTCTTTTGTTGTGCGCAGTATACTTCATAAGCGGCTGTTTAATAGTTCAAAAAGCATGTCTAATACCTCTTTGAATATGTATCAAAGGGTTTGCTTACGTTACTGCTTTTTCTTCAATATCAAATAATCAGCCGCGTTATAAGATAACCTGTCTTAAGGGATTTCGACCTGATACGAATCAATCAAGCCTGCTAAGTTACCGAGACAAGCACGACTTGTTTTTATTTTTCAAGAGAAGTCAAACTACCATACTTTAACAAAGGGGTGATCTGACTGCGTGTATGCTCAGGCTGATCTGCGCATTTGATGTCTGCATGCAACCAAAATTTGATTTGTCTCACGTCGCGACACACATGATTCTAAAATGGGACGCGACATGTGATTTCCAACGATGTGGCATTTTGACAAGTATAAACTCGGACGAGCCTGTGCAATCTCCTTTTGAGCCTAGAAACCCCAAATGATGTTCGGTCAGTAGCGTAACACTCATAGAATAGTTATGCGACTAGCAAAGGGTCTGATCAGAATACGCGTATGCGCAGGCTGGTCTGAGCATTTGCTGGCCGCACATACCACATTTTTGGAAATCTAATGTCGCGGCTCAAATGTGGCTGATCATGTGTGCCTCAATGCGAAAACTATCTGTTGTATGCGAACAGACCAGGGGCGTATTACATACAGTGTGGGAATGAGTCCTCTGATCAAAGACAGTGTTGTTCCATGTTTTGGCAGTTTTAAGGTTTGACTGATTTACACACAGGTTCATGATTCAAGGTAGACATTGCGGCAGAGTAGACAGGTTTGAGTGTTGTCTGGTCCCAGCCCTCGATGTTTTCTCGCAAAGTATCTCTGTTGTCGAACGTGTCGTAAAATGGAGAGCCAGTCATCTGCTACAATGTATAGTGCAATCGCAGTGATGGGCCTTCTTTTACGTGTGATTCAAGGCGTACATGTATTTCCATGCGTGTGTATACGGATTCTCTGCCTCACATTAGTATACCGTGTGTGTAATATTGCGGTCCATTTAGTGATTTTGAATACATGATTTGGTACTCAGCCTAACATCTGTATATGAATTAAATATGCACTTCCTATTACCCCCGCATTCAATTTAGGCTACCTTGCACCCTAGGACAATTTTTCATGGGTACGAAATTATTCAATAGGACCCCCTGAATGCGAAACGAAGGTGTCTTCAAACAAATTTTGGTATGGGCTATGTGAAAATGCATGGTTTCCATGGCAACCCATAGCGGATTTGACAATGGGGGTATGCCTACAAAAGTACTCATATCTCAGCTGGTACTTATCCTAGACTATTAAACTTAATACAAAATCAAAGCTGATTCACGAATGGAGGTATATGTACATGATGAATAATATCTCAGCTGCTTTTATTTATCGTACAATACAATAATAAGAATGTTAGCTGCGGTGCTACAATACCAGCATAACGGTAAATAGCTACAGTTACCTGCCTAAATTGGGTAACTCAAAACTAACATTGCAAATATTGGTAAATATTGGATATAGGTATGGGACGTTATATGGGACATATAAGAATGTTCAAAGAAGCCTATGACAAAAACGCATCACCATATTTTTGCACTTTTCTTGCAAACCGTATATGCGATTGAAAAGTTACTCACATGTTTTAATGTGCAACCCAGAATTTGTATGAATTAGACTAGCTACTAGTCTGATATCATATTCTTTTTTATAAATGATAATTTCATTTTGAAATAATAATTTCTTCAATCTCCCTCTTTCCTCTATGATAGCAATATTTGTGATTAGGTGTGGATATTAAAGAGAGAAAGAGACGAGACTGGCTATATGAACTCAATTCATAATGAATGAAACGTAAAGTAAAATTGACTAAAACATCAAGGTCTAGGAGCTAAACTAGGTATGAATCAGTCATAAATTTGACTGCACTATCAAGAGACGCTGCTGATGGCTTTACATGGGTACATACAGCATACAGCTTCTTTCTGCACAGTCAGATAAAGATGTTTGATTATTTTTGTGTTTAATCTGTGGCGGGTATGATAGTATATCAGCAACATAGTTTATATGATTTCTCTAATTAAAAGTAATTGATAACTTCAATATTTCAAAATTAACGGCAAATTTGAACATCAATTTACAGCTCCTTTTTAGAAACATCTCCATAAGTCACTTTATGCACGCTTTCATAACTGATTTTAAATACATATACTGGCAATCATGTGGGGAAGACGTTTTAATGTAAATCATTGCAGGAGATATGCTGTCATGTGATCGAGATCGAAATAGTTACGTTATCGCCACTTGCCCAATACAAAAAAAAACGTGATGCAAGCGTACTTTATGCATAATCTATCCGTCATTTGTGTATGCTCTTAGCCTCTTCCAAAAACTGGATGTAAAAATATCGAAGCTTGGGAACACAATTATGTTAACACAATTTCGTGGTACTGTCATGCCAGCCAAGAGTAACCGTGACGTCATGTTTTGTTTATAACTATTAGGTAAACAAAATAACGTGTACACTCTACTTGAGCTAATGCGAATCGATAGATCTGTTGTGTATTAACTCTATCCTGCGAATAGGATTAATACACACGTGATCTATCGATTCTTAGTCCATAATAACTTTGTAAACAAAGCATGACATCACTGTCACTCTTGGCTGGCACGACAGTAGTTCGTAGGTTTACCACAGGTGTTTTGGGCTCTAAACACATTCATTACCAACGTCGTAAAAAATGCTCCATTATAAATTTATAAGACGTCATTATATGTACGAGTATATTACATCATACAATTACTGTATGCATGCAATATCTTTGTATTCGTGTAATTTCATTTATTCCTCATATATTATAACCATTGTTATTTATTGTACCTCATGTTGCCAATGTATTTGGACTGAGAGAAATAAAGAATGATTTGATTTGATATTCCAGTTTGGATAGAGTAATATGATAGTTAGCTACAGTAAAAACATGAACAACCAGCCATTACTCAGATCAGACTGGATATTCCCACAGTTTGGTCAGAGTCTTTGCTGTCTGCATGGACCAATTCCAGTTCTGAGTCTGGTGGGCCTGCAAGCTATTTTGTTGGTTTGATTCTTCACAAGTTGACTCAGATTTATGGACATGATAATAGTAATAATTATGATTATTATGACAAATAATAATAATGCGAATAACCTATGCATATTGTTTTAAATTCTTTATAATTGTCTGCCAATTTCTTTAAGAAATCACTTTTGCTAAAAACATTTTTTTGGAATTCAATTAGAGCACCAAACACTGTGGATCCGGATCAGGTCCTGCATTTTTAGGGCCTGATCTGGGTTCATGAAGAGAGCTAAACGGTACATCTTCAATTATTGCTATCAAATATATTTACACAGGGGCTCTTAACCAGACTGCTTCATTTTGGTGTGCAAAACTGTGAGATAGGCAGGCTCTAGAACAATTCTCATACATTCCCTTGAAGCCATTATTACTCAATGTAATACTAGAATGGAAGCAAAGCCTAATTATAGCTCACTCCACTGAGATGTACTGCGGTTAACATACAGCTGAGGTAAACACGCGCCTGCAGTGGGTTAGGCTGGCATGATTTGAAAACATATCTGCAGTCAGTTATTGGTTTTTAAAAGCAATGATCAGGTTGGTCTGCAGTGTGGGAATGTGGTATTTTGTGATCTTACTCACTTACTTTTTAATCTCCATAGCTGATGAAGAAATAAAGTGTTAAGAATAAATAAGAAATTAATGAGGAATTTTTATATGAATATTCACTTTAACTTCACACTGATTTTTAGGGCATACAGCTAGCAAAGGTCTATTTTGTTTGAGATAACGGGTAGAAAGGAGTAGGCACATTCAAAAAGTATTTTTATAGTATAAAAATGCAATTTGGCTAGAAAAGCGGTTTGAACTTATTCCGGCGTGATCTGGATCCAAACTGATTGATATTCTAATGGTATTCCTGACAGAATGCTTCGAAAGAGCATGAAGGCAAATAGTAAACTGATATTCCCGTTCTTATCACACACACACACACTTGTTTTTGATATATATTTATTTGGTCAATGCCCGATGGCGCAAAAACTCGTAATTAGACTAATTTGACATTGACATAAACATTTAATAGCTTATTAATAATCAATTATGTTATATAGTCTATACAAAACAAGAAAATCAGATAAGGTTTAACCTCGACCGATGTCCCTCAGTCTGTCCATCTGTCCGTTGACGAACACCATGCGTGCGCTCCATAACTTTTATTTCGATTATGCAATGTATTTAGCATGCTTATATGCTTATATGCGTATCAGGCCAGGACGTTTCAGAGGTTATTCTCCTTATTTCAACTTGAATTGTATCCTTTGAACGACTTTTTAGGTGAGCTAGACTTGGCATCAACAGGTCGGTGATTCGAGACCCACTAGAGGCACTGTGTTGTATCCTTGGGTAAGATGTGACATTATTATACACTGACCCAAAATGAAAACTTTACACTGTATTCAAAAGTATATATTTTGATGATTAATTAAGTTTCGGGGTTAATTTTTTCGGTCATCGAATCTTCAATGCCTTATCGATGTCCCTGAAAAAATTATTGGATGAAAATCATAAATGGCATAATTTTTATGAATTATTCAGTTCAGAGGGGTCAAAATGAAAATTTCTAAAAACAATTGAAACAGTCACACAGATGTTGGAAACAGGAAATTACTGACAGTATGCTTTAAGTGATGTTAAAAAGATAATCAGTAACCAGCGTGACCTCCATTTTTACGAACGCTTAGCAGAATACGTCGCGTCATTGAAATTACGTAACGTTGTATGAGCACGTTAGGGATACATATGTAATGCTAACAGAGGTGCATATTGGAGTCATTTAACGCATACATTTGATGATTGGACCTGACCCACCGACCCAATTCATCCTCTACGTGTTCTATGGGGCTCATGACCCGGGATGAAGCAGGCCAAGGCAAGAGGTTGACGTTTTTAGCATGAAATTATGTGGTTATTTACGTGTTGTGTGAGGCCGTGCATTGTCATGCATGAAGATGCCAGGTCCGTTATTTTGCACGAAATGACTAATTATCATTTGTGCATGAACCCAGTAAAGACGAGCAATAATGGTTGCCGTTTAAAACGATTACGTGGGTGAGTTAACGTGCTAATGCGAAAAGGACGCAACGTCGTCACACGTGCGTTACCATGTCTTGCACGAACTCTGACATACTCAGTTTTGTTGTACGGGTTCATATGATAATGAAAAGTCTGTCTAGAGCAGCCAAAATGATGCGCGATATCATTTACCGTAGACCCCGCCTTGAGCACGCCAATTACTTGGTTTCTTTGATTTTTTTAAAGACGTGCCGTCACTAAATGGAAGCGTTTTGTAAAAATAAATTAATTTTTATTACCAGTACTCAACTGCAAATGTTTTCTTGTCGGTTTTAAAGCTGTCAATGAATCACCTGTTCCTCAGCACGTGCAACGTAAGGAACACGTTTTTTCAGGCGTTGACCTTGGATTTGAATAAAAATTGCATAATCGTTATCTGCGACGAAGTCTCGATAAGCATGCGTAAATCTTACAATGACGTGTATACTAACAAAACAGTTATTCAAAGAAATAAAGTGTAAAGTTTTCATTTTGGGTCAGTGTACAATTATATTTTTATTGCAGAAAACGGAGTGTTGGCGTGTGTTGTGGTTTATGTGTATTCGGCATTTTTTTCAGCTTTACTCAGAAGGCCTGCGTATCCATACTAGTATCTACTCATAATTACTTCCCATCCATTTATCCATTTTTATGCCCCCCCAAAGGAACTTTGGGAGGCATATAGTAATCGCACTGTCCGTCCGTCCCGCTTCGTGTCCGGTACATATCTCCTATATTCTTTGAGGGAGGAATTCCAAATTTGGTGTGATGATGCATCTTGGGAAGGCGGAGTGTCGCGTACCATTTTTGGGTCACTGTGACCTTGACCTTGACCTCAGACTTAGTTTTTTATAGTAGTCACAATGTCCGTCCGTCCGTCTGTCCGTCCGTCCCGCTTCGTGTCCGGTGCATATCTCCTATATTCTTTGAATAAGGAATTTCAAATTAGATGTGTGGATGCATCTTGAGATAGGGAGTGTTGCGTACCATTTTTCGGGTCACTGTGACCTGACCTTGACCTCTGACCTAGTTTTTTAGAATAATGGTGTCTGGACATATCTCTTATAATTTTTGAGGTAGGAATTTCAAATTTGGTGGGTGGATGCATCTTGAGATTAGTACGTGTCGCGTACAATAATTGAGTCACTGTGACCTTGAACTTGACCTCTGACCTAGTTTCTAGAAACTGCATTAAGTCCGGTGCATATCTCCTATTTTCGAGATAGGAATTCCAAATTTGGTGTGTAAATACATATTGGGATTACAAAGTGTTATATATCATTTTCGGGTCACTGTGACCTTAACCTTGACCTCTGACCTAGTTTTGATAATCATTGTGTACAGAGCATATCTCTGATATTCTTTGAGGTAGGAATTCAAAATTTGGTGCGTGAATGCATCATGGGATTGGGGAGTGTCACATAGCATTTTCAGGTCACTGCCCCTTGACCTTGACCTCTGACCTAGTTTTTAGAATAATCATGTCCGGAACATATCTCTTATATTATTTGAGGTAGGAATCTCAAATTTGGTGTGTGGATGCATCTTGGGATGATGAAGTGTCCCGTACCATAATTGGGTCACTGTGACCTTGAACTTGACCTCTGACCTAGTTTCTAGAAACTGCCTCGAGTCTGGTGCATATCTCCTATTCTTTGAGATAGGAATTCCAAATTTTGTTTGTAAATGCATCTTGGAATGGCAGAGTGTCACCAACCATTTTGGGTCACTGTGACCTTGACCTCTTACCTAGTTTTTAGAATAATCATGTCCAGAGCATATCTCTAATATAATTGGAGCTAGGAGTCTCAAATTTAGTGTGATGATGCATCTTGGGATGAGGACGTGTAGCAAACAATAATTGGGTCACTGTGACCTTGAACTTGACCTATGACCTAGTTTTTAGAATAATCGTGTCCAGAGCACATCTTTTATATTATTTGAGGTAGGAATCTCAAATTTGGCGCGTGAATGCAAATTGGGATGACGAAGTGTCGCATACCACAATTGGGTCACTATGACCTTAAACTTGACCTCTATGACCTAGTTTCTAGAAACTGAATTGAGTCTGGTGCATATCTCCTTTTTTCTTTGAGATAGGAATTCCAAATTTGGTATTAAATGTATCTTGAGATGACAGAGTGTCACATACCATTTTGGGTCGCTAAGGCCTTGACCTCTGACCTAGTTTTAAGAATTATAGTGTTCGGAGCATATCTCTTTTATTCTTTGAGCTAGGAATTCCAAATTTTGTGTGCATATGCATCTTGGGATGGGGAGTGTCACATACCATTTTTGGGTCACTTTGGCCTTGACCTCTGACCTAGTTTGTAGAATAATCGTGTCCAGAACATATCTCTTATATTATTTGAGATGGGAATCCGAAATTTGCTGTATGTTACATCTTTGGATGCTGATGTGTCATATACCATTTTTAGGTCACTGTGATCTTGACCTATGACCTAGTTTCTAGAATAATTGTGTCTGGAGCATATCTCCTATATTATTAGATGTAGGAATCCCAAATTTGGTGTGTTGAGTTCTCTTGGGATGTGAGAGTGGTGCATACCATTTTAGGTCACGTTTACCTTGACATTGACTTCTGGCCTCATTTCTAGGTGTTTCGTGTCTGGAGCATATCTCCTAAATTACAGCTAACTTTCCTCGAATGTGTCTTATGCTAGACTAATTCCTTTGGGGGCATTCGTCACGTGACTGTGACATTTCTTGTTTATGAATAGATTCGTTTGCTATCTTGTAATGTTTCATGATTAATCATTCAGTTGTTTGTACACTTATTTTTGTATATTTCAGACCATGTGGTTTAGGGCTACTTACCAAGATGGATTATTTTGTACCCTCTTCACGATTTGGTACACCAGAAATTGAATAGGGAAGAGCATTAGTCACCAAACCGTTTACATGCAGATAAATTATATTTCCATTCAATTTGTAAAGATATGTGTACGAAGATTGATAGATAACGTATTCGACTTAAATAGCGCACTATATGTATACATTACAAAATGCTACATGTATCCTCTTCTGAATTTCACACAAATACCCTATGAAGCTAGCCGACGAGAATCCACAAGTTGCCATCCTTTCGATGTATCCCCTGTTAACGCTTCACCTCATAGGGACGCCTTTAAACACTTGGGTATATATGTAAATGTATGATCCTACACTAGTGGACCTTACAAGTAATTTCTTTGGTTTATGTACACACGTGAAATTTTATTTAAATGTTTATTCACATAGGATTGGGCTTAGCATGCATATTCATCAAGGAAAGGATCAATAATGAAATTACTGTACTGGACTATACTCAGCATGCGCGGATCCAGAAAGTTTTGCCAGTGGGCGTCCAACTCCGACAGTGATTTCTTTAGATAATGAGGGAGAGAGGACCAAAATAACACTAAAATAGAATGTTACAGCTATCAAAAAAAAAGTGTTTTGTCTTTCAAAAAGTTTCATTTAATTAATTTTGTTCTGTCTTTTTGTACCCATAATGAAGGAAATTGTTACAAAATATGGCGTCTGCTACAGTAATAATTAGAGATTTAAGGGTTAAATTTTAGAAATAATTATTAAACATCGGCCAGGTATCCAACATATACTCATCAATGTACACACTGTTTAAAACTTTACTCAGAAACATTTTTAATTTTGCCATTATCAAAGTTTTGGTAGTGTGTACATGTAAGCAGGTGATAGTGCTTCCAGTTTTCTTGTTTAGGGCTCATTGACATGAAAATTGCAAGGCACCATGGGCAAGCAAAAAGTAATTAGTTACAGATTAATAGAGGAGCGTTCACAAAAAAACTTATACTTAGCAGTAAATGTGAAAATTTTGCCTAACTGATAGTGTATTTTGCTTAATAATTAACATCTCACAGGTTTTGCGTTAGCTAATAAAAGGGTGAAGCTTCATTGTCTGCGCATGTGCGATACTAAAGGATCGACCTGTCTGCTATGTGACATCACGACTGAAAAGTCGGGTTTGTGCTGTTACGCGGTGCACATTACTCAAAACACCTACGTTAAAAAGTAACAAGCGTTAAATGCCTATAGATAATCCTTCAATGGAGATATCTAGTCATTTTGGGTAGCCAATTCATAACAATGATAGGTATTACGGTATTCAGCCATAGACTGACCATATTGTATGCACTAAAACACTTTTGAAAACATTCTCCGCATGGCATTTTCATTGAAACCGTTTCAGTGACACGTGATGACGCGCTTGATAAACAATATTGAATCAGCCAACCGGGCGAATCACATGACTCTGTGACGCATTTGGTAAACAAATATGTCACATGTACCCACAGTGCTCAAATCAGACAGGTCAGTATTTGATAAAATGCTTCCGGTCGATGACAATGGGTTAAGCTTAAATGAATTATTTGTACATACATGCACTGACACCATTTTGCTTTTTTCCTAGTCAGGATGATGCTTGAGGTTTTCTCTAACGTAACTAGGGAAGAGTGTTTCCTCTTTTAACTAATCACTGCATTGGTAGTATTATTATCAGCAGCAGCAGCAGCAGTAGTAGTAGTAGTAGTAGTAGTAGTAGTAGTAGTCATTCGATTTCCTATATCGATTATGCATGTTCCACTGAAATACGAACCCTTTTCTCTAAATCATTCAAATATTCTATTGTCAATTGTCAATTGTCGCCCTGCTCACTGTAATGATATTTGTTTGTCATATTTATCATTAACCTGTCATAGCGCTACTGGCAAACATGTTAAGAGAGTTGATAAAATTAATAGTGTCATCAGTTAATCTCGCATAAATTTCCTAATAAAATTAATCAGGTATCAATATTGTTGTTGTGGTTTTACGTTTTCGTTTTGCGAAGGGGTAGTTCTAACGTTAGTGACTTTACCAATATAGAGGATTTTATATGACTGCTCATGTTATTGAATTTATTTAATATTTTGATGAATAAAAGATAAAATGCGAGGCTTGCCGAGTATCTTATCTCTTTTTCACAATGATTTTAATACATTTACTAATACATAAGTACGAATGTTACATCATATTTATCACATGACATTAAATATACTTTGGCACGAAAAAGTCAATATTTTGCGATCTTATACAATAAGTAATAATGGACGTCATTACCTAACATTACTAAAACTGTAAACCATTAGTGGTATATCGATTTTAGTCGATGGCATTATATGACTCATTTGATAAATAAATAATAGTCGTTGGTTTAATTGTACATCTAAATGTTTTGACTGCAAAATTACTAAAACAAGGCTATCGACATCAAAAACACCATAAAGTATTTCTATATGCATTACACAGAGCAGGTTGTTAAATACAATAAGTGGTTTGATAACTGTTGATGACCATTTAAATGTCGTTTCGCTGGTAGGCCGACTGTTGGTTGTATCCATTATCAAGTATTAAAATAATGAAGAAATGTATGAAATACCACTGAAAGGTAGTTCCACGGGTCATTTAGCTTACCAGAATAGAAGTTGATGAGTAATAATAATAATAATAATAATAATAATAATAATAATAATTCTTTATTTCCTCCAATAAGAAGAGTACTTAATACAAAAGAACATATATAATGCAAAGTACAGTGGAATATAATTAAGACAATATGTCTATGCAGCTTATACAAAACTGAACGTTAGTGAATATACATGCGATATTGATGTGCACACAAGCATCCATAGCTGATGCGCACTTACTTGGACAATTATGCACATGCGGAATTGTTCAGTTAGTTGCGCATTTAGGAATAATTGCATATTCACATAGTTTCCAAATTACAAAATATTTAAACGTATTTTACAAAGTGAATATGTACATACACGACT
The DNA here is from genome assembly GCA_964019695.1 of Loripinus fragilis. NCBI lineage: Eukaryota > Metazoa > Mollusca > Bivalvia > Lucinida > Lucinidae > Loripinus > Loripinus fragilis. The sequence continues at coordinate 7,812,008 of OZ026525.1, forward strand.
GTATACGTGTAGAGAAAGACAACATGCGTACTGAATGTGACGCACGACATACAATTTCGAAATTATGTAACATTATCATCACAATACGCACATACATTGGGACAAGATCAGTTTGACGCCGACATAAAATCGGCCTTAATTTAGCGTGTGTACCTACTCACTTTTGACCATTTTGGTGCAGACCAGACACGCATAGATTTTTAAACTTTTGAGACTGGTCACGAAGCAGCAGGCTAGTCGCATCATCTTCAAGACCAAGAAGTACCAAAGTAACATAATTAGAATCCAGATTCATCAAATGAACATTAGCGTCATCATTTAGTTGCACTATACTGTACCATAAACTGATTCTCTGCATCAAGATACGAACAACTGTGAATATTATGGTCAATAACATTACTGGTATATTGCACCTCAAATGGAACACAGTTTTTCGTTTTTACAATTTTACATGAAGGTTTCTCCAACCTGAAAATTTGCATGCGCATAGATATAGCAAAACCCTAACTAGATCTAAATCTTGGCGGAGAATGATATCAATCTTACTGCTCTGATATCTTGTAAAAATAAATAACCTGGTTTTTTGTGTGGAACGAAAATACCCGTTTATTACCCATTTTTGTACTGTCAATACAATACACCTTGGATAATTATCGTAGTATTTGCTCATTTATAAAATGTCCATTAGAAATTAAAGCAGACGATTATTTCGTAACGTCAAATGGTGCGGTTTACGATGCAATCCAAACTGCTTATATAGCTCTACGGATAATGGGTTATTAACGCGGTTTCATGCCTACCAAATACCATCATTTTGCCTGCTTCCGTCTGGCTACCTAATTGTATGTTTTGTTCATGTGTCTGTATGTGTGAGCGTACAACTAGAAATGCACATGCATGAAAATACGAATAAGATCAAAGATGTACGGACACTTACGTGTACTACATTTCATTTTATATTTAACTTTAACTGCTTCTTTATATGATGGAAAATATGCCGTTTTTAATCGGGGGTGGTGAGATCAATAAGCAGGCCCTTCATGGAATAGCTAGGCAAATGGGCGCTCTAACTAAGAGGGCATTTTGGGTCGTAGATATCTATAGATGTAGCCTTTCGTTTGTGTCACCGTCTTTGTGACATGATTAGATAACTGAAATATTGTTGACTATGCTGACAAACAGCAACGCAAGCCAATATGCAGCTACATTTAAAACCCACTGATGCATTGTAAATTGTCTTAGATGTATAGTGCGTACAGGAATTCAGCAAACATCGCTGTTTTGCGTTTATTTTTATATGTGCAGACTAATCGCAGAATAAACATCAGAATTTAATACATCTATATACCGCCTAATTGGTGATATTTTTTCGTTACAAAAGGTATTGCCTTATGGGCTGTGATATGATGGAATGTGTCCTCATTAGAGCATTTTTTTAATTAGTAATACCCTAAACGTCTAAACGTACCTTGTACGGATCACTGCCTTTAGTTGACTATCGATGATAATTATACAGTTTTGTAAGACGAAGTAACGTGTTAGGAAAACGGTTTCTTATCGTATCAAAATAGTTCCACCACATGCAAATTGTGGCCACAGTTTGGGTTCATTGAATTTTGGCATACAAGAAAATATTGAGGCCTTCCAAGTGGGTACTCATCTGCTTGTTCCTATGAAATCAATCGCTGAGCTCCTTTGTTCCTCAATTCAAAATCTTGATTTTCTGTGTTCCCTGCTCCTTGAAAGTTTTAATCCTCCGATCATCAGATTTAAACAATTTTATGTGACTCTTGGTAACATATCTGATGAATAGCTTCTTCACTATTTTTTTAAATATTATTTATTTATCTGTTGCACTTGTAATATTTGTCCTAGAGCTGTCGAGCGAGCAACAGAAATATACGAGGCCATGACACGAGAAAACCTGTCTTCTGGGTTTCCGACAAAGAGAGTCTGAAACCAGTCTCCTCGGCTTAACAGACTAGCAAGAAAATAGTAGTTTCGCTCGTAGCGAGTCTAGATATGACTTTCAAAAAGCAGATAACGGAGTTGCTGATGAGACTGCGCGGATGCACAGACTGATCTGTGCCTTTGTTGTTACAAATCACCGAAGACAGTTTTTCTCAGTCGCAGTCCAATTGCTATATGTCATTTTACCATGAACGCTTAGAAAGCAAGATGCGAAATTTGATTTTCGTGAAATATGATATAACTCAGACAGAATTGTTATTTGCGCATCTCTTCAAAGCATTTGCAATGTGTATGTTCACACACCAAGAGTTATCCTGCTAGTGACCGTTTTCTTTATCATACAACCTGATATACGAAAGTCAACATGGTAATCATTAAACTGTAAAAACCACATGCTACCCATATGGAATACATTAGGGGAAAATGAGGAGTTTTCTAAATCGAAAATGACTAAGTTATTTTATTTTACAAAAGATTCCAGACCTATTTTCCAATCTCAAATGTTTAAAGTGCAAATGTATATTAGGCGGTGATATATTATATGCATGTGCAAAATATCAGTCCGAAATGATATCATTAAATACATTTTAAAAAAGAAAAACGATGCCTACTGAATTTCTGACCGCACAGTAGTATATACATGGTTTTATATTCAACTGATAGTCATTGATCCATATCGCTCAAGGTACTAATAGGGAATGTTATTTGGCATAAAACATTAAGAATGTTAAATTTCCTTCCTTTCCCAGCATTTATGAAAAAATATACAAACTTCAAAAAGTATTTTGGTTAGGTTTTTTTGGTTAAAGTATAATTTTCGAATTGAATTTAAAATTCCTATTTTAGATTTATGTTATTGCCAAAAAAGTGTTCCATTTGAAGGGCTATACTCCAGTAATATGGAGGTCTCTATTGAAAAAATGACAGCAGTTTCAACCATCCCTGCTATCATTTGCAAACAAGACCTACTACTTGGGAGTAAGTGACGAGACTCCTTTGATTCAACTCATAAAGTATGTAGACTATAGTCAGTATGCAACTGTCTGAAACGGTTTAAATCAGAAGCAGACAGTCTATTGAGCCAAGAATTGACCTCATTGTCATGTATACGGCTTTGAACCAAACGTTTCCAGATGATTTTAGAAGGAAATACATTGAATCTAATGTAAGATTGTAAGATTACCTTAGCAGAAGAATAAATGATCTGTGAAAATTAAATCAGTACATAATAAAATATTCAATTTTGATTAAAGTAAAAATGTTAAAAATCATTAACATACACTTTACATAGTTGTGTCTCGGATTGATACTCCGGACGATAACCAAACCCAACGTGTTAATCTCTTAATATAACACGGGGTTCGGTTTTTATTACTCTCAGTTACTTTATCTTTCATGAGGTTACGAACATTTCCAAAACTCCAAATATTTATTAAAGGCTTGCTTTGAAAATCTAAACATAAGAAACATGTTAATTTTACATATATGATACAGGCACTGCTTTCAAGGACGAGCGTGCTAAAATAAGCCAAACTTCGATATTGCATTGTGATAATTGTTTTATTCGCCCGGTGTGATAATGGGATGTGATAATGTAGGGTGCGATAATCGGTAGAAAAATAATATTATTGAATTCGGAGCAATTGGTCCCCACATCCCTTTCGTATATAGTCATGTCCGTCAAGCTAGAACTTCGCTCAACAGTAAAATGACACCGAGATGTTTAAATATATTAAACGGGTTATTTGTCTGATTTCTAGCTGCTGAGAAAATAATGTAAGGATAAAATAATTTATTATATGTGATGTAACTATTTTTTATTATCATACCTATATCACCTCAGACTTATATCAGCCCCCGTGCAGATATTTGTGTCTCGGGTTAATATTGGATACATGTACAATACGAAAATTACCAGATGGGCTTTGACGCGAGAAAACCTGTCTTTGAAAGGGTTTGCGAATAACAAAGGCGCAGACCAGCCTGAGCATCCACGCAGTCTGATCAGCACTTTTGTTATTCGCTTATTGGATAGTATCATATTTAGTCTTGAAACGAGCGAAATTTCAATTTTCTAGCTGGTCTCTGTAGATGAGGAGACTGGTTGTAGTCTCGCTTTGTCGGAAACCCCGAAGGCAGGTTTTGTCGCGCGATGAGAGCCAATTATAATACATGGCCACTGTCGCGTTACCAATATCGGCCCGATATCTCCATACACGTTCGAGGGCCTTTAGGTTACTAGTACTTGTACATATATGTAGCTGCATGCTAAATGCAGCAATTAAAATGGTTTCGATCACCTTAACGTTCGATCTTTGATTGATTTGACAGACGGAACAATAAATCTCTGTCTCCTACACAACGACCGGAAATATGCGAAATAAAACGTAAATTGTCGATCGTGTCTTTTTTTTCTCAGATTGGCTATTGATAAGACAACCGCGGCGTGACGTTACGCAGACAAGTGGAACACTGCGATTGATATATCTCGTCGTTGACAATTGACGTTTCTTTCAAAAGCTGGTGTCGTAAGATTCGGAATCGGATAAGACAAAGGAAAAATGGGAAAGTTTTTTATTCTAGTTACAGTTCTCGGATTCTTAAATATTCTAGGTAATTTAGCATATACCATGTCGCTAGTTGCTTATATAATATATAATACATATTTCGTAAAGGTACAGTACATGATGACGCCGAGAATAACGTCGCAGACTATGGCAATAACTTAAAGTTTACACGCACAAAACGCGATTTTTAAGTACTGATTGCATGCTATAGAACCACTGTACTCGAACAGTGCAGTCATCGCGGGTTGATTGCAGTCACCGAGTGCACAAAATAGGGTACCAGACTGTTAAAAAGGGTACTATTTTTTTTCAATATTTCACTTCTGAAAAAATATTAGCTGTTAAGGCAAAGGCAACGGCTTTAGATGCATGCGCGTATCCAGAAAGTTTTGGCAGCTGCAGTCCAACTCAGACAACGTTTCTTTGTTGATGAGGGGAGAGAGAATCCAAATACCACTAAAAGCAGGCCATTATCGGCCCGCCAGCGAAACGCCATTTTAATGGAATTTCGCTGGTGGGCCGATAATGGCCAAACATTGAATACTGGCTCCGGGATCCGGACCAGTATTGCTAAGAAGCCCTACTACTTTGTAATTTTTAAGGAGGGGGGTTCCAAATCCCTGTCCATTACTCTGGATCCGCGCATCAGATAGAAGGAAGTACAAGTATTACATGAGCCATATATACAATTTCATAGGCAAACGAGTGAGAATGACAAGAAAGTGTCAACAAGCGCAGATTCAGATGGTGGTGGTGGTGGGGGGGAAGGGGGGGGCAGGAGATATGGACCCCCACTCCCCTGAAAAATGACATATCTATAGGGTTTCTAAGCAATACAGGTACGAATCCCCTGAAAAACCACAAAGCTGCCAAGCCAGCATGCAATGTTGGGACATCTTCTGCACGCCAGCGTAACGCCATTTTAAGATTGCCTTTTTGTCCTCTCTCCTCCTCATAAAACTTAAAAAAGGTTGTCAAAGTTGACCCCCCCCCCCCCTGTTAAAACTTTCTGCATCCGCGCATTTTCACTTTCTGCATCCGCGCAGTTTCACTAGCACAGACCAACCTACGGCACCACGAGAAAGAGACACATAATACAGACACCCATATTAGTTTAAGATCACAAGTGAAGTAAATCAACAAACTATCTCTTCCTCAGCAATATACTTGCAAATCTGAAAAAAATACACTATCAATTTAATAATAAAGCAAAAAGCAAACGCCGAAATTCCAACAAAAAATGGGAGCAAACAACAGACACTAAACAAACAAATGAATCACAGTCATAGAATGGGTAACAGCTGAGACCGCGGGGGGGGGGGGGACTTACATTTTGTAAATATATGTCAATGGCCAAATCATCACCCTAGATGACATATATTTTTCATTTAAAAAAACTTCTATATTTTCTTCTAGTTAGATATTGGTTCTAAAAATGTTTGTGTGTGCGTGTTTAGTGTAAAACAATATTCTTGGTAACGTGACTATAATATGTAACGACAGAAAACACGATTTTTGTGATTGGTCATTGTGCGTAATAAAATGATCGTATATTCCACTATTTCCTCATACATACTATCAACCACTGACCAGCTAATAAAACATATAATGCAATCTAGTCAGTAAGGCCTCGAGGTTCTAAAACTTTTTCATGCTCAACTCAACTGAGCACGAAATTTCAACTTCTCATAAAACTAAAATACCGACAAATAAAGAAGTGTCTGGCTTTATGTCTCTTAGATATTGTATTTATCATGCTTACAAATGTTAAAATGTCAACAATTGTTGGCCTTTTAACATTTATAAGCAGGATAATTTAGTGCTTAGCTGGGTTAGGCATGGAACAAGTTTATAACCTCGGGGCCAGATTAGTTTTATGATTGCTTTATTACATAGTCTTCATGTAAAACAATGTTGAAGCCAACTGATCAGTACCTACATCGTTTCAAATAAGAAGAAAAAACAAGTTAAGCAGTATGATGGTTTCGATATAGTACATGTTGACATATTACATTCAACATGTGATTTCCAGCAATGTGGCATTTTGGCATGAATAGACTCAGACGATCCTGTGTAGCATCCTAGTTAGCTTAGAAACTCCAAATGCTAAACAGTCAGTAGCTTATCAGTCATAAAAATATTCTAGTGACCTACAAAGGCTCTGATCAGACTGCGCGAGAGCATTTGTTGGACGAACATACCACATTGTTGGAAATCTCATGTTGCGGCTCATATATGTGCGATATGAGAGTTTCAACCGACAATGTACGAGTATTGTATCCCTGTTGTGTGTGTTTTGTGTTGGGTCCTTATTTTGTGGTGTGATTCTTGGTGTCCTTTTTAGTTTAGCAATTATTTTGCTGAATAAAAGAGGGGCTGGTTGTTTATATCTATAAGCTACGCCTTATGATACCCACAATGCAATCCGATTGTGTATGGACACACTAGTTATACATTCTCATGTTAATCACAATTGAATTGGCATTAATGCAAAAAAATCCAAGCAAAGTTAAGCATCCTTATATAGTTCAATCCTGCTTTTAAAGATGTAAGGCTTTACTTCACAGTGTCATTGAAGAAATGAGGCTTTTTGATGGGCGTCGCGTATCTCGCACGAGAGTGATCTCACACTGGTATCCATTTATGTTCAGTACTCGTTCGATTGCTTTTGATCGTTGATTGTGCTGTCTGTTCACGGTTGTGTCTCGTGTAAGTGCATCAAAATGAATTATACCCTTGGTGATGCTTTCCAGTTTAAATAAAACAGCTTTCACAGCTCGATATGCTACGAGCGGCAAACTCACAAATTTAGCCCCCCCCCCCCCCCCCCCCCCCCCGCAATGGTCTCTTTACAGGCCAGATTTTAACTTTGCAATGGATACATTGTGCAGCTGGATGTGGCATGTCATGACATGTGCGATTAAGTCGGTTTTAGAAGTCATTCTAAATTCAAACTCAACAGTGCCCCACTCTTTAAACTAAGCCAGCCAGGCATGGATAATGACAGCAAACAGCCAGAGCTCATGTTTAAAGCCAATGTGGGTGACGTTATAAATTGAGCACAGCGCGAGCGCTACATATGCATGGGTGATTGGCCAAACTGTGCCGTGATCAAAACCAAAATGATAGATGCAGTGTCATTCTGTATCTAGATCTCATAGATAAAACATTTCAAGATAAAGAATCATAAAAGCAAGTGAGTATGATTAGTAAATACCACAATCACACACTGCAGACGAACCTACGAAACCGTGAGGAAGAGCCACAAAACACTGACTGTCGCAAGGAATGCAATCAGCTCTCTCTCTCTCTCTCTCTTTCCCATGATGCAAAACTAGACAGACACAAAGTACTGAATAACAAAGCAAGGACTAAACACAGAACCCCAACAGCCAATGGGAGCAATAATAAACAAGTATTTAACAACAACAGAACCACAGCCTTGGAACGGACAGCCGCCTAAGCCACTAGGGGGCATAGATGCATTTTACTGTTACCAAAACTTCGGCATAGATTCCGTTGTTGTTAAAATTCAAAAATTGTTAAGCTCAAATGGAGACCCTTTTTCATGTCCCCTGATTCAATAACTACATTTCAACAACTTTTTTACAGGTAAATTGTCAATCTACGTGGAAACATTTCCGGTACGAAAGTCTTTACACATATATGATTCAAAAGAAGTACATTAGTATTAAATGTACATGTATCCAATTTTGACAATTCCATCTGTGATATATCAAAACATTTTTTTCAGGTAGGGAGAGAGAGAGAGATAAGGGGATGTTTATTAAACTGCGAATATGTTGGCAAAATAGAAATAAATCATGAGAGTGTCTCGACTTAGCTCCCAATTAGGCTAACTCTCAGAAAAGTTCTAATGAACAGAAGTATGAAGTCCTTAGAAATCACATTACACTTTAACTCCTTTGACGCAAACCTGAGTTTACAAATAACAAATCTTTTCCTAAAGTTCATGACTTCGGTACTTCTTTTGTGAGTAATTTATGTTTTTTTCTGTCTTGTGTTTGCTATGCCTTTGTACGCGTATGTCTATATGTGCCTTGTGGTCACCTGCTGGGAAAGGGCTGACCTCTTGGCTCTCGTTTGTGGTGTCTAAATGTGAGTTTGTTACTTTCCCATGGGTATCCTGGGTCAGATGTGGTATTTGATTGTATCGATTCCTGATCTTTGCACCCTTACTTATTTGTATAAAAAAGTTAGGCTATAAACTAACAAATGTACCGTACATGTCGAGACCCTAGCTTTGATGGCCAGCCTTGTTAAACAATGGGTATCTTTGAGTATGCATTGAAGGTACGCGGTCAACTTAACATGATATGCACAATATTTGTATTAAAATAATAGTAAATGTGTGCACCTGTGCATAAGGGTGTGACTTAACGTTCAGTCTCTACTGTAGCTTTCCCACTTCAAATAAGTATGAAATAGGCTCTCTTACATCCAGAAAGGTGATCACTTTTCTGGGAGTTAGCCTAATTGGGAGCTAAGTCGAGACACTCTCATGATTTATTTCTATTTTGCCAACAAATTCGCAGTTTAATATACATCCCCCTCTCTTTCTCTCTCTCTCTCTCTCTCTCTCTCTCTCTCTCTCTCTCTCTCTCTTGAATACATTGACATTGTTTGTGCAAATATGTGTATATGCAAATATTAAAATAAAACGTTTTTGTTTTAATATATTTTTATTATATGATAAAATTTGCTTAAACCAATATACATTTATCTATTTCAGATGTCCAGGCGCAAGGTGGTGGCGGACTGGCGTTACAGCAGTTACGTAAGTATATTTATAGTGTGTGTTTGTTTGGTCTGATGCTTAACCTTTACGCCCCAGATTTAATCTACTGTTAATTTGTGATTTTATGGCTCAATTGCAAAACATTGCATTCGACAAAACCAGCTTTGAAATTCTTCCTGTAGTTTATTTTCAGTCGAACAGTTAAAGAATTATTGATGCGTTCAAATGACCACAATTTGGTTGAACGAATACTACCATTGAGCTAACGAACCGTTTTCGCACTGCTGACGACCAAACCATTCGAATTGCGTTCAGTGAACGAACCATTTGTGTATTGACAGTTCGTAGGCGAACGTCGAACTTTTTGTGCATGCACAAAAATCGTCGACGCACTGTGCGAACATCAACGGACGGAAATGGGCATTTTAACATTTATGAGCAGGATAAATTTCGTGCTTAACTGAGCTGAGCATGAACAATGTTTTATAACCTCAGAACCTGACAAATTGTCCGATGTCACTTTAACCCGTGGTCTGGAGCCCCCATGTTAAATCACCCCGAATAGGTCAATACAACGTAGGTTCTGATGTTTTTGAACCACCCGTGTTAGAGCTCCTGACCAGTATTCAGAGAGCTTTGATCTCGAACAGCAAAATATATCTGCCTACCCTCCCCCACCCCTATGTGTGCTGTGCTCATTGTGAAATATAATTATATCCAACCCGGTGAAAGGGCACTATTTTTCTTTACATAAGTATATAAATTGAGTGGGGTTTGAATACCTGTACTAGGTCGCTCATTACTTTGTATAACTTTCAAGTTAGCTGCCGCCCCACACACGCAAACGTTTGGGTGTTATACTTACGCACTTAGGCTAAATTAACATGTAAATGCAATCCTGAGTTTTTATTTTCTTTCCAGTTTGCTCCCCAACATGAAAATTTGGCGGCTTATTTGTCAAATTATTTATCTAAAAAAATGAATTCAGATGATACATGTAACAGTAAGGGTACGGTAAGAATATTTGTACATGGTCGGATGTGGTTTTACAATGTTAATGCCCTGTTTACCGACATTTTCACGGCTGAATGTCGATGAAACATGCCAGAGTATGTCAGATTACTGTCATGCCAGCCAAGAGTGACAGTGACGTCATGTTTTGTTTTCAAAGTTATCAGTGACTTAGAATCGATATATCACTTGTGTATTAATCCGATTCGTGTTAGCTCAAGTGGCATGCATAAGTTATTGTTTAACTTAACAATTGTTAACAAAATATGACGTCGCTGTCACTCTTGACTGGCAGGATAGTACAAAATGTAACTTACATTCGGTGGTTGCCACATACACTTACATATATTTATTATACATGCATTCTTGTTACACGCAGTTCTGTGTATAAACCTGGTTGCCATAACAACCAAACAAAGCAGGTTTCCTGAGGACGATGTTTTAATTACAGAGTAACAATGTCTTTGGGCAAGATATGTTTAAGTAGATAGTTTGTTGACATATAGATTGACAGGTTAACAACATAAATGACACCAGCGTTATTGAAATTACCACGAGTTTGGACAGATGATCGGATGCATTGGTATACAATAGACACTGTTGTTTTATGCCTCACCTATATATATAATACAGGTGTCAAAACCACGATTTATAAGTGTTGTGTTAATCACCGTTTATGGCATTCATAATACCAGTTTGATTGTATAATATAATTATAGATTTGTTTGTTTTGTTGCTTTACGTCCAACGTCAACATCTATGGTCATGGCGGGACGGTCAGTTCATCTAACCACACTTTTTTTCCAGGACAGGCTTGAACAAGCTTCGTGCCCATACTTTCGCTTGTAACTGCAACCCTTTCTTGAATGAATATTTATAGTTTAATTAAATATGTAAGGTCTTCTGTTTACACTTAATGTTCGACAAATGAGCTACTGCAGAATTGTGAGTCATGAAATATTTTCTTTGTTCTTGTTTGTTTGATTTGACTCTTTACGTCCAATCAACAATATTTCAGTTATGTAGGGACGGGTGTTTCTGGGTTAAGCTAGTACTTAACTAGAATCAGTGTGTCTTACTCAAGGACACATTGCAGTGACGCCAGTAAGGCTCGAACCTGCGGCCCCTCGGTCTCGAGCCAAGCACTCTACAACTGAGACACTAAGCGCCCATTTTTTTTGTTTTATAATAGTGTGTCAATTAAATTGAATTGTTCTCTGTCACGGTAGTATTGCATACGTTAGGAAGCCTTCATGCGAGCTACATATTGTTTTGTGTGTTTTATCAACAGCAGAATCTAGGGCAAAGAGAATGCAGCTTCCCTCCTGATGGCCTCGGCTACTGTCCGTTCAAAAGCGGTGGTTGTGCTGTTGTTGATTTATTGTTGTGTCCATTGTATGTCATTGAGTGTTTTGTGTTCGGTCCTCTTAGCTGATATACAATAATAGAAGTTGAGCTTTGCGGTTACACTCGCAAGCATGTAACAACATAAGAATTATGCATGAAGAATTACACAGATTTTAAATTTTGTTTATTGCCAATGTTCGAGCACTTTTAACTAGTTACTTTTTAGCTTAAATGAAAAGACAACAGCAAAAAAATACATAAAAAACACATATCTATAATTGATATATCAGCATAAATTGTACTTCCTTTTCACATTCTGAACTTGACATAATTAGCGAATATATTGTTAACACAAATCCATTTATTAACAAAATTAGTTCATAACATGACAGCACCATTGACTTAAAAGAAGCTGCCTGCATTCATAATTTGAAAGAAAGTGGCTATCAATTTCAATGAGACCAAGTAAAACATATTATGACAGTTTGTTAATCGAGCCCATTGATAGAATCAACTAATTTTCTTTTCGCGACCAGAGGTGACTTAAGCGAGCATGTGCTTCAGCACACTCTAAGACTTGCCAGAATTTTCTATGTATACACATCATGCGCAGAACCAGGAGGGGAGGGGGCAGGCGGTCTGGACAATATCAGGTTCATGGTGCCAAGAAGAAGAGAAAGTTCATTAAAGAGTACTCATCAAAACTGCATACCAAATAAATAAGTACGCATAACACTTACAAGCCACCTCGCTATTAATAGACGTTACGCTTACTGTAAAGGCGGCAACTTAAACATTCATATATGGGCGTTGTTCGGCTATTTCATCTGCTAAACAAGGGAAATCAGGTTATATTTATAATTAAGTGAAGAATAAATAAGTTGTTTGGGCCGCTCAAAGGTGCGTGCATTTCATGAATATCCTAACCGTATGGAAACTGAACTTACATTTATTAACCGTTAAAACGCATAATAACAAAATGTATGCTTTTTTGTCGTCCACTAAAATATTTAAAGCATCATAGACAAACAGTGTGGATCTTGATCTGATCTGGATCCACAATATTTGCAATATGCTTATGTTAAATAAACATTTTCAGTTATTTTGCTGGCGTTTTAAGGACTAAATAATGTGCTTGCGTCTTTACTGAGGTAATGGCTTAAGATGATAAAGTTTGGTTTCTAGTGGAGAAGTGGAAGTAAAAATATTTCTCTCTGACAGAGTCAAACGGTTGCAACAAAATTGCATTTTGACATTTAGAAGACTAGCATCAACTGTTTTTTTTTCGCTGTCTAAGTAGCAAATATTGGTTCACTGTAGAGCCAAAACATGCGCCTGGTTCCATAATATGCTACACTGAACAGAAAATTGTGCATTAAGTGGCATGAGTTGCAGTCTGTTCTGCATCATAAAAGTAGTCCAGAGTACATTATAATATAATCAGCAGATATAAAAACATGCAACATTTATATGACTAACCACGCCACATTTTCAGCTTTTACCTATGTCTAAGGTTGACCAGCCCTAATTACGCATTCAAGAGGTGCCGCCTTTACAGTAAGGGAAAAGTCTAATTGTACCAATTTGTTTTTGAATGGAGAGGATTGTCGAAACAGAGCAGATATTGCACTTTTCCTTTACTTTTCCATCACAAACCGCATATCACTCTGAGAAATAAGTCCGTGTTAACCGTTGACATTAAAGACTCAGAAGTGTTACACGGCTGATTTGATTGAGTACGATGAAAACAGAAATTAATTCCCGTGGCGACGTCTTTGGTTTATGATGTTGTTCGAAGTGTCATTTATAGTTTTAACTTGCACATATTTGATCCAATCGGTCGAAACTCACCAGGTCGTCATAAAGCTCTGAAGATGTTACCCTTTTACTGACTGTGATTGCACCCGCTTCTAAGATTCAATAACCAATAACTCAAACAGATAGATAGATAGATAGATAGATAGATAGATAGATAGATAGATAGATAGATAGATAGATAGATAGATAGATAGATAGATAGATAGATAGATAGATAGATAGATAAATTGATAGATAGATAGATAGATAGATAGATAGATAGATAGATAGATAGATAGATAGATAGATAGATAGATAGATAGATAGATAGATAGATAGATAGATAGTTAGTTAGATAGATAGATAGATAGATGGATGGATGGATGGATGGATGGATGGATGGATGGATGGATGGATGGATGGATGGATGGATGGATAGACGGATGGATTCAATAACCAATAACTCAAACAGATAGATAGATAGATAGATAGATAGATAGATAGATAGATAGATAGATAGATAGATAGATAGATAGATAGATAGATAGATAGATAGTTGGTAGGTAGGTAGGTAGGTAGGTAGGTAGGTAGGTAGGTAGGTAGGTAGGTAGGTACAGATGGAAAAACGTAGGCAGGTAGGTACAGATGGAAAAACGTTAAGGAACACCTCGCTTATATGACTAAACTGCTTTGACATTTTAAACGGTTTTATCAAATGAGGGTTTTCATTGGATCAGAATTTGTATTTATCAAAAATAGTAAGTGAGTATGATCAGAAAATACCACTATCACAAAATGCAGACAAAGCCGTGGCACCTCGAGGAAGAGCTGCACAACAATCACGAGACACCAGGGAGACAAACAAAACAAAGTAGCCAGCTCTCTCTTTTCCATGAAGATGATTGCAAAACTAGTGCTGAACACAAGGTAACGTACAACAAAACATAGAACAATTACATAATCCCACAATGATTTGTCAGATTGTCTTGCTCCTGTAACTGCATAAAGCTGGCAGTCTGTTTGAACAACTTTGACCAATATCATCTATTGTTTTCTGATATTCTGTCGGTGGTTTAGCCATACTTTATAGGACGCAGGTTTCTAGGCCACCTTTCCTTCTTGTCGTTGCTAGATTTTGGCCAGAAATTGAATATGGCCTTGAACGATTTTCATTTGTGAAAATCTTTCAAGGCAATGTTCCATTACTGGCCAAAAATGTGAAAAAATCTGTAAAAATCTTTCAAGGCTAGATTCAATTTCTGGCCAAAGTTGTGCAAATCTTTCAAGGTCATTTTCAATTTCTGACCAAAGTTGTTAAAATCTTTCAAGGCCATGTTCAAATTCTGGCCAAAGATGTGAAAATCTGTGAAAATCTTGTAAGGCCATGTTCAATTTCTGGCCGAAGAAAATCTTTCAAGGCCATGTTCAATTTCTGGCCAAAGATGTGAAATTAAATCTTTCAAGGCCATGTTCAATTTCTGGCCAAAGATGTGCAAATCTGTGAAAATCTTGTAAGGCCATGTTCAATTTCTGGCCAAAGTTGTAAAAATCTTGCAAGGCCATGTTCAATTTCTAGCCAAAGCTGTTAAAATATGTGAACATGTTCCAAGGCCATGTATAATTATTGGCCAAAGTTGTGAAAATCTTTCAGGGTAAGTAAGGGTGTAAAGATCAGGAATCGATATAATAAGTACCACACCTGACCCAGGATACCAATGGGAAAGTGACAAACTCATAGTTAGACACCACAAACGAGAGCCAAGAGGACAGCCCTTTCCCAGTAGGTGACCAAAAGACACATATAAACAGAAGGCACAAAGGCATAGCAAACGCAAGACAGAAAAACATAAAAGAGCCACATGTTCAATTTCTGGCCAAAATCTAGCAACGAGAAAGAAAGAAATGTGGACTAGAAACTTGCCTTCTGTAAAGTATGCCCCAGCCACCGAAAAATAATAAATAATCCGTTCATAGAGACACAGACGATTTATCTAGAAAAAGGTTAATTTGGAAAGTATCAAATAATTTCTGTGTCCATACAAATCGGTGTAAAATGCAGATAATATACGGTAGTACGGTTTGAAGCTGATACACTTTTTGCTTTTGATTTTGTTTTTAATCAGTTTATCCATATAGCATGCTCAATGCGTTCATTTTTTCGATGAGTGCCAAACGTAAAGTCAGTAAAATTGATATTGTTCACATTTGACACACTATATTCTACGTAGCTCAAAATTTGAATCTTGTAAACTTCAGAAAATAAGGCTTTTGGCGCGCCGTGAAAGCGGTTTAAGCCTTCAAGTAAAATAATTTTATTGACCGTTCCAAGGCTGTACTTCTTTTGTGGATCATTTGTGTTATTTATGTCTTGTGTTTGTCATGCTTTCACGTCAGTTCATTGCTGCCTTGTGGTCACCTAAAGGGAAAGGGCTGACCTCTTGGCTCTTGTTTGTGATGTTTATTGTGAGTTTGTTACTTTCCCATTGGGTATCCCGGGACAGGTATGATACTTGAATGTATCGATTCCTGATCATTGCTGTCTTTCTTTAACTTGACAGTGCAGTAAAATGTGTGCCATAAAAATCTTGTGTCGTATAGCAACAAGAATGAGGACTCATTAAACCATTTTGTCAGAACAAAAAGTGTTTTCTAACTTTGCCCATATCTATTAAAGATTATAATACACTGCATTTGTCTTTTTTCAGTTATGTTGAGACAGAGAGAACTTGCATTGCGAAGAGGTAGGTAAAACAGTTTAACTTATATAGTTCATCTGGGTAGTATGACTCCATTTAGCCTTTAACATCCACCTCTTATCAATAGAACCGGTTCATTATCGTTTTAAGTGTTGTTGGGTGGTGTTTTTCATTTTATTTTTATTTGAATCTAACATAACATTCTCTAAGCAAACAAAACGACACTGATCAGGCGCCGTGGACCGCGGCGTCTGATCTGAGTATGCACTGTTTGCCTATGTTCCACAAAGAGGAACTATGCTTATATGGATGAATGTAAATACTAATCCATTTTGATCAAATACTTTTGTATGATTTATTGATGTCTCAATGTTTAGGTTTTTAAATAGCTTGTAACTTTCTGATGCATCCCATATTAGACTACATTATTTCCTGATATATTTGAGGCTATATCATGGTTATGAAAGATCGGTTTTCTAGTTTCAACTATAAGATTGAAGTAGTATATTCTTTTTTAATGTGTGCATTGGCTATGCATTACTACTGCATGCGCATAACAAATCAATTGATTTGTCATTAAAACATCATTAATATGACTAACCCCATTAACTATTGTCATCATTTTTATGGTATTTTTAATGAGATAATATTATACCAAGAAAATAACATGATATTAAATGATGATTGCCATTAAGATAACACTTAATTCTATTCCAACTGATATCCCAACTTTCAATATCATAAAATGGTTATGAATGATCGGTTTTCTAGATTCAATTATAAGATTGAGGTATTTTTGTTACAAATTTGTTTGCATAAATGCGCGAAATTGGCTATGCATTACTACTGCATTCGCATACAAGTCAATAGTTTTGTCATTAAACATCATTAACATGACTAACCCTATTAATTGTTGCCATCAGTTTTGTTGAGTTATTTTAATGGGATTATGATATACCAGGATAATAACATGATTTATCATATGCCGTTACGCCTGGGCGTGAAATAACGCCATGCATTAAAATCGATAAACCACCAGTTGTTTACATATTTTCGGGTAAAGTTATGCTATGATGCCTTTAACGTCACACATATGACAAAACCCTAACGTTTCACGCCAAAAATATGATTCAAAATAATTTTAATATGATGAATAGAATCTAACATTTGTGCTCCTGTATTATTGAATTTATTAAACGAGTTGCAAAAAGAGATAAATAGCGAGGCTTGCCGAGCATGGTAACTCTTTTTCGCAACGAGCTTCATAAATTCAGTAAAACATGAACACTCATGTAACGTCCTCTATGTTTAAGGATGAATGACATTAAAATTGGGCCACAACGCAAGAAAACCTGTCTTCGGGGGTTTGCGAACAACACAGGCGCAGACCAGCCTGCGCATCCGCGCAGTCTGATCGGCGCCTATATTATTCCTTTTTTTGGAAAGTATTATATGTAAACTTGCTACAGTTGAAATTTCAATTTTCTAGCTAGTCTCTGTAGCTGAGGAGACTGGTTTGAACCTTGCTTTGTCGGAAACTCCGAAGACAGGTTTTCTCGCGACGAGGCCCAAATAACCGTAAATTTTTCTCCAACTGATATTCCAACTTTCAATATCATTGATAAAACATTTTTGCAAAGAGCTGTTTAGATGAACTATTGGTGGAAACTAAAATAATGATAAACGTTTAAAGACACCAGAGTAATGATATAGTAACAAACATTTTTAAAAAGTGTTTTCATGACAATAATATTTGAAGATCGCCTGGTTAGTGTAAACAAACTGAATGTCTAAATTTGCTACATAATGCCAGGAATTGTCATAATTGATATTTGAGCCACGACACGGAATTTCCAACAATGTGGCATTTTGGCAAGTGTGGACTCAGACGAGCCTGTACAGCTTCTTTTTAAGCTTAGAAACTCCAAATGATGTTCAGTCAGTAACTTAACACCCATAAAATGCTCAAGCGACTAGCAAAGGCTATAATCAGACTGCGCGTATGCGCAGCTGGTCTGAGCATTTGCTGGTTGCACATACCACATTGTCGTAAATCTCATGTCGGGGCTCATTTGATATCTGTAAATCAGTGTTTATAAGGCACCACCGTCACTTGACGACGTTGTCGACTTGCAAACTTGGCTGGTATGCTTCATATTAGTATTCAAGCTGCCATTATCGAACGAAAAAACATCAGGACAGTTGGCAATAAGTTTTTCACAGTGTTTCACTTTTCAGGGATAGAGTTTTCTGTTTAAATGTGTATATTTTGCACGAAAAAAATGACCCTTGCGTCAGTCATGAAGCAATTTAAGGCGAACGAGAAATTTAATACGTCTGATTTTCACAAGTATCTCCTAAGCTTAATTGGCTACTTTTTATGCCAAATGACAAAGGAATCGACTGATTCTACGTTGGATGTGGAATTGGTAGAATACATAATATAATTTGTCAAATGTATGTCAACTTGGTGAAAACATAAAAAAAAGAAAAAAAATACCCAAAGCTGAAATATTGGAAGTATTTTTTTGATAAGAAAGACATTTTCAAAACATTTTAAAAAAAATAGTTGCAGGTGATTGATTTCTAAATATAGACTATGGCACGAAAGCAATAATCAATCAAGACGTATGTGTACCCCAAATTATTTATCGGACCACTTCATTCATGTCACAGTTGAACATACTTTTATATGTACAAAATTAGACCACAAATCGTACCTCATCTATCAGCTTCACATACCACAGGCTGGTTAGAAGCTTTACTTGGTTTGTAATCTCTATGGCGGATCTTCTTACAAAACGGCCCATTTGATAATGAAAGTATAGTTATTTAACATTCCATTTAGCGAATAACAACATACACCATTGTTTTTTATTATTTGTATTTGATTCATCGTGTGGATCATAATATTATTGTAAATTGCTTCTTTTACTCATATACTCTCTCTGTTTTGTTTTCAGCTTTCCCATTTGGACTTCCAGGTCAGTAAAATTTACTATTGTATTTTAGATGATTTCAATGTTATAACCAATTCTTACTGCCGTTTCACTTTCATCGACAATCAGTATCATGATGTTTTATTATACAATCATTAAAAGCAAACCATGTGGGCTTATATATGAGCCGCGGCATGTGATTTCCAACAATGTAGCATTTTGACAAATGTAGACTCAGCCGAGCCTGTGCAGCTCCTTATAAGCTTAGAAACTCCAAATGATGGTCAGTCAGTAACTTAACACTCATAGAATATTCAAACGACTGGCAAAGGCTCTGATCAGACTGCACGTATGCGCAGGCTGATCTGAGGCTTTGCTGGTCGCGCATACCACATTGTTGGAAATCTAATGTCGTGGCTCAATTCTATTTTATTGACCAATCTATAATCTGCTGTTGATAAACACGACATCAGAACACAATCACAAAGACCACCAAAGTAAAGCATCTGTCTCCTTCCTTAAATGAGACGACTGCATGATTAGCATGCGCGGATCCAGAAATTGATGTCAGAGGGGTCCATTTTTCAAAACGTTTTTTTAGTTTGATTTTGATGAAATGAAGAATCCAATACCACCATCAGCGGACCATCATCGACCCGCCAGCGAAATGCAATTTAAAAGGCTATCAGTATCATAAACTTCGCAAAAGCCTTTATACATTTTACCGCCAATACTATGATTTGATATATAAATTCAATGTCAGACCTAAATCTGTCTTGGGCCAGGGACTTTCGGAACCAGAGTGTTATGGCGATTTAGTGTACAGATTAAAGAAAATTGTTGGCACTAATATTTTTAGTGCAGATTATTAAAATAACTCCTCATTACAAAAAATTGGTTATAACATCAATGTGTTTCAACAGACTGCATGCTGGGTGGTCAACCTAATCATGGTTGGTAACTTTGCTTTACTATTTAATTGCACGTCAGCAAGTCGGACTTCAGACGCTATGATGATTGCGACACAAAAAATTATCTATATGTGAGAGTTGTGTCTGTGATCGGGCCCATCCGTCTTTAACTGTTGGATTTTTTTACTCCAGTGTTCACTTGTATGTACTGTTGAGTTCTTATCTTAGTTTAATCTCCTTTTGTTAATTTGATTTTTGTATGTACTAGGAGATGATACATCGATGAGTGAGGGATATTTCATGCAGACCAAACATCTATTATATCTTGATTCTCATGTGAAATAAGGGTGAGGTTGATACCGTCAAATTATCCTTGCTTAGTACTGGTTCAACCCAGGCAGACCCAAAAACAAACAAACAAGGTACCATCAAACATGTTAAAGCATTCCAGTAATTTTATTACTGACCGTTCTAAGGTGGAGCTACCTTTGTAGATCTTTTTTGTTATACGTGTTTTGTGTTTTTCTGTCATACTGACTGGTCTATTTCTTGCAGCCATGTGTACACCTGCTAGTGAAGGGCTGATCTCTTGGCTCTCATGTACGTGATGTTTTCTTGTGTGCGTGTGTCACTTTTTCCATATGAAGTTCTGGGTTAGGTGTTGTATTCGATTGTATCGATTCCTGATATTTGCCTTAATCCTTATTTTGTAAAGATTCTTTGCATTTTAAGATGAATCAGCAAAAATACTATCTTTGATAGTTCTTGATGTTCAAGAGTTACTATATCAGGAGAAAATGCTTCAGAAAGTTTCAACACCTTCCCGCTTACAAATGTATTTGCTGTTCAGCGAGAAGCGATATTTTATATTATGTGTTTTATATTGGATACAGATAATATTCTTCTAGTTTGAAGTCGGATAACGAAAGTGTATGCTTATATTGATATTTTTTTACTTTAACTTCTTGCAGATCAGTATAGTGGAAATTATTCCTACCCCAGAAGTTTGGTAACATTTCTTCAATCTCCATTAGTTTAGCTGACTACTACCCAAGATCTGCAATTGTCTCTCAAAATAATCTAAGTACTAATATCAGATACATAAGAAAATTGTAAAATATTTACGGAGTATTGATAAGTCCAATTTGATAGATAATGATAGACCCATAACTTTTTTATTGGTAAGAATAAAAACTATTTTTCAATTTTTCTCAAACACCGCATTTCCGGTAATGCATATATTGATTAACGTATTCCGTAAAAAGTCTACATTGTGCAGTATACCATTCAGACACATGTATATAGTCAACCGCTAACCCAGTCTCCGAGTCTGTCTCGTATAACAAGATCATTTGTTTGAGTGGTACTGAATGTGTGTCGTTCATGCTGATGTTACTACTTAAATCAATGTGACCCAAAGTGTGACACTTGTCATTAACACGCCATGTGAAGTACATCACACGTCAAAATGACAATCATACAATTACTAAATATAAAATAAATAATGTGTATCACTTACATATTCATTAAAATATCAATCAAACATTAAAATAGACTCATAAATTATCCAGACTTGTTTAAACTCTAAATATCAAATTCAAACTTATGCTCCCTTTTAACCTATCAACATATTATGTGCACTCTACAAAAAACTATGTGAGAGTTAAAAAAGGTTAGTTATTTTTGCACACCAGATAAAACATGTCACTTTTAAACATGGAAAATATATTCGTAATTTACCCATTTGTTCTAAACCAATGCAGACGCCAACTGCCATTTGTATGTTAAAGTGACTAAGCGTTTTCATCAACTTTTGGGAGCATTTCTTTAGGAAAAACGCCCGAATTGAATAGAAAGAAAATGAATTTATCATGTTTGTGCGGATCGTCCCTCGACAACACCGTTTGTCATCACTCTGCAAGCCAGGCACATGTATCTCCTCCACTCTCACTGTCATGATATAGTCTTATATTCAGCAAAGACAATAAAGGTTATTGCACAAAATATACCACGGAAATGAAGACTCAACTGATATATACTTTTCTGATCCCAAAAGAGAGCTGCGTAGGTGGGTATAAATATTTTATTAACATATTTATTAACATGCCGGGCAGCTTTATTCTTGATGGACATTTGGCAGTTTGAAATGACGAAAGTAACACTGCAGAACAAAAGGGCAAGGAACAGACTGGAGATCGTGCGTCCTGGCATCTGGCCAGTTCCTCTTAATTAACAAGTTAATAAGCAGTCATTTGTTTGTTTCTACACTGCCCGTATGGCAGATACCTAGTAAACTTATTAATATATGATTATTTGCGCAAGGGTCTGTATGACCTATTGCAGATAAATTTTGTCTTGATTGTAAGGTCAATGGGGGATGGCCTCGAAACCTATTGACCTATTACGAGGTTAATAAAGTTCTTCTTTTTCACAAAACAAATCTAACGCTACCTGTATATGGGTAAACTGTTTAGATCTTGATTAGCCTGAAACTTTTCAGTCCTGGTTGGGTTCTAAATATCTTGGAAAGATCATCAACAGTTGCTAGCAGACTCAGTGTTGTGCGAGTGTCACAGAACAGCGCCAATTAATTGTCTTGCATGTATCAAATTACTGGTGTACTGTTAATGCATTTGGTGATAAATACAAAAAGTAAATTACCATGATCAGGAAATACCACTATCACAAAACGCAGACAAACCCACGGCACCATGAGGAAAAGTCGCAAAACATTTACAGTATCCAGAAATCAATAAGACAACAGATGTTAACCAACCAGCTCACCCTTCCTTTTCAAGACGGCCGCAAAATAAGAATTGACACAAAGTAATGCACAACAAAACAAAGACAAACACAGAACGCACAAAAACCAAAAAACGGACCAACAACAACAGAACCGCCGCTTAATAACGGAAAACAGCCTTAGCCACCGGAGGGGGGGGGGGGGTTAAATGCATTTTACTGGTACAAAATCGTCGACTTGATTATTTAGTTGTTAAAACCCAAAATTTTTTAGCTCGCATGGAGGCTTTCTAACTAATACAGTGTGTCATCACAGAGAAACAATCGAATCAAATAACCACACTATGATGCAACAAAGAATAGGAATCATGACTCACAGATAGTCATAGCTGAAGGAAACCTCAGGTTCAGCTACAGTGGGCCCAACGGTTTAAAGCTTTATGTCAGTGCCTTCATAGCGTCTGAGGCCTGACCCACCATCGTTCAATTAAAGAGGAAACCATAGCTATAATCCGTGATTGGGTTTACAACCATTCATGCAGACTGTCACATGATATCCATGTTGTCTCCACTCTTTCATAACGTTTAATAATCATTTTAAATTGATCACTAAAAATAAACTTTCCTATTCTTTCAAATTTTAAAGTAAATCGCTATTAAACACAGGTTCTGGTATGCCTTGGTGCAGAAGGGTCAGATATACACTTCATAGCTCCAACTTAATAAAACTAATACATCTGATACAGAAGCCGCGTTTTAAGACTCGGAATTGTTAATTTCTAATGATATCGTTTCATCCAAATTTACAATAAACGTGACGACTTAGATTTAGGAAATTGTTAATTTCCCATTTTTAGATGGTGATGTTCCTCGTTCTACATCCTATGAAGTATATATCTCTCAATTCATTTGTTTTGCTAGAACATCTAGCCATGTTGCTTACTTCAACACTTGCAATAAATTGCTAACTCAGAAAATTCTTAAAGCTGCATAGTCTGTAACTTTTGATCTTTTAATTTTAGAACTAATGTTTCTATTTTTCAAAAACATAGTACAAAAACTAAAATTCAGGTATACATTTTACCAATTTCGTAAATCTTAACAAATTATCAGTATCGAAACAACAGCATTTATGTTAAAATTAACTGTCTATAATTATTGGAGGGACGCAAATAATTACCGACACGAGAAAAACAAACCTGTTTTATAAGATAATTCACATTTCCGTGCAGTTTTCAGCTCTAGTGAACAGATATATTGTGAAAACATAACTTAATTCAACTTTTACAAATGATTTAAAAAGAAAAAAAAATTAAAAAAAAAATCATAGTTGCAGACTTAGTCTCTTTAAACAATGCTATAAGTATCATAAACTTCGCAAAACATTTTCTAAATTTTATAGGTGATACTATGATTTGATATCTGAATTTACAAGTTGGACTTAAATTTCGTTGCTCTCTTCTGCCATGGACTTTTGGAACCTGAATTCTATGGTGACTTGGTGTATAAATTGAAGAAGATTGTTGGATCTCATAATTATCAGCGCATTTTATTGAAATAATTTCCCAATATAAAAAAGATTGGCTATAAAATTAATGTATTGCAACAGAGTGAATGCTTGGTTGTAAACCCAATCACGGTTGGCAATTTTGCTTTCCTCTTTAATTGCAAGCCAGTGGGTCCGACTTCAGACTCTTTGACGGTTCTGACTTAAATACTTATCTATTGATGAGATGGTAGGGGCCTAACGCTTTAGATGTTGTCAGGCCTACCAGGGTTTACCTGTTGGATTCCTTTGCGCTGGTATTCAGTTTTATATACTGTTGAGTACTTTTCTTTGCTTTATCTCCTTTTTTATATTTTGATTTATATGTTCTAGGAAATAGTGCATGGATAAGCTAGGGGTCTTTCATGCGGACCAAACATCTATGTGTCTTGATCCACATCTGAACTATGAGTGAAGTTGGCACACTGTGAAACCGGTTAAGTCCTCCAGTAAAATATTCTACTGACCGTTCCAAGTCAGTACTTCTTTTGTGGATCATTTGTGTTATTTATATCTTGTGTTTGTCATGCTTTCGCGCCTGTCTCCGAAGGGAAGGGGCTGACCTCTTGTCATTTGTTTATGATGTTAATTGTGATTTTGTTACTTTCCTATTTGGTATTCTGGGACAGGTGTAGTACTTGATAGTATCGATTCCTGATCCTTGCTGTCTTTCCTACTTTAAGCAAATACTATCTTGTACAATCAACTCTGAACTTCAGACTAAATATTATGTTGGCTAATAAATCGAACTATTTAGTGACTTTGATGATTTATGATGTTACGTCAGATTGTTGTCAGTTAGTTAAGACGTTAGTTACAATAATGGCAGCACAACAGAAGATAATGGCATGTATGAATAACACGAAAATAACTGTTAAACTGACATTTAAGTATGAGAAATTAAATCTAATGTGTTACAGAATTTATTGTTTCTTTTACCATTGAGTAAATAAACCGTATTTACTAACCTTTAAGTTAATGTGGCACATATATTAGACAATATTACTGTGGACTTTTACAACATACATTATGACTAAAACATTGTGAACCTTTAAAGGTTTTTTGGAGACAGTTATATTGGTTGGATCTGTGTTTGGTTTATTTGTTATGTAGTCTTTAGTGTCCTTTCTTTTTGTGCATATAATCCTAGGGCTGCAAAAACTACTTTTCTACAGAAACAAATATGGACCATCTTCAATTAAGAAGTTCTATGTAGTTTCTGTTACTTTTTCTGAAGCTAGCTTCTCATAAATTCCAATTGTCATGAAAAGAAACTTTGTCTATTTGATATTTAAGTTGAAGGAAATTGAAATATTAAAAGTAAGTTATTCTGAGACTGAATATTTTCAAGATTTTGCTTCATGTATTGTCACGGCTACAGGCACTACAAAAATTTACTTTTTTGTTCCTGACAGAAATGTTCTATGGTGCAAAGCATTGGACTAGCATAGAATGCAAACTGTATTTTTTGAAAACAATAATCTTTAATGATATAATGGAAATGATTTTTTCTTAAATAAACTGATTATTGTATCATCATGGGTATAGTACAGCGTATTAGTGTCGTTCTTGCAGTTTTTAATAAAACGACTGTCTTAAAGAATTTGAGAGGAAAATCCGCAGTTTTTGACCAATTTCTTTAATACAAATTACAAAATGTAGTAGATAAGTGTCTTTATAAGATGCAAACAGTTCTGTATCAATATTTAAAGAGGAAATATGAATCATTTAAACTTTAAATGATCTGATTTTCAAAATGAGACAGCATAACGCTTATAAATGGCCATTTTGGGAGCACATTATAGACCATATCTCCAAAAAGGGTAATGTAAGCAGCTTGAAATATTCAGACTATCAAGATCTGACAATACCTTTCTACATAACTCTTATAAAGTGTTCCTTTATGACACAGTGCTTCTTACAATAGATATAACATAACAAAATCCACACCAATACCATGTTAAAGCCGACAGCTTAAATTGGTAGTAAGAATTACAAGACAAGTTCGACGAATTTATATCCCTGACGAAGGGTTAATTGAGAGAAACATGTAAATCTTAAAACATAAATCCAATTTATCTAAACCTGAAGTTCACCTTCGGTGTCATTCAGATCATAAGAAAAGCCTTTCTTTCTTTCTTTTTTCTCTATAAACTGCCAGACCCTCTTTCAAGTATGGTTAGTGCTTAGTATAATAAAACATATACTTACATCTACACAATTTCAATATCTGACTTCAACCCAACCCCAGAGGTCAACGGTGTGTGTAAATTCAGAGTGTTACCTTCCATGTAGGTCTACACTTCCACTTTAATTTGATATGCAACATGACCACTTTCCGAACAGAAAAAAATAACCTTTTGGCCTATCCAAGGGGTCGATGGTGTGTGTAATGACATCATATTCGTTATCATGGTGCTCTATGCTCAATTTCCTTTAATTTTGTATGCGACATGACTACTTTCAGAAAAAAATTAAAGGTTTGGGTCGAGGGTGTGGCTGTTAGCAAAATATTTGCTATTATGTTGATGCAAGCGTCGTCAGCTTTAATTTGATATGCAACATGACCATATTCTGAAAAGGTTAAATTTTGGCCTCGGTCCCGGCCCCTAAGCCTGCCTCAGGGGCTGGGACCCAGGCCTTTAAACCAAAATCCTGTTTTATTTGTTTCATATATATTGCTGTTCTGCCTGAACGCAAAATTTCAGCACAAATATTGACAATTGTCTTAGTTATTGCGAAATTTAAATATTTGACCCCTTAGGTGGGTCAATGGGGAAGGCGTAAAACTCTGACACTGCAATGTTTATCTACAAGCACTGGGAAATCATGGTCTTTCTTGAAAAGTTGTTAAATATAATAGCTTTGATGAAATGTGAAGATCATCACACAAAAAGCTAATATAGATTATGCATTATAATTGCCTATACTAAAACAAGGACAATAGCTCAAGTCTTAAGACGTCGATTTTGACGAAACTTAAAGTATAATCAGAATACTTAGTACTTTTCATTTGTACCGAAAGAGAATCAAATCAGACCAATAGGTATTGAGATATGGTTCTGGACGGAAAAAAGTAATATGTTTTGAATTAAAATTGCCTATACTAAAACAAGGGCAATAACTCCAGTGTTAAGGAGTCAATTTTGACGAAACTTTAATGGTATCGAGAGTCTATAATACTTATTATTCGTACCAAGAATCAAATCTGACCAATAGGTACTGAGATTTGGTTCTGGATGGACAAAAAGTGTGGACGGACAGATGGATGCATGGAATGGGTGTATGGACGCAAGGACGACGCCAAAACTATATCCCTCCGACATCGTCGGGGGATAATTATAGTACCGACTTGAACATATGATTACAAACTGTCTAACTATTGTTTCAGCTGAACAAACTGGCGACTCCTACAGTAATCTCAGTTATAAAGTGAAAATTGAAGTATGAGGGGTCTAAATAGTTTTATCTGCTTATATGATGTGTAACTGAAATAATTAGAAGCCTGCCAATATTTTAAATTGGGTCAAATTATTTATTAAAGGTTATATCTTTCTATTATATAGGGTGTTAGGAATGAAATTGTTTCCTTAGTTTTTCAATTACATAAATTACACTGATATTCATTATAGCCGACACACTTTGAAAGGAAGAACAAATGAAATAAAATGTCCGCAAATCTGAGTAACCCGCCGAAATATTTGTGCTCGATGAGAAAAATGGGGGATATGTATACAAAACCAAACTATTGCCATTAAATGACCTTTCCTAATTGGATAACACGCTCTCCACGGATATGTTTTAGACTTGCATAAATCTTAGGAACAGTTTCTAAATTCTGAGGCTGAAACAACAATCTTAGATGCCACGAATTTTGGAAGAAATCAGATTTTCCCAGAACCTTTGAAAGACAGTAGCCATAGAAAATATATTTTTTTTTTGAGTCAATGTTTGTCAGAAACGATGCCAAATGTTATAAATTATAAGAAGAAATAACAGTTTCATAGAGAATACACTATTTTAGCATCTGTTCCTTTTTAATTATTTGACAATCGATTACGAATTAACGACCAACACCAAACAATGATCACTAAAGATGACACCAAATGCGTAATGAGCTGTTTGACCCACTGATGGTCTATGCATGATGCTACAAACCCAGATGGCAGCAACTGAAAACACACATACCAGTTGAGTCTTTTCAGTATACCAAAAATATTTGTTCATTTTATAGTCTATTTCATTATAGTCAAGTTGACATATTGTAAACCTGATTGAAACAGGTGAACAAGTCAAAAATAATTAATGTTAGTGAATGATTAAAATTGAAGCTATTAAAGCTAGAGCATGGGTGAAAATACACATACTTTGGGCGCCAAGCAAATACTCAGAATAGCCTGGGCATCCGTCTAGTCTAACATACCATTTCCTGTTTTCACAAATGAAGCATAATCCCTGATATAACACTTACGTGTGTACCTTGCTAGCATATATACTCGAACTACTATCCGCACACAAGTGAAATGCCAATTGAACGCATTGTATGCTTACTAGGGTCTCTGATCTTACTATATTGTATTATTTCTAGGTTTGATCTGAGATCTGAGTCTTCCTTGGGAGTACTCATCATCTTAATGCTGTTGTCATGCATTGCTTTAATTAAATGATTTATTTTGTATTGTAGGGGGCACTATTCCAGGGGGAGCCATTCCAGGGGGTGCCATTCCACCTGCAAGTGAGTATCACAACCTTTTTTGAGCCGCGACATGTGATTTCCAACAATGTGGTATTTTGACAAGTGTGAACTAAGACGTGCCTGTGCAGCCTCCTTTTAAGCTTAGAAACTCAAAATGATGTTCAGTCAGTAGCTTAACACTCATAGAATGTTCAAGTCACTAGCAAAGGCTCTGATCAGACTGTGCGTATGCGTAGGCTGATCTGAGGCTTTGCTGGTCCCACATACCACATTACTGGAAATCCTACGCCACGGCTCATTTGTATATGCTATGCGAATAACAAACATCGCAAACAACTTTATGTTGCCTTTTAGATTCGTTCTTTTAAAGATTACTGGCGTCACGCTAAATTTAGATATGTTGTGTATTCTCAAAAGCTTTTTTTAATGTACTGCTTCTTTCAAAACTCAAGAACCGATTATCTCTTGACAAGGTCCATTTTATGTCAAAAAATTGAAAAAGTATTATGAGATAGACTTAAAATGATAACATATAAGATGCAACGCCATAGAATTTCTGATGACATTGTCATAAAACGTCCATCAGTGTGGTTGTACTTAATGCGCTTCTGTATATTGTCCTAAATGTCTTACCTAGTAATTACCTTTAGGTTACTGTTCCTGAGACGGATGCACACTTTTCTTTGTTTTATCACAATACTTAAGTTTATTATGTTTTCCCCAGTGATATTAAATTATATCTGTTCGAAAGCATTAATGCGAGCTAAATTTGTTATAGGCTTTGCAACAAGATGGTATTATAGCACAACGTTTACTATCTAATTTCAGTTGCCGCCAGAATAGCAGCATCTTCCGGTGAGTAGGTGTCCAATCTATAGCATACCTTTCATTGGTCATTTTAACATCCGTTTCTCTTCTCAGTTCATAATCGCTAAACTCGTTCTAATCTGAAGTAGATCTTTTATTTGTTTTTGCATACTGTAAAACATTTATATTAGGTGGTTATTTCTATTTGGAGCTTTTAGGGGTAAATACAAAACAAGCCAAAATATGAGACCTTAAGTAAAATGATAATTTCTTTTCATTTTAAACATACTGACAATAGTGCAAATACGACTGGTATATATGTCTTTGTTTTAAATAATATAGCGTCTAGAGGCGTCATTTCAACAAGGTGAAATGGACGTCTCATTTAGGAAAATGGGCCGCCTTATCGCTAGAAAGCCTTCAAATCTGCGTGATTTGATCAGTAGATCAACCATATATTCTACACGTGGCTCTCTTCACGGAAACCCTTTATGTTGTTGCATGCAAACAACAGAGGCACTGTGCATCTTCAAAGTCTGATCAGCGCCTTCGTTTTCGCTCAATGGAAAGTGAACACACAGACCTAGCTTCACATTTTGTTCCAATATTTCAGCAGGTATCTTCAATTAAACAGGCTGGTATAAGCATAACCTGGTTGCACCCCAATTAAACAGGTATCTCATAATGAGGTGAATCTGACAGAAGTTAGTTAAACATTACTGATGATTATTTTCAGGGTACTTCACTATGCCATCCAGTAGGTATTTTGCATGACATTGTGCATTCAAGGCTATGAATTGTTCGTAAACCTTACTTGTGTTCTTTCAATGCATTTATATTCAGCTTTAGTGATTTGTTTAAATATACTATAATCTATAAAGTTTATTCCTTCACAAATATTCATTTAATATCCATACATGTATCTTGGTGGTATATATATACTGTAATTGACCATATCTTTTATGTATATCTATATTATAGCTTCATATTATATTTCACCAGCTTTGTGTAACTGATGCAGCTAAAATACATTTTGTTCAAATTTATTGAAATGTCGTTTTATTATCAAAAACTTAAGCATAGCAACAGGTATTTTTAATTGTAAACTTTCATAAGTATTTTTGCAGACACGTTTTGTACATATTCTTTATATGGTGGTACGCAAAATCGTGTTAACAGCACAAATAGACATTCCCTTTTAGGTCAATGAGTCGTTGGAATGATTAGACTAATGAATGGATCATTCATCATAATTGATCCAGTGCATGAGATTTCCAACTATGTGACATTTTGACATGTGTAGACTCAGGCCAGCCTGTGCCGCCTCTTTTTAAGCTTAGAAACTCCAAATGATGTTTGGTCAGTAGCTTAACAGTCGTAGATTATTCAAGCGACTAGCAAAGGCCCTGAGCAGACCGCGCATATGCGCAGCCTGGTCTGAGCCTTTGCTGGTAGCACATACCACATTGTTGAAAATCTCATGCACTGGCTCATATGTCGTTACCATATTTTGTAAGCAAGTGCTGTATACTCATGCTATTAAATATATCTCTAGGAGGGATTAGTCCGTTACTCGCTGCACAACTAAATGCAATTGGTGCACCAGTCATTGGGCCTAGGCTTCTTCTAAGTCCCCTCGAAACAGCACTGTTAAGACCACCGGGCTTAGGTGGCCCGTTTCCTATGGGACCTCCTGTACCATTTGGAGCCAGTCCCCTAGGTACAAGGGATATGGCTGCGGCGACACTAGGTGTTGATTCCACAGCTTTAGATACAGCTGGAACCACGGATACGTCTACTGGGCCTCAGCAAGGTATCCAGGAATGGTAGTCTGTAGAAAAATAATTTAAAATAGTAGATTAATAGCATGTGTTTCTTCTTTCAACCAGCATATTTTTGACATATAAATGTTTTAAAAAATAGATGTTGACATATAAATATCTTTTCAATCGATTAATTTATGACATGCAAATATCTTTCAAATAGTAAATGCATGGCATATACATACCTTTTAGTCAGTAGATTTCGGGCATGTAAATATTTTTAATTAGTAGATTACATGTATGTAGCTTGTTTAAAACCAAGATTTATAGAACATATATATCGTTCAATAAATATATGCATACAGTATATTTCTTAATCAGCAGATGTTTGGTATGATGTGTATGGTAAAAATACTATAATACAAAAACCTATTTGTATTGCATGTGATCAAACACAGACGCAGTGTGATCCTGCTAAGACATTTGCGTAAATAACATTGTTTATTAGTAAAAGTAAGTAATGGTGCAAAGATCAGAAATCGATACAATCAAGTACCACACCTGACCAAGGATACCAATGGGAAAGTGACAAACTCACAGAAGACACCACAAACGAGAGCCAAGAGGTCAGCCCTTTCCCAGCAGGTGACCACAAAGCACATATAAACAGACGCGCACAAAACATAGCAAACACAAGACAGAACAAAAACATAAAAGATCCACAAAAGAAGTACCGCCTTGGAACGGTCAGTAAAATATTTTACTGGAGGGCTTAAACCGGTTTAACGGCGCCAACCTCACCCTTAATTCAGATGTGGATCAAGACACATAGATATTTGGTTTGCATGAAAGACCCCTAACTTATCAATGCATCATCTCCTAAAACATATAAATCAAGATATAACAAGGAGATAAAGCAAGGATAAGGACTCAACAGTAAGTTAAACTGAATACCGGAGCAAAAGAAATCCAACAGGTAAACCACGGTGGGCCCGACAAACAGCCAAAGCATCAGGCCCCTACCATCTCATCAATAGATAAGTCTTTAAGTCGGAACCATCATAGAGTCTGAAGTCCGACCCACCGGCGTGCAATAAAAGAGGAAAGCAAAGTTGCCAACCGTGATTGGGTTGACTACCAAGCATGCAGTCTGTTGCAATACATTAATGTTATAGCCAATCTTTTTATAATGGGAAATTATTTTAATGAACTGCGCTGAAAAATTATTAGAGCCAACAATCTTCTTTAACTTATACACCAAGTCACCATAGAAATCAGGTTCCGAAATTCCTTGGCGCAAGAGAGATTTAAGTCCAACTTGGAATTTAGAAATCAAATCATAGTATCGTCTATAAAATTTTGAAAATGTTTTGCGAAGTTTATGATACCGATAGCCTTGTTTAAGAAGTTTCTGAGTTAACAATTTATTGCGAGTGTTGAAGTCAGCAACATAGCTAGATGCTCTAGCAAAACGAATGAGTTGAGGAATATAGACTCCATAGGATGTAGAACGAGGAACATCACCATCTAAAAATGGAAAATTGACAATTTCAAAATCAAAGTCGTCACGTTTGTCATAAATTTTGGTAGAAACAATATCATTAGAAATTGACAAATGCAAGTCTAAAAATGCGGCTTCGGTATCAGAGGCATTGGCTTTATTAAGTTGGAGCTCTGAAGGGTATATTTGACTAACCATATTGTCAAAATAAACATTATTAATATTTAAAATATCGTCCAAATATCTGGAAGTAGTTTTAAACGCATCAATATCATCAGCCTGCTTATCATCAGAAAGAGACATCATAAAGTCCCTTTCATAACAAAACAGGAATAAGTCTGCAACCAGGGGAGCACAATTAGTGCCCATAGGAATCCCAACTACTTGTCTATAGAGCTTGGTGCCAAATCGAATAAAAATGTTGTCCAACAAAAAGGTCAGCGCATCGCATACATTTTGACACGACCATGCATGATATTTTTTAGGTTTTTCTGAAGTAAAAAATGCATTTCTGTCACTACATGCAAGGTAAGGAGAGCCTTCTCTCTGGAAGGTACTTTCAATAAGATCAATAAGTTTATCTTTAATTAAATTATGAGGTAAAGTAGTGTAAAGAGTAGAAAAATCATACGTAGACAAACTGGTCGCATTGAAATCTCTAGCTTTAAGTTTATCTAAAATTTCACCTGAATTTTTAATCGACCAAAATAGGTTTTTACCAGATCTCTCATATACCTTTTCATAATATTTGATAACATGTTTTTTAACAGCTGTAAGACACGAGGTAAACAATTTAGAAAGTTCTGTTGTTGTACAAGAACTAGAATTTGCAATAAATCTTGCTTTATAGGGTTTTTATGGAGTTTAGGTAACCAGTACAACGTAGGAACTTTGTCTTGATTTTCTTTAGCTTTGACACCAAAATGTAGGGCTGTATGACAACCATGCCCATCAACAATTACTAGTAAAGCTGTTTGTTTTGAATTCCAGGGGAATATAGCTCGTTCTTTGAATAATCAGTAGTTCCAATTCAGGAGTGTACCTTTATGTTTGAAATAGACAGACAGTGACGCCTTAGATCAAACACCTTGGACCAACGTCTGTGCTATTTAGCTTGCAAAACATTCTGACAAAATTTGAATAGAAATGAAATATATCCCTTAATAACCATAACATTTAACGTTCATTTGGATAAAATGTGTTAACAAAATTATATAATCTAGAGAAAGTGATTACTTTCCGTATTTTCAATCTAACGTATGTTCTGTTTGCTTATTTTTAAAAAAAAAACCCATCACATTAAGAAGTTTTGTAAAATACTTACTGCATATAAAATAATTTGAATAGTTTATAGATATGCATTTTTCACTGATATGTTTTGTCATAAATTTAGTTGAAACAGTGGGGATTTTAAACTATTTGACCTCAAAGTAGGAAAGAAGGCAAATATCAGGAATCGATACAATAAATTACTAAACCTGACCCAGGATACCATTTGGTATAAGGTCAGGTTTTGACCCTTGTACAATGTTTATATGTAGTGAGCCTCCTCCATAGCAAGCTTGCTCGATTGTGAGTCTTCTAAATAGTCAGCCTCCTCAATAGTGACCCTTTGGGTTGAGCTGGTAAGCTCAAGCCCTTCCTGGTAGAAAAACAAACAGACAGGTTAACTCGTGATGTGATTCATTGGGGTAAAAGTTGGACAGTTGTAACTTACATTCATTCAATTTGCTATTTATATTGAACAGCTATCATGGTACATCCATATATTTTGTTTTTTCTTGATACAGGTTGGTATGATTTATGTAGGTTTGTTTTTATTTTGATTTACTATTTACAAATTTCGTCTGCTAATCTTTTGAATTTTTCAAACACATTATACTCTGAAATTCTATGCCAATTGAATTCTAATTCGACTTTGAGATAAATAAGTGTTAAGAATAAGGAGTTTGTTAAAATGTTTTGGCCAAATTTTCAAAATGGCGGTCAAACCTATACATGGTATAAGCCATTTACAATAGTTTCTCTGAAGCCAAACAACATTAATGTTTAGAGATTCGGCAATCCCAAAAAAGCAAGTGAGTATGATCAGGAAATATCACAATCACACATTGCACCCTCTCCCAGGGTACCCTGATAAAGAGACACAGAATACTGACGTTCACAATACATCAAGAAGACAGTTAAGGTAAAGCAGCCAACTCTCTCTTCCCCATCAAAATGATTGCAAAACAAGAAGGACACGAAGTACTGAATAATAAAACAAGGACCAAACACAGAACCCCCACATACCAAACAAGGGGAGATACATTTAACAATGAATCAACAACGACAGAATCTCCGCCTTAGAACAAATGACAGCAGCCTAAGGCACCTGGGGGCCTAAATACATTTAACTGGTGGTAGCAAATCTTCGCCCTTATTGCTGTTGTTGTTAAAACACAAAAATATTTAGCTTGCATCGAGGGAAAGGTCTGACCTCTTGGCTCTCGTTTGTGGTGTCTAACTGTAAGTTTGTCACTTTCTCATTGGTATCCTGGGTCAGGTGTGGTACTTGATTGTATCGATTCCTGATCTTTGCCCCTTACTGACTTTTCTACATTTGCAATGTATCATCACAGAGAAACACTCTAATCAAGTTACACACTATGATGAAACAAAAACAGCTCATAACTAACAGGTAATCTCAAGTTGAGACACTGTGAGCCCAGTCGAAGACAGGCATCAAACCAATCGATCAAAGCTTTACGTCAGAGCCGTAAATGAATCTGAGGCCTGACCCACCGTCGTGCAATTAAAGAGAAAACCATAGCCACAAATCAAGATTGGGCTTACTACCAAGTATACTGAGTGTTACATGATAACCATGTTATAGCCAACTTTTTATTACGTTTAATTATATTTTTGAATTGATCACTCAAATAAGTTTTTTGAACAATTTTTTTTGAACTTATCAACTAAATCACCATAAAATACTGGCGCTGATATGCCTTGTTGTAGACGTTTTTGTAAACTAATGTTGTATTTAACAATCATCTCTGAGTGGTGAATTTAGAAAATGCTTTCCAATTGTATAATATCTATGACCTTGTTTTAATAAATAAGCAGTCAAATTGGTTTCTGCTGTTAAAGCCATTACATTAGAACATACCCTCGCAAAGCAAATAAACTGTGAAATATATACACCATTGGAAGGGGAGCAGGTTAAGGTATATATTAATCTACCTTAAGACAAGGAGATATTCGATTCATAATTCATTAATATGAAAAACATGAAAAGTGAATTTTTCGAAAATTGTTGAAGCCGAAGTACTTTTACTTATTGGATATGTGTAGCCAATGATACAGCTACTATTAATAAATACAGAAATTCATGGTTGACCTGTGGCCATTCAGTCAATGTCTCCCTTTTTAGAGTGCCAGCAGTTGTGATTCAGACACCACATTTCCAGTTGAAGTTAAAATTCACATTGCAAATGCATTAGATGAATGAGAATACTTCATATGAGACAACCAGAATACATGTATTACAATATGGTTCCAATCACGTTACCAATATGGCCACAAACCCATATATTGTACTGACATTCATACATGCTTTGTCTGATTTCAATGGTGCATTGTCCGTGGGCCTTGATATGTAAACTTATGATTCTTGATTTAACTGTTGAATCAAACGTGATTTTGCACATGCACTTGCTTATTAGGATCAAGCTGAATTATCTTCTGAAGAACTATTGTCAATGATCTTTTGTCTTGGTATGTTTAATGGTGATGTACACCCAAACAACGTTGCTTCAAATGATCATCTTAGGTTGGTCATGTCCTTATTAAACACGTTTAAGCAGATATTGCTACTCTGTGACAGGTGAACACGTTATGACCATTTAACCCCTAGACATGGAAAACCTATGACACATATGCAGATCAGCACAGGTTTTATAATTTGTTTAGTCGCATGAGTTATATGGCAATATAGAACTGCAATTGTAATATAGCTGAAACAGAGCTCATTATTTTTTGACATTTTGTTGGCTATTCTTTGGCATATTTATAACGAGTTTATGATCGTCCTTTGTAAAATCTTATATGAATAATCGTCCATTGTACAATCTTATATGAATACATAGACACTCATATACTCATACACAGATGCTAGCAATTAGGCAAATTATATTCCTGATCTTGCATTCCTCTTTAATTTAAACACTTTATTTCTATTTTAGGAAAATTGTAGTTTTAATATTGATAATGCTTATTTTGAACAAATGGTAGGTCAGATATATCCCACTGAACTTCAGTTAAATAAGGCGAATTCTTCTGATACTGAAGCTCCGTTTTTGGACTTGAACTTGTCAAAAACAAATGGTATAGTTTCTTCTAAAATTTATGATAAACGGGATGATTTTAATTTTGAACTAGTAAATTTCCCATTTCTCGATGGAGATGTTCCTCACTCTCCTTCCTATGGTGTACATATTTCTCAGCTTATTCGTTTTGCTAGAGTGTGCTCTAATGTTGATAACTTCAACAACAGAAACTTATTTTTAACTGCTAAATTATTAAAACAAGGTTATAGATATCATAAAATTCGAAAAGCATTTTCTAAATTCTATTGCAGACACTCAGAGTTAATTGTTAAATACAACATTGGGCTAAAACTCTCCTGCAACAAGGCATATCATAACCTATATTTTATGGTGATTTAGTCTATAAATTCAAACGAATTGTTGGAAAACCTAATTTTAGTGATCAATTCAAGAAGATAGTAAAACGTTATATAACGGTTGGATATAATTTGGATATCATGCGACAGTCTGCATGCCTAGTTTTAAACCCAATCACGGTTTATAGCTATGGTTTCCTTTTTAATTGCACGACGGTGGGTCAGGCCTCAGCCTCTATGACGGCTCTGACGTAAAGCTTTAATCGGTGGGTTGGTGCCTGATGCTTATCAGTAGCTGGACCCGCCATGGCTCAACTTGAGGTTTTCTTTAGCTCTGACTATCTGTGAGTCATGGGCCCTTTTCTTTGTTTTATCCTGGAGTGTTAATTTGATTAGAGTGTTTTCCATGATGATACATTGCATTAGTTAGATAGCCTCCATGCGAGCTGAAAATTTCTTGTACTTCAACAACAGCAGAATCTAGGGTGAAGATTTGGTACCAGTAAAAAGCATTTAAGCCCCCTGATGGCTTAGGCTGCTGTCCGTTTTAAGGCGGTGGTTCTGTTGTTGTTGACTTTTTGTTTATTGTTATTCCCATTGTGGGAGTCTGTATTTGTTCTATGTTTTGTTGCTCGTTACTTTATGTCCATTCTTGTATTGCAATCATCTTGATGGGGAAGAGAGAGCTGATTGCTTTGCTTAATTTGTCTTCTTGGTGTCTCGTGGTGGTTGAGCGGCTCTTCCTCGCGGTGCCACGGGGTTGTCTGCAGTTTGTGATTGTGGTATTTCCTGATCATACTCCCTATTTTAGAAGGAAAAGGCTGCATGCCATCAAATCACTTTATTTTTCATGCATCGTATAGTAACGCTAATCCTTGATTAGTTTAACAACTTCCTGTCAACGAGTTGATGTGCTGATCTGTGCGAATGATATATCCACATCGAATATCTGTAAAAGTACTAACAATCACATCATACACTTAGAAAATACATATGTATGCATTTAATGTGTTAGATTGTAGTTTTAAATTTTAGAATTTTGATAATTATGTTAATGGCATGTTTATCGTTTATTAGAAACACATACTGCTTATATTATTCTGTACTGCAATGGACACTTATTGAGAAAATGGAATATGAGCTTTGACATGCGATTTCAAATAATGTGGCATTTTGACAAGTGAAGACGAGCCTGTGCAGCTTCCCTTTAAGCTTAGAAACTCCAAATTATTATACCCCCCACAACTTTGTTTGTGGTGGTAAACTGTTTTCACGTTGTCCGTGCGTGCGTGCGTCCGTTCGTGTGTCCGTCCGTGCGTCCGTGCGTAACATTTTGTTTCCTTAATATCATGAAGAGTCATTGCTGGATTTTCATCAAACCTTGCAAACATGTTCATATATGCAAGACAAATATTTTGAACACAAAAGTATGGGATAGGGTCCAATTCTATTAGAGTTGTTCACTTTGTAGTTCTAAATGTTTTTATATAGGGGTTTTTGCTTATGCTATTATAGTACATACACAGGCCGATCAACTCCTACCACAGCTTTTGATGGAACAATTTGATACTTTTTCAATGCAATGTAGACACATTGAACATATGCATGAAGGAGCTTGGATCAGAAAAAAATTGACGAAATAACAGCTGTGAAAACTTAGACAATTTATCCCTTCTAAGGCTATTGATATGAAAAGATGGTGCCTTCATGGGCCAATCAACTCCTACCGCTTTTGATGGAGCTATTTGATACTTTGCCTATAAAATGTTAACACGTTAAACATATGCAGGAAGTAGTTTGATTCAGAAAGTATACTTTTTGTCAAAATGACAGCTGTGAGAACATATACAATTTTTCCCTAATAAGGCTGTTGTATATGCATAGATGGTGTCTTCATGGGCCGATCAACTATTACCACAGCTTTTGATGGAACAATTTGATACTTTACCTATACAAGCAGACACATAAAACATATGCACGAAGGAGTTTGGTTCAAAAAATATTTTTTTGACATTTCCCATTATTAGGCTTTTGAGTATGCATAGATGGTGCCTTCATGGGCCGATCAACTCCCACCACAGCTTTTAATGGAACAGTTTGATACTTGCCGTTACAGTATAGACACATTGAACATGTGCATGAAGGAGTCTGGTTGAATTTGTTTTCGACAAAATGACAGCTATGAGAACTTAGACAATTTTTCACTTATATGGCTTTTGTAAATGCATAGAGTGTGCCTTCTTGGGTCGATCATCTCCTACCACAGCTTTTATTGATCAATTTGATACTTTGCCTATACAATGTAGACACATTGAACATATGCATAAAGGAGTTTGGTTCAAAAATATTTTTTTTCACATTTCCCTTTTGTATAGAGGCTTTTGTATATGCATAGATGGTGCCTTCATGGGCCAATCAGCTTCTACCAGAGTTTTTAATGTAACAATTTGATACTTTGCCTATACAGTATAGACACATTGAACATATGCATGAAGAAGTCTGGTTGATTTTTTTTGACAAAATGAGAAGTTATATTGCTTTTCTATATGCATGAGTAGTGCCTTTTTTGGCCGATCTCCTCCAACCACAACTTTTAATGGAGCAATTTGATACTTTCCCGGTACACTGTTGACATACTGAACATATGCATGAAGGAGTTTGGTTCAAAAACAATAATTTTTGACAAAATAACAGCTGTTAGAACTTAGACAATTTCGCCGTACAAGGCTTTTGTATATACATAGATGGTGCCTTCATGGGCTGATCAACTCCTACCACAGCTTTTGATGGAGCAATTTGTTATGTTGCCTATACAATATAGACACACTGAACATATGCATGAAGGAGTTGGTTCGGAAAAATGATTTTTAATAAAATGAAATCTATGGGAACTTAGACTGTTTTTCCGATATAAGCTTTGAAATATAGAGCTTTCAGGTGTGAATAATTTTGTGTTTTTAATCTTAGCAAATGTTCCAGATTGCAAGCTTCAAAATCATTTGCACAGATTCTACTGAAATCTTGTTTTCACAGATTATACTGAAATCTTTTTGTTTCAAAAATAGGGTCTGCTGGTTTGAACTTTCATTTGCCAAAACTAAGGTTTTTTTACTTACCCTAACTGTGCGGGGGTATCTAATAAGCATTGCTTATTGACTTTTTTCATTTTCGGTCAGTAGCTTAATATTAATATAATATTCGAGCGACTAGCAAAGGCTTTGATCAGACTGCACATATGCGCAGGCTGGTCTGAGCCTCTGCTGGTCGCACATAACACATTGTTGGAAATCTCATGTCGCGGCTGATATAATACACGAGTTGTTTTCGAGTATGAAAATAAGAAATGACCTTTTAACAAGTTCACATAATTTAAATTGAACTGACTATGGGTAAGGGATTATGTTCACTGGATGACTTTTTGAAAAGTGAGTATTATCATGAAATGCGACAATTAAATACTACAGACCAACCCATGGCATCGTGAATAAGAGTCAAAGAATGATAGCTACAACATGACATTTATCATATAAGTCAGTAAAGCAACCAGCCCTCTCGTCCCCAGCGAGATAATTACAAAACAAGAAAGGACACCAATTACTGCACTGCAAAACGATACAAGGACATATCATATGACGTCGCGTCTGGGAGTGAAATAACGCCATGCGATAAATTGATAACCACCAGTAGTTTACAGATGTTCGGGAAACGTTATGAAAGACACTTTTAACGTCATTCATATGGCAAAACCCTAACGTGTTTTCGCCAAAAAACGCTTTCGAAATGGTTTTAATGTCATATGATAACTAGAATCTAACGTTCGTGCTCCTGTTTTATTGAATTTATTAAACTCGTTCTGAAAAAGTGATTAATGCTCGGCAAGCCTCGCATTTTATCTCTTTTCCCCAGCTCGTTTAATACATTCAATAAAACATGAGCACTCGTGTAAGATCCTCTATATCTGCAACAGGAGGAGCACTCATGTAAGATCCTCTATATACAATACAAAGCACCTGCAAACAATAAGAGCAACAACAATCAATGAAAAAAATAGTGGAGCAACTGCCTTATATCTAATAGCAGCCAGAGCTACTTGGTGGGATTATAGCTATGACTTCCTCTAAAATGGCACGAGGGTGGTTCAGCCCTCAGACTTAATAACAACACTGAGGCGGTGTGTAATGTTTGTCAGACACTGGTTCCTACACGGCTCAACTTGAATTTTCTTTAGCACTGAATGTCTGTGTGTTAAGAGCCCTTTTCTTTGTTTCATCTCAGTAAGATATTGGTTGAAGATTTGGCCAGCCACTCCCACCCTAGTGGCTTCTGCTGATGTCAGTTCTAAGGCGGAGTCTACTGTTTTTTTATTCGTTATTTGTTGTTGTTACCAAAGTTTGTATGGGTTAAGTGTTAGGTCTCTGTTTTGTTATTCAGTACTGTGTGTCCTTTCTAATTTAGCAATCATCTCGCTGGAGAAGGGAGAGTTGATTGCTTTAAATTCAAATGTCTTAATGTAGTAAACATCAATCGAGTTAATCAAGTTGTGTTGATACGCAGACTGATCAGCATCATTAATGTCAGAACATGACATTGACGTAGCACCCATTACGCAGCCTACGCACGTGCGTAATAAAAATAGTAATATTTAAGGGAGGAACCCTAACATGGTAAAAATGATTTTCCATACTCTAAGGAACTGCTCATAATGGAAAGAATTCGCTCCTTCTGGGAGCAAATTCTTTCCTTTAAGAGAAGTTCCTATTTTGAAAAGGGACGCAATTTATGAGAATCACTGCTTAATTCAGTAGTCTCTCTTTGATGTGCGTAACTTTTTCAGGGTACTGGCTACGCTATTGCTCGGTGTGGACATTTTTTGTTCTGGACGTGATACATATTAATCATTAAAATACAAATTTACAGAGAAAAAGCACCGCTTCCATTACGCCTGAAAAAAAGTAATTCTTACTAAACTGTGGTTCAAATTGTTGTCATTATGTAAATTGCTATCCTGTAATGTTTTGTTTTTATATTCACTTAAATGCTCAAGGTCATAGTGACGTTTTAAATTTATAAAGTATCCTATACAATTGTGATAGACAAGTCATATTTAACGTATTCGCCACTATCAGTACAGTCGCTCCAGGCCTATATATTTTACTATTGTTGATCAGTTAATTGCTTTCCTATAATGGTAGGCCCTGGGAGACAAATAGTGACTGAAAAGGCCTGCCCCGTGTTGGCAGTGAAATGGCGACATAATATAACCCAGAAATGTTTGCAATTTTGTGGGGTTATTTCTCAAAGCAATATTTGGTGCTTAGTTGTTAAACCATCTTAAATTTAAGCATTTAAGATTTTGACTATAATGACACTGGATCAGTATTCTAACATTTATCTATGAACATGTATTAACGTATTTCATAGAATTTCCTCATTATTTTTTTAAATGCTTAAACAGTATTAAATTACCTTTTCATTATTAGTGCATCTTCCGTAGTCCTCTATCATCCATAATCAAACAGAGCGTATCTGCTAGTGTTCTTTAAGTCGATATTGATATAAATGATGTTTGGACTGAGAATGTCCTGTCCCGTGTTGACAATGCATAAAATAATCATGGAATATTTGCAAATGTTGGTGACTATTTTTTATATTTGTTGAATGTATGTATGCTGATGAATACATTGTTGAATGTATGTAATAAAAGATGCATTTAATACATTAACGTTCTAGACAACATCTTTTGGGGGAACCCCAGTTGTGTCAAGTGGCTAGGTTAGAATATCCAATAATGCAATATTGCCTGGATAATATGGGTGACTCCAAATTATGAATTATACAATGAAATGAAGATGTAGATTGGAATTAGTCTTACGTCTTTTGTAAGACAACTTGTCAGGGGCAGATTATTAAAACCATGCAGAACGGTTTATTGAATTCAATACATACGAAAAATCCTAGGGTTTTACATCTCAATCAGGACCTGGCGAGCTTTAACACATTCAACACCGCTTTTTACACCCTACATTCAAGGGTGAGTCATCACTGTATTGTTATGCATTTATAAGAATCAGTTTAAGATACAATGGCTGAAAAAGGTTTCTGCGACTTTAAAATATGAACATGCTATCTAAGTCTAACATTTGTTTTATGGGACATCGGCAATCACTACAGAAACATATCAAACGCAGCAGAACGCAGATTCTGATCAGTTTCCGCACTGTTTGCTCACAGAATGTACTTTTGTAAATTGTAAACAAA
Source organism: Loripinus fragilis (assembly GCA_964019695.1). NCBI lineage: Eukaryota > Metazoa > Mollusca > Bivalvia > Lucinida > Lucinidae > Loripinus > Loripinus fragilis. The sequence goes on from OZ026525.1 coordinate 7,855,985, forward strand.
TTGAAGCTTACTACCAAACAACAATTAAATTCAAAATCAATCTTATTGATAATAGTGGGACATTTTATTAGACGTAAATAACTTAAGTAAACAAAAGTTCTAAATATGCACTATTTTACTTGCAGGCACCAGCGGGTTCCAGACAACACCTTTCGGAGGAACCCCTGTTATGCCAGGTAGATATGTTAGAATATCCAAATAGACAATATTGCCTGGATAATATGGGTGACTCCAAAATATGAATTATACAATAAAATGAAGATGTAGATATCAGAATGTAGCCCTACGTGTATTTGTAAGACAACTTGCCAGGGGAAGATCATTAAAACATGCAGAAGGGTTTATAGGTAGAGAACACTAGGTGAGTGTCTTTTGATATCCAGTTTACCAGGTAAGGCTTTAAGGAACGCTTGTTGACATCGCGAGATTTGCAGAGCGATTCACCAAGCATTCTCAAAGCCGAGCATTGTAAACTTGATATCAAAAGACGCAAACCTGGTATTCTATTTATCACTTTACCCATTATTTCACTCTTTAACCTTGCGATTATGACGTAGTTTTCGATTTTAGTGTTTATTCAGCGTCTGAGGCGACGTCATTCAAAAAGGTCAACGCCATCATGATCTTATAAAGGCACATGTCGTGAGATAGGCAATGTTTATCAGCGTGCAACGATGTTGTTAATATGAGAGGTAACTGATACAATCTGATACATACAACTTATTCTATATGCGTTAAGTAATTTAGTCATACTTTAAAAGTGTATGCCCAGCTATCTAGTTAGGCTAGAGACTATGTGTAAATGCCTCTAACAAACACTCATACTGACGTATCAAGAGAAAGTAGAGGTCTTTATTTTATTGTGTAAGCAAAGACTCAGGCGAGTCGCAACACTCAGGAGCTATGTTAATGTGGCACTGGCTATGTACTTTTTTTTGTTTTTTGTTGTTGTTTTTTAGGTTTTTTTGCTCTACGTCCCAAGTCAACAGCCATGGTCATGGCGGGATGTTCAGTTCACCTAACCACACTTTTTCCTGGGCAAGCTTGACCAAGCAGTTACATGTAACCAGTATTCGTGCACATACTTTCGCTTGTACCTAACAACAACCCTTCTTGAATAATTCAGCGGAAGGGATGAGAATGACCGTAGACATTATTTAATGATCACTCTCCACGATAGTATGGGACAGGGCCGGGATCGATCTCGCGACCCCTGGACCTGCAGTCAAATTTGCATCTGTTGCCAGACTCGTTACCGACTGCGCTTCGCGGCCCAGTGCACTTACTTGACTAAAATATTTATGCATCCCATCTTACCTACCATTTAAGGCGAATATTATCCCAGATGAATCGCTAGATACAAATGTTCATATTAGTAGACCACTTGACGAAGCAACTGTCTTGATACAGTAGCTTATCTCTATATACATCAATTTAAAACCTTTTCATGCTGAATATATTTTATGTGCATGAAAATCACCTTTTCTGCTAAGCTGCTGTATTCCAGTTGTAAGCATAAACTTTCTTTTAGAGTGGAAAACGCTACGATTCCTGATTAGATGGCGTCGTCTACAGTGTTTTTAAAACGTATAAATCTGGGATAAGTAGAACATTTTTTTGGATTATCTTTTGTTTTATAGGTGGTGCTCAATTCCAAGCTGGTGGTTTTCGGGGGACACAAACGCGACCAGGTAAGATGTTTGAAATTATTTTAAGTTTGCTAATGCTTTCTGGAGAAAGTACAGTAAAACCTGTCTTAAGCGGCCACTCAAAAATAGACAAAACAAAGATCTTAATGACAAATGGTAGCTTAATGAAGGACGAAAGTATTGCAGAATGCTCCCTTTGGAGCATTTTGCAATACTTTTGACCTGCATTTAGCGATAATCGGTATTGAAAACCAATTTTGGTCATTTTTTTGAATGGTCGCTTAAGTCAGGTTTTACTGTAACTCTTACATACATTGATTGTTCGTCTTTCTAAGTGAGAAAGACCATCTTAAATCCTGAATATTAGGCGTTTATGTGTGTTTGTGTGTTCATTGATGGCTGTATAAGCCAATTGAAGCTCCAAACCGTCGGTTGCAAATAGAACAAGTGAATTCGGGCTGTGCCAAGTCTGATGATGTTCCCTTACCTCTTGCTTTCCTTTCTTTACGCTTCCTTTTAGCTTCACAGATTCATTTTGCTTCGAATTGGGAGGCATCTTTGTTGATGAGGCAACGTTACATATTTCTGTCCTGAGCAGCATGTTCCCAGGACTTAGTTGGGATGTTGAAATACTTAAGCGAGGCTTTAAGGGTGTCCTTGTAGCGTTTCGTTTGGCCACCTTGTGGGCGCTTTCCTTATTGCAGTTCTCCATGGAGAACTTTCTTTGGCAGCTGCTCATCAGGCATTCTTGTGACATAACGGGTCAATCTGAGCTGTGCAAGCTTCAATAGAGTATGTACGCTTTGCATCTTTGCATTCTCCAGGACCTCTGTATCTGGGATCTTGTGTTGCCACCTAATTTTTAGGATTTTTCTCAGGCAACTTAGGTGGAATAGTTAAGTTTCTTGGCGTGGAGTTGGTATACTGTCCAGGTTTTACATACATACCAATATGTAAATACACATGCGCATGACTGAAAATTGGTTATGAAGAATATTTGAAAAGTAATGCACTTTGCATACGAACTTTCATGAAAAGCACATGCACGTAATGCTTACCTCTGATATGGCAAATGGTAAATAGCATGCGTGTGTCTAAATGACCCGTAAGTAAAAATACACCGTGTTTTAGGCATGGTTTTCACTATTGACCAAATGTTCAAAACAATTGATAGTCTGGTGGTCCAATCTCATTTTTTCAGACATGGGAGGCCGGCCTGTTAATGAATGCAGACAATGTTATTCTGCTTGCCCAATGTCTGAGTTACAGAGCTAGGCCTGTCTGCAAATTCGCAATTAATTATTTAGGTCAAGACAGAGGTCAAAGGTTATGGAGTGCAAAAAGTGCTTAATTTGTTATTTTTCATGCAATAATTTTTTTAACCTTAAACAAGACCATGCATGTGCTAATTTTAATGTGAATCTCTACTTATGCTTGGCCTGTCTGCAGATTGGCAACTGGTTATTAAGGTAAGGACGGAGGTCAAAGGTCATGGAGTGCAAAAATGCTTAATTTCTTAAATTTTTAAACAATAATTGATTTTAAGCTAATATATAAGATCAGGTAGATGATCATTTGAATGTGTATCTATGCTAATAAGATTGTAAAAATTATGTGCTTCCTCTTAGTACCAAAATTAATGAAAATAAGAATCAAAGTACTGAAAGTATTGAAGCATTCCTGATAAAAGTCGAAAAGAGCATTACTTTCTCTATATAATGAACCTAAAATAATTAATTTTCGATCTGAAATATATGTTTTTACCAGCCAGTAGCTTTGATCTGGTTCTTTCAGGTTACTTAGAATGTTGACCAAATATCCTTTGCAAAGATTGAGGCTGATGTAGCTTTAATAAACTGCAATTGTCAATTGATATATTTATGTCCAAAGTACACCAAATAATAAACGTAAAGTAAGTAAGGGTGCAAAGATCAGGAATCGATAGCATCACTGCTTTTAATTTATTTCACAGCACATATAACCCTTTAAAATATGAGCCATTGCCTGATAAAACCAGCCTTGACATTCACCCAGTCTAACCAAAATCTTTAAAGAAGGAACGATGAAAGCTTAGAAGGCCATTGGATATTCACTAAGTGCACAGAGAGGATGTTAATTAGACCAAGCAGAAGCCCAGACTTATCTGAGTTTTCACTGAGTGCAAAATAGTAAGTGAGTATGATCAGGAAATACCACAATCACAAATAGCAGACAACCTCATGGCATCGCGAGGAAAAGCCACTCAATCATCACGAGACACCAGGAAGACAAATTAAGCAAAGCAACCAGCTCTCTCTTCCTCATAAAGATGATTGCAATACTAGAATGCACATAAAGTAACGTACAACAAAACATAGAACAATTACAGACTCCCACAATGGGAGTAACAATAAACAAAAAAGTCAACAACAACAACAACATAACCACTGCCTTAGAACAGACAGCAGCCTAAGCCACCGGGGGGCTTAAATGCATTTTACTGGTAACAAATCTTCGCCCTGGATTCTGCTATTGTTGAAGTACAAGAAATGTTCAGCTCGCATGGAGGACTTCTAACTAATGCTATGTATCATCATGGAGAAACCCTATATCTCGTTAGTTTAATCAAACAGAAGCCACATATGTTAACGGTCCCTTTAATATTATTTCACTGTTCAATATATGTTAGAGCACACACTGTCCACACAAGAACAAGCAGGTGTACGTACAGGTCATCATCGCGATTGAATATCACTAAGTACATCCACATGCCTGTAGGAATGGATCAAACAGAGGCTTTAATTGTCGACCATCTTCATCTCTCTGCCACCCAATCTGAATAGGTGAATTTAGCCGCTGTCTTGAAATTAAAGAAGACAAGTATCAGACTGTAGTCTCGTAATGGGCTCTACCAAAATGTTAAACCATTTCATGGCTCTGTGATCCCTTGACAAACAGTCGAGAGTGCAACTCATTTATGAATATGGTTCTCTTGTGTGTGATGTTTTATTGTGACTTTTGTTATTATCCCATGTGGTGTACTGGGTCAGGTGTGGTGCTTGATTGTATCAATTTCTGATCTTTGCCTTCTTTCTTACTTTTAAAACTACTTGTTTGCAGGACATGCCTTTGCATAATTCTCTTAAAAACGTTGTTAATAGTACCAATCCTGATAGCCTAGTGGTTAAGGCATCCACTTTAGGAGCGGAAGGTCTAAGGTTCGAATCCCCGTGTCTGTGGCAGTGGGGTTTATTCTGATATGACCGGTTGGTGAGCCGCCAGCTAGTTAAACAAATGGTTACCAATTCCTATCCTGTCTGGTGCCCTGCAAAAGGATGGACTTTGGGAAGTAAATGTGACAAGTTGAAGTGTCTCATAAGTCAGAAATGGCTGACTCTTTCAATACGGGTAACACTATAATAAACAATCACTTTACTTTAGTACACGCACACCTGTGTTCTTACAACAGATGTATACCCTACATCTGATAAGGCTTTTGGATGCTATCTAACCCTTGTGCTGGCTTCTTTATGATCTGGCTTAACAAAGTAAAATTCGCACCTCATGCCTGATGCAACTATTGTCAGTTCTGTATCTCCACATACATCCCAGAAGTGAGTATGACCGCTATCATACACTGCCGACCAACCCACAGCACCATGCGAAGAGACAACGACCACTAATAGTCATATAACAGTAAGAAGACACTTAACGTATAGCAACCTTTTTATCTTTAATAGAGACATGATTGCAAAACTAATGAGTATGTACTGCATAATAGAACAAGGGCCAAACACAAATCCCTACAAACAATGGGAGCAGCAATAAAGAATGGACAGCAACCAAAGCCACAGGGTGGCTTAGGCATTCTAATGGCACCAAATATTTGGCATGGATTCAGCTGTTGTTACAACACGAAAATGGTTTAGCTTACATGGAAGAACGTTTTGTGTTTTTCGTATCTTGTGTGTCTCAGGCTTTCGCGTCTGTTCATTTCTGCCTTGTTGTCACCTGCTTGGAAACGGCTGACCTCTTGGCTCTTGTTGTTGATGTTTATTGTATTTTTTTTTTACTCTCCTATGTGGTATCCTGGGTCAGGTGTGGTACTTGATTGTATCGTTTCCGGATCTTTGCCCTCTTTCTTACTTTCTAACTTATGCACTTCATCATCACAAAAACGAAACAATTTATTCGAATTAACATACTACAACAAAACATGACTCACAGTCAGTCAGAGTTAAGAAAACCTCAAGTTGAGCCACGGTGGACAATTTGCTCATTAGATAAGAATGCCTCAAGTTCCGCCTTATTGTATGAAATGCTCCCAAGTTTTCAGAAAAAGGGCAACTCTGTTTTTGATCAGATGACGTATAGATCTCATGCTTTCAGATCTCCATTAGCTGCACCTTACATGGAATGGTTCTGGTATGTATCAAAGCAAACATCTTTTCTTGAAAAACGAAACAATTTATTTGAAATGACATGCTACAACAAAACAAAGAAAATGACTCATGACTCACAGTAAGTCAGAGTTGGACACCCTCAAATTGACCCACTGTGGACCATTTGCTCATTAGATTGGAATGCCTCAAGATCGGCCTTATTGTATGAAATGCTCCCAAGATTTTGGAAAAAGGGCATCTCTGTTTTTGCTCAGATGATGTATTGATCTCAGGCTTCCAGATCTCCATTAGCTGCACCTTTCATGGAATGATTCTGGTATGTATCAAAGCAAACATATTTTCTTGATTCAATATTTCTACTGGTAGCTTCAGTGAAGTCCTATACGAAAATGCAAAAAGCGTTTGCTTTGGTCTTCCTACAAACTGTGTGCATCAGTGCTTGACCTTCAATTATTGTTATTATGAGATGCCCCCAGCTTCCAAATTAGCAGCCAGGTCTGATTTACAGTCACAGGGAAGGGGTTTACTGCCAGCATCAACAATAAACAAAGGGGTATCTGAAAATTAATGACAGGTATTTTTCTTTGAGCTTTTATCACGACGAGCTTCCTTGCTATCAAAACATTTTTCAAAAGGTTCATGGCGAGCCTTTATTCTCTGATGTCTGCAAAGTCACTTCGTTAGTTTGTATATTGAAGGGAGAGTATGAGATCCATTCTGTTTGATAGAATCATGAAACCTTTGTAGATTCTGCATCAGTCTGTTCTTTCAAAATCATTTATTCGTTCACTTCCCCACACAAGAGACCTGAGTAATACTGACGATATTTCATCAGTAGCAACAGCACCAACCTTAGTCAAATTGAACCTTTTGACGCATTAACATGGTCAGGTAGTTCCATTATATTCTTAAAGTCATGTTCATCACCATTTATGCATGCAAGATTTGACTCTCATGCTCCCCATATAGTGTACTCCATATTAGGATGCCAAACATTTTATAAGTGCTTACTATGTTGTTGGCAAAACATCATACATCACGAGAAATGCCATTCTTTGTAACTGGTACGAGCCACCAACAGTTTTACATATATTTTTGGTATTCTCAAGGGTTTGGTCTGTTGACAACTCATTAGAATTATGCCTACATATTTTACCTTAACTTTTTCATGAATGGTTCATATACACTAAATGGGTTATTTGTTATAACATTTCAAATGAATAACTTGCACCTGTAAAATCGATACAATACTTGTACATGCATTACAAACATATTCACCCTACATCCAATCATATGCATTTACATTTTGACGAACACTGACTATATCTCCAATTAAAGTCCTTAAAATCTAAACTAAATTGGTCTTTATTTAAACAAAATGACTGTAAATATATAAATACAATGAATACATACATTTAGGGACATCCTATAATCGCTAACATTTTAGTACTTTTAGTGCTTTGATTTTAACTGAAAACCCAGAAATTCATCTCCTTTTTCTAGTAAACATTAAAAAACAGCCTTAAACCATCTTCTTAACATGTTTTAAGTAAAGTATCAACAGATAAAAATGAACCCCAAAGCTGTTATTTGCATTGATATGACGCTACAATACACAAATGCACTTGGTGACCTTTGACCTCGGTAATTTGCATAAGGGCCATTTTCTGGAGTGCAGACAGGGCAGGTATTGTTTAGCATAGGTTACTGAACAGTTTCTAGCATATAACTTTGCATTAACATTCCAGCCTCCCAAAAGTGATTTCTAGCTGTTTCCTGGAAAATAACTACCACTCTATGACAGCAATGGCTGTCGTAGGAATAAGCCATATATATACTTGGGTTAACACCAGTCTCTTGGACAAGGGGTATGTGAACCAGACTGTGAATATACGACGCACCATGGAAGATAATCAATGTTAGATGGTCCCATTTAGGACGCTACTAGTCTGCGTTCATGAAAGAGGATGCCACTGCCGAGAAAACTTGATAAATGAAGAGTATCATTATACCGTTGATGTAAATCTGATATAATGCGGGTTAATTTGAGGAATTGGGCATTATCAATTTTTTGAGACTTGTGCTTCAGTGATATAACTTTCCAAATGTCCTTCGTATGTTGTCAACCTTTAATAGGCATAGTTCATTTCTATTCAAAATTTTGTCCACATTGCATTTTCGTAAAACTACTTGTTACTTATGCTTTCTGAACCCATTACTTGGGAATATAACCAGTTTAGCATATAACAATGCTGATCAGCCATTCGTGTACAAGAAACCTCAGAAGAGCCAGTGCAGCCCCCTTTTAAGCTTAGAAACCCCAAATGCTGTTCAGTAAGTGGCTTAACAGTCATAGAATATTAAAGTGATTATTAGTGCGTATGCGCAGGCTGGTCTGAGCCTTTGCTGGTCGCACATACCACATTTCTGGAAATATATTGTCTCACATGAAGTTTGACTATTATAGTGAGATAAATTTCACGCTTTAATTTTTGGATAATATATGCTCTATTATTTAGGTTTTTTGGTAGCGCAGTGGCTCAGTGGTAGAGTGCTTGATTCGATACCAAGCGACCACGGGTTTGAGCCACACTGGCGTCACTGCGTTGTGTCTTTGAGCAAGAACATTAATCCTAGCTTAGTACTGGTTCAACCCAGAAGACCCGTCCCTATATAACCGAAATATTGTTGATGGGACGTAAAGAACCCAATCAAACACAAACATAAAAGGATAGTTAGTGGTAGTACTGTTGCTCTTTAATATTGTGAGAATTTAGGTTGACTTTTAAATGGGTAATTTTTTTGATATTTGATATGCAGTCATCTATAAAAATATTTCTATTGTAGGTGCTGGGTTTCCAGTAGGACCATTTGGTGTTGTACAGCAGAGACGAGGTAAAGTATTCAGGAAATATATAAGCAAGTTATTAACCCATTAGAAAGTAGATTCGCTCTTTTTGCGCTGAATTTTATACATGAGAGTCTAAATGGGGGGGGGGGGGGGGGGTCTGGTATTGACTATTCGATAAAAAGTTAGCCCATTATTCATCTCATTAAAATTTTGGATTATTCATTAAAATAAGACTAATTATTCATTAAAAGTAGGAAAGGTGGCAAAGAAATCTGATCATTCACTAATCATTGATTTTTTTTTCAATATATTAAAAAATAAGATTATTCATTATTATTTAGGCCCTCATTATTCACTATTCATTATGTTTTTTTTGCTCATTATTCACTATTAACTATAAAAAGGGCCGTTATTCACCAATCATTATACCCAATCCAGACCCTCATACATGTGTAGTTTTGATAACAGTAAAGAGCAGACAAAACGCTGCAGAACGCAGCATAATATCAGCGTCTACACTGCTTGCTTAAACTTTAATATCATAAGTGACGAACATTTAACATTGTTACAAAATTATAACCTCTGAGACATAAAGTATCTGATCCGTATTGGATCAGTATGAATGGGAGGATCCACTTGAATGAAATGGTTAAATAAATTGGTACTGAAGACATTGTTGTGATTGCACATTTAGAGATTGTCTACATAGTTTGTCATGGCATAATGCTTAGTGTTTTATAACTTAATGCTTAGTATATCATAACTTAATGCTTAGTGTATCATAACTTAATGCTTAGCATATCATAACTTAATGCATAGTGTGCCATGACTCAACACTTATAAGTCGGGGAACCAAAGTCGCGTATAGTGCAAAAACACACAATTTTGCACCCGAAAGGTATATGGCTGGAATTTTGTATACTAACAGTCTAAATAGTGCTTGATATAAAACCACTGTATAGCAATGCAACCAGAATTGCATTTCGCGGAAAATGCATTTTTTGCATGCCATATAGGTCATGTTAAGCCATCTTTCATAGCATAGAAATTGTGATGTTTCCCTTATCAATAAGTTAAATAGTGTGCTTTTGGTCTTCAAAAGAACCGTCTTATTTAATAGGTCCATTTAAATACCTACAACAAATGTTTTGGTTGAGAAATAACAAAACTAATTTTCCATTACCAACTCTTATCTGGAGGATGGGTATGAGAAACCGTTGGACTCTTCAATAATACAATAATACATTTTCAAAAGTATTTAAAAGTATGGGCAGTCATTTATGCACCAAAATAATCTTCTGAAGGACATCTTTTTTCTTTACAAATACTATGCCGTTTAATATCTGCATCTCAGATGGGACAGACAGGTTTTTCATGGTGATATGATAATAGTTATTCGAGTTTTGTTTTCATATTTATTTTATCACTGTTAAATGAAATTATTGTTTTCAGTAGATAAAAATCCCCTTGGTCCCTACACTGACCGTATGTTTCAAAGCTGTTGTAAATATGGAAGATAAACATCCTTTAAACCTTGATTAATTTCATTTATGTGTTGAACTGCTCATAAGTTGTCCATAGTATTTAACTACGCACCAGCTGGCATGGACTAAATTACTAAGTATCAGATTATCGTGGTTTCATATTTTTACTTTGCAGCTACCTTTTCTAGTTTGCCATAGAAAATATAATAAATTGTCTGAAATTATGTCCCAAACGTCTGTCTAACTATATGCAGTCTGTCTAACTGTATGCAGTGTTTAAACACATTCAATTTTAAATTTTATTTTTTATGTGAAAAAATATGCAATTTAAGCCACTTCAGGGGGAGGACAAAAGTGAATAAGTAAGTACATATTTTTTTTACGAGATATGCGTCCAAGCGATATAAAAATAATTATGAAATACATTTTAGGCAATAAATGCAGTTTTAATGAGATTTGAAGCAAACAAATAAATTTAATTTCAAAATGGGGGTGCCCTTATTTTTTTAAAAAATAAATAAGCAGTATTCTTAAATGACGATCACTGCTTCTGAGGTCTACGCCAATGTTGTATTATTATAAAATTTCTATATTTTTCAATGCTGAACTTTTTTGAAAAAATATATTACAATTTGCAAAATAATATTTTGACATGTTCTTGCTGGGCTTCCGTAGACAGTTGACTGCTCTGGCGTTATGCAAGTCGATCGAGTCTGATATACAGTAGTTCCAGATACACCATAAAATTACCTTTGCAACCATACAAAATCCAGCTGTATACCTTTCGAGTGCAAGGGTTATCATTTTTTCAAACTTGGTTCCCAAACTATATTGTATTATGACATATCAACTAGTGTACCATGGCTTTATGTTTAGTGTATCACTTAACGCCTCGTGTATTATAACTTACCAAATAATGATACTGTATACATAGTTTTTGATCTGCTAAACATTTGAGAAAAAAAGTCAGATATATTGTAATTGGTCTACCAATTTACCAATATGACCAGAGATTCAAAGGTCAATGTCAAATAATTAAATTTTCTCTTACTACACGTAGCATCAGTTCTAATGCTGAATGTTACATTTTTCCTAATGCAGGAGTTTTTTCCCAATGGTTAACAATGTGTTAAGAGAACAACAACACTGTCATTTGATTTGCCAATACATGTATGTGATTGGGTCAAATGTCAAGTTCAAGTATTTTCAGAATTTGTTTCTGGATACTACTGCAAACTCCTTTTACATTTATTGGTGGAGGGTATTCTTTTTGGCAATGTTTGTAATTTTACCATTCGCATTTTATTGAAAGCAGGCAGAAATGTTAATACATTCAAGCATAGAAGCATAGAAGCATAGATATGATATGTCCGCATTTAGTTATGGAGTTGTTATCAGTTGTTGGTTGAACACACTCTGCATGATCGTGGAATTGCTTCTTTTAAATGTTTGCTGACAGCAAGATACATAAAGCATGGCGTTTCTGTGAAAGTTTGAAATTCTAGCTTGAGTCTCAGGAACAAGATTGCCATGCACCAAATATAAGCTATTTGCTTTGCTTTATGTCAGTTATAACTATGTTGCATTTCACTGTTTCTACTAACATAGCTTTAGCTTTGATAAAATAAGTATAGCTTATCTGTTAGTCATCAGTATTTTAGCACTTAAAAATACAGTTCTTACTGTGTATGTAACTTCATATTTGCAAATAATGTGTAATGTTGATCATTTTATATCTAAACTCTTTAACAAACGTTGCCATTGTGTTTGCATGTTTTCGTCTGCAGATCTTTAAAAAAAGCAAACAGTTAGGATCCTGATAAGGTTTTGTAGTTTTTGGAGCCTAATTTCGATCCAAGCTGTTTGAAAAGGTTATTAGCACACATCTGCAGTTATAATAGGTTAGCATATTTAGGATTTATACATCATAGTAGATTTATTTTTTATAACTAGCTGTTATATCCTAATGGTGAAGGAATGCTTAGCTTATTTGCACATACTTATCGGTAGTTTTGCACACATGCAACTTTGCTAACAGATGTAGCTTCAAATTTCGCTTTCAGGAAGGTTTCCTCCAGGATTTGCCCTCAGATTTCCACCAAGACCTCCAGGACTAAGGTTTTTGAGAGGCCGGGGACCTCTTAGTATTGCTAGAAGACAGAGGCCAACCATAGGTTGATTTGCGCATGAGCGTTATATATTTTCACGTTTTATTGATATTAATCAATCAAGTATTCACGTTTGTATTAACTGTCTATAATTATCAGTTAGCAGCAAAACGCATTTAAAGCTCTTTTTTTTAAAAAAGTCTCATATTAATGCTTATTTTGCATGGATGATACACACTCTCTAACCCATTAGTAAAAATGCATACTCCTGTAAATTAATTCATTAATGATGCCATCAAACAATGTGTGTATCAAATACAACATGTAAAAACATAACTATACAGCGATGGTAGGCAGACAGATGTTTTGTTTTAATAAGTAAAAAGATACCTCAGTATGTTTGTCAAGAAAACTATATATCCTTTATATGCACCTGTTAAAACAATGGGCATAAATCGAGGCAATAACAGTTTGTTGTCTAAATTTGGACATAATAATTTGCCTTAATATTTAATTTGTAATTTTGATGTGCATGTGTTAGATCGATTATCATCTTGTGTTGGTGCTAGAAAGAAATTATTCTGGATTTCTCATTCAACCCAGTAATCTAAAACCTAAATTTTGTAAATTGGTTAGACTTAATAAAGCTTATAATTTAATGGTGAACAAGTAAGAAAATCATTTTGTTTAAGTGTGGGATAGAAAAATTCAGCCACTCGCAATCACCGTCTATTATCAATTGGCCAGCCTCGTAATGCCAAACGGTATTCTTGGGATAAATTTTTCTATTCGACCCTCACTCTCATGTTAGATTCTTATACTATTCAATTTATTTACAGATTTCCCACAGATCCCACAAATTCCAAGAATTCCTGCAGGTTTGTATAAAGACTAGCATATATGAAAATGTAACTTATCATGCATACTGTAAAAGCGCGAAAATTTTATTCAAACAACTGAATATTCGATATAAAAAGTACGTGAGTATGATCCTGAAATGCCACAATACCACACTGCAGACCTATCCATGGCAACAAAACCTCTAGTCCCGAGGAATTCGAATTTATGAGATTCGACTGTACATATATACATTGTAACATGAGTACGTTGACACCCATCTAGTTAGACTAGATGCTAGAGTAGATGTCTTTTATCTAGCATTGTGAATTTAGCAAACTAAATCTCATCACAGCAGAATGTGCTCACCAAATGGGCCAGCTCATTTTTAGGGGTTCTTAGCGCATGCTTACATGATGTAAATTGCATTATTGTATTGGTAGCTTTCGTGCCTCAAGTTCCTTATCTTCCTAAAATAAAGGTTATTGTCAACTTATATATAGACTGTATAAAGAGGTACGTACATCAAGGGGCTACTTTGGTCCCCTCATGAGGTACATATTCTTCTAATTAGTATTTTAAAACAAAAACCCAAGTAAAAAACTGGAATAAATTGATTTTTACTTTTGCTCTATTAACAAAAATAGCTGTCAAAATGGCTGTTGTAAAAGGGAAAGTGTTGATTTTGGAACAAATTTGAGACATTTGACAGGGATATTAACAGAGAGCTCAAGCAAATACATAGAATGTATTTGAACAGATGATACAAATTGTCAGAGCACACGACCTATTAAAAGTTGGTTTTGCATTTGGCTGTGCTGCTACATGTATCTAATGTTGGAAAAACTGGTCTCACAAAACCTTAAATTTGGTCAAAAAGGGCAATTTCTCTATTTCAAAAGCAAGTAAGGGTGCAAATATCAGCAATCGATATAATCATGCACCACACCCGACCAAGGACACCAATGGGAAAGTGACAAACTCACAGTTATACACCACAAACAAGAGCCAAGAGGTCAGCCCTTTCCCATCAGATGATCACAAGGCACAAATACACAGACTCGCACAAAGGCATGACAAACACAAGACAGAAAACACGTAAAAGATCCACAAAAGAAATACCACCTTGGAACGGTCAGTAAAATATTTTACTTGAGGGCTTAAACCATTTTCACGGCCCCAAATTCGCCCTTAAGCCTATTTTTGCATCATTGTTGTTACTATAGCAATGGTAAAAGTTATATAAATGCCAGCCACGTGGGTTATTTCTGAACATGGCTGTTTCATTGTTTATTGTTGGTCCCATTGTTTATGTGGATTTTGTGTTTTGTCTTTGTTTTGTTATGTAGTACTAAGCGTACATTTGAAGTTTTGCAATCATCTTGATTGCTGAGTGAGAGCTGGGCTCTTTACTTTAATTGTTTTACTGATGTCTTGTGAATTAGTGTGTTCTGTAGCTTTTCCAAACAGTGTTGTAGGTTGGTTTGCAGTATTGATTGTGGTATTTCTTAATCATACCAACACTTAACTTTTTTTATTTCGTGGCTCAAGCCTCTAAATGCACGTTGCCCCTTGTCAGTCACCAATATCATGTTTAAGCCCCCCCCCTTTAAAGTACATATTTGTTTTATACGCAATCACAGCTTACAGGAGGCTTATATACAACGCTGTTTTCATTTCTAACTAAAGTTGTGTTTTTTTTCATTTCAGTCCATGAGTTACTTTACAATTTCCCCAGCCAATACCTTTCTAGTATATACTAAGCTTTTACGGCAGTTAAAATTGAAGCAAAATATACATATTGACTTTGACAGGAGAAAATCTGATTTTGTTGCATACGAACACAAGTAATGCAGAAGCGCAGTCTGGTCTGCAACTTTACTG
The DNA here is from genome assembly GCA_964019695.1 of Loripinus fragilis. NCBI lineage: Eukaryota > Metazoa > Mollusca > Bivalvia > Lucinida > Lucinidae > Loripinus > Loripinus fragilis. The sequence goes on from OZ026525.1 coordinate 7,871,180, forward strand.
TTTTACTTCCTGTAAAGTATGATACACAATTTATGAACTTGCTTCATGAAATATCCACAAATTCTGGCTAGTATTTGAATGGTATCCAGGCCTTTAGATATGAGTGCGAACCGAAAAAAATAATTTTCTTATTTCTCAACCAAAACATATGTTGTGGGTACTCAAAAGAACCGTCTTATTGAGACGGTTCTTTTGAGCAGCCAAAGCAAATGTTAAAACGGATTGGTAAGGACATATTTACAATTTTACCCTAAAAATGTATTTATCTAAACCTGTGGTATCCTAGTGACTGGTTTCTTTAAACAATATCTATGATTTATTGTAGTTCAGCCTGGTACAACCGACACTTCAGCAGCACGTAGAGTAGCTACTAATCCAGTTGCCGATTCAGGAGGACAAAGATTCTCAGTAATTCCACCATCAGGTCCTTCTTCGTCCATATTCAACCGTCCACCAACCGCTTTCTCAACAGATAATTCAAACGTTATTTTCCCATCACAGACTGCAGAGGCTCCAGTCATGGTTTCACAAAGACGACCGGTGGGTTAGATGATGTAAAAACAGTAAAACCTGTCTTATGCGGCCACTCTAAAAAGAAGATCAATGATTGGTTTTTAATGACTGATCATCACTTAATGCAGGTCAAAAGTATTGCAGAATGCTCAAATAGAGCATTCTTCAATGCTTTCGACCTGCACTAAGCTACTACCTGTTTTAATACCTTTGTCTGTTTTGAGTGACCGCATAAGACTGGCGGATGAGTGCATGAGATTTCGGTACTTATTAAATACTACAAAAGCTATCAATACACACCTATGCTGACGTATCTAGCATTGCTAGAGCTATGAATATGTGTCTGACCCATTATCTATAACTTTACTTGGTGTATGCCAGCAGCAAATGCTCAGCATATGCGCAGACTCACTTGAGCATTTATTGCTTGACAATGCGCTGGCTCATATGTTATGTTTTTATATTATGATTTGTACGTTTACGTTTAAGACACTTCGTTCTATTTGTAAATCCTATTTTTGTATGTTAAATCAGATGAATGTTTTTAAATTGGTTACTAATTTAAAGACTGTTCTATTGATTGTCTTTTGTGTGTTTGTAACTAGAATACGTCGCACAGAATATAATTGGTTGAAATTTTATTTTAAGTAGCAAGAGTATATAAATTTCCCTTTTTGACAATAAAAGTGCAAACTGTTAATTTTTAATACATTTTTAAAATGTTATACCTTTATCTAAACACATTACAGACCTACAACAATTAATCTTGATTGAAACTGTGTTTAAGTTACCTTATGAAACAGACATCATAATGCATTTGCACCTCAGGATTGGCATAAACATGCCAAATGATCACTAAGGGAGCAGTATTAACTGGATCCATATTGTTTGCAATTTAATACTGCATAAGAACATATTTGGAAGAGCAATCAGACGACAATAATTTTGACTTGCTGAAAAAGGTAAAAGCTCTTCTTTGTCCATACGGATATATCTCATAAACGCCATGCGTTTACGTATGATATTACCTACATTTGAATATGGGCTTATCAAGCAAACGGTCATATTAATAGTGTTATCCAGTTTGGCTGCCTACAACTTATGGTTTAGTTAAGAAAATAAAAACTAATCTGGAAATGTGATCTAGTATCCATTTATAAAGTCATTTATAAAGGGAAATTGTTATTTTGACAGAGCTCAACTCAGTTTAGATCGCCAGGAGCAAGAACAGAAATGCAACAGTTCCCAGAGGAACCAATGATACCACAGATTCCAGCAATACCAGCAAGATCATCTCCTAGTCGACTTGCCCCAAACGGAATGCTTCAGTTCGGAAATCAAGGCCTAAACGTTCGCTTCTCAAGATTTCCTCCAGGTAAGCATTTGCATTTCCTTGTATATAGCATATATTTTGCTTAGGTCAGGGGGTTAGTCTATTTCTTATTGCTTGGTTATTCAAAGTATTTTAATATCACTTGATGTTTGTACTCTTACATGCAGATAGTATTTCTTGTTTTAAAAAATACGACGTTGGCAAGCAGAGAGTTGACTGCATGCTCTGTTTTGTTGGCTGTGTTGCATTAGCGGCATATTTTGATCCCTTCTGAAGCTAAAAAATGAAAGTTGGTTTAACAGTTTCTTTCTGATTAGTTTTTAGAACAATAACCAAAGTGTCAAAGTCTGGGATTTACTTAACATTTTAACTGTTGCTATTGTAACATAAAATGCCCGTTAAAATAAGCTAAATATATAGAAATAACCATTTGGAACAAATTCAAGACATTTAGAGATTCTTTTTTAACGATTTAGATCACAGCACAGCTAAATACCGAACCAACCTTTCAATGCTTTGCGTGTCGTGCCATCTGTTAAAATATTGTTTTGTAATCTACTTGTGCTCTATGTTAATTTATATGCTTAAATAAATCAATTTGATCCATACAGACTACCATTTTACATTTATTTATTTTGGCTGTCATAATTGTTACGTTATCATAGCAATGAGAAAAGTAAAACAAATGCCACACTTTCACAATTAGGCTATTGGTCTAATCGACCAGAATGAATAATTGGTCTATGTTGATATTTTACTTACAATATATTTGTCTTACGTAATAAGTGGCTGCTATAAGTACTGTATATATAAACTTGAATTGAGTTTACTCAGACTTTGACAAAATCAAACCGAGTCTGTCTTTGTTTCTGTGTGGAGTTGGTAAAACTTCTCCCCGTGCATCAATATATACTAGGCCAAAAACGAAACGCCGCATTTGCAGATTAAAAATATTGCGTTTTATATCAGTTAAAAAACTTCATCTGCTATCTGTTTTGCTACTATTCCTGTCACACATTATAACCATTGTTTTATTGAGCTGATTACACCAAAACCAGTGTACTGACGGATTTTTTTTTTATTTTCTAGTTTTTTACGTGCACATCCATTATATTTAGATTAACACGTGTACTAACTACTGCAATCTCTAGTCAAATATCCTATTTACTTGAAAACACTTTAAAACACTAAAATTTAAGATAAGGCATTGTTGGTTTGCGATGCCAAGATGCACAAATTTTGAACGCGATCAGATCAATCAACAATAACTGCAGTAGATGAAGGGTAAGATAAAATACTAATCATATATTGATTTTTCGCAACGAGTTTATTGAATTCAATAATACAAGGGCACAAATGTTGGATTCTATTTATCATATGACATTAAGATTACTTTGAAATATCATGTCAGGCGTTAAAACGTTATAATTTTGTCATTATGTACGCAACTTTGTTAAGGACGTCATAACGTTTCCCAAAAATCTGTAAACCACTAATGGTTTAATGATTTTATTGCATGGCGTTATTTTACTCCCAGACGCAACGTCTTATGATAAATTACAATATATATGACCAATATGTATTACAATATAATTAAGCCAAAATTTGAGATTTTAAATAATGTGATATGTATGGCCAGCATAGACTCAGATCAGCCTGCACATATGTGCAGTCTGATCAAACCCTTTGCTAGTCGCTTGAATATTCTATAAATATTAAACTTTAAGCTATTGGCCAAACATCGTCTGGAGTTTCTAAGCTCAAAAGAGGCTGCATAGGCCGCCTGAGTTTATTCATGTCAAAATGTCACATGTTGGAAATCACATTTAGCGGCTTAATTATACATGCATATAGTTGTGTTCAGATTCAAGTTGGTATCATGTGTACTAAACACTGAGAATGAACTATTCATACTAACATTCACGTATACACTTTTTATTTAATAAATGTAAATTAATGCTGCGCGTAAGAAGAAGTATTAACATGTATTATGATACAAATATGTCTTACCAATTGGTACTGATGTTATAAATATGATATACAATAAACCCTGTCTTAAGCGGCCATTCGAAAAGAAGACCAAAAATGGTTTTCAAGACAGATTATCGCTAAATGCAGGTCGAAAGTATTGCAGATTACTCCAGGAGAGTATTCTGCAATACTTTCGACCTTTAGTAAGCTGCCAATTGTCTTTAAGACCTTTGTTTTGTCTTTTTTTTTGGTGGCTGGTTAGGACAGGGTTTACTGTACAATGGTATTTTGTCCATATCCAGGAGGAAGATTTCAAGGCACACAAACAGGTGGTTCACTTAGGGGAATGCCTGGAGCTCGTTTTAGAACACAAATGGCTGGCCCTGGTATGCAAAATGTACAACGAGGACCTGTGTTCAATACTCCAAGTACTGCTGAAAATCAGAATATGAACATACAGTTTCAACCACTACCAAATAATCAGCGAGGACAGCCAGCTAGGTTTAACCCTAATAGTGCTTTTAATACGCAATTTAGAACAGATGTTTCTCAACAGTTAAACCAAAATCAGAATGGACAAAGTAATAATGCTGGATCTGCTGGACAAGGACAAGCGTTCTCAATTACAAGGGAGACACAAGCATTAAACGCTGGACCTGCTGAATTTCAGATTGTCAGGGTTGGAAATTTACCTGAATTTAGTCAAAACATTGGCAACAGGTTGGATGTAAGAATGCAAGGTAAATACATTGTACATGTATTACTTGACTTTTCGCTTACTGTAAAGGCGGCACCTAATGAATGCGTAATTAGGATTGGTCAACCTTAGACATAGGTAAAAGCTGAAAATGAGGCGTGGTTTTATTCAAAAGTAAATGTATCATCTTGCGCCATTACCTCAATATAGACGCAAAACACACTATTTAGTCCTTCAAACGCCAGCAAAATAACTGCATCTGAGGATGTCTATTTAACATAAACATAGGGGCAAACATTGTGGACTCAAATCAGACTGCTCATACAGGAGCAGTCTGATCTGAGTCCACACTGTTTGTCTCATCTTGCCCTACCAAGGGTTGCGATTGTCTAATCTAACCCTTGGCCTCACAGCTTTGATTTTCTCCGATCGAATACGTCGTAAGCCGAAGATAGTAACAATTGATATGATCAATCACAAAGCGGTGCAAAAAATCGATAAACACCAGGCCTCCAGATAAGACAGCCTGATTAATTTACATTCAGTTTTCTTATTTAAAAACTAAAATGTACGTTTAATGTGCTCAAAAGAACTGTCACATTAAGATGGTTATTTTGAGCACCCACATTATAATTTTGAACTTAATAATAGAAGAAAAATAAATAATTTTACGGCCAAAAATCTTTGCTTATCTGGACTTATGGAGACTTAGCGGGCGGTGAACATTATATGCCGATGAACTGCTACATTTAATCTGATTGGCAGGAAGGGATTATCGAAAAAATCCTTCCTGGCGTTTTCATTGGTCGATTAGTCTGCGCTAATAATAAATTTTGAGGGTCGTGAGGCGAAGGGTTTGTCGAAAGGTAGATACGACGAAACCTTTGCTGGTGAAGATGTGTTTGTCTATGATGCTTCAAATATTTTAGTGGACGACAAAAACACACATTTTGTGATTATGCGCTTTAAGGGTTAATTAATGTGCTTTCAGTGTGTATACAGTTAGGATAATAATGAAATGCCCGCACGTTTGCGTGGCCCGAACAAATTATTAATTCTTCCCCAAATTATAAATAGAACCTTGATTTCCCTTGTTTAGCAGATGAAATAGCCGAACAACGCCGAGATATGAATATTAAAGTTGCCGCCTATACAGTTAGCGAAAGTCAAGTAATATATGTACATTCTAATCTTTGGAGGTTTGTTTGGTCAATGTTTTAATTTGAGATTACACTACCACAAGCACAGATGTCTGATTGATATATTTTAATAGAGTTTAAACCTCATTTGCAACCCACAATATCAGAGCAAGAATTTCATGATGCTTATGTTTCTAAATGCACAAGAATCTTTGAAAATCCACCTTTATTAATTTATTCAAATATATAATCAAACTTTATAAAAAAAAACTGGATATAACATGGATATTATATATTATATGAACGCGTAGTTATAAACCAAATCATGGTGTTGGTATACTGTTTAATTGTATGATGGTGGGTCAGACAATAGACTAAATAATTACCTTACCTAACACTGGTGGCTGATGCCATTTTGTTAGATTGGTACCACTTAGGCTCAACGTGAGTTTTTCTTTAGCTATGACTATCTGAGCATCACGAAGCTATGCTTGTTGTATCATAGTACGTTAATTCAAATTTTATTTGATAATGCATTGTAGAAGTTAAGAAGCATGCATGTGAGCAAAACATTTTACAGAGGAATATAGGCCAAAGATTTGGCCAGTAAGGATGCACTGTGTTGGCGTTTTGTGTTCGTGTCCAGTTTTGTTGTGTGATTCTTGATGTCATAATAGCTAGTTTGAAGAGTGAAACAATTGGTAAACTGATAAATAGAATACCAGGGTTGCGTATTTTAATATCAAGTTTACCAGGCTTGGCTTTAAGAACGCATGTAAAATCACTGGGCAAGCCTCGCTATGTCAACAAGGGCTCTCGAAGCCTTGCCTGGTAAACTTGATATCAAATGACAACCACCTTGTATTCTCTATCTATTTTCCAATGGTTAAGTCATTGATCTGCAGTCTGTTATTGTGGCATTTTCTGGTTATACTTACCAAGTTGTCAAATATAAATTCTGGAAACAGTTAAAGATGCAACTTTATGTGTCACTCATCTGGCTGTGTTGCGCTCAAAGGATACTGATTTTATGTTTATTAAACCTGATGAGGTGCACATTTGAAAAAACACATATCAAACCGAGACACAAGGAATGAATATGAGTTGATGTCACAAAACAAGTATTGGGACTAAATATACAGGGTGATAGATTTATAGCACACAGAATGGACTGCCCGGCTTCCAAATAATAACTTGATGCATTTGTATTTATAATTTGAGTCATAGAATTGTGACCATAAATAGATCTGTAAGATCTTTTGGTCCAAAAACACAAAATCCATATGTTTATATACAAAAAAATCATATATATGAAAATATTGATTAAATATAATGCATATTTGACAAAAATATATTTCACAGCTATGGAAAATAAAAATATATGTATTTCACGGTTGAAATGGAAATGTCCTCTGCTTTCTCTGTAGACTTCCATGAACCGACTTTAGCTTTTCAAACACCTATAACTTTCTTATTAGTGGACAAAACATGTAGATATTCATTTTCTTAGGTAGATCGAAAAAAATATTTGAAAATTACATTTTTGAGATTTGTTGCAATTTTCACTTTCTCTACTCTTGCTCCTGTGGTTTCAGTTTTGGCCAACATCGCATTATGCAACGCCATCACTGATATGACGTAATGTGCGAACGTGTATGACGTCATGTAATGTCAACAATCTGTCACGCTTAAAATTAAATATAATAAAAAGAAAAATTCATTTTTATCATAAATATGTCATTTTTTTCATCTCATGAAGCGATAAAAAGTATATTTTATTTGTGGCTTCACTACTTATGAAATATGCATTTCCCCTTTACTCTATAAAATAAATGGTATATATTCCAAAAATGTAAATCTCCTCTATTTAATCGGCTATAAGCAAGCATATATTTTATAAGAACTGCTCTTGGTAGGTGTTTCAAGCCTGTGTGCATGTCTATTAGAGTTTCAAACCTCAACGAATCCATGTCTGTAACATTGTGGTAATCTATCATAGTAAGAGGTAAAATGGCAGATAGATCAATAGATTGCTGAAGTGACTTTTGGAATCACAAAATTAATTGAGCGCCGATCTGACAAAAGGGTCCTTAGGGCATTTAAGTAGTTTTTGTGTAATCAAAATTTCAAAAAAGTCTAAATTTTCAAGATTTTGTAAGTTCTTACAATACAGTCAAATTGCTTCTAACATGTAATACAATGAAAGACGCAAACAGTTCTGATAAAATTAAGTGATACGTATAATGTATGTTGCCATGGCAACAGCTGTACATATGGACTACACACTTCCTTTAAAACAGGGTACCTCATTTCAAATGCTTTTGTAAACACGGGATGTGCATATGTGGGCAATTTGTGCAGTCTATGCAATTGCATACACATCAAATTAACAGAAACATGGAACATCCTTGAAATATTGCTCCTAGCGTCTATATATTAGCGTCATACGTTGACACAATAATGTTGACGTCAGAACGTCATTAACAACGTTATGTGACGTCATGTTTAAAACGCATCATATATACGAGTTTAATTGCTCATATCTTTGTTATTTGTAAAGATAATCTCTTCAAATTTTCTGTAATTGTTCGCAACAGCTAGGTCTTTCTTTCTCTGTAAATATCTCATTTTTGACTTTTATTGCCAGAAGGTCCCTTTTGTCAGATCTTGGCTCAATTGCATATGATTAGGAAATGCAAATATTACATACCAATTCATGTTATATGTATTGTTAGGAAAGAAAATTCAACATAGGCAATAAAAGTAAGAAAGAGGGCAAAGATCAGGAATCGATACAATCAAGCACCAAGCCTGACCCAAGATACCAATGGGAAAGTGACAACTTCACAATAAGACCTCACAAACAAGAGCCAAGAGGTCAGCTATTCCTCAGCAGATGACGTCAAGGCATTAATAAACAGACTTGCATGAAAACATAGCAAATACAAGACAGAAATAACATAATGATTCACAAAAGAAGCACTGCCTTGAAACAGTCAGTAAAAATATTTCACTGTAGGGCTTAAACTAGTTACAAGGCGCGCCAAGACACACTGAATAATTTTTGAATTAGAAAGGATGCATTACCTTCATTATATAACCAGGGCTTGCATACTAATAACAAAGGGTTATCCCGATTAACAGTTTTTTTTTCTATAAGTTGTCACGCCATTGTTGTTGTTTTTTTTTTCATACATTTATTTTAGTTATTTTTATCAGAAGCGTGATGGAAACGCGCAATTACATGTTTGAGTCAATATGATTTTACGATTTACAATAATTGTGTGTGACGTCAGGGAAGGCATGCATAATGAAGTATAAGACTCATCGAGTGCATCTAATGTACAGATGATAATAAGGGTGAGACTGGCATTTCTATCCAAAGATGAATTTTAAAAAATGCAGGAGTAGTTATCTGCAAGCCAATGTGCATATTTTAGGTACTCAGGCAATAGTGAATGGACAAGATGTAAAGCCAGGAGTTTCAACATCCACATCCATAGACAATACAATGAACATGAAGCCCACTACAGATCTCACCAAGACTGATGTTGTTCTAAATGAAGTTAATAGTGCAACAGGTATAATAAGTTTTTTACCCTGTGTAATCTACCTGAAATGATGCAATATGCATTATAAGTTTCATATAAAGCTGATTGTGGGCATAACATTTTTTAAATGCCTTGAACTCTTTGTGGATTTAAATAGTGCATATTACTCACTTCTGCAAAGTGTACGGGTACAGTATAAAATGAGAGTAAATTGGTTTATTTAAACCAACTTTTGTACAAAAAAACGGCTTAATTCATGTAGCTCATAACACCTTGCTCAATAATTGTATTTAACACGTTTTATTTTTTTGTAAAGAAGATGTTACCAACACCCATATAAAACGTTGCATTTTACTACCATCCATTTTGTAGGGATTGCAACAAGTGAATCATCATCTGTCGTAACGGAGCAGAGTAATACTGCACCGAACACAGCTTTAGATTCTGCTGTGTTAGAAACAACACTTGTTGAAACTGCAGCGTTGCCTTCAGCTAACACAAGTGAGGATATTGCAGTGACAGGAACAGAAACTCTTAAATTGAAATCACCATTAGAAAAAACAGATTTTTCGTTCTTTGTTGAAACAACAAAAACAGCAAGTTCACCAGCCAAAGATTCAACAGGTAAATATACCTCTGGTTTAATTTTAGCTCACGTGAGTGGAAGGCTTATGGGTGAGCTAATAGTTTACCATTCCGTCCGTCCATCCGTCCATCGGTCGTCCGTCTGTCCATCTGTCAACATTTTCAAAAATCTTCTCCTCTGAAACTGCTGGGCCAATTAAACTAAAATTTCATATGGAGACTTCTTAGGATGAGGGAACAAAAGTTTGTTCAAATGGTCCTGGTCACATTACCAAAGTGGCCGCCACGCCCATATATTATAAAGAAACCTTTAAAAATCTTCTTCTCCAGAACCAGAAGGCGGATGACCTTAGGACTTGGTATGTAGCATTGGGGATGTAAGGCCTTCCGAGTTTGTTCAAATGATGATCCTAGGTTGACCTTGACCTACTTAACGTCAAGCTCAAATGTTGCTTCTTAATGCATTTAAATGGATTTTTTTAAAAAGTTGATTTCTTTGAAAACTGTGGAAGCCTTATTCATTATTCTCCCTTGATATGTTTAACCTAATAAGACAATGGCTATAAATAAGTTCCAAAGGTCAAGTTGAGGTTTGACCTTCCAGCTTAGGTCGCTCATATTGGAGTCTCATCAATATATTAAAACATGGCTTTCTCACAAACCATTGGCCCAATTAAACTCAAATTTCATGTGAAGACTCCTTATGATAAATTATCCAAAATATATACAAAATTTATAGGTCACATGACCAAGATGACCGCCACGCCTATATATAGTAAAAACCCATTAAAAGTCTTCTTCTCCAGAACCAGAAGGCCAGTGCCCTTGAGACTTGGTATGTAGCATTGGGGATGTGGGGCCTACCAAGTTTGTTCAAATGATGATCCCAAGATGACATTGACCTTCTTAACGTCAAGGTCAAATTTGCTTCCTAATGCATTTAAATGGGATTTTTTTGTAAAGTTGATTTTTTGAATACTGTGGAAGCCAAAGTCATTATTCTCACTTGATATTTTCAATCTAGTGTCTATAAAAAAAGTTTCAAAGGTCAAGGTTGACTTTGATCGATTCCTGATCTTTGCAACCTTACTTATTTTGACCTTAAAGTCAAGGTCCCTCATATTGGAGTCCTATCAACATATTAAAACATAGTTTTCTCAGAAACCACTTGGCTAATTGAAATCAAATTTAATATGACAACTTCTTATGATTGGTTAGCCAAAATTTATACAAATTGTTATGGTCACATGACTAAGATGGTCACCACACCCATATATGGTAAAAACTCTTTAAATATCTTCTTCTCTCGAACCAAAAGGCCTTGGCTTTGGGACTTGGTATGTAGAATTGGGGATGTAGGCCCTATCAGATTTGCACATATGATGAATCAAGGTTGACCTTGACCTACTTTATGGCAAGGTCAAATTTGATTCCTAATGCATTTATATAGGGAAAATCTTAAAATTTCATTTTCCTATAACTGTTTAAGTCGAAATCATAATACTTGTGAGAAAGGTTAAACCTAATGAGACATTGGTTTTATATTAAGTACCAAATGTCAAGCTGACCTGTGACATTTTATCTAAACATCTTTTTCTTGGAAATCACTGGGCTGTTTGGTGGATTATTCATTAGATTGTTTAGGTCGCTTGACCAAAATGGCTTAACCCCCATATGTGCTTAAACAAAATTTGTTTTATTATAAGCTGCAGTTGACCTTGACCTATTTTAACATTATTAAGGAGATCAAGTGAGCACCTCAGGACCTTCAGGTCCTCTAGTTTTATTTAATTTTGTCAATTGATGTATTATGTCTGTGGCTGCCTGGACTGTATATGGTATTAATTAATTATGAACCACCAGTTAGTGGTTTTCTTTTATAAGTATCCATAATTACCCATAAACGCAGTGTACTCTGATAATGTCTATACTACATAAGTCAAGATAATCAAGAAACGATACCCTGTTCAAGTACTATAATACTCATGCGCGGATCAATAGGAGGGAGGGGGGGCAAGGGGTCTGGACCCCCACTGAAAAATCACATAAAGATAGGGTTTCTCAGCAAGATTGGTCTGTATTCCCTGAAAACTGACAGAGCTACCAAGTCAGTATTCAATGTTGGGCTATTATAAGCCCGTCAGCCAAACACGTTTAATGGCCCACTTTTAGTGGTATTTGGATCCTCTCTCACCTAAAAAAAACTTTGTAAGAGTTAGACCTGCACTGGCAAAACTTTCTGGATCCGTGCATGTACTTGACATTATTACCAGTTTAGAATACTTAAGCCATCCTCTGATAACAACAACCAAATGAGAAAAGGGGGATTGGATTGCAGTTCTATGATTGTCTTCTTTTCTCGTCTGTATTATAAAGTCCTTACTTATTTATGCTTTATGCTTGTTCCTGGTATGTGATTTTTGCATTTCCAAGTTAAAAGTAAATGAGTATGATCACGAAATTCTACAATTTCACACTGCAGATCATCTCATGGCACTTTGAGGAAGAGTCACAAAACATTAACAGAAGCAAGACATCAGGAAGATAATTAAAGCAAAACATCCAGCTGTCTATTCCTCGTCAAGATGACTGCACTAAAACGGTCTGTGAGTTAAATAATACTACATATTAAAATTGATAAACCCACTACTCATTAAAGGATAAAATCTTAATGTTTTCACGCCACGTTTTCTCTGTATGAATACGTGTTTAATTCAGCTACATTTGGTTGTGGTATTTCCTGATCATACTTATTTATTTTAAAGGTTGTATATAATCTATTATGTATCAATCTATTTTAAGAGATATTCTAATAATCATTTTAGTGGTCGTATCAGAAACCGAGCAAGCTGTTTTCAATCCACCAGGAACCATAGACAACACCATGGCTGATACAAACAAACCAGGTATGAATCTTTGAGTATGAAATATTGATTTAATAATAGCTATGATGTATGTTATCATTTAAATCGCCTTAATGAGGTGATTAAAATGATTACACAAAACATACATTCAGTTAATGGAATCCCAAAATATGAGCACAGGGGAAAAGTGTTTGACTGAATTGGGTGATTAAAATGATAACACTAGGTGACTGAAATGATTAGAGGCACCGCATTGTGCCATTGAGCTTATATGATGATGATGAAGATGATGAATTGCATTAATTAGAAAGCCACCATGAGAGCTAAACAAGTGTTGTGTTTTTTTTTATAAAAACAGAATATAGGGCGAAGATTTGACGACATTAAACTGCATTTAAGCCTCCTGGTGGCTTAGGCTGCTGGTTCTAAGGCAGTGGTTCTGTTGAGATGTTATGCACTTCTTTGTGTCCTTTCTAGTTTTGCAATCATCTTGACATAAAAAAGAGAGCTGAATGCTCTGTTAGTGTTCTGTGGCTCTTCCTCACGATGTCGTGGAATGGTCTGCAGTGTGTGATTGTGGTATTTCCTGATTATACTCACTGACCATTGTATCCTCTGATTTTTACTTTCGTAATGCTCTTGATGAGAAATAGGGAGCTGGTTATCTTTCTGATGTATTGTGATTGTTAGTGTTCTGTGGCTCTTCCTCACGGTGCTGTAGGTTGGTCTGCATTATGTGATTGTGTTAGTTACTGATCACAGTCAATAACTTGTTTATCATCTACTTAGTACTGGTTTAACCCAAAACTGAAAAAAATGTTAAGAAGGAAACAAACATCAAAACGAATAAGCAAATTATCCGCATTTTGCTCAAATTATCCCTATCTCTTACATGTTATACAGTCTAAAGGGTGTTTGTGCCATTTACTGTCAGTACAACATTGCCTATATGAAACTAAAATGTGGTTTTAGCTGTGCCTAGTGTCTTCTTCAATTTAAAGAGTATTTGATCAAGGCGTTAACAGTACCACAGTGAATATTATTACTCAACAGGCTTAAATGCTTAATATACTTAAACGCAAAAGAAACGCAACTCTTACTAAAATGGTAGTTCCTTCGTTTTCATCAAAAAATTCAGCCAGCAATAATGAAATCGCTAAGTACCGTTTTTTGCCCTGCATGCAACACCAAAATCAGACCGCTATGACTTATGGTTGGCGAGCTGCAACGAGAAATGTAAGGCAATTCCCATTTTTAAAGTCACAAAGTTAAAAAATTGTGCCTATTTTGTGAAAATACGTTTAAACCCAATACCGGTTTTTGAGAACAAAAGGTTAGACAAAATCAAATCAGGTACTTTTATGTTCCTGTCAACGTTCATTTTGTCAAAATGACGTCTTCATTTTTTGCGTAATTAGCCAGTTTTATCGAAACTGATATCAATATTCGAAAACGTTTAATGTCACTATATAGCCCTCAATACAATGCATAGAAAACATAAGTATCACGACATGATCAAACAAAATGCGTCTGTAATGACTGTTGTTTTTTTTAAAAAAAGTAGGTTGACGCCAATAAACAAACGCAGCAACGCAGCGACTTGTACCGTTGAAAATCAATAACTTCCAAACCCTTTTAGTGTTTTCCTTTAGTTAAGACATCTGGCTATCAGATGAAGCTGTTTGTTTTCATATCGAATGAGTCACTTTTTCAGACAACATTTGTTGAAATGAACAGAATGAAAATGGTGATTAAAACCATTTTACGGAACATCATTACTCAATGCGCAGGAACACAGAATACAATTGTGAAATTAGCCTCATGTAATCCATGTTAAAGAAAAAGTGGATTGAAAACGGTTGCGTTTCTTTTGCGTTTAAGTATACTTACGGAATAAAGAAACGCAACAGAAGAAAATATAATTTTTGCGTGTTTAAATTACGGTTTGGTAAAATCTCTTTTGAAAATTTCTTATTGAGTATTTATAGCATGTGATGAAATACCAAAACGTCATTTTAACGGTACATATACGCTACAAGATAAAAACATATGAAAATGTAAAATGTGACGTTAACGTCAGAATAAAGATCAAGAAACCCCGTCTTTTCCATGTTTGGTTATTTGGCGTCGACTTGACAATATGCAAATCAAACAAACGTCCAATCATATTTGTAATGCAGTCAAATATTGCGTCAAAACACGCTACTTGAATGGCAAGATACACAATGGTAGTGAATAAGCGATAAACGTCACTTAGAGCCGTCAGGTTTGGGTCGCTGGTGAATATAAGGGATAAGATTAACCTAGACACATCAGAACATGCTTTCTTGGGAAAAAACTGACTTTTCAGATACCGCAGAAATACCCTGATAAGGTGTTTATATTGACGTTAGCCAAACAAAAGATGGCATAATGCAAGAGAAAACATGAGATTACATGCCGAGAGTGAACACCAAACTTGTTAACAGTAACCTAAACTTTGTCACTGGACCAATTTATCATTAGAAAAACACATAAATATAATGGAAACCATTTAAACGCAGGATATCGAATTTTGACGTCAGAATTGAGGTTTTTTGACGTCTGAAGATCTCAAGTCATAATTCTTGAACAAAACGTCCTTGTAATGAATAAATCTCAAGCGGAAAAGAAATTTTACGCGTTTTACGCAGTATTCAGAGCTGACGTTATTGACGTTTAAGCCGTTTCAGAATCCTACAGAAACGTCGCCATTTGATCATTTCCTTGGCTTTGGGACTTGGTATGTAGAATTGGGGATGTAGGCCCTATCAGATTTGCACATATGATGAATCAAGGTTGACCTTGACCTACTTTATGGCAAGGTCAAATTTGATTCCTAATGCATTTATATAGGGAAAATCTTAAAATTTCATTTTCCTATAACTGTTTAAGTCGAAATCATAATACTTGTGAGAAAGGTTAAACCTAATGAGACATTGGTTTTATATTAAGTACCAAATGTCAAGCTGACCTGTGACATTTTATCTAAACATCTTTTTCTTGGAAATCACTGGGCTGTTTGGTGGATTATTCATTAGATTGTTTAGGTCGCTTGACCAAAATGGCTTAACCCCCATATGTGCTTAAACAAAATTTGTTTTATTATAAGCTGCAGTTGACCTTGACCTATTTTAACATTATTAAGGAGATCAAGTGAGCACCTCAGGACCTTCAGGTCCTCTAGTTTTATTTAATTTTGTCAATTGATGTATTATGTCTGTGGCTGCCTGGACTGTATATGGTATTAATTAATTATGAACCACCAGTTAGTGGTTTTCTTTTATAAGTATCCATAATTACCCATAAACGCAGTGTACTCTGATAATGTCTATACTACATAAGTCAAGATAATCAAGAAACGATACCCTGTTCAAGTACTATAATACTCATGCGCGGATCAATAGGAGGGAGGGGGGGCAAGGGGTCTGGACCCCCACTGAAAAATCACATAAAGATAGGGTTTCTCAGCAAGATTGGTCTGTATTCCCTGAAAACTGACAGAGCTACCAAGTCAGTATTCAATGTTGGGCTATTATAAGCCCGTCAGCCAAACACGTTTAATGGCCCACTTTTAGTGGTATTTGGATCCTCTCTCACCTAAAAAAAACTTTGTAAGAGTTAGACCTGCACTGGCAAAACTTTCTGGATCCGTGCATGTACTTGACATTATTACCAGTTTAGAATACTTAAGCCATCCTCTGATAACAACAACCAAATGAGAAAAGGGGGATTGGATTGCAGTTCTATGATTGTCTTCTTTTCTCGTCTGTATTATAAAGTCCTTACTTATTTATGCTTTATGCTTGTTCCTGGTATGTGATTTTTGCATTTCCAAGTTAAAAGTAAATGAGTATGATCACGAAATTCTACAATTTCACACTGCAGATCATCTCATGGCACTTTGAGGAAGAGTCACAAAACATTAACAGAAGCAAGACATCAGGAAGATAATTAAAGCAAAACATCCAGCTGTCTATTCCTCGTCAAGATGACTGCACTAAAACGGTCTGTGAGTTAAATAATACTACATATTAAAATTGATAAACCCACTACTCATTAAAGGATAAAATCTTAATGTTTTCACGCCACGTTTTCTCTGTATGAATACGTGTTTAATTCAGCTACATTTGGTTGTGGTATTTCCTGATCATACTTATTTATTTTAAAGGTTGTATATAATCTATTATGTATCAATCTATTTTAAGAGATATTCTAATAATCATTTTAGTGGTCGTATCAGAAACCGAGCAAGCTGTTTTCAATCCACCAGGAACCATAGACAACACCATGGCTGATACAAACAAACCAGGTATGAATCTTTGAGTATGAAATATTGATTTAATAATAGCTATGATGTATGTTATCATTTAAATCGCCTTAATGAGGTGATTAAAATGATTACACAAAACATACATTCAGTTAATGGAATCCCAAAATATGAGCACAGGGGAAAAGTGTTTGACTGAATTGGGTGATTAAAATGATAACACTAGGTGACTGAAATGATTAGAGGCACCGCATTGTGCCATTGAGCTTATATGATGATGATGAAGATGATGAATTGCATTAATTAGAAAGCCACCATGAGAGCTAAACAAGTGTTGTGTTTTTTTTTATAAAAACAGAATATAGGGCGAAGATTTGACGACATTAAACTGCATTTAAGCCTCCTGGTGGCTTAGGCTGCTGGTTCTAAGGCAGTGGTTCTGTTGAGATGTTATGCACTTCTTTGTGTCCTTTCTAGTTTTGCAATCATCTTGACATAAAAAAGAGAGCTGAATGCTCTGTTAGTGTTCTGTGGCTCTTCCTCACGATGTCGTGGAATGGTCTGCAGTGTGTGATTGTGGTATTTCCTGATTATACTCACTGACCATTGTATCCTCTGATTTTTACTTTCGTAATGCTCTTGATGAGAAATAGGGAGCTGGTTATCTTTCTGATGTATTGTGATTGTTAGTGTTCTGTGGCTCTTCCTCACGGTGCCGTAGGTTGGTCTGCATTATGTGATTGTGTTAGTTACTGATCACAGTCAATAACTTGTTTATCATCTACTTAGTACTGGTTTAACCCAAAACTGAAAAAAATGTTAAGAAGGAAACAAACATCAAAACGAATAAGCAAATTATCCGCATTTTGCTCAAATTATCCCTATCTCTTACATGTTATACAGTCTAAAGGGTGTTTGTGCCATTTACTGTCAGTACAACATTGCCTATATGAAACTAAAATGTGGTTTTAGCTGTGCCTAGAAACGTCGCCATTTGATCATTTCCTTGATCCGCAATCTATGACAAGAATTTTTAAAAACAATAAACCGATAGTTGATTAAAACTTTGCTTTTATTGACCCTGTTTCAGCAGTTTACTAGGGGGGGTCAGGCTGGTTACGCGCATACTAAAATGATTACGTAATCGATAATTACGTTGAACCTGCTGTAATTTGACGGACACATACTGCTCCTATGGATAAATATCATTTGCACTAAAAACTTGCATCATATTGTATGCTTACAATGACTCAGAGTGTTTGTTGCGTTACTTTATTCCTTAAGTATATATATGCATAAATAATATTGTGTGTACCAAATGACGACATTATTAAACTGAATAAAATGATGTATAAATGCAAGTACTTTTCTCAAGTTGTTGATATGTAGGTGATAAAACTATCCAATTGTATACAGTAAATAGAAAACAAATGGTAATTTCTACATTCTCAGTGTAGCTGCCTGAGATGAAACAAAATTCCAAGCTACTTGCACTTCTTGAGGCAAACATTGGGATATCACGTGGTCTAGGTCGCACCTCTAGATGAGTAAATTCAACGTAAACTAATAGTTTACTTTGTTTATCAACATTTTCGTGACGTCGTTCACGTATCGCCAACACGTTTTGCACAGGAGTTTCATTCGCTGGCTGTTCCAACACTTCCGTTACAAATAAAATATATCATTTTATAAGATAACCAACCGATTTGCGTGGAAGATAATTAAGTATATAGATATATATAATGATTGAAATTCAGATTTTAGCTTGCACAGAATGATACAACACATTGACTTTTTAGTGTCTCTGAGAAGCTCTTCGGGCTTCATATACATTAAAAGCCTAATGTTTTGCATCATCCAGTGCAAGCTAAAAATCTGCAATTTGAGCCTTAAATATGTTATTGGATTCACAGCATATGTCTATCTCACATCACAACAGTGTCAACTAAATCATAAGTTGGCAAATTAAAGCTAATTTCAAAACAAATATTTGTCCATTGTTACATTCACGTTCACAATATTCTCTTTGTGCATTCTGTAGTTTAAGTAAAAAGTATATAACATTATTAATAAATAGTGCAAAATGATATGTTATTTCCTTTCTATCAAAATATGTGTGTGTTATGGGTAAGTGCAGGAACCATTTCAGTATTATGTGTTTTTTTCTTTATATCCTTATCTATATTTAGTTCAATTAAATTTCACTGTTTTATTCAAATGCTAACATAAAGCTAGTTAAAGTCCTGTTGGCCTGTTTCATTCCTTCTGACACTGCCACCTTTTCATTGTATGAGTATGTATTTACAATTTGCGTTGAGTATATAGTATTCACTTTATTATACGACGCTGCCTTTGGGAGTTATATAATGGCACATATCAAAACCGGTACAAAATGTGATTAACTTATTTAGTAACGTGATGTTTTGAAGTCCACGCTGCGTATGTAATGACAAAAGCTTAATGTTTTCACACTTAAAGTTATTTTATGTTATATGATAAAGAGAATTTAACATTTGTGCTTTTTTATTATTTAACTTATTACACTCATTGCAAAAACAATAACAATATGCTTGGCAAGCCACGCTTTTAATAAATTTGGTAATACATGAGTACCCATGTAAGATCCTCTATTAAATTTGATAATAGTTTCAGCTGCAGAATTTGTTTATTCTGAAGTCATCGTTGATCCCAAAGCCAGGGAAGCTCTTAAGCAAGTCTTTCCCCATCAAGATATTCTAGGTATTCTGTTTGTATTGCACAGTAAACATCACCAGCTTGCTTTGTCACCTGTTAAGACCAGAACAGAGACCTCAGATGTATACTGTTAGACAATTTAGAATAATTTATTGTCTAATGACTATTAATATGGAATTAGTAACATAGCAAACCATTCTAAATGTATCCATATAGTACAACTACCATTAAATTTTAATGAATTCAGAAAATCATAATAATGCTTAACGGCTAATACTATATATTGTTTTTAAACATAGTTTTTAAACATTGTTTTAACACATAAATTCACTTTTATCCTCAAATGGATTTCAGGCTTTTGTTTGCGAACTAAATAGATGGGGTGCATTGAAAAGAACCAATATACGACATATACTGCATTAGCTGTCGTCAATATCAATGCTTCTTGAGCAACCTTCTCGATGGTGTATTTGGTAGCGATGATGTCTACTGTAGCGCTAGGCAGTGTTGTTGAGGTCGTGGGTTTGAATCATGCACAGGGCAAAAATATTTACCGCATTTATCAGCATAGTTGATTCACTATAATTCTCTACAACCATATGTATATTATGTAAAAGCAACAGTTCAATATCGCAATATAGCATTTACAATTTTAATCAGCTTCTGTCGCAGTTTCACTGCTGTGAAGGATAATCAAGTTGTAATGTGATCGCTTAGGAAGATCACGTTATTATGTTGATTCTAGTGACGTCTTATAACACATGCAAAACAAATAATTCTCAAACGTTGAGTAATATTCTGTTTTTAAATTGGTATTTGAAAAATGTACATCCATTTTTGAAAAGCTGGGCATTTGATCTATACATATTCGGAATCATGCTAACACGTTTGAAAGAGGATTGATATTGTTCTAAATTGTTGCTTATTCCATACATCTGAGGTTAGTGCAAATTCAGATTTTTCGCGAGAATTTCATTTTTGCAAATGGTGTTAAAATACATAATTGCTACGTTAAAAATTCCCAACTGCAAAATGATTTACCTACATCAGTGAAACGATAGAGTGATTAGGCCATATCACGAGGTATTAATTATCACGAAACATCATCGCTGAAAAGTTTCGTGGAAGTAAAACTTTTTGAGAAATTTTCTAAATTAACAGTATTTTCTCGGAAATGTCGAAAAAGTTCAAAATGCACAAGTTTGTCACGTGTCCAAGCTTACACAGACGCAACCAGCAATGTTAATGTTGCATTTTAGTCACATTTTGAGACATATAAATGTATGGTTGTTACATATGGGCCTTGACGTAAGAAAACCTGTCTTTGGTGGTTTGCGAAAAACAAAGGCGCTGAGCAGCCTGCGCATCAGCGTAGTGTGATCAGCACCTTTGTTATTCGTTATCTTGAGAGCTTAGAAGTCAAGCTTGCTCTATACAAAATTCCACTTTTCAAGCTAGTCTCTGTAGCTTGGAAGATTGTTTCGAGTCTCACTTTGTCTGCAACCGGAAGACAGGTTTTGTCGCGACTAGGCCATTATTCACAGACGCTTCTAATAACCGCCCATGCTGATGTACTGAGCCAAGGTAGATGTCTCATGTATGGTCTAAGGCTTTATATATATACATTCTTTGTGTATGCGAGCGTCGAAGGCTCTGACGATTCTGCGCATATGCGTAGTCTCAACTCAGCCATCGTTGCTCACTTATCGATAAGTACTAAAACATTGTGCCTTAGCCAATATAGACCAGACATGAGAAAACCTGTCTTCTGGCTTTTTGATAAAGTGATTCACACCAGCCTGTTCAGCAACAGAGACTGACTAGAAAATTGAAATTTCGCTCCTAGCGCGTTGTGATATCATGCTTTTTAATAAGCAAGTAACCAAGACGCTGATCAGACTGTGCAGATTCACAATCTCGTATGCATCTTTCTTCTTCGCAAACCACCCAAGACATGTTTTCCCACGTCAAGGCCTAATTATGGCAGTGTGTGGATTGGTCAGCTGCTCGTGCTATGTACATTGGGACACGCTAGCTACTGAAAAATATTGTTTCTTTTACACATGTATAACTGTTGCGTTAAATTGGAAGACATATTATTTCAGAATAATTAAAGCTGCATAGTCTGTAACTTTTGATCTTTTAATTTTAGAACTAATGTTTCTAATTTTCAAGAACACAGTAAAAAAACTAAAATTCAGGTATACATTTTACCAAATTCGTAAATCTTAACAAATTATCAGTATCGAAACAACAGCATTTACGTTAAAATTACCTGTCTATTATTATTGGAGGGACGCAAATAATTACCGACACGAGTAAAACACACCTGTTTTATAAGATAATTCACTTTTCCGTGCAGTTTTCCGCTCTAGTGAACAGATTTATTGTGAAAACATAGCTTAATTCAACTTTTAAAAATGATTTAAAAAAGAAAATAAAAAATTTCGAAAAATGTTCATAGTTGCAGACTTAGTCTCTTTAAATGATATTCAATCTTTTGCAAACAACTTAAATTTAAAAGGCTGTTAATGACACAATATAGAAGGGTTTTTTTGTTGTTGTTTTTTTTTGAATAAATTACTCTTTGTTCATAATGATAAAAAATGACAATAAAATTTACATTAAAGCAACACTAAAGCCATCATGGGGAGCAGTGGCTCAGAGGTAGAGTGATTGACTTGAGGCCGAAGGTTGCACGCTTGAACCTCACCTGCATTACTGCCTTGTGTCCTTGAGCAAGACACATTAATCCTTGCGTAATTCTGATTCAACCCAGAAAGACACGTTCTGACATAACTGAAAAAAAAATGTTGACTGGGGCATAATGATTCACATCAAATGAAAACAGAACTAAAACCATCAAATTCACAACAATTTACCAATGTTTACAATTTCATAAAAAAATCTTGGATGGGATATGCATTTTCAAACATATATTCTTACTTAAGATGTAAATATTCTTTACATTTCAAAAAAGAATGTTGCAAGTTTTTTTTGTTTCAGTTTAATTTCTCGTATCTTAATACGATTAAAATGCTAAGCTTACTGAGCACATTTCTAATTATCATGCAGTAGTATTTTACAATCCAGAAACTAATCTAAAGCGTATATACAATACCAATGGCTAACATCTATGTCAGCTTTTTAACACTAACTGCCTTATAAAACACGCTTAGCTTTGTTTATGTTTGGTGGAATGTTATGGTACATGTACTACTGCCCTGTCAGCCAAGAGTGACAGTGACTTTATGTTTTGTTTACAAAGTTATCAGGGACTTATAATCGATAGATCACTTGTGTATTAATCCTATCCTTAGGATAGGATTAATACACAAGTGATCTTTCGATTCGCGTTAGCTCAAGTGAAGTATACACGTTAGGGCTTTACTAAGCAATTGTAAACAAAGTATTACGTCACTGTCACTATTGGTTGGCACGACAGTAGTGTATCTATAAATGGACCTCATCACATGTCTATGGGGTGTCCTACAAAGTAAGATTCAAAACAGCCCTCTCTGATACAGAAAATTGAAATTTCGCTCATATCAAGTATATATTTAATACCTTTCAATAAGTGAAAACAAAGTTGCTGATCAGACTGTACGGACGCACAGGCTGTGCTGCGCTTTTGTTGTTTGCAAACCTGGAAGATAGATGGCCCATAATTCTAGTTGAGCTGGTGTATGGATTCCAGCCAGTCATCTGCATAATAGTATTCTCGACATATGTATTATTAAACGCATCTAGTGAGGCCAGTTGCCTACCTTATTTTCTAAACCATTGTATAGTTGGGCATTTGATAAATACCACAATGAAATTTGTCTTTCGATGCAATTTGTTTTTCACGAGAGTAGATAAATATCTGAGCCAGTCTGCACAGCATAATATCATTGTATATTGTATAAGAATAGTTTGGCGTTGATAATTATTCCCATTATAAGTCTTTCACGAGAGTGATAAAGTTAATCTCGTGCAAAAATAAGTTTTTTTACAGCTGATACTTATTTTGTTCATCAAATCAGTTTAATCCGAAAAATGGCACAATAGGACATACACTGTATTGTTGTCTTTCCATACCAATGGTTAAATTGTATTCAAAACACAACAAGACAAATTGTGAAACTCTAGACAGGGGCGTAGCCAGAGCCTAATATCATGTTGAAGCCCACAAACAAATGGAAAATTAATAGATATTTGGCCTAGTTTTCAGATAGCGAATAACAAAGGCGCTGATCAGACTGCGTGGATCTGGCTGGTCTGCGCCTGTGTTGTTCTCTAGCATCAAAGTCTGGGTTTAAGCAACGAGGTCCATATTATGTTGAAGCCCAGGCTTCCTGGCCTCAGCCTGGCTACGGGCCTGCCAGATATGTATCGGCTCGTGAGCTGTCATATCCAGATCTGTACAAATTGAAGCGCTGTGTCCTTATTAACCTTCTGTCAGAGGTCATCAGATTTCACCCTTTTGCCTGAACTATTTATAGCTACAGTTTTGGAGTTTCCTGTGACAGGAACAGCTTCTAAGCCATCATCAGCTACCTTGGGACAGGAAAACACAAATACAGGTAATCAATTGGGTACATAATCAATTATTTCTTCATTAAACATAAAAGAAAACAACACTTTAAAGACTGAAATACAGCCCTACCATTGATATTCAAAATTCCCCAAGGGCCATTCCCCTGAACTTATGGACTGCAACCTAATAATGTGAGCTGGGGATATCTCCAGCCTGAAATGGATTTTTTACAATATTTAAAAAATAGTAAGTGAGTATATTCAGGAAATACTACAATCACAAACCGCAGACAAACCCATGGCTACGCGAGAAAAAGACACACAACCACCACGAGACAAGGGGGAGACAAACCAAGCAACGCAATCAACCCTCCCATCCACATCAAGACGGTTGCAAATCTAGAATGGACATAAATTAACGTACAACAAAGCATACAACAAAGCATACAACAATTAAGACTCCCACAAGGGAAGCAACAATCAGCAACGAATCAACAACAACAGAACCACCGCCTTAGAACGGTTAGCAGCCCAAGCCAACGGGGGCCTACATACATTTTACTGGTACAAAATCCCCACCCTAGATTCTGCTGTTGTTGAAATACAAAAAAAAATATTCAGCTTGTATGTCCTTTTTTTCTGAAAAAACTATGTCATTAAGCGTGACAGGTCCTTAATGTATAAGTAGACTTCAAGTCTTTCCAATACTGTATAAGCTTTAGTACAAATTTGAGCCGTGACATGAGATTTCCAACAATGTGGTATGTGCGACCAGCAAAGCCTCCGATCAGCCTGCGCATACGCCCAGTCTGATCAGAGCCTTTGCTAGTCGCTTGAATATTCTATCAGTGTTCATCTACTGATTGAACATCATTTGGAGTTTCCAAGCTTAAAAACAGGCTGCACATGCTCGTCTATGTCTTCACTTGTAAAAATGACACATTGTTGGAAGTCACATATCGCGGCTCAAATATGATTATTTCTGTTGCAGATGGAACTTCAAGCTTTCAATCAGTGCCTTTGAACATTGAAACCGTTCCTTCAGACCCAAATGCACAAAGTAAGCATCAAGCAGTTTATAAATTTAATTAAATGATGATGAGTAGTATAGGTAATTACAGCATTGCCAAGAGCCTCACCGGCGTCACTGCGTTGTGGTCCTTGAGCAAGACACATTTATCCTAGCTTAGTACTGGTTCAACCCAGGAAGACCCGTCCCTATATAACTGAAATATTGTTGATGGGACGTAAAGAATCAAATCAAACAAATCAAACAAAACAGCATTGCCAAAAGTATATCAGTGTATATGCAAGGAAAAATAGATACACAGTAACGTAATTATGTTTGAGATGAGAAGTTTTATATCAAAACCTAACTGGTTGTTATCTTGAACCTCTGAGTTGTTGTTTTTCTTGTTTTGCATATATTTGCCTACATTGTATTGGAGGTATCCGTATAGCTACAATATACAGCAGAGACACCTCCAATATCAGAACATGGGTCGTTTATACCTGTAGAATAGTATGTGAAAACTACTTCATTTTGATTAATTTAAACTACAGTAAAACCTTGGAAATTCAAACCCCTATTATTTAAATACTTGCTAATTCGAATTAAATGAGAGACACAATGGTTTCAGAGAATAGGATGTAATAAATACTGTATAAAAGACATACTGTTTAGTTTTGTAAAAGAAACATCTTGCTGATAAGCTAAAAACAATCATTTTTAAGTATGTTTATGTATGCCTCAATATAATTTGA
Organism: Loripinus fragilis; assembly: GCA_964019695.1. Taxonomy (NCBI): domain Eukaryota; kingdom Metazoa; phylum Mollusca; class Bivalvia; order Lucinida; family Lucinidae; genus Loripinus; species Loripinus fragilis. Next base: position 7,897,097 of record OZ026525.1, read on the forward strand.
AATACTGAAAATTCAAAATAAAACCTCTAGTCCTGAGAACTTTGAATTTTTGAGATTTGACTGTATTTCAATTAGAAGCTAGCACTGCATATTATTGGTAAAATGTATTGGTAAAATGATACTTCACTGTCTGTGGCTGTTGTTTGAAGCTGGAACCACTTAATCACTAAACTATATTTGTACAACAATTATGTTCTAATATAATTGTAAAATTCATTATGGTACAATTCAGGGGTACATCTATCGTATACTCTAAAAACACATCTAGGTATACACATTTTAAGGGAATATAAGTAATTATTCCATCTTTGCTTTTGTAGTTATATTATATATATTGATCATACGTACGTGTACAGTTCATGTGTGGAAAACCAATGTTAATTTCTCTAAATCAGTTTTGGCAGGTGTCATGTTGACATCAGCGACCCATATGCCCCTTTTTGGGCTAAGCAGCCATTACCACAAACAAATGAGGTCCTAAATCAAATACAAAGTTAAACATGTTCTTTTTTTATCACACACCATAACCAAACAGCACAGAGCCGGTTGAAACTCCGTTTTTTAGCCTTTTATCTGGGTCTACGCAGTTTGTAAAAATGACCCCCTTTTGAGATCATTGCACAAATGCATCAACCCCGTTTCCACGCGTGCGTACCTTGAGGTTTAGGTCTGTTGCGCCCATGTTAATGGTGTTGTACAGGATATGTCTCTTGTGCACTTGAGTATGAGCATGTAGCCAGTCAACGTCGACCAAAATTCTAAGCTTGATATGAAACATTCTTTGGTTGCAGACATAGCAATGGAATCAAATACAGGCGTATCATTTTTCCAGCCACCAGCCGTAGAACCAGAAGCGACAATATCAGACCCAAGCGTTCCATCAGTTCAAAATACACAAGGTATGTAATATAATAGGCCTCAAGTGAATTTTGATTTCTTCAGTGTTTGTGTCATTGTAAGGCCCAATTGATTAATCCAGACGTTGGGGTGGGGTGGGAGCGGCGCACAGTGTCCTAACTCCCCTGAAAAATCCAAAGTGGCTAGAGTTCTCATCTACAACACTGATACAGACCCACCTCGAGGAGCAATTGGACCCAACAGGTCTCATGATAATTCCTAGATGGGCACATGGGCTCAAAACCAACTTACTAAGCTTTAGAAACAAGCTATAATTTGGAAACTTGGCATGTGGTATGTTGAGTCATTAGAGCTTCGAAAAGCGAATGACAAAGGCGTAGGCTAATCTGCACCTTTGTGTGTTTTGTAGCAACAAAGTAAGAAAGAAGGCACCGATCATGAATCGATATAATCAAATATCACACCTGACCCAGGACACCATATGGAAAAGTGACAAAAACTACAAGAAAACATCACACACAAAAGAACCAATAGGTCAGTCCTTCCCAGCAGGTGACCACGAGGCTGCAAGGAAGAGACAAAGCAGCATAATAGACATGAAACACAAATAGCAAAAATGATCTACAACAGAAGTACTGCCTAGAAATGTCAGAAAATAAATACTGAAGGTCTTAAACATTGTGCCAATCTCACACTTATCGTTGATGTGGATAAAGACAAATAGATGTTTGGTTCGCATGAAAGATCCCTTACTTACAAAGTCCGCTTATCATGTGATGATTTTCTTACTTTGGAAATGTGTCAACGTAACAAAGCGTTTATTGATGAACAAGATCTTTTATCTGTTAAATTAAATAATATCAACCCTTTTCATACTGAAAACCACCTAAACAGGTAGCGTGGCAACATTGAAAACCCAGATAAAATTGCAGCTTATTGCTGCATTTTCATCAGGGTCTGCACTGTTTGCAAAGATCAAACGATCTTCAGGGACAGAAATATTTCAGAATTTAAAACATTCTACCTGTGACGCCTTGAAGTATACAATGGTCTGAGCCTTTGCTGGTTGCACATACCGCATTGTTGGAAATCTCATATCACGGCTCAATCAACGGTCTTAGAGCAGACAGCAACCTAGGAAGATTGTATTCTTCCTGTCCTGTGACTGTTATTAATATGTGTCTCTTCCTCACCTTACTGTGGGTTGGTATGTGTTTAGATATTTTGGTACTGCCTGATCATTTGCACTTAGTTTGTTATTACATGTTACTGCATCACATCAAAGATTTTTAAATTTTTCATGCGGGGATCCGGAAAGTTTTGTCAGAGGGGGTCCAAATTTTGCTGTTTTGCTTTTAGATAATGAGGGAAAAGGGGCTCCAAATACAACTTTAAGTGGGTCATCATTGGCCCATCAGCGATACGCCATTTAAATGGCGTTTCGCTGGCGTGCCGATGATGGCCTAACACTAAATGCTGGCTTGGTAGCTTTGCGATTTTCAGGGGATTTTGGACCACTACTTCCAAGAAACCCTAAAATTTTGTGATTTTCTCTGCCCCCTCCGCCACCTTCCCCACCCCCCTGGTTTCAAATTGGTTCATCAAGATGATACATGAGAGCGTCTGTTGCCCATTTTAACATATTGTCTACGTGAGTAAATTAATACAAATGATTGAGAGACTCTGAACATTACCAAGGATTTATGTAACAGGTACACTTACAGTGATAATCAAACTGTATTATTACTTTGCAGATATAGGAATGAATACTGACTTATCATTTTTTCAACCACCATCTTTGAAAACCGAAGTAATGTCACCAACATCAAATGCAGCAAGTAAGTTATGTATAATTTTTGTTAAGTAAAATGCGATTTGAAAGATATAGGGTGAAAAATCGCTTCCAGCTGACACATTTAACCCATATACATGTGGGACAAAAGCAAGCGCTGCAGACCAGAGTAGATGCTGCAGGAGTAGGCGTATGGTCAGGGTCATCACTGTTTGAGTATATTAAGTTATGTTATAATTCGAACAAAATGAAAAATACTACCCCAAAACCCTTAAAACAAAAACGAATGGTCCAATTTATAAGAATGGGAAAATCCATTTGGCTTAAATGGAATTATGAATGTATGGGACCAGTAAAGTGTGGATGCTTGCACAAAAAGGTGACATTTGGTGCATAGCTGCAAAATATTGTCAAACTATTTTAATCACTGATGCGTTTCCAGCGGTTGAAACTTGCCTATTTGCAGGTATGCGTTATATGCATAGTCGTCGATAAGCACTTTACCAATATTTTCAAAAATGTGATGACACGATGTTTAACAAATCAGCCCGATTTGAGAATCAAGTCTCAGATGTATGAAATGCGTAGAACTATATATGAAAAGTTCCATTTTATTAGCCAGAACTGGCATAAGGCAAAATAGTACTGTAGCGTCTGAGTCCAGTCCTATTTAAATCCAATGTTTTGCTTACTGGAAACATTTTATTAACAGAATAAATGAAGTTTATTATTTTTCACTTTGGCAAACAATGAAGACCCAGATGAAATGTTGCTTAATGTGTTACTTAATAAGCGTCGGTCTTGTTGGCTATGACAAAAAGTATCTTTGAAAATGTATATATTTACTTTTTGAAAATAAGAGCCTGTGACACCTTTACTTACAGTCGGCAACCCTGTCTTAAGTGTATTCAATATTGTAACCAATTCCATTGGTCTAAAACGTTAAAAAACAGATCAGCGTCTTGCCATCTCGCTTATAATTGCTGTACATATGCGACATATGTCAAACTATACAGCATGTGCAAAGTCACACCACTTTATTAGTGTGTATATTTGGCGTGGCTGTTCACCTGTAAACAATAAAGGTAGGGACGATATACATAAAGATACAACTAGACAAACACAATCAATGCATTTTAAAAGATAGTAAAAAGAACAACTAATTAAAGAAATAAATCTTTTTTCACACAAAACGTAGAAATGTGTGTTTTATCAGATACCATTCATATTAACTGCAGCGTTGCACGTTGCCTGATAAACGTTGTCTATCTTGTGGCAAGTGCCTTTATCAGGTCATGCACTTTTCGAAAATCGACAGTTACGTCAAATTCGCTAGTTTGAAGATTGAATCAACTTGGTTAACTGATAAAAAGAATACCATGTTTGGATATTTTTATATCAAGTTTACCAGGCTAAATTTCGAGAACGCAAATTGAATCGTTCAACAAGCATTCAAAAGCCTTGCCTGGTAAACACAATGGTAAAAGACACTCACCTAGTATTCTCAATTTATTATGCAGGACTCCATTTTCTTAATTTCAGAAATTGCATAGCAATGTCCTGCAAAATTAGGAAAATTGGTGCTCTGTGTACAAATACGTGTCATTTGAGTCATGGATGACCAAATGTTCTTCATTTGACATAATTGTATGATAAATAGAGGATCTAACATGTGTGCAAGTAAATAAGTAAAAGAGATAAAATATAGGGCTGTGGAGCATTTTATCATTTTTTCGGAACAATGCTTAAATGCAGTTATCTAGTACCAAATCTTTGCCCTAGATTATGTTGTTGTTGAAGTACAAGACTTGTTCAGCTCGCATGGAAACATTCTAACTTTCACACAATGTATCATCATGGAGAAACACTTTAATAAAATTAACACACTATGATGAAACAAAAGAAAGGGCAGAGTAACAGATATACAAAGCTAAAGAAATACTCATGTTAAGTTAAAGTGGACCCAGCTACAGATCATCATCAGACATCAACCCACCGATTAAAGCTTTACACCAGAGCCATCATAGAGTCTGAGCCCAGACCCATCGTCGTGCAATTTAAGAGGAAACCATAGCTATAAATCATGGTATAGATATCGCATAGTAAATGCTAATTTGGGTCAGTAAAAATATCCTTTGTGATGGTGGTTTGGTGTGTATGGCTTGTTTTGTTATCCCCTATACTACTGTGTCCATGAATTTTGGTGTTAGCCTTTGCTTCGCTTGTTGTGAGTATGAGTCAATGGTAATTGCTACATACCTATCAAGCATAGCAGAACCCCTGTACTTGCTACTTGATCCACCCATAATGCTGTGTACTTGTACCTTTAACTATGAGTGCTAGAGGTCATTTTTACTCTGAGCTCTTTATTCGCTATTACTAGTTTGACGCCTTTATCAAAATGACAAGATGTTGTCCAATGATTTTCTAAAGAAATAAATGTATATTATATGATTATGTAATTACTAATCTTTCGATGCATAATATTATACGAAAGCTTTATACTATGTAAACTTAATAAACAACATTAGGCAATGTGCAGCTATTGTGAAAACATGACTAAATATTCACAGGTTTAGATAATAAAAGGAATCAGTGTAACATTCTAAGTATTTTCTAACCCATAATTTTTAACATATGTTTTGGCTGCTTATTAAAGCAGCTTATTGCGATGGTTCTTGTTTTTAGAAACCCCCAACATTTGTTTTGATTGAGACATAAGATTTTTCTTCTGTTATGCACTCTAACTGAATGACTGATATTCAACTATGTTTTTTCTTTCAGACACTATAGATGTTCTTAGCTCACAAGATGTCGCACCAGCAGTCTAGTAGAGGTCTTTCCCCTTAAATATCTATGCATATTGACAGATGGTTGGCGATTGAAAGGATTTCATCTTTAAGAGTGTGAACCAACCAGCATTTTGTAAATATGTGATAGCTATGCCTTAACCTAGAGAAACCAATGCGCCATTTTATGGGACATACAGTAAAGCCTGTCTTAAGCGGCCTTTCAAAATAGACAAAACAAAGATCTTAATGACAAATGGTAGCTTGATGAAGGTCAAAGGTTTAACAGAACATGCTCCAAGGGAGCATTCTGCAATACTTTTGACAAGCATTAAGCAATAATCAGTCTTGAAAATCAATTTTTGTCTTCTTTTTGAGTGGTCGCTTAGGACAATTTCTACTGTATACTTATCCAGACCTGGGTATATTTTATACCCGAATGGTAGTGTATATTGTTTGTCTTTAGACATGTATAATAAAAGTGGCCATCCAAAAATACTCTATTTTCATATAGGCTTGTCTAATTGATAATGGTTAGAAAGTAAATGTGTGTCTTAGATTGTAGACGTACATGCATGCATTATTGAATTTATTAAACTCATTGTAAAAAGTGATAAAATGCTTCAAATGTCAAGCATGATATTCCCTGTTGCATGGTAGTATTTTGAATTATTATTTTACAAAATAATTTCAGGCCTTTTTTCTATCAAATAGACATTTTACAGTTAATACCTTTGAATTTTATTCTTGTGCTAAAATAATATATTAAAGTCTTAATAGGCTGACTTGAGAAGCGTATCTATTTAGTTTATCTGCAACAATGTATTGGCCCTGGAGGAATGCGTTTAAGGTACCAAATCAGTGCATAAACAACTTGTAATTTGCCTTTCTATAAAACTGGGCTTGTGTTGGTCAAACAATGACTGTTAAAGAGACTAAGTCTGGAACTATGAACATTTTCGAAAAATTTTCTTTTCTTTTAAATCATTTGTACAAGCAGAATTAAGTTAAGTTTTCACAATAAAACTGTTCACTATAGCTGAAAACTGCATGGAAAAGTGAGTTATCTTATAAAAACAGGTGTTTTTTTCTCTTGTTGGTAATTATTTGCGTCCCTCCAATATTTATAGACAGCCAATTTTTTACATAAATGCTGTTGTTTTGATACTGATAATTTGTAAAGATTTACGAAATTGGTAAAATGTATACCTGAATTTTTGTTTTTTACTTTGTTCTTAAAAAATAGAAACATTATTTTAAAAATTAAAAGATCATAAGTTACAGACTATGCAGCTTTAAAAGTGATTGACACGGACATATGAAATAATATTAGATAAGTTTCTTTAGTATGAAAGAAATCACAACAGTTGTAAAATGATACTCTACAGATACGCTTTATCAACAGTATCAATAATAAATTAACAACATGTTTAAAAGTTAAACTGATAAATGTCTTAAAATATACATGTAATTATTATGTTGTTAAACTAACTGAAACAAATATATGTAAATGAAACCTGTTTCAAATAGTAAAGGTCATAAGTTTTGTACATTTAAACGATGTTTTTTTAGAATGTGTTGGCACTTTACGTCTCAGTCAGCATTTTTTGTTGGAACGTGGTTATGTCTTACTGTGTTTATCCCATACTAAGCAGAGGATAACATGCCCGGATGACTTGCTTAGGCCACAACTCAGTTATTGAACTACCAAACCTTTGATCATATTAATCCTCTCACGAGGTTGTACATCTTAAACTGCTTTTCCTTTGTATTTTGATGGACTTTCCCATACAGATAGATGCAAGTAGTATGGAACTGCCCATTGTATACTTTAAGGGGTCACATGTAGAAAGTTTTAAAATATGTATTTCTGAAGGTTGATTTTATCATAGCAAAATCGTGGAGACTCTGATGACATGCACCATTATGATGCATTGCATCTGGGTATTTACTGTGTACTATAGTACCGCTTCAGAGGTTCCAGTAAAGGAGGATGTGATAGGGATCTAATTGATAGATATTTTGCAACAGCATGGAAATTGCTGAAATGAAGTGATTCTCAAACGATCAATGGTATCTTATTTAACATACTTATTCCTATATTTTACCATCTAATGTGATATCATAAAACATTTAAGATGGCATTTTATATGTGTGCCTCCAGTAAAAATATTAAAGCTAATTGGTACTATTGATAGCAATAAATCTCCATTTCAGAAAGTCCCTGATCAGATACGCCATCCTATTTTATAGAGGCGTCAAGCGTAATGATTCAGATTAGTAATACAGACAAGAACACATTTTAATGCGTACCAATCCTGCTGATTTCTTAGGATACAGGTTATAACTGTTTTGAAACATAAATTATTTTAGAAGAGACAGCCGATGAGAAATTGGTAATGATGCCTATGCATGCGCGGAACCAGAAGAGGGGGGCAGGGGGTCTAACTCCTCCCCTGAAAAATCACTTAATATAATATTTTATTAGCAATACTGTCCCGATCCCCTAAAAATTCACAAAGCTTCCAAGCCAACATTTAATATTCGCCATTATTGGCACACCAGCAAAAATATAGTGGTATTTTTTATCCTACCTCCTCTTATCAACTAAGAAGAAGTTGTCAAAGTTGGACCTACTCTGACAAAACTTTCTGGATCCGTGAATGCTATGTAAGCCATAAAACGTAGGGCATTGCTTCAGAGACTCAATATGACCTGTTCTTACACACACAACGACTTACGAATTGAAGTAAATAAAATGCTCACTATTTATGAGGTATTTAACATTATTTAGTCATTAACAAACTGATTAAAACACATCCAAATTAAAGGTTGATATTTATCATCAACACAATTTATAAATGAAACAAAAATATTATCCAAAAGACCATTAATAAGTAATGTTTATGAAAAATAAACTATACCACTGAAAGCAACATTAATGTCTTTTTTTCAAATGACAAATTCTATTTTAAACACCTTTAATGTAGTGTCTTATAGTAAGGTTTTACCCTACATATATATTATACCAGTCTTTTTTTAAAGATTGTTCAAAATTTGGTGTTTGCTGTATGCTTGCAAGTGTAGTACATATCCTGTTATTGTGTAAAGTCATCATAAAATATTGATGGAAAACTGCGTCTTAACTAGCTGCCCTACTGACGATGTATCTTTAGATTAAAGTGGGTAACTGAAATTAAACAACATGTTCACATAGCTCAACCAAATCATGGGCTATGGGAATCCAACACAACTGACTGAATCAGACGGTTCGTTTGAACAAACAAAGCCAATGTTAAAGATGAATGGAAAAGAACATGTTAACAATTATAAACTTACAGTAAAACCTGTATAAAACGGTCACCCCTCAAAAAGACGAATATTTTTTTTTTCAAGACCAATTTTCGCTAAATGCAGGCCAAAGGTATTGCTCCCCTTTGAGCATTCTGAAATACATTTGACGCTTATTAAGCTACCATTTGTCATAAAATTAGTTTATTAGTTTTGTCTACGTTTGAGTGGCCGTTTTACACAGGGTTTACTGTATTCATTTTGCTGAACTGAAACTAATAGTCACCAGGTCTTTTCTTGGTAATAACCCCTTTTGTTTTAGGAAATTCTTAACGAGTACTTTGGAAAAAACGATTACTATCCGGACAAAATACCATAGAAAGCGACATTTAATCAGGGTATGCAGTGATTGCGTAGATCAAACAATCTATAGAAACGGGAGTAAAGATTAACTGTGATGTAACTTGATATGATGTACACTGTATCAGATCAGTTGGAAGTATATATCAGGATACACTGTGTTTAGTATAAGGGTATGTGCTACGTATATTGGCTTTTATATCTCCTGTATGTTTGAGTGTAATGGCACTGTATGTAATATGCCTCAGCGTAATTTGTTTTAAACTTTGTGTGTCTTAGGAACAGATCATGTTTGGAAAAATGTGTTTGATATTTTATAGCATACATGTAAAGACAAAAATGTACTTGACATTTCTTTATGCGAACATGTATAGAGAAAGTAAAATTGTCCATTTATATTAAATGTGTTCCTTTTTCATTGAATAAAATGTCATATGTAACGAGACCATGTTTAGCTAGTTTCTAATAGTCCACTTTATCAGTTACCCCTTATATTAACTGCATTGCTGCACGTTGCCTGATAAATGTTGTCTATCTCACGACATGTGCCTTTATCACGTCATGATGACGTTGCCATTTTGAATGCGACGCTAATGACACTAAATCAACACAAAAATCGAAAATTACGTCATAAACGCTAGCTTGAAGAGTGAAACAATGGATAAACTGATAAATAGAATACCAGGTTCGCGTATTTTGATATCAAGTTTGCCAGGCTCAGCTTTGAGAATGCATGTTGAGTCGCTCGACAAGCCTCGCGATGTCAACAAGCATTCCCAAAGCCTTGCCTGGTTAACTTGATACCTAGTATTCTATATCTATACCACGTCATACAAGCACAGTGTCTGACTTGGCAGGGCGTTAGACTGTGGATAGTTGCTGCCATAGTTTAGTTAATAAACCAATCACTTTGTACCAAGGGGTCACAAAATCCAGGCCCTACTTCTCAAGTCTGTCAGATGATTTTTAGTCATGGCCCCATCCTTATATGACCAAAGCTGTTAATAGGACATTAAGGTAGGGAAGAAGGTAACGATTAGGATTCAATACAATCAAGTAACACACCTGACCTAATTTACCATATTGGAAAGTGCAAATACAGTAAAACATCACATACAGGAGGGCCAAGTAGTCAGCCCTTTCCCAGCAGGTGACCACACACTGCATGACAGAGACAATACAGTATATACGGAAGGACTTCAGAAATGCCCAGCCTGCTGAATTGCTAATTATTATAAAATATTAAATGTTTCCTTATGTAAAAATTAAAAAAATGTCAAGCAATATCATTAAGCTTGCATTCAATAACAAAACGAAATGCCTTGGCTTATGGTTGCCGTGAAGTCGCTTGCAATAATACTTAGAAAACCCGGATTTTAAAATTCACATAATATAAATAGCTTCCATAATGAGGGCAAAAAGGTTTTTAACCTGATGTTTGTTTTCAAAAGCAGGAAAAGACCAAATCAAAGCATGGCACTTTAGGCCTCCCACAACATTCATTTCGACTGTGTGACGTCATTATTTTTTTTACATAATTGACCCTTTTTATTCTAAGGAACAGGAATAACTAAAATCTTTAAATGCCATCAGATACAAAAGTATAGCGGCATGAGCGAACGTCATCCACCCGTTATTGCTGTTTGAAAAAATTAAGACTGACGTTGGCAAAGTAACACTGAAACTTTGAGTGTAATTAAACGATTATTTCTAAAACCTTTCTTGTTTTCCCATTAGTTAAGACTTCTGGCAACCAGCTCAAAATGTTTGTTTTCAGATTGAAATAAAAACACACTTGACAAAAACACAAGCGTCGGCGTTACTTCAGAATGAACAGAATAAAGGCAAATCATGGTCCATTGTGTAAGAGGATAAAAATGATATATGATACATCCTCAAATCAGCCATGTCGAAGAGACAATGATTATAAAATGGTGTGTTTTAAAGTCCCTCAGTATAGTAAGGACAAACACAAAATGAAAAAAGATCCACAAAAGAAGAAACCGCCTTGGAACGGTCAGAAAGAAAATTACTGGAAACTAACTAACTTGCTAGTTCGAAACTCACAGCAGGTGGAGTCAGTGTTTGGTTATTGTTTTAGTTAAACCATATTTTTAACATAATTCCCCAATTGTTTGTGATCAGTTATCGTCCGTTGTGGTTTGCACTTGCCTTGGGCCCTTCCATCCTTGACATTTAATTTAATGTATAAAATATCGTCCAAACATATGGATATAGTGTTAAAAAGCATCAATAACATCAGCCTGCTTATCGTCAGAAAGAGACGTCATGATTTCCCTCTCATAACAAACAGGAATAAATCAGCAACCATGGGAGCACAAATTGTGCCCATATGAATCCAAACTATCTTTCTATACAGCTTGGTGCCAAATCGAACAAAATGTTGTCCAACAAAAAGGGCAGCGCATCACATACATGTTGACACGACCACGCATGATATTTTTTAGGTTTTTTTCCAAAGTAAAAAAATGCGTTTCTGTCATTACATGCAAGGCAAGGAAGCCTTCTCCCTGGAAGGTTCTTTCAATTCGATCAATGAATAAGTTTATCTTTAATTAAATTATGAGGTAAAGAAGTGTAAAGAGTAGAAAAATCATAAGTAGACACACTGGTCGCATTGAAATCTCTAGCTTTAAGTTTATCTAAGATTCCACCCGAATGTTTAATAGACCAAAATATATTTTTACTGGATCTCTCATATATCTTTTCTTAGTACTTGAAAACCCAATCACAGTTTATAACTATGGTTTCCTCTTTAATTGCACGACGGTGGGTCAGGCCTCATAATCTTGGACGACTCTGGCGTAAAGCTTATTCGATGGGTTGGTGCCTGAAGCTTATCTGTAGCTGGACTTGCCGTGGCTCACTTTGAGGTTTTCTTTAGTGTGTTAACTTGATTAGAGTATTTCTCCATGATGATACACTGCAATAGTTAGACGGCTTTCATGCGAGCTAAACATGTCTTGTACTTCAACAACAGCAGAATCTAGGGAGAAGATTTGGTACCAGTAAAATGCATTTAAGCCCCCTTGTGGCTTAGGCTGCTTTTTGTTCTAAGGCGATGATTGTGTTGTTGTTGACTTGTTGTTGATTGTTACGCCAATTGTGGGAGTCTATACTTGTTATTAGTTTTGTTGTTGGTTACTTTATGTTCATTCTAGTTTTGCAATCATCTTACTCGGGATGAGAGAGATGGTCGATTAGCTTAGTGTGTCTTGCTGGTGCCCCCTGGTTGTTGTGTGGCTCTTCCTCGCGATACCAAGGGTTTGTCTGCAATTTGTGATTATGGTATTTCTTAACCATACTCACTTACTGTTTTTTGCCTGGCGCTTTTCAGGAGAAAACGTGCCTATGAGTGAAGCGATATACTGTCGTGCCAACCAAGAGTGACAGTGACGTATGTTTTGTTTACAATTGTTAAGTAAAACATTAACTTGTACATATCACTTGAGCTAACGCGAATCGATAGATCACTTGTGTATTAATCCTATCGTGCTGATAGGATTAATTCACAAGTGATCTATCGATTATAAGCCCCTGATAACTTTGTAAACCAAACATGACCTCACTGTCACTCTTGGCTGGCAGGATAGTACTTATGCTCAAACCAGCCTACTTATCAACAAATATATTGGCTAGAATTATGATAGTTTGTATGAAGCAAGGATTAGCTATACTAAGAAAAAACAGAAACGCCACTTATGAATTAAATGCTTGTTTTCTCTTGACACTTATAAAATTGTGCAATTTTTCTGTTACAGCTTAATAATGTAAAGTACAAAAGAGGGCAAGATCAGAAATCGATACAATCAAGTACCACACCTGACCCAGAATACTGATGGGAAAGTAATAAACTCACAATTAGACATCACTATTGAGAGCCAAGAGGTCAGCCCATTCCCAGCAGGTGACCACAAGGCAACAATAAACAGATGCGCCTGAAAGCATAGCAAACACACAACAAAAATAACATGAATGATTCACAAAAGAAGCACTGCCTTAGAACGGTCAGTTAATGCTTTTACTGGATGGCTTTAACCGGTTTTAGGTTCCAACCTCACCCTTAGTTCAGATGTTGATCAAGACACATAGATGTTTGGGTTGCATGAAAGCCCCTAATTAACTTATCAATGCATCATCTCCTAGAACATATACATCAAGATATAAAAAGGAGATAAAGCAAAGATAAGGACTCAACCGTAAATAAAACTGAATACGGGAGCAAATGAATTCCAACAGGTAACCCCTGGTGGGCCTGAAAACAACCAAATAATCAGGCCCTTACCATCTCATCAATAGATAAGTCTTTAAGTCGGAACCATCATAGAGTTTGAAGTTCGACCCACACAGCGTGTAATTAAAGAGGAAAGCAAAGATGCCAACTGTGATTGGGTTGACCAACAAGCATGCAGTCTGTTGCAATAATTAATGATATAGCCAATCTTTTTATAATGGGAAATCATTTTAATAAACTGCGCTGAAAAAGTATTAGAGCCAAAAATCTTCTTTAGTTTATACACCAAGTCACCAAAGAATTCAGGTTTCAAAAGTCCTTTGCGGTAGAGAGATTTCAGCCCAACTTTAAATTTAGATATCAAATCATAGTATTATCTATAAAAATAAGAAAAGGTTTTGTGAAGTATATGATAGCAAAAACAAGTATTGAAAGCATCAAAAATGGATATCACAACAGAATAAAATCAAACGTAAAGCTTCCAGACAAGTTTAAACTTAGGAGGGATCAAAAGTTTAAAACGCAATTTAGATGTCTGTTTTATTTGCCTGAACTTTGCTGCAATGACTAAACAAATATTTTAAGTTTTTTTCAAAATACTAAATATTTACAAGAGCTTTAAATGATTTGTATCACAGGGGTCAAAAAGCCTTTTTTAAGCTAAAAAGTTTGTGTAAACTTGCTAAACGTAGTGCTGACCAATTTCTTTTATGTTTGACCCTCAGACCCAGTATAAACGGACTGGCCACTGACGAAAAATACATATTTATGTTGTCGAGTCTTTGTTTGAGCGCCATTTCCAAGTACTTCAGCCAATAAAATAGATTCTGAACATACCCGAGATTATACGATGTTATTTTCCATATGCAAAATTAAAATTAAAAGTTACAGTAAATAAATTGAAGTTTTATCATCTTTTTGGTTGATTTCTGACTGTTGCTAAAAAGGGTACCTTGGTATCTTGCTGATGTTTACAAAGACAGATAAACATTCAATAAATAAAACAATAAAGTCTTAATAATAGTATATTGAACCTTTGCTTTTTGAAGAAAAAATTACAGATATGCATAGACATACTGGAGATATGATTATTTAATATTCAGCATATGTCAGTTTTGAAAGCTCAGCCTCGACAACGTTTATTTGATATATGATTGGCCTGTACCAGTTAACAGTCCGTGTATACTTGGTCTGAGTTTGGCCACACAGTGAAGCCTGTTCTAATATACAGTACCGAAGTGGTTGTTTATTTTAATAGTAATAGGTTATGTAAATAATATGTGAAAACTTTGCATGATATGTAAGTTAATTCAGCTTTAGACAATTTGAATATTCACATGTATAAATATGTACTAGGAGTTGGTGTGTTAATTTGATTAGAGTGTTTCTTCATGATGATACATTGCATTATTAGAAAGCTTCCATGTGAGCTGAACATTTCTTGTACTTCAACAGAAGCAGAATGTAGGGCGAAGATTTGGTACCAGTAAAATGCATTTAAGCCCCCCCCCCCGGTAGTTTAGGCTACTGTCCGTTCTAAGGCGATGGTTCTGTTGTTGTGGACTTTTTGTTTATTGTGAAAGCCACTGTGGGAGTCCGTAATTGTTCTATGCTTTGTTGTACGTTATTCTATGTTTATTCTAGTATTGCAATCATCTTGATGGGGAAGAAAGAGCTGGTTGATTTGCTTAAATTGTCTTCCTGTGCCTCGTGATTGTTGGGTGGCTCTTCCTCACGGTCCCACGGGATTGTCTGCGGTTTGTGATTGTGATATTTCCTGATCATACTCACTTACTATTTTTGGTAAACTATGAAGACATCTAATATTGCAACATATGGTAAGCTCGTCGATATTCTTTGTATTTAAATACAGTATTGGCTATTATTAAGTACTGGTTGCACGTTAGTAAAGACGCTGAAACTCATACATTGGTAAAGGATGCATTGCACGATAAATATGTCATGTTTCATAATAAGGAAAACTGTTGGTAAAGTTGTATATACATGATATTAAAGGATAGTAACCTCTTAAGATTTTTCAATATTCAAAAAGCTATGACAAGATGGCAATAAACTGATCTTAAAAATCTTTGGAGTCACAATTTGTTAAATATTGGTGTTTAGAGCTGTATAAAAGTAACAAGTTGAGAACATATCGAAAATTTAAATCAATATTCATGTTTAAAAAGTTTCTAACCATCGCAGCAATTTGGCTAATTTTAGAACCAACTGGCATATACTTCTTATTGACTTTGGTAGATAAACTACCCAAAGACTCCTATTGCAGAGAGGCTTTGCAAACAATGTATAATGAGTGCACTTGAAGATGAGGGACATTTTTATTGGTCTGTCCAAAGTAATACTTTGGACTGACCAATAAAAATGTCTCTCATTTTTGATAATTGCATAACTAAGATCACTGAACATTTAAACAATAATACAAATTTTTGCATATCAGTCTTGCGTGTCTAAATTCCAATGGCTTCTGAGTAATGAACGGCTTTGCAGGGACTGTTATCACATATTTGCCTTTCAGTCATGTGTAATGATGCATCGTAGCATAATTTTCATATATTAGTTAATATGACTTTGGTTGTCTCCAATTGTTTACAAGCCTTATCTAGTTGTGCATATTAGTTTTGCATTTTCTTTTTTCTCTTTGTTTGTTCATTCTCTTTCATTAATTACTGTGTTAAATCTCTTGCATTTCTGGTATCCTTTATGAATTTTCTAATAAATAAAGTGTGTCTTGTATCTTGTATCGTATCATAAATTGTTAAAATGACCGCTTCAAATGCAACCGTCTCTAAAAGCCTTTGCTTGGACCATTGCACTTTAGTCCATTTAAGACATGCTTTCTCAAAAGATACTATAGAGAAAGGAAAGAGATGTACCGTAGGTAGTGGATCACTTTGCTTAAACTAATTAGCTGATAAGCATCGTCTGAAGTAACGCGAATGAAATCCTTTGAAATTGAAAAGAAAAATATTGAAATGAGCAGATAATAAAGATATAAAACAATGATATGTGTTTCATTTCAAGGGAGATAATTTCAAAATGATATAATATTTGCCTTGTATTTTTGTTAAACTTAGACTTAAATGGCATACTGTTTGTATCGTTCGTAATGATGACTCTTCGTAGATTATGACGCAGCACATCAGGCCAATAAATGCTGATCATAATATCTTTTGTAAAACCCTCGTTCATACATGCATTTTGAAGGTATTGAAAGACTAGATGTTACATTTGTTACCGAACCATAAACCATATGTTTCATTATGTTGCATTAACGACTCTGGCAAGTCATGGCTTTATGCAGGTTCACCCTAGTTTACCTCACTGACAATGTCGTTGCTATATCAAAACATCCTTTGCTGGTTAAGTTGCCATCCAATATTTTGCATTATCCTTTACGTAACAATAACAGAATTAAGGCTCTTATGAAAGTTTATAATCCTAATTATCAGTCCCTCTAGAGTATGTTAATATAGAATAATATACAACAACAGAATGCAAACTGTTTATTCTCCCACAACATGTTATAATGACAATTATAGTATCCCATATTATACTCAGCAAAAACAATTTTGCACACCTTGATGTTCCACACATATATTCATTTCGGATAAATAAGCTCATGTTATATTTCATTTAAAAAATAAGGCAAATATATATGATCTAGATATAAGAATGAAAAGATAAAAAGAATGGGCTATATGCCACCTCCTGATAAAAAGGCGAGTAGGGACGTAACTATGTGACACTCCCCTAAGAAGAAAAGGAAATGCTGTAAGACACTTGAAGTTCATATTTGTGGTTTCCAAATTTGAAGATTGTATAAGACTGAAGGTTTTTCAAATCAATGCCCTTTACAAACAGTTTTATTCCTATCAGGGCTACTTTAAAAAAAACAGTATAAGCATACCTTTTTCTTTAATACAAGTCCCTTATAAGACGTATCCTCAAAACATACTCTAACACTGAACAGTTATTTTTGACGTTGTGGGGGAAAACAAGCTAAAGGGGTATCCAGAGAATGTGTGTCTATTTCTATCTCATTTTGAAGATGCATTCGAAACTGTATTTCACAGTCATATATTTTGACCAAATTGTTGTTAACCGCATATAACTCCGCAGAGTTTAAGTATGTAACAATATTTTAGTAGAAAGTGGACTACATGTCACTAGTTAGAAGAACAAAAGGAAAAAAGAAAAGGAACTATATATATGCGAGAATCCCAAGAGGAGTAGACAATTGAATATGTTTGTTTGTTTTCATTCTTAACGTCCCAGTAAAGATTTTCAGGTATGTCTGGACAGGTTAATCTGGGTTGAACCAGTACAAAGTTGAGGATGAAGGGTCTTGGTCACTAGAAGCAGTGCCTCATATGTGGCTCAACCCGTAATCCGCAATATGTAAAACAGTCCAAAATAGTGTATAAATATTAACTTTATTTTTTTTGCTAATTTTAATGTAGATTTCAAACAATTTCTGCAAAAGGATGCATAAAGACAGGCATACTCAGCATAATACATACGTATTCATTTGTATTTGAAAGGTGTACAAAATGTGTTTTGCTCTGTATATACATTATATATTTATACATACAAATAGAAACAACTAAAGCACCACAGTTGTAAGCCCATTTACAATTTAAGCCCAGTGTCCTTTTTGTGGGACATAGGCAAACAGTGCAGACCCAGCGGCGTCTTGTCAGGGTCACCATTGTTTGCTTACATAATGTACTCGCAAACTTTATATGGACTTGAAAAATACTAGCAAATAACTCTATAATTTGAAATAGATTCGTCCAATTGTTAATTGTGGGAAAATTGATTAGGCTTAAATGGGTTAATAGAGACTATGATGCATTGAAAGGTGAAAACAAGTTTCATCATACCTATATATTTTAAACCCACCCGTCTTGATGGCAAATAAAAGTGAAACTTACTATGATATGTTGGATTTACATGAAGGTGGTACTCAGAGACAGACTGAGCCATGGCATGATAAACCAAACATAATCATTGTGCAGCAAAGACCGAGCTAAGCCCGAGCATTCTGTCAGTATGCACAAAGTTTTGCTGTGGCCGCAGTTGGTACCTAATAATATTTATAAGGCAAACAAGTTACAGGTCGCCAAAATGCATGTCAATGATCATCTTGGAAATCAAAAACATTAAATAAAAAGGTCATAGCAAATGCAAAAATAACAATACATAATTCATATGTTTGAACTTTGCTTCTTCATTAAGAAAATGTGGCACTTCAGTTTGAAACTGTCTATTTTATAAGCAAATTTGAAAGTTTTTTAGCAGAGTTTTGATACATGTAGTCTGTATTTCTTGATATAGTTGTCTGCTTGTCTTCAATAAATAATCGTCGTCTGAAATAGATAAATCCAAATGTATCAGAATGAAATGACATAGTCATGTTAAGACTATTTTCCAAATAGAACCTGTTGACATGGACGCTTTTAACCCTTAAAGCGCCAAGAAAAAATGAATTTGAAAAATGACGTCTGCTGAAGTCGTCTGCTGCAAATAATTATGTAACATTACTGACGAATTAAGTAAAGAAGCAAACAGTGTGGACCCAGATCAGACTGCTCCTATAGGAGCAGCCTGATCTGGGTTCACACTGTCTGCCATCGAGGCTTTTTAAACTTTTCAGCAGACGTGAAAAGCAGACGACTTTTGTTGCAATTGGCGCTTTAATGGTTAAAACATTTCTAATTTACTAATTTTCTAATTTAGCACTCCCTGATATAATAATCGTATGTGATACATTGAGGCGTCAGTATCCTAATTTTAGAAAAAAAGTTTCTATTTTTCAAGATTACAGTAAAAATACTCAAATTCAGGTAATTATTTTACCATTTTCGTAAATCTTAACAAATTATCACTATCAAAACAACAGCATTTATGTTAAAAATCAACTGTCTAGAATTATTGGAGGGACGTAAATTATTACAAACAAAGCAAGAGAAAACACCTGCTTTTATCAGATAATTCACTTTTCCATGCAGTTTTCAGCTGAACTGAACATGTTTATTGTGAAAACATAACTTAATTCTATTTTTACAAATGATTTAAAAAGAGAAGAAAAATTTTCAAAAAATGTTCATAGTTACATACCTAGCCTCTTTAAGTAAGGGTATTGTTAGAAGTATTACAGAGCACGTTCCGACGCTATATATGACATTTTACATGCTTATAGCATTAGTATAATAGTGTTGAAGGTTCCACAATATTTCCATTTCGCACGGTTATACACTTTTAACCAATGTCTTGCTGAACCTAGATGTTTCTTCTTTATTTAGTTAACACTGTAGATCAAGATCAGTTGGCTTCTTACAAAGACACCTGCTATGGATCTTCATTGCTTTACAGACTCTACATTGTTTAAAGTCAGAATGAAAATAATTCCCACAACTAGAATGCTGCAGAATAACAGGGTGAACATTAAGGTTGGGTGCAGTACAGTAAAAATGATGTAAAACAAAGGTCTTATTGACAGCTTGTAGCTTATTGAAGGTCGAAAGTATTGCGGAATGCTCCCACTTGGAGCATTCTGTAAGACGTTTTCTTTCTTTTTTACTTTCTTTCTATCTATACTGGTTCGCTCATACATGAGCATTACACCAGGGAGTGCGAATTTGGAAATTTTGATAAAATAAAAAACAAAAACAACATAAAAAACAAAACACAAAAAACACACAAACTTTTGGCTGAATTTTTGTTTAAATAAGGAGTGCCCTAAACTCCTCAGTGGACTGGATATTTGCCATAGAAGGAGGCAGACTATTCCAATGTGGAATAGTTT
This sequence comes from Loripinus fragilis, assembly GCA_964019695.1. Lineage (NCBI taxonomy): Eukaryota > Metazoa > Mollusca > Bivalvia > Lucinida > Lucinidae > Loripinus > Loripinus fragilis. The sequence goes on from OZ026525.1 coordinate 7,917,271, forward strand.
GGGGGAAAAAGGAACGTTTGGCCTGCATTCAGCGATAATCAGTCGTGAGAGCCGTTTTTGTCTATTTGCCTTTTCGTCTATTTGAGAGTGGTTGTTTTACAAAGGTTTTACTGAATATAAAATACTCTACAATATACTGTCGTTTTAAAGATGTATGGTAATAGTTGGTCCAGCTACAGATAAGCTTAAGGCACCAACCCTCCGATTAAAGCTTTACGTCAGAGCCCTCATGGAGTCTGAGGCCCGACACGCCGTCGTGCAATTAAAGAGGAAACCATAGCTATAAACCCTAGTTGGGTTTCAAACCAGACATGAAGACTATCGCATGACATCCAAGTTATATCCAACCGTTATACAACGTTCGATACTCTTTTTGAATTGATCACCAAAATTAAGTTTTCCAACATCTTTTTTAATTTATAAACTAGACCTCCATAAAATATAAGTTATCATATGCTTATGCATAAGTCCAAGTATCCAATTGGAAGTGAAATTGAAATAGAATAACTATATTCAAAACTTTCATTTTGGGAGGTCACTCGTCGTCGAAAAACTAAATTTCCGACCGTATAGCCAACGATATACCTCCACAAATGAAAATTCAAATACATTTATCCTAAATCGTTTATACTTTGTGAAATCAACTCATTCTACAGAGCCTTCAGGGTATACGTTCACATATGTTACAGGCATATTAAAAGTTTGAAGAAAAAAGAAGAATATTGACTAAAACATATTTTTTGGTAAAAACATAATTTTCAAATTAGCCATTTTAAGAGCATTCAATATATAAAATGATGGATGACAGTACACTATTTGTGAAGTCAACTCCTCTTAGGCCTTTAAGTATATCCTTTCAATACATTGTGAGTATGTTACAGACATATTGACGATGCACATAGTAGTTTGGAGTCGAAACATGATATTTGACAAATTTATAGCATTTCTTATGAAATTAGCCGTGGCATGAGATTTCCAACAATGTAGCATTTTGAAATGTGTGGACAGTAACGAGCCTCTGCAGCCTCCTGTTAAGCTTAGAAACTCCAGTGTTCAGTCAGTAGCTCAATAATCATATAATACTTGAGCGACACGCATAGGCTCTGATCAGACTGCGCATATGCGCAGGCTAATTTGAGGCTTTGCTGGTCGCACATACTTCATTGTTGGAAATTGCATGCCACGGCTCATTATTTTTGGATCATCACAGTTTTAGCCTTGCTTCGTTTTCTTCCATTTTAGATTAGAGGGAATGACTATGGCTTTGCTTTTAACAGATTCTTGTCATTGCTTAATTTTAACTTTAAATTAACTTATTTTTGGTAAATTATGGCTTGACATGAAGGAGGGGTATAAAGTTGCAAGTCGAATACTAAAAGCCTTACTTACAACTCAATTCATGTATAGACATGACAGCTATTCGCTACTGTCTATATTGTACTGTGGAAAACCATATGAATTTGATCTAGTGAACCATTGGAAGTTCTGATGAAATCTGCGTGGCTAAAATGCCTGTGAATCTTCTATAGTGATGTCCTTATCAAAGATAACGTACACACACGATTTTCATATGTTGTACATTTCAGCAGATGCACAGCTTAAAATTCAAACAATCATTTTTTCACAAAAAATAATGTTGGTGCTTATTGCATATACAAGTAGCAATTGCTCAGACGACAATGTGAAAAAAAACAGTCTAGCCAGAGTTTAGGAGACGTCAACGCCTACAAAGAAAGCAGGTACATGGATGAAGTATTGGACAATTTTGTAATAATCTGTCATGAGTGTGTGGATGGAATAAAAAAAAAGTGTTTGGAGGATTCCCGTTTGATATCACAAGACTTGACAAGTGATGTCAAACGGTTATTCCAAGGGACGTATTTTTATATTTTACCCTCACACGAATAATGGATTTTTCACTTGGCCTCCATTTAATACCGCTTTTATATTAGAAAATCCTGCATACGCTGAATTGCAACATCTCATGATGACGTCATTGTAACATAACAATGACGTCACTTGACGACCATGTGCGTGAGGTCCAATACAACCACGTTACAGCCTTCACGTGACAGCCTTGGTAAGATAACATGGGTAAGATAAGAATGTCTATCCCTGGATATCATTATCCTGTGTTCAAAAATAAAGCATCTAGCTTCACTACAAATATAAGTATGAGTGTAATAAAAATGACTACAACTTTCTGAAAACTAATATGATTTGACAGGTAGATTGGGTCACGACAAAACTAGATACAAGGCGTGTTCAAATTTGAATGCATATGTATCTACTTTCATAAATTTCTTTAAAACATGCTACAACAATATGCTGTACGTTTCTATAAAGAACTATTTCACAAGTATCATACCGTTTTCTGACCCCGGATAATTTTGGGCTAGTCTTGTCTTGGGGGTCAGCTGTTTTATGGTGAGTGGAAGGTCATTTCCGTAAATGAGTAAAAAAAATCATTATTCTAATTTATAATAAACTAAAATGCATTGTATTAACACAATAAAACAACCATTTTGCCCTTTGGATATCGCAAACAATGCAAGCGTTACTTTTGGTCTACAAAACATGGTTTAAAGCTGCATAGTCTGTATCTTTTGATCTTTTAATTTTAGAAATAATGTTTTTATTTTTCAAGAACACAGCAAAAAACTAAAATTCCGGCATACATTTTACCAATTTCGTTAATCTTAACAAATTATCAGTATCAAAACAACGGCATTTATATTAAAAGTTAACTGTCTATAATTATTGGAGGGACGCAAATTATTACCAACAATAGAAAACACACACCTATTTTATATGATAATTCACTTTTCCGTGCAGTTTCACCTATAGTGAACAGATTTATTGTGAAAACATAGCTTAATTCTACTTTTACAAATGATTTGAAAAGAAAATATTTTTTCCAAAAAATGTTCATAGTTGCAGACTTAGCCTCTTTAAACAGTGGAAATAGATTAAAAAAAGTCGAAAATTGCTTTCAGTCGGTCAAACTGTGAAAATTCTAAAACAAAATTGGTTTTAATATTGGTAACTTAAAAGTCAGATTATCGATAACAAATTTGCCAAAACATACAGTAAATGCTTTAAGCATTTAGTAGTTAATTTCTTTAAAACAACAGGCCATTTTCTGCCCCTCTCTAGGTCCGGTTTTTGGTCCGAATTCCAATCAAAAATAGCCACCCATTTTCCCAATACCATGTCTGTATTTTCCCAATTAAGAAATGATTATTTTTTACTTTTTTTAGAGACCACTACTACTTATGAGAAACAATGACCCATATCAGAATCATACTGAAGTAGTATGGTTGACATAATACAATCTAAAAGAACTTGATTTTGAGGATATATTGTGCTACCCCTGTTATGTTCAATGTCGTTAATTTCTCCCCAGTTTGCTTAAAAGTAAATCATTTGTTCCCAATTTTTAGCCAGGGGTCGTTTTCTAAAATTGCTTGAAAAAGCCCTGTACAAGGTGTCTATTCTCAAAAATACTGATCTTGGTTACCCATAACATTATTCTATCTTCAGAAACTGTTACTATTGCATACACTTAATAAATGAGCCGCACCATGAGATTTTCAACAATTTGACAAGTGTAGACTCGGACGAGCCTCTGCATCCTCTTTTAAAGCTTAGAAACTCCAAATGGTGTTCCGGCAGTAGCTTAACAATCATATAATACTCAAGCGATTAGCAAAGGCTCTTATCAGACTGTGCGTATGTGCAGGCTGATCTTAGGCTTTGCTGGTCGCATAAACCACATTGTTGGAAATCTAATGCACTGGCTTCTATAACAACATGAATATAAAATTTACTTGCCCGCAGGTTACACCTATATTTTACTTGTCTGACCAGAGAGAATATTTACAAAAATGCTAATACTGAACGTGAGTAACCTAGTACAACCAGGGTATAGGCCAGTCTGCACATCCGCGCAGTCTAATCAGTGTCTTCGTTAGTTGCTATCTTAAAAGGAAATCAATTAAAAGGAGGCACATATTCCTTTTAAGAGACGTATATTATTTTGGTGAAGCGTGTTTTGTAATCATCTTGATGCGCTCATATTTTAACATCCCTCATAATAAATCAAGCCTTACCTGTAAGAAGCAGTTCAATTCCTATTTTGTAGGAAATAATCTACTGAGCATCATGGGCTAAACCATTGGACCACCATTTGCCCACCCTGTATATAGGAGTAATCCAAATGTCCAGTGTTCCCTCTGAAAATCTGCAGTTGGTGTCACGTTAAATGTCGAAGATCAAGATCATTCGCCCTAAGCTTGATTCTAGAAGATTGATTCCGACAAAACAGGAGTTAAACTGCACCTTCCAGGTTATTCCTGTTTTTTAACTATTTTGCAAACATCAAACATTAAGCATGTCTTGTTATAATACATGTATGCAATAGCAACATTGCTGAAGAAAGGGTAATGTTATTTGTAACCCAGAGCACTATGTGAAGTGATATTTGAACTTTTACAAATGGTAATAGCAGCGCATAATAAAAAAAAGTTGAAATATGAGCGATGGGAAGAAAACTTGAAAGTTTTTTGTATGTGGTACGTTAACTTTTAATATGCATCGAAGTAAGTAAGGGTGCAAAGATCAGGAATCGATACAATCAAGTACCACACCTGACCGAGGATACCAATGGGAAAGTGACAAACTCACAGTAGACACCACAAACGAGAGCCAGCAGGTGACCACAAGGCACATAAAAACAGACGCCCACAAAACATAGCAAACACAAGACAGAACAAAAACATAACAGATCCACAAAAGAAGTTATTTAAATACTGTAGGGTAAAGTCAGGTAACTTCGGACATCAGGTACACTCGGCCATACGCTTGCAAACAGTTGAAATCCAGATGAGAATGGCTCCTTATGAGCCCTCTCATCAGGATTTGCACTGTTTGTTTAAATTCTTTATTTTTTATTACACAAAATAAAACAAATGAAACAAACAAGGTCGCTGTCCGAATTTAGCTGATGTCAAAAGTTACTTGACTTTACCCTACTATTCATTTGCAAAACTTACAATTCTTCACTGGATCACATTGCTAATTCACACTTTAGGTAAACATCTTTGTTGTGACCACAGTTGCTGTTGCCCCAGTTTATATTACTGCAGTCGTGCAATTTTGTTTGCTCGCCGCCAGAACATGTGACGTCATCCAACCAAACAGGTCCGGTGCCACCTTTCCCTTTAGTTGCAATCAACTCGCCTCCACTGTAACGATAAAGCCAATTAAAGAGACTAGTTTTGTAACTTTAAACATTTTTTGAAAAAAAAAACTTTTTAAATCATTTGTAAAAGCAGAATTAAGTTAAGTTTTCACAATAACTCTGTTCACTATTGCTAAAACACCCATGGAAAAGTGAATTATCTTCTAAAAACAGGTGTTTTTTTCTCTTGTTGGTAATTATTTGCGTCCCTCCAATAATTATAGACAGTCAAGTTTTAACATAAATGATGTTGTTTTGATACTGATAATTTGTAAAGATCTACGAAATTGGTAAAATTTAAACCTGAATTTTAGTTTTTTACTGTGTTCTTGAAAAATAGAAACATTCTTTCAAAAAATAAAAGATCAAAAGTTACAGACTATGCAGCTTTAAATTTTAGCCATGTGAACTAAGCCTAAATTTAGACGACCATCCAAAATTGATTAAACCATTTATATACTAATAAAATCTTCTTTCCGGTTTAATGCGATGAACTTGGGATTGCCCATTGTATATGTCTAGATGTATCAGGTTATTATATTCATGTACTATTAACCTTTGTGTCTTCATATCTCTTTTACCTTATAAATTAGTGTAAATCCTGATCACCTTGGTTTTCACTGTTTGTAAAAGTTTTTGTTCAGGGACTTAACCGTACACAAAGATCTAATATATAATTGAACCGTAACAATGTGTTGTGTGCAAGAAGCAAAGCCTCAGACCAGCCTGTGGATATGCAGAGCATTTGCTGGTCACGTGAATATTCTACAAGTGTTAAACTACTAGCAGAATATCATTTGGAGTTTCTAAGCTTACAAGGAGACAGCACAGGCTCGTCTGAGTCTGCACTTGTAAAAATGCCACATTGTTGGAAATCACATGTCACAGCTTATATATGAGCTCGCACTTACGATTTTAGTAGAATTTGATATGCGTTAGAACTCTCCAATTATCGCCCAAGCTTATGAATCGAGCTGGACTAGAGGCCTTAACTTTAGTCTGACTTAACAAAAATATATATTATGTTAGCATCGACGGTTCGGGCGACACTGTCCAGGTGTGCAGGATATAAATACTAATATATCATGCCTATTAATTTTTAACCAATATTTAACAAGCTTGGCTTTTTTGATGGTTGACAACTTTTTTTCCGCTTAAATTGCACGCGGGTGGGTCGGACTTCATATTCTGTGACGGTTCCAACTTAAATACTTATCTATTGATGAGATGGCGGGGGCCTGATGTTTTGGCTGTTGTCAGGCCCACCAGGGTCTCTCTTGCAAGACCATTTATCTATGTGTCACGATCCACATCTGATATAAGGGTGGGTTTGGGGCCGGTTTAAGCCCTCTAGTAAAATATTTTACTGACCATTCCAAGGCAGTCCTTCTTTTGTGGATCATTTTTGTTATTTATGTATTGTGTTTGTCATGCTTTCACGTCTGTACATTGCTGTCTTGTGGTCACCTTAGTGTAAAGGGCCGACCTCTTGGCTCTCATTTGTGATCTTTACTTGTGTTTTTGTCACTTTCCCATGTGGTATTTGGGGTCAGGTGTAGTACTTGATTGTATCGATTGTATCGATTCCTGATCTCTGCCACCTTTATTACTTTAAACCCTTTTGACATAAGTCCCCAAAGGTATATTTGTACCAGTCGATTTTGTGTTAAAAACGCGTTGATAGCGCAGGTTATACGCATTTTTTCCGCGCAAATTCGAAATGGCTAATTAAACCTCGTTATCGATAATGTTAAGCAAAGCTGTACATTTGTAACGGATTTGCCAGTCTACCAATCAAATGAACGTGTATTATCGCGTCAGTTTTGCGCATAAACGCACTACTGCATAGCCAATCAAAACATTCATTATAAAATACATTTAGAATGATTTTAAAGAAAGATAAGATGTTGAAAATAGAAATAATAGTGTTTTTGCACGAGACGATATATCGATTTTACAATTATCAAAAAAAAAAACAGGAGCTCAACGCATACTTCTAAAACTAATTTGATTGGTTTACGTATCAATATGTCTCAACGCTTAAAGATATTAATAGACATACCAGTTTTTGATATGCGTTGATTCGCATTTTCAAGCAGTTTAAATACAATGCGCGTACAACGCTTGTAAAGACCTTGTGTAGTACAAATACACGATCGGTAGTGTATCATGCTATATATTAATCTTATTTTACTCAAAGGTACACAAGTCATGAAGTGTAGATAACTGAGACAGGACGAATATATGTGCTTGTTAGTGAGATTAGAAGCATAATAAAAGGAAGTAGTAGCATAAGATTAACGGATGAACTTATTGAGAGCAGTATGGCACCAATAGAAGAATAATTATTTAATAATCTTCATTCACGGATCCAGATGGGGGGGACAGAGGGTCTAGACTCCCCTAAAATATCACAACAATATAGGGTTCCTAAGTAGTACTGGTCCGGATCAACTGAAAAATTACAAGGCTACCAAGCCAGCATTCAAAGTTGGTCCAGTATCAGCCCACCAGCGAAACACCATTTAAATGGCATTCTGCTGACAGGCTGATGATTGCCCGCTATTTGGACCCTCGCTCCAGTCATCAACTAAAAATCAAAAACTTTGTCAGAATTGAACCTCCTCTGACAAAACTTTTTGGATTCGCGTATGATCTTGTATATTTATAGGAAAATATTCTACAAATAAATATTTTGAAATAAAAGTTAAGGTAATGACTCTCTTACATAAAATTGTAATCAATTGATTTACAGGCGACGTTTGCTTCATTCGCATTAAAACCATCAGAACATACTGTTCCCCATGTATCGTCGTATTTTACCTCAAGCCGACCCATATACCATTCGTGCTCTGTTGTGTCACCAAGCCTATATTCTACACCTGAAACAAACCAAAAAATAATTGGGGTCCAACTTTGACAACGTTTTTTTTTAGTTGTTTAGGGGGGGAGATCCAAGTACCACTAAAAGCGAGCCATCATCGGCTCGCGAGCGAAACGCCATTAAATGGCGTTCCGCTAGCGTGCCGATGATGACCCAGTTAGACACATGCGCTTTATAGAGGATCTTACATGAGTGTTTGCGTGTTCATGTTTTATTGAATTTATAACACTAGTTTGGGTAAAGCGATAAAATGCAAGGCTTGTCGGGCATTTTATCTCTTTTATTGCAAAGAGCTTAATATATATTCAATAAAACAGGAGCATGCATGTTATACTTGTTTTATCACAAGGCATTAAACTTATTTTGAAATCACATTGTTGGCGTGAAAACGTTAAGAGTTCCTCATTACCTACGCAACGTTGTTATGGACGTCATTCTAAAACGTGACCGAAATCTGGGAACCACTAGTGGTATATCGACTTTAATACATGACGTTACATCACTCCCAGACACGATGTCATATGATAAATCACATCACTTAGTGTCCTCTCTTGTTTTGTGATCATATTGACGAGGAAGAAAGAGCTTGTTGTCTTCCTGATGTCTTTTGACTGTTAGTGCTCTGTAGTTTTTACTCATGGTGCCGTGGGTTGGGTGGCGGTGTGTGACTGTGGCATTTCCTGATCATACTCGCAACTTTTAAGCAGTTTAGTTATTTGAACATGCTGTCAGCCTATTTAAAATTGTTAGTAATGTACAGTAAAACCTGTGTAAAACGGCTACTCAAAAAAAGACACAACTAATATCTTAATGACAAATGGCAGCTTAATTAAGGTCAAAAGTATTGCAGAATGCTCCCCTTCAGCAATATTGTTGACCTGCATTAAGTGATAATTGGTCTTGAAAACCAATGTGTGTTTTTTCAGAGTGGCCGTCTTTCATGGGTTTTACTGTACATCTAATTTTTACTATGTAGCAGATACCAGTGTGCTTTACATTTTTATTGTAGAAATTTTGCAATTTTAGAGGGGGGCTGTTCTGTGTCTTTGTTGTTCGAAACAACAAAAGACAGATATTTTCGCGTAGAGTCCCATTTGATGTCTACACTCGCAGAAAGTGCACAGATTAATTAAGTCAAGCCTGTTGCAAAATTGCATGAATCATTTAGTATGTTGTACATTTAACTCAGTTGTACATCTTTAGAGAGATAACAAAGGGAAAGGGGATGTAAATAAATACAAAAAAGAGGGCTCCGCTAACATACCTGATAAATCAGAAGGCAAACATTTCAATTGAACTACATCGTCAAGAGAGCATGCAGCAGGAACCCAGTCAGTTTTGGAACATTGGGAAATTTTTTCATGCTCTCCTCCAGTACAGTTGAAATGTGCCCCCCATGGAGTCAATCTATGTCCTTTGCCATATGTTGGAACGGTGAACGAGTAGCCTCCACTGAAACATAAATAAAAAATAAATAGCCAGTACATGTACACTTTAGGGAACAAGGTGCAGAATCTTCCTTCTGAGAGGGTTACTATTTTTACATGGGTGAAAGTTCAAAACTACCAAAATCCTGAACTTTTTCAAATCAATCTTAAAACTAACAGTATACCTTCAAATCTCAACAATTTCAAGTTTAAATTGTCAAAAGTCTATAGATAAGATAAATATAAATCAAATTAGCTATTATAATCTGCTTAATTTAGGATTTTCAGGCCGACTTTCTATGGAAAGTAGGCCTCAAAATCCTGAATTCAGGAATAATCCTGAAAACTTTCACCCATGGTTTTATAAGCTTCTAACAGTAACATTATTTAACAGACCATTTATCAAATTAACACCAGATGGGTGTACATTTGAGTTGCGACATGAAATTTCCAACAATGCGGTGCCTGTATGTGCTACCAGCAAAGCCTCAGATCAGCCTGCGCATATGCGCAGTCTGATCAGAGCCTTTGCTAGTCGCTTGAATATTCTCTGAAAGTTAAGCTACTGACTGAACATCATTTGAAGATACAAAACTTAAAAGGAGCCTGCACAGGTTGGTCTAAGTCTACTCATGTCAAAATGCCACATTGTTGGTAATCACTGAATAATTTATGCACAATACACCTTCCAAACTTATAATTGAGATTTCCAACAATGTGGTATGTGCGACCAGCAAAGCCTCAGATCAGCCTGCGCATACGCGCAGTCTGATCAGAGCCTTTGCTAGTCGCTTGGATATTCTGTGAGTGTTAAGGCTACTGACTGAACATCATTTGGAGTTTCTAAGCTTAAAAGGATGCTGCATAGGCCCATCTGAGTCTACACTTGTCAAAATGCCACATTGTTGGAAATCGCATGTCGCGGCTCATATCTAGTTAATTTGTACATAGGGTCAGTTTAGCAAACATGTCAGGGTAAAAGTGCAATAAATTTCTTATCCATCAATTTAAACGTGTGTTTTGGATTCTCATAAGAACCGTCTTATTTAGACGGTTATTTTAATGTTTTGGTTGAGAAATAAGAAAAATAATTTTCAGTTACGCACTCTATTTTGAAGCCTGACTGTAAGCATGTATACTAGAGGACTTTAAAAACGCATCACCATATTTTTGCACTTTCGTACATGCGATTGAAATATTACTCGCAGGTTTTAATGTGCAACCCAGAATTGGTATGAATCAGTGGTTAATTTGACTTCACTGTCACGCGACGCTGCTGATGACGTCACATGGTACATGCAGCATCCAGCACCTATCTGCACAGATAAATGAAGCTTTTGATTGTTTTTTATGTTTTAACTGTAGCGTGTATGATAATATATCACCAAAAGAGTTTAAAGACTTACTAATTTTACCCAACATATATGTTTATAGACAACAAATATATAATTTAGAACATAAATATTTTTTATACAACACATATTTTTTTAGACAACTAATATTTTATACACAATATATATTTTCAGTCCACAAAGATATTTTTAGTCCAAAAATATATTTCTTAGTCCACAAATATAATGTTTAGACCACAAATATAATTTTAGCCCATAAATATATTTTTAGTCCATAAATATTTCAATATACAACACATATATTTCCACATACAACATTTTTTTTTACAAATAGATCGCACTTTTCGGGAGTAGCTCAAAATCTTTATTCTAATCTTTGTCTATTTAACAGAATCTGTTTTGTAATTAAGGTGACTTAATAAATCCATGATATAATTTAAGGTATACACACAAGGTCCAACCCATTCCATTGTATCTTTTAGCTGCTGATGTTATGGTCTCTAGTATATGCCATAAACTAATATCAATTGACAAAAGGGAAAAACATACAGTGCTCTGCTCATTTTAGCATGTTTGTGGAGTGCAGACCCTGGTCAACTGCTCCATTGATCGTTCTATTTAGACCATTAGTGACAATTTTAAGCTAAGTTTGACTCTATTAGTTGAAATATATGTCACAACAATTAAAGTATTGCCTGATTCCTTATATTTGTACAAAAAATAGTGAGTATGGTCAGGAAATACCACAATCACAATCCGCAGACAAACCCATGGCACTGCAAAGAAGAGCCACACAACCATCACGAGACACCAGGAAGACAAACTAAGCAAAGCAACCAGTTCTCCCCCCCCCCTCAAAAAAAATAAGCTGTATAAAACGGCCACTCTCTAAAAGACAGATGATTAGTTTTTGAGACCAATTATCTCTTAATGCAGGTCAAAAGTAGGGAGCGCAGTGGTTCAGTGGTAGAGTGCTTGACTCGAGACCAAAGGACCGCGGGTTTGAGCCTCATGGGCGTCACTGTGTTGTGGTCCTTGAGCAAGACACATTTATCCTAGCTTAGTACTGGTTCAACGCAGGAAGAACCGTCCTTGTATGACTGAAAGATTGTTGATGGGACGGAAAAAATCAAATCAAACAAACAAAACAGGTCAAAAGTATTGCGGAATGATCCAATTGGAGCATTCTGCAATACTTTCGACCTTCATTAAGCTTACATTTGCCATTAAGATATTTGTTTTGTCTATTTTTAAGTGGCCGTTTTACACAGGTTTTATTGTAGCTTTAAATGTTACTATTTAATTTTGATGACGTCTATTTTAGTGCATGTAACTAGTTGACTACGTTGCAACCCAGATTAACCCACTTGTGATACTTCCAGAATGGTTTTGTAGCCTATGCTATAGAACGGTGAACCTCGTGGATTTGATCAACGATAAATTACACTAAAAGACTTCAAAAATCCAACCAGTAATCACTTGTTACAATTTATATGCAAGTAAATAAATATAAGCGTTAATTTTGGGAGTTTCTAATTGAAATATATAAGCTAACCAATTCTGAGCAGTATTTTAATGTTATGTAACACATGACGCGGTGTATGGGAGTGCAACAACGCCATGCAATAGAATCAATAAACCGCAAGTGATTTACAGATTTGTAATGTTATGCAATGACATCCAGAACAACGTTGCGTATAAAATGACAAATACTTAATGGTTCCACGCAAAAAGCAATTTCAAAGTGATTTAAGTGTCATAAGATACATAGAAGCTAACATAAGTTTCCATATATTATTGAAACTATTAAACTCTTTGTCAGCAAGCCTCTCATTTTATCAGTTATCATTAAATTGTTTAATAAATTCAATAAAACAGAGGCTCTCATGTAATATTTTCTATGATTCAAATACTTGTAATTTATACCCCATTTCTAGCTCTCTACATAAAGCCTGGACCGCTTTGTAATCGAATCCCTCCTTACATACAGATACCCAATCACCAGCAATTTGAACTTCAAGTCTTCCTGAAGTTTTTTCATGTCCAGATGTACCGCCAACTAGCTGGTAAAGTTTTCCTAAAATGAATAAAATAATATATGCTTTGTTATAAAAACATATTTTCCATATATGAGCCGTGACATGTGATTTCAAACAATGTGGCCTTTTGACTTGCGTAGACTCAGATGAGTCTGTGCAACCACCTTTTAAGCTAAGGACCTCCAAATGATGTTCGGCAAGTAGCCTAAGAGTAATAGAATATTCAAGAGACTAACAAAGGCTCTGATCAGACTGCGCGTATGCGCAGGCTGGTCTGAGGCTTTGCTGGTCGCACATAATACGCGCAGTCTGGTCTGAGGCTTTGCTGGTCGCACATACCGCATTGTTTGAAATCTCATGTCGCGGCTCATATAGATTTATCGCATGACCATCATGTTATTCAGTGAAACAGCTCATGTCATGAATAATGTTATGACCGCAAGATTATTAACAATTGCACAGCTTCCGTCTGCTATCATAATTAACCGCATAACTATTCGTATTATTACGCTTGTTGATAGCAACCAAGATGGCGTCTAGTGTGAATTTCGGAGACGCATGTAGTCTCACTTTAGCATATGATTTTGAATTGGGCAGTAAAGTAAAACTTGATGGTCGCGGGCAAGAAACTGTGTTGAAAAAAGTAGCACCTTTAGTGATGTGTATGAGGTATTGCCTGATGGAACTGAGTGCATAATCATGGTCAGGGCCGACCAACTGACAATATTTGAAACAGAAAGCGAAACTGAGTCTAAAAGCAGGTCAACCTCAAAGCGCTGAACTCATAGCCAATTGCAAATTAATGCAGTGTCGTATACTAGAATCGATGGACTGTTTTTGTCTTGGAAGTAAAGCTAAATTACGTTATTTGTTCTAAAAATGATTTTCTTTATATTTTTATGCATATATGCGTGCTGTGATTTCATATTTATGTGATTTGTTGCGCTGCTAATACTATACTCCTCAAAATAATTGAAGGACCAATACTATCAATTATAACATTGATGCATTTTGTGTAGAACGTATTTCGAAAACCCATTTTAATATCTAGCCTAAATATTTCAGACATCCTTGACGCCTTATTGCCAAGTGAAACAGCAAAAAGATAGTGGTAGAAAATGTTACTAACAAGGATTTTTTGTCCTTTTAAAGCTTGCCCTGAATGTATTGGAATGTCATTTTTTTGTGTGTAATCCATGGGCCACAGAACTGCATGAAATGAATGAAAAGTGCTTTTAGATGCTGAAATCTCTGTTTTCGCATAATTTTATGGTGTTTTAATCCCGCTGATACCATCCACCATTCCACCTCTTCCTGTGAGAGAAAATTGCCCCGTTTGGCTGTGGCGTAATGGCCAGACTATAGATTCAGACAACTGGTTTTGGCGTTTGTCTGTGACAATCTTTAAATGATTCGTCGGAACATCTTTCTAACACTCAACGGCATAGAATGACGATTGAAAATCTGAATCTTGATGGCCAACTACACACATTGTTTACAGAAAACCAAACAATGTCAAAACTCCATTGTCAGAGATGAAAATGCTTGCTTCCCAGTATATTGAAACAGTTTGATTTTTTTTTTGCATGTAAACTGAACTGTTTAAAACAAAGTTTAATTTGGTAGCACTTTCATTCTACTCGAACGACCATAGAAGAATTTCTTTACCCCACCCACTGCCTTTTGAAAGTGTGTTTTTGAGGGTATGGGCATTTGAGACACAGTTATGGTAGAATTAGGCATGGGAGTCATTCATAATGATACTTGATTTATGGGCATAAAGCATAGAAATATTTGGGCAAAGTTTTACAGAATTTAAATGTTTGAGATAATTATACTCGCATTCTAAAATCTTGGTCCTTTAATTATTTTGAGGAGTATATTAGCGTGGAACTATGTTCTGTCGCGTATCGATGTAAAATCCTAGTTCAATAGTGCGATTTGACATATATGAAAACCCGTTACTGCATTTTTAAAAGGATTTTCGTCGCAGTAGTGGCCATGTTATAAACAGAATCTTACATCCATGGTCATTTAATATGGAATTATGAAACAAGTTAGTTAATTTCTGTATTTCGCTCGCCAAGGCTCGCAAAATACCTAAATCAACCAACTCATTTCATAAATTCCATATTGAATGACCACTCATGTAAGATCCTCTATATCAACATTATACTTTCGCTTAAATACTTTAGTCCCATGGTGGAAGACGCTAAAATGTTTGATTTTAATATTATAAGATTCTTATTGATTAGTTACCTGCTAAACGGCACCAAAAAGTTTACAGAAACGCACACCAAAATGTAGTCTAAATGTGTCTTACAATTACATACAAACAATTTTAGTGGAAAACTTGATAAAAATCGATTGTGAAGTAAAAGAAGTTATTAATGAATGAAGTTTCTGTAAAATCCCCTCACAGAGGCAATTTTGAATATACACGTATAATGAGATGAATGATTTCTTATTAAGTTAAATGAAATCATTATTTTAGCATATAATAACACATGTTCTTGTATAAATGATCATATAATTTTATAGTGGGCATATACATCAAGATAGAGTAAAAAAAATATTTTCAAATTGTATTTATTCCAATTTTGCATACAGAATTAGGAGGTTATGTCGTCATAAATCCACAATATGGCGGCATCCATTTAACTAATAATGGAAACTTTAAAATGCATATAAATTCTTTATTTCTCGCACGATTTTGATATTTTGCAACAAACAGATCTGATTGACAAATTCAGTCTTTATAGCGCTTGCTGAATTTGGTGAGCGTTTTCCTTTAATCTAGCATTGCACTACCCACGCAGCTAATATCTGGGTCAAATTGTAAGAATGTTTAAAAATTGACTTAAATTACTGTTGAAAATGAAATCATTAAATTACTTATAATGTTCAACCTCATCAGACGACGACTATCAATAAATACAAAAATAACTTCTGACCATTCAACTGAGCATGCTCATATTGGACTGTCATAAATATTATGCAATTATTGACTTCAATGAGGTAGACATACGGATTTATCTATCCGAAAAGTGATAATTCACCCAAGCCGCTAGGCTGAGGTGAATATCACTTTTAAGGGTAGATAAAACCTTTGGTCTACCGAAGTTGAAGTTAATAACTTTTTTGTTATATGACTTTTCATTTAAGAATGAAAATTTTGCTACTTTAACTTTTGTCGTTAAAGACATGTTCAACCGTCAATCTATGACATCTAAGGACTTTCTCGCAAGATTTAGCAACTGCTATTAAACTATTATAATATAGTATTTTGCATTGTCAAATGTATATTAATTCTCTTAATAAGGAATATAAAAAGTTATCCTAAAACTGTTTAACAGTTTGCTTATTCAAAAAAAAAATAAGTGAAACAGCAAAACTTGTCAATTTCATGCAGCACAAGCTAGTTTCACACTCGTCATAACATTTTAGCTCTCTAGAGGGTAATATTGCAGAAGTGTCAAAAATAATAACTTCTGGAAACTAGTTTGAGCTGGTTTTCATGCAATATTAACTTTCGGACCAGTTTAGACCAGTTTCCAGGTTGACATAGAGATATATAAAGACAAATTGAGCCAATCAGAAGACAGGATTCTCTCCAATCATATAACAAAATTAATTATAGTTTCTTAGAAACCACGGAGCTGACTTAAGTTTTATTTTAGATGAAATATCTTTTGAATACAAGAGGTGTTTCATGTTTATTTGAACAAATTTGAAAATGCCGTTACTTATTTATTCTTGTTATATTTGGTAAAACTAGATTTCCATGGGTAAGTCTGATCTCCAAAAATACGCACTCATTAAGAAAATAGTTTTTTTTTATTTTTTGTTTGAAGCAGTCTCTGAAGATGAGAACAAAAAAAATTAAGTGTTTAAAAATGCTGTCTGAAACGAAATGTACTCAATCTTTCTTGA
The DNA here is from genome assembly GCA_964019695.1 of Loripinus fragilis. Taxonomy (NCBI): domain Eukaryota; kingdom Metazoa; phylum Mollusca; class Bivalvia; order Lucinida; family Lucinidae; genus Loripinus; species Loripinus fragilis. The sequence goes on from OZ026525.1 coordinate 7,934,148, forward strand.
ACAATTTCTCTAAAAGATATGAAGTTTTTTCTCTTGGGACCTTTTATATATTGAAAAAAATACAGTGAGCCACTTTAGTTACGCACCACTTATAAAATGTTAAGTAACTCAGAAAAGACATATGCTACATTTATTCTGAGACTACCAGCATAAAGCGCAACTATATTTGCATTAGCCATTGAAATTTCATTGTGATCAGATGAGTAACCAGTGAAAAAATGGATCTTGAAGGGCACTACCCTCAAAACGCCATTTCACATGCATTGTTCCGAATGAAACTCAGATCACATTGCTCTTTTTTCAGGGTAGAATTTCTGCAATGCTGGAGATTAGAACCGAATTATTCTTGGCAATATCTATGACTGAAATGTGTTTGCTATCTTTATCATGTTTTTTAAACGTTTTACTATTTTGGTTTCCAGCTGACAAAGGTTTGAAAAAAGTTAATTTTATTACTTTTTTAAAATTTCATATGATTCTAAGTAAACTAGTTATCAAAACACTTCTTTTATAATTTCATTTTAAACAACCATGTAGCCGCCGTTTATTTTCGTAAAAAACTAAATGGATATATTGGCGTCAAGGAAGTGACGTTAGTGATGACGTCACTACTACCAAGGCTATAAGACGTGTCAATGATAAGATGTTTTAGTGTTTGATACTTCTATGTCAACATGTGACTCATAAAAACAATTTGCGAAGGAAAAGCTGTTCGATTATAGTAACTGACGTTAATATGACGTCAATACGAGCATTTCTTCAAAACGTAACAACTTTACTAACTTCAACGACCAAAAAGGGGATTTTACTACAATAAAACAATTGTTTTGGGTGTTTTTCTGTCACAACGATCACTATGGATAATTCCTAGCGCAAACACAAATATAAAATATAGACGTTCAGGTTGCACGAGTATTTTTAACAAAATTGCTTTTGACGTTGCAGAATGATTCGCATGAGTGATTTTGATATTTTTTTCTACGTCATTAAATAGATAAAATATCAATAAGTTTATGAGCATAGAGAATGTTTGATTCCAGCATTTTTGTCAAATATGTTGGCCCTGAAAAGGTGGTGCGTAACTAAAGTGGCTCACTGTAATTAAAGTATGTTCTGTTAGAAAAAAAGCATTCCAGTTCGATATTTACTTTTTGGAAGCGACATGAACATCTCAATTTAGGGTTTACAGTTTCAATAGCAACACTAAATTGTATGTAAAATACTCAAATGCAATATTTGGTGATCAGTTTTATCGGTAATAGATACTTAAAATATCTAAAAAATTAAAGCCGGCTGTGAGTTTGAGAATTTGTTTTTCAAACTTCTTCAAAGGCACATTCTATACATGAGATACCCATTTGGGCACCTGTATAAAATATTTCATTAAGCCCAATTTCCAAGCAAAACAGGCACACATAAACTGTGTCTCATTTAAATAATAGACTGTGTGTGCCTCTAAATTTAAAAGAAAACTTCACACTTAAATACGTTTTTTTCTTAGAAGATACACCCACTTTAGCTCGTAAAATTAGTTAAAAGGTGGTGGGATGTATTTAAGGCCACCGTGTTATGGCAATGCTTGCCATCTTGTCTATTTGGCAATACCAGGGACACGTCCGTTATGCATGAAAAAGCTTAATTTGTTTGTTTTATTTATATGAAACGGCATAAAATGAAATTCAAATCTGTTCAAATAAACATGAAACAGGTCTCGTAATCTACCGAAATATTAACTTACAAAATGGCTGCCATGCTTTTATGAGGTAGATCCCTACTCTTCAAAAAGTGTGTATTTCAAAAACAAAGCGTGACTGCCCTTTGTATTATGGTATGTAATATTGGGGATGCTGGCAATTCAATGTTTGTTCGACTGAGGTTATTTGACCTTGTTAAATAATACAGTAGAGGAAATCTACAATATTTTGCCTTAGTATCATGTAAACGCTTCAGGGTCATATAATCCTCTGTTTAGATTAAAAAGGGGATTGTACATGATTGAGTATGTTTTATTTGATTTATTAAACAAGTTAGGGAAAAGTGATAAAATGTGAGGTTTGCCGAGCATTTTATCATTTTTTCGCAACGAGTTTAGTAAAATCATTAATACAGGAGCACAAATGTTAGATTATATTTATCACCAGATATAAATTACTTAAAATAGCATTTTTTGGAGTGAAAACGTCAATAATTAGCCATCATTTACACAACGTTATTTGGGACGTCATTACGTTATTTTACTAAATTTGTAAACCACTTGTGGTTTATAGATTGTATTACATTGCGTTATATCACTCCCATACGCGACGACATGTGATAAATTCTAGTATTACTGATACTAAACCAATAGTATAGAACAAAAGTGAAAATGACCAGAAAATGACACAACCATAGACATAAATGGGTAAAGAGATCAAACTTCAAATTATTTTATTTTTTATTTCCCAACTAGTTTCGGTTTAACAACCTTTCTCAAGGGACATATGTAAACAATGGAGTTCAATGACATCAGCGTATCATGACGTTATGGTAACGACGTCATACGTTAGCAATTACGTTGGCGTAAAACATATGATAGTTCCACAGTAATGAGCATGCTTTAGGAAATTCTATTTATGGGATTTGTTGCGCTGCTAATTATATTAGCGTGGATCATAGGCGACAGGCCAACCAATGGCATATAACATTACCAACCACACAATAACAAAAGCACACTTAATACAAGACAACTAGCACTCTCTTCCTCAGCATGGTTGCAATACAGTAAAACCTGTGTAAAACGGTAACTCAACAAAAGGCAAAACAAAGATATAAAGTTTTTGGATTATGAGCAAAACCATGTGACTGACAGATGGAACTTTTTTTTCAAACGTTATATTACGGATGTAGAAAATGAATAAATAAACTGATTATTTTTAATTTAAGTCTGTACTTAGTTCTTTACTTAGTTCCATTTGGCTCACATTTCTTACGCGGGTAATATAGAGTTCTTTGATTTGCAACTTTTGGAGTGTAAACATGTATCTACATCTACATGTAAAAGTCATCAGATAGGTGACGGATACAAGCTGCATCCCTAAACTGCAAGTTGTGCAGAAGAACCTGTTTTTGAGACAGTATTTTCATTATATGCACTCATTTAATTCTGCGTGCTATTAATATTAAGTATATGCATATCTTGATTTTAATTTACTTTTAAAAATCAATATAATTGCAGAAATACCAGTAGTGTCAAACAGTTTTGAGCAGTTCCAGTTCCATGTTTTGTTGAGCCTGATCTTGTTCCAAGCTGTTTGCAAAGGCTATTATCAGCATATACGAAGTCTCGCCTGAGTTTTCACTGCTTGCCTATGTAAAAAGTAACAAAATATTGCGTGCTGGCCCATATATATAGGATCCTACATGAGTGCTCATGCTTTATTGAATTTATTAAACGAGTTGAGGAAAAGAGATAAGCAACGAGTTTAATTCAATAGAACAGGAACGAATGTTAGATGGCATTAAAATTATTTTGAAATCATATTTTTGCCGTGAAAACGTTAGGGTTTTGCCATATGCGTGACGTAAAAGCGTAATTTCATAACGTTTCCCGAAAATCAGAAAGCCACTAGAGGTTTATTGAGATAAATGCATGGCGTTATTTAACTCTCAGACGCGACGTCATATGATAAAGTATATATCTGGCATTCAGATTAACGTGTCACGGAGCTGTACACAGATAGGATTAGCTTTAACTAAAACTTAAAAGTGTAGTTCATCATTGCGAATATAACATGGATACTCATAACTTACATTGAAATGTGCAGAATAACCACTTAAAATCTTGGGTAGGAGTCATTACGACGTATCAATAACATTATTCTTATCTCCACTCCTACGAGGATGTAAACGAACGTCACCTTGGACATCCTCGTAGGAGAGGTTATTTGGTGAAACAGGATTTTCAGAAGGTTTACGATGTTTTATGAAAAATGTATCATTACTTATAATGTATTACTTGACGTTTCGCTTACTGTAAAGGCAGCGCCTCATGAATGCGTAATTATGACTAGTCAACCTTAAGCATAGGTAAAAGCTGAAAAGGAGGCGTGGTTTATTCAAAAGTAACTGTATCATCTTGTGCCGCAACCTCAGTCATTATTTATTCCTTAAAACGCCAGCAAAACAACTGCATCTGAAAATGTCTATTTAACATAAGCAGGAAGGCAAACATTGTGGACTCCTACAGGAGCAGTCTGATCTGGGTCCACACTGTTTGTCTATTAGGCTTCAAATAGTTTAGTGGACGACAAAAACAAGCATTTTGTGATTATGCGCCTTAAGGGTTAAGAAATGTGAGTTCAGTGTGTATACGGTTAGGATTTTCATGAAATGCACGCACGTTTGCCAGGCTCAAAAAGCTTATTATCTCTTTACCAAATTATAAAAAAAACTGATTTCCCTTCCTTAGCAGACGAAATAGCCCAACCACACCCAGATATGAATATTAAAGTTGCCGCCTTTACAGTAAGGGAAAAGTCAAGTAATACAATTACTGATAATGTATTGGTTCTAGGATACAGCCGCTAATTTAGCTGAACAATTTATACTGTACCGTCGTTATATTTATCAACCGTGCAGGCAATTGCAACGTCCATATCATGGTAACAGTCTGAAGTGGCTCCCCAATTAAGGTTGGGGCATTCTTGAAGCTGTGTCTCAGTACCTATACAACCAATATCTTTCAGCAAAATTTTTTCTGTGTCTTTGCCTGTGCCATAACGTCCATCTCTTATAACGGTACCACCCCTGCAACCACAAGAGTTATATCAATATAAGGTTGATTTTGAAAAAAGTACACTTTCACACTTCGCTTACTTAATGTTTTTACATATGGTAGATTGTAGTTTAGTCCTTCCAAAATGTTTGATGATGCAATCAATGATCCAATCATATACTTGGTCTTCCAAAAAAAATGACCTTTTCATATACTTGATTGGAACAAAATGTTTACATATTCATAAACTGTTTTTTGATTTTTTTATACCCTCTTTGCAAATATACTGAATAGTTGGCCATCCAGAGCCTGAAAAAAAATTCTGTTGGCATTTTTGAGTACATTTTGGCATCCATGCTCAAAGTGTATCTTGATGTGTTTTAAGAAGGATAGGGGTGGATGCCAAGTCTGGAAATGCCCCAAAGTCCCAGAACTAGGTCAAAGGTCAACTGAGTGCAAATTCTTGTATATACGTCAGATTTTAGCGTTTTTATCAATTAGCTATCCAAAATTATGATTCAAAGTAATGCAAAATCTCTTTGGGATAATACAACCATGCTATATAAACAAACAGCATCATCAAGGCATGATGTGTGTTTGGATCAAAGGTCATTTAAGTGCAAATAGGTGAAAATTGTAGCAATATTTTTTTATATAGGGGCAAAATTCAAATTTAAAGTTCCCTTCTTTCCTAATGAAAGAATATTTTTATTGCTATCCTGCTAGGTGTGTGTCTATAAGGTTTGGAAAGCAATGATTTACCAAGTTTCTCACGGTCAAATATTCATAATAGGCATGTAAAGTATGTTACTGTATAATATCAATTAAAATGTAATACAGCTAAGAATAACCATTTCGTTTTAAAGAAATAATTTTTTGCTTAATGCTTTGTATGAATACATCATTTTATGCAATTACCTATCCTTTTATACATAAGATGTGTTTAAGTTGTTATTTATGTTACATTTTACCATCTGAAATTGAGTCATTTCTCAAAGGTATATGTTCCTAGCTACAGCTTTCAAGAAGGACTAGGCCATGATCTCATGCTTATAGGACTAAAATATATTTCTTTTTTCTCATTTCACACATTTGTTGTGTTTGTTCCCATCTATGAGTAATTGTAAAACACTTTTTACAAGGCCACTACCTGCTAATGGCATATACTAAGCATTGCTTCATGAAAACACAAAGACCAAACCTCCTTTCATAAAACATCAGGCGTGTTGAAACTATGATAGAATATGGTAAATACCATATACTGGAAGGAATATATCCTCACATTGGTCTCCACATCGACCTGTTAGCAGATGGTAACATACATAACATAAAGCTAATATACAGGTATATTCCTAATAATGACCATCCAGTGAAAACATTGTTAACTTTTTGTGGGGTATATCATGGAAATAGGCCTGACATTAAGGGTAATCCTCCATATAACTTTAAACATTTGCACACATTAATGAAATGATGTGGATTCCAAAACAGCATTTCTTTGAAATAAGGTTGTTTGTGCAAACGTATTCATCCATAGATAGCAGCAGTATAGATATGATATTAAAGGTAACCTCTAATTTTAAGATACCATAAAATACGTATCTATGTCTTTCACAGCGCAACTTTTTATACATTGTAATTGTTTCAGTGTCGATAAATTCAATTCTAAGTATCATTATTTAACAAATTTTGCTTACTATTTTTTGTAATGATGATGGAGATAAAATGCTATGAGGTTATTGGCATGTGTTTCTTTAACTGTAAAATGCCAATGCAAGTTTTATTCCAAATTAATTTTCCCCAAAACAGATGTCTGGTGACTTCTTGGGAACACAGGCATTCACCATATTGGAGCACCTGATGATTTGATTGTGTTCATAATTTTCCATCAGTTTGGGGTCATTTCTTAGTATTTAGAGTAAATGTGTCCTGAAATGGTTATCTAATATGTACATTTACTAGCATAATCCATTGATTTAACATCTCCAATTTGCTTGATGTATATAAGATCCTAAGGTAGTTAACTCGTCTGTTCTAGTGTAGAATCTATCTGTTAACTATGACAATTTGCTATGATAGGGATTGATTGCATATAGGGTAGGTGACTTACATAATTGTATACATCTACTGCTCATAGATACAAGTGCAATATATCAGATTGGATAAACCTTTTAAAACCAACAAACAGACCATAACTCACTTTTCATAGGACATATATAAATCATGTAATAGGGTTACAAATAGCTAAACAAATCAAATAGTGCTTAAACAAAACTAAAAACAAACTACCTTGTGAATAAGAAAAGCAAAGAATCAGCTGCGCATGACACTACTTTTTCAACATTCAGTTTAATCTGTGAGTTTCAGAGATCCAAACCATACTAGTGAATTTTGGGAGTCATGTTTTTGTTTTATGCTTAAAAATAAAACAGTTAACTGACCTTTAAAATATAAAGTATCACTAACATTCGAATGATTTGTTGTTTATGTTACCATGAAATATGTTCAGATGTTTTAAAAGACTGCTACATGGCTCTGGTAACCTTACCTCAACCAATCCCAGTCTAAGATAATTAACAAGCAGAATAGTTTCTATCAGAATTGCTGCAGAATATAATAAGATAATCATCAATACAATATGATATTAAACTGAGTTCAACAAAACATAGAAGATTTTAATGGGGACAGATGATAAATTAATTTTATAATGTAATTGTCAACAGTAAAAAGTGAAAATTAAAAGAATTCAGCATACAAGGAAAATCTTTAATACAAGATCTATGCAACATCCTATATTTGGACATAAACCATGCTGGTTCTGTACTATGGTGTTTTATTTGCAATCTTCAAAAACCTATACCTGCTTTAGAAGACATTCAGCTCTACCCCTGCCTTAATTCCTGCCTTGCCACTAGATGTATGAAATATTGTAATGCTATTTTAAGTAAATTATTGATATTAAGTCAATATTTAAATCATGATGTAGATTGCATGTTTATCGTTATGTACCATTGGTAGAAATCTGAAAACTGCAATATGAATGTAAAAGAACCAAGCAAATTACAAAAAGTAATTGAGTAAGACCAGGAAATGCCACATTCACATATTGCAGACCAACTCATAGCACTCTTTTAAATTAAGTCTTATATAGAATAAAATGAGTGTAGTATATGTAAGTATATTGTGGAGAGCAGACCCAAATTTTATATAAGCCTAACAACAATTTACTACCTTTATCCATTTATGTAAGGCACCCTTTGCTACCTACGTGACCTCAATAATATATGTGCAGCAATTTAAGATCCATTATTGTTAATATAGTTATAATTTAATTTCATTATGAAAGATATTCTGCCAATTCTAATGCAATGTAAATAATAGAAAAATGAATCTGTAAGCAGCTATGCGTTACATGCTGGAGCCAGTACAAATTACATACTAATTAGCATATTAAAATATTAACTTGATTTTACTTCACTGCAAGTTAAAAGTTATAAACAACTTCAAAATATATGAAACTGAACATTTTTAAATAGAATATTGATCATTATCATGTATATTTCAGGTCAGGTATCATGGTTTATTCTAATACATATAATTTGTAAGGTCATTATCTGCAATTTAGTATAAATGTAACATACGTAACGCTGACGAGCAGAAATACATATCACAGATGTGATTTTTATGTCTAATTTAAACATTTAATGCTTAAACTTTTTTCACTAATACTATTAAAATAAATCAACATTAGTCTTGTACTGTGTGTACTGTTTTTTTTCAATGCCAGTAGGGTAACGTTGATTAAAGGTGATTTAAAGAAAAATGACCACAGAAAAATTATTTAATTATGGGTTTCTCAGGCCCCAAGACATGCCTCAAACTGAAAATAGTTTTACTTTCTGAGAGGTGCAGCAAACTCTCAAATTAGCCCATATATCTCAGTTTAGCCCAATTGAGGGAGAATTTCCGTCAGAATTGCACAAAACTTACGATGTTTGTCTTTGTAGAATCCATAACAGGATGCTTCCAAAGGGGTTTCTTTAATGATAAACATGTACGCTTAAGCCTTCTGAAAGACTTCTACCCTTTTTAGAGTTTAAAAAGCATCTTGTTGTTGGACCAGAGAAAAAAAGGAACACAGTTTGTAAAAATGCTCCGATTATTGCACTTGATGACCTTTGACCCCATTTTAAAGTCGACATATGAAGTTAAAAAAAATATTTTTTCAATATTTTTCAGACTTATTACTATAAGTATACAAAATTTGGCTTGAAAAGAAATATGTTTACATATAAAAATATAAAGTTGTTTTACAGTAGTACATATTTTCTCATTTTTGCACTCAATGACCTTTGACCTAATTTCTGGCCTTCGTATGCAAATTCAGACTTGGCATCCACCCCTATGGCTTTGTGCACATGCTAAATATTATGTTAAAAGTGGTCTAACAAATGTACTCAAAAATGCCAACAAAACCAAAAATATGCATCTTTTTTCGACTCGGATTGCCAACTAGAACGAAACTTCTAAACCGCCAGTTAACACAACACAATTTTTCAATATAGCTCATTTATTATTAAACTGTTTGACATGATATTTAACACAGTATAATTGGGCACATGCATCCGTCGATTGAACATAACAAAATTGATTCAATAAGGATGTTCATTTATGCGTAACGATAGAGTACTAATACCTGTTTTGCACGTGGCACACGATGCTAAATGCTTTTTCGTCTTGCGTATACTCGCATTTTTATCGACAACTATCGGACAACTTTATTTTATCACAAAAATAACAACGTTTGGGTTGTATGAGTATAAAGTAGAGGGGTCGGGCTATGGGTTCAATCGAAATAGGGGCCTCGCTAAGACTTATTCATAATTTATCACAAGGTTTGGCATGTTTTGATAGAGCCGACAGTTTACACCACAACCTGTTGGTCATTTTTCATTTTTGCACTCGTATGACGAGAAAAATCGACAAAAACTGAGTATTGCGTATGTCATAAAATGTCCTGTATAGTCCACCATACTTTTGTGCGTTGATGCACAAATGCTGCATTGGAACGCCGGAAGTGTCGAGATAGATGTGCAGTACACAATTAATGGGTGACGGATGTTTCAATAATTTTGTCGACAAAAAACATTTCATCACCATAAACACATTTCTGTGTTCTTTTAGGCCATATGGGCCTCCATAGGAGCACTGAATTGCATGAAAATTGCTTCCTTATATTACTAAATCAACACGATAGTGTTCAATAATGTCCATTTACAGCACCAGAAAGTTCCAATGATATTGTGGACAAAAACATGTCATCTCCATAAAGCATTCTTGTGTTGTTTTAGGTCATATGGGCTTCCATAGGAACATTTTGGATTACCTGAAAATTCCTACTTAATAAAAGCGAAACCCAAAAATGTTCAAGAGTGTCCATTTATAACACCATAAAGTTGGTGTTTTTCACTTTAGGTCCCTAGAATACTTGATTTTAAGCAATGAGTTCAAACTTTAGCCTGGAAAGCAAAAGGAAAGACAAAAGTGGTTCTGTTGTTGTTGACTTGTTTTATTGTAACTCCCATTGTGGGAGTCTGTAATTGTTCTATGTTTTGTTGTACGTTACTTTATGTCCATTCTAGTATTACAATCATCTTGATGGGGAAGAGAGAGCTGGTTGCTTTGCTTGATTTGTCTTCCTGGTGTCTCATGAGTGGCTTTTCTTCGCGCAGCCATGGGGTTGTCTGCGATTTGTGATTGTGGTATTTCCTGATCATACTCACTTACTAATTTTTAGGCCTCTGACAACGTTCATTTCGTCTACACGACGTCATTATTTTTTGACTTAATTGGACATTTATATCCTAAGGATCAGGAATAATCAGTTACATAAAAGACAAAAGTATCGCGACATGCGCGAACGTCAGCCGCCTCTTATTGCTGTTTGAAAATTTAAGACTGACGTTAGCCAAGAAACGCTGTGAGTGGGAGTGTAATAACAAGATTATTTCTGAAACCTTTTGCATTTTCTGATTAGTCGAGACATCTAGCTAACACCTCAAGGTGTTTGTTTTCAAATTGAATTAAATTTACATTTGTCAAGCGACAATTGTTGAAAAACACTAACGTCAGTATTACGTCAGAATGAACAGCATGAGCAAGTCGAAAGTAATGGAAATCATGGTCCATTGTGCAAGAGGGTAAAGAATGATAAAGAAAACATCCTCAAATTAATCATGTTGAAGAGACAGTGAATATAAAATGGTGCGTTTCTAAAGTCCCTCAGCATATATATCAATGATGAAAAACTGGGTCAGTCATATACTTTTTCTTAGAAAAAGAGGTCTTATCGTATACCTGGCAGTGCTGAAAAAGGGGCTATTTGGCACGCACATCCATACTATGTCAAATATAGGTAGTCTCCTCAAAAAGAAGTCGAGCCAGCTCATGATAATTTGGAACTATACTCAGAAAAACAATTGAAGGATATTTAGATTTATTGCCATCTCTGACATTCAATACAATAAAAAATAAACCAATTATGCATGTATTTTATAGTTCCAGATATCTGCAACCAAAATGCATGTTTAATTTAAGTCACACTTCAAAAATTAAAGTACAGTACATGTCCAAATGGTACAAACCTCTATACTGAAAAGTCAAAAACATTCAAAAATGATTTAAACCCATTTTAATCGCTTGTATTCCATAATGACTGGCCCCAAAATCATCGCTGGGTCTCAGTCAAAAGTATGACATCTAATTTTGAAGCTGTTGCCTGTGTTTTACTTCCAATTTGTTGTCATATTGGCTAGGGTATGCCATATCTGTGCATTTTTGTCGAAGAAGTTGTCACGTTATTTTGTGCATTTACTGACAAATGGGTGTGAACACTTGTCTGTGGTCGGAATTAGAGCATAAGCTTTGACCAGGTAAAGGTTGCAGCAAAAAATAAAAACGATTACTTTTTTACTTGTGAACTTTGGGTAAAGAGGGTTGGTACATTTGATGTGGTACTGTATCGTAACCAATGGCCCGTATATTTTGCTTTGCATTTTTCTGAATTGCATATTGGTAGTTCTATCAGATACGAAAATACTTTGTTTGAAAATATTTTTTCAAATGTTATATAGTCAAAAGAAATTTAATATCCTTCAATTGTTTTTCTGAGTATATTTGACTATTCGGTCACTGTATATCACCATGTGGTATTCAATGTATGAGTCTTATATAAAGCTAACGGAGATATGAACCAGCTGGGGTGTGGCTAGACGGAGGTACACAAATTTGCATGTGTATGTCTAAATATAAAACCTGCTTATTGTCCAAAGGTGCCCTGTTTAGTAAAATGATGCTATATCACAAATCATCTGTCTGAAACCGATAACAATTTTGAAAATACTCATTTAAAATCAATCATATTTTTTATTAAAAACATCTTTTAACAATATTCCAATAAAGTTTCATTATTTTGCTGATATTAAAGGTTTGGCACATTTAAAGCCCAGCTTAAAAGATCAAAATAGAATATTCTCAGAAATGAAAATTCTGCAAAGTGATCAAAATGAAGTAGTTGTCAATTTGCTTGTCCGTCATAAGAATTGTGAATTTTGCTTTAAACATTGAATCAACATAACATGTCATCATTCTAACATGTACATAGACATTATAAGTAATCCCCAAAATAGACTGCTGTTTTATTTTTTGCTTTTAAAGATGCAAGGCTTGAAAATTTCAGATTCAAATATTATTATAATTTTCTAATGTGAAAACTGCTGTTTTATTTTTTGCTTTTAAAGATGCAAGGCTTGAAAAAATCAGATTTAAACATAATGATAATTCTCTAATATGAAAACAGATCAGTGATATGGAGTGGGCGATATATAACAATATGCTGTAATTATTAACGATAACAGTATAGTCGCGACATGCGATTCCAACAGTGTGGTATTTGACAAGTGTAGACTCAGACCAGCCTGTGCAGCCTCCTGTTAAGCTTAGAAACTCAAAATGATGTTCAGACAGTAGCTTAACAATCATTGAATTGTCAAGCGACAAGCAAAGACTCTGATCAGACTGCGCATATGCGCAGGCTGATCTGAGGCTTTGCTGGTCGCACATACCACATTGTTGGAAATCTTATGTTACTGCTCATATTATTAGCATCATCATAAAGGTAAAAAATATTATTTTGAATGGTGCATAGTATGCTTCTCAAAAATGTCTCAGAACAAAGCTACAATGTAAAGATCAGAACTTTTGGAACATCCCTCGTATTGATACATTATATATTTTCTCTAATGTACGCTTGTATAGAACTTACCCCACCTATATAAAGGACACAAGCAATAAGTAGAGAATGATGTTACGAGGTGCAGTCTTTTACCTGGCATGGTTTCAAAAGAGTGTGTTGACATGCGAGGCTTGCTGAGCGATTCAAAATGTTTTCTATAAGCTGAGCCAGACGTCAAGTAACGTCATCATATGAAATTGCATCTTAGCGTATTCAGGGACTTCTGGAAGCTTATTTTGATAACTAAATTAATAAATAAAAACAGTGATGAGCAAGAAAAAGAATTCATTATTCGTGTGAGTGTAGGATAGAAAAGTTCGTCCCTTAGGATCACCGTTTGTCATCACTCAGCAAGCCTCGTGATACCAAATTGCAATCCTCAGGACAAATTTTTCTATTCTACCCTTACACTCATGATAAATTCTTATAACCTTCTTTTTCTTCGCAAATTTATATGCTGTTCTGTGTGCACGAAGCATTTTATTCATATACATGTATTGCTGCCAATAAAACGGGAAACAAACACTGCTTTGATTCCACATGATATGTCTTCATTCGGGAAACCTCTAAACAAGTCGTTTTTCAAACAGTAAAGACCCAGATGAGATGCAACATAATGCTGCATTTTATCAGGCTCTACACTGTTTGTAAAGGTAAAAAAGATCTTTAGATAAAATAATACAATATTTTCTGAAAATTATTACCATACCCACAATGTACTATCCCAAGTTTATTGTATCAACCCAGAACGAGGAATCCATTCGTATACAAAGGGTTAGTTAAAGAATGATAGATGTGCATGTCAGTCTCAATTGAAATGAACACTTTCAGATAACTTGGTAAAATAAAATAAGCCGTGACATGAGATTTCCAACAATGTGGTATGTGCGAGCAGCAAAGACTCAGACCAGCCTGCGCATACGCGCAGTCTGATCAGAGCCTTTGCAATTCGCTTGAAATTCTATGACTATTAAGCTACTGACAGAACATCATTTGGAGTTTCTAAGCTTAAAAGGAGTCTGCACAGGGTCGTCTGAGTCTACACTTATCAGAATGTCACATTGTTGGAAATCACATTAAGTAAGGGTGCAAAGATCAGGAATCGATACAATCAAGTACCACACCTGACCCAGGATACCAGTGGGAAAGTGACAGACTCACAGTAGACACCACAAACGAGAGCCAAGAGGTCAGCCCTTTCCCGGCTCAAATATTAAAGTTTTGAATATCCTCTATTTATTTACTTACGTATATTCAAGTGATCTGCATATCACATTTGCATCCACCTCAGTAAATCCTCTAGAACAAACTGTTCCCCATTCACCTACTGCTGCCGATCCATTCTGATAGTATACTTGTAGTATGCCATCAAAGCGAGAATTTCCGTCAATCATTCTTACTAATCCTGCAGATTAAAAATATTTTTTTAAAAAGAGTATTATTTTTTATTTATTCTTAAAAAAATATACAGCCTATATACTTAAATTATTCTTCTGATGAAATAGAAAATAATTATGGAGTTTCAAATTTGGCAGTACAATACATATATGTTTAAACTAAACTAATCAAGATACATGTTTATTAAAACAATACATTCAATATTTAGTTGACAATATGTTTATAAAATAAACAGTCTGAAATGAACGTGATTGTTTTAACTCTTTGCCTACTAGTGTCGTCTTTTGATAACTTTTGTTAAACGTCAGGCCTGATCTGGATCCATACGGTTAGACACTCATTTTGAAAAAAAAAAAACAACAACAAAAGACGAAAAATCGCATGAAGAGTTACCCAGTAGTCAAATGGTTTATTTGGTTTTAGGCCTGCATGAAGTGCACACAATATAAAACCTGTGCAATTTGAACACAGGTTGTATATTTTGTATATTTCCTGTAATTGTAACAGTTAACATAGACGAATCCATGTACTTAGTTTATCTAGTTTAAACACAGTTTATTGTCACAAATAACAGCAATGGGGTTGGGTCACAAGTTCTCGCAACATTAGTTACGACCGTCCCTCTACTTATACAAATCTAAATCTAAACTCTAAGCATGTAAACATGGCTGCAATAAATAAATAAACATTGATTGCATAAGCAGAACAAATGGACATTAAATCTGCTCTTTAGATTGCACCCAAAGTTCATGAACACTTTAATCTATGATCAATTAGACATTTGACTGAGAATAGTTTACCACTCCCCCCTGGGGAATTTCGCAGAAGTATCTATCTTGTAGAGAATTTCAAGCGGCTTCTTTTAAGATATGTTTGTACTCTGTACGCTAAGGCGTTAGTCTCTGACAGCCCGTTATATATGTTACCATATCAAATTTAGAAAAATAAAAATAAAAGATTGAGCTACAGAAAGAATGCATTTAACTGTCAAATGGTTTAATTTGTCCATATAGTCTGCATGCTGACTATCATAGCTATACATAAAAACTTTTCAAGCACGATTACGGCTTCCTAAGGTGTTATGCATGTTAATTAGATTACCCTTCAAAAATGATAGTTGTAACCAATATCATTTACTTTTACCGTGTATTTTAAATGTTGTCATATCATGTGAGATAAGAAGTAAACACAATGTCTAACTAAGTCGTCGTTATGTCTACTTCCCCTCCCATCCATACATAATTCAGAAAACAATACATTCTGAATTATTTCCATGGGCCACTTCGCGACAAAACCTGTCTTCGGGGTTTCCGACAAAGTGATATTCAAATTAGCCTGCTCAGCTACAGAGATAAGCTAGAATATTAAAATTTCGCTTATAGAATGTGTAGACATTATACTTTCCGTAAAGCGAATAACAACGGCGCTGATCAGACTGCGCGTATGCGCAGGCTGGTCTGCGCTTTTGTTGTTCGCAAAACCCTGAAGACAGGTTTTCTCACGCCGAGGCCCCCATGGTGTTTTTTTTTCTTTGTTTGTTTGTATTCAGTAATATCATTTCTTAGATGTATTTTCTTCTTTAATTGGTTTTCGTAATTATTATCGTTTCAAGTTTACAACATCACAAGTCATTATATATTTGTTTTGACATATCCAGATTTAATATCGCCATATACATAATATTGTCACTCTCACCAGGAAACGAGCTCTATAAGCATTCATGCTTTCATTCTAATTCTTTGTTTGTTTACAACGTATGTATTCTGTATATATCTCTTGTAAATTTTGAATAAAATATGTTTAAACAAAACATAAGCAATAAATGGACACACAATTAGTACGTTGGTATCGCTTAATGCAGGTCAAAAGTATTGCAGAATGCTCCAAGGGGAGCATTCTGCAATACTTTCGAACTTCATTAAGTTTTCATTTGTCTTTAAGATCTTTGTTTTGTCTATTTTGAGTGGCCGCTTAAGACAGGTTTTACTGTACACTGTTTGCCCTGACCTTGTTTTAGGCGTGAAGTTTAACTTCTCTTCAAACACATAAAGCTGCATAATCTGTAACTTTTGATATTTTCGTTTTAAAAATAATGTTTCTATTTTTCAAGAACACATTAAAAATACTAAAATTCAGGTAAACATTTTACCTTTTTCGTAATAATCAACAAATTATTAGTGCCAAAACAACAGCATTTATGTTAAAAATTAACTGTCTAGAATTATTGGAGGGACGCAAATAATTACAAACAAGAGAAATTACACCTGTTTTAATAAGATAATTCACTTTTCCATGCAGTTTTCAACTGTAGAAATTAGATTTATTGTGACAACATAACTTTATTCTACTATTACAAATGATTTAAAAAGAAAATATTTGTTTTCGAAAAAAAATCATAGTTACAGAGTATGCAGCTTTAACAGAGACTATTTCTCAGACTATGAGGTATCCTGGCTAATATACTCCTCAAAATAATTGAAGGACCAATAGTATCAATTGTAACAGTGATGCATTTTGTCTAGAACGTATTTCGAAAACCAATTTTACGATCTAGCCTAAATTTTTTCGACATCTTTGACGCCTTATTGCCAAGTGAAACAGCAAAAAGAAAGTGGTAGAAAATGTTACTAACAAGGATTTTTTTGTCATTTTAAAACTTGACCTAAATGTATTGGAATTCCATTTTTTGTGTGTAATCCATGGACCACATAACTGCATGAAATGAATAAATATTGCTTTCAGATGTAGAAATCTCTTTTTTTGCATAATTTTATGTAGTTTTGATCCCGCCGTTACCACCCATCTCTTCCTGTGAGAAAAAATTGCCCTGTTTGGCTGTGGCGTAACGACCAGACTATAGATTCAGACGACTGGTTTTGGCGTTTGTCTGTGACAATCTTTAAACAATTCGTCGGGACATCTTTCTAACACTCAACGGCATAGAATGACGATTGAAAATCTGATTCTTGATGGCCAAGTACACACATTGTTTTCAGATAACAAAACAATGTCAAAACTCCATTGTCAGAGATGAAAATGTTTGCTTCCCAGTGTATTGAAACTGTTTGAAGATTATTTTTGCATGTAAGCTGAATTGTTTAAAACCAAGTTTAATTTTGTGTCACTTTCATTCTACTCGAATGACCACAGAAGAATTTATTTACCCCACCCACTGCCTTTTAAAAGTGTGTTTTCGAGGGTATGTGCATTCGAGACACAATTGTGGCAGAATTAGGCATGGGAATCATTAATAATGATTCTTGATTTATGGGAATAAAGATTAGAAAGATTTGGGCCAAGTTTTACAGAATGTAAATGTTTGAGCTAATTATACTCGAGTTCTCGAAATCTTGGTCCTTTAATTATTTTGAGGAGTATATGAACCATTGTTGATAAACATATGCATGCACACCTAACGTCTAGTTGAGCAAGGATAATTGTATGTACTTCTACTTGTGTTGATAAACATGTGCATGCACACCTAACGTCTGTTTGAGCAAGGATAATTTAATGTACCTCTACTTGGCGTAGTCGATTCACGTGTTGAGCATGTAAGGAACACGTCTTCATTATGGTCACAGTTGCCTTGACCCCAGCCTTTGTGCTTGCATTCGTTTATTAGGTTTTCATCTCCTGTGCAATCCACGTCGTCCAGCCAAATCTTAACAGATTCATCGATACTCACGGTATTGCCCCGATCCGTTCTGAAATACAAATAGGTGACACATTAACTTAGATGTATGGTTTTCATGAAAGACCCCTAACTTATCCACGCATCATCTCCTAGAACATATAAATCAAGATATAAAAAGGAGATAAAGCAAAGATAAGGACTCACTAGTACATAAAACTGAATACCAGAGCAAAGGAAACCCAATAGGTAAACCACAGTGGGGCTGACAACAGCCAAAACATAAGGACCCAACCATCTCATCAATAGATAAGTCTTTAAGTCCGAACTAGCATAGAGTCTGAAGTCAGACCCACCGGCGTGCATTAAAGACAAAAGCAAAGTTGCCAATCGTGATTGGGTTGACCATCAAGCATGCAGTCTGTTGCATACACTTATGCTAGAGCCAATCGTTTTATAATGGGACATTATTTTAATAAATTGCGCTGATATTTTAGGTCCAACAATCTTCTTCAATAAATACACCAAGGCATCATAGAATCATAGAACTCAGGTCATGAAAGTCCTTGGCGCAACCAAGCCCCGTGATGCCAATTGACCCCTTGGGACTGATTTTTCTATCCCATCCTCACACTAAACTCCGAGGTATGTAAGAACCCCAAGTAAAGTAACTGGAAAAGGAGTAATTCAGGAGGACATGGCTGAAATAAACCACGATTTGTAAAATTGGTAAATTCAGGCGTTTAGATCCTGAAGAATGTGTAGCTTAATCATTTGTTATGGGTACCTAAACAAACGTCTCGATCAAGAAAAACACAAACCATTTTGCATCTATCTTTGTGACACGCATTGGCATGTAAATAATCTGGCTGGCCAATTTCAGACTATAAAATTATAAGAAACGAAAATTACACACAACTAAGAGTAGATACCCCTAGAAATTGGTTTCAGTTGAACTGGTCTGCCGCCTTTACACTGTTTGTATTGAAACTTCGATACAATGAAAATTATCCTTTATTGATCCAAAGCCAAAATGACGATTTCCTAGAGCCACGCATATTTTAGTGCTACGTTTTTTGTTTTAAACAACGTCCACGCAAAACGGGGGTAACATAACTAGACCGTCACAGGAGAAATTGGTACTGGTCAAAAGCTGACATTGTTTTAGCAGATAAACTGGAATGAAATTGAATCCTAAAACTATGGATGGAAGAAGAAGAAGAATTTGCCTCGTAATAGGTCAATAGGGGTCGAGGCCATCCCCAATTAACCTTACTATCAAGCCGAGAAATATCTGCAATAGGTCATTTAGACCCTTGACGAAATAACCATATATAAACAAGTTTACTAAGTATCTGCATGGTGGACAGTGTAGAAACAACCATATGGCTGTATATTTAAAAAAATGAGCCGGTACATGAGATTTCCAACAATTTGGTTTGTGTGACCAGCGAAGCCTCAGATCAGCCTGCGCATATGCGCAGTCTGATCAGAGCCTTTGCTAGTCGCTTGAGTATTCTATGATTGTTAAGCTACTGACTGAACATCATTTGGCATTTCTAAGCTTAAAAGGAGGCTGCAGAGGCTTGTCTGAGTCTACACTTGTCAAAATGTCAAATTGTTGGAAATCTCATGCTGCGGCTCAAATTGTTTAATTCAGAGGAACTGGCCAGATGTCGCGAAGCACGCCAATCATCTTTCTAGTCCTTGTCACTTTGTACTGCAGTCTTACTTTCTTCATTTCAAACTGCCAAATGCATCAAGAATAAAGCTGCATCAGCATCTGCTTGACCGCCATTATGCTATTGATCGCAATACAAATACAAGTATACAAATATCTTTATCCAGCATTAAGCACAATACTATATATGTTTCTAGACATTATATTATGTTTATAGCCTACTTTGGAAAATAATCATACTGGTACAATGCGAACACGAAAAAGGACGTAAATATATATACTTATATAGTATATATTATGTCGTTTTACAAAAAGTGATAGATAGATAGATAGATAGATAGATAGATAGATAGATAGATAGATAGATAGATAGATAGATAGATAGATAGATAGATAGATAGATAGATAGATGGATGGATGGATGGATGGATGGATGGATGGATGGATGGATGGATGGGTGGGTGAGTTGGTGGGTGGGTGATGGATGGATGGATGGAAGGATGGGTGGGTGGATGGGTGGGTGGGTGGATTGGTGGTTGGGTCGGTGGGTGGGTGGGTGGATAGATAGATAGATAGATAGATAGATAGATAGATAGATAGATAGATAGATAGATAGATAGATAGATAGATAGATAGATAGATAGATAGATAGATAGATAGATAGATAGATAGATAGATAGATAGATGTTGAGTTTTTTGTAAAAGTAAAACCAACGCCTGTTATGACGATACTATCAACTAGATACAAAATGGTCATTTTAATAGCGCCCATGGTTCCAGTGCCACCAACTGCCACAGAAGATGGCTGGTTACCAAAAACATGATTGCCATTAAAGATAGACAGTGCATCTGTTACATTGTAAATATTGCATTATTATTTATCAAAGACACATACACGCATGCTCGCACAGGTGTACGTGCATCACATGTACCTGTAATTCGTAAGACTGAGATAAATAAATATATAGAAATATTTTGATTACTTTTACACCAACGTCTATACTATGAAACCAGATACAAACAAATGGTAACTTTACTAGCAATCTTGGTTCCAGTGCCGTCAGCTTAGTTCAATTACCACAGAAGACGGTGGGTCACTAAAACATGGTAGACATTAAGATACACAGTACCTCTGCTATATTTTAAATATGGTATTTTTATATAAAAAACAGATACACGCATGCTCGCACAGATGTGCGCACGTGACATGTACCTGTCTTAAATACAACAGAGATAGATAGATAGATAGATAGATAGATAGATAGATAGATAGATAGATAGATAGATAGATAGATAGATAGATAGATAGATAGATAGATAGATAGATAGATAGATTTAGAGTATTTTGTAAAGTCAACATAACTTGTACAGTGTACTATGAGTATGTTTTTAAAAGCCTGTAACTAAATAAGTTAGAAAGATAAAGTATAAGGTTTTATGTACACTTTGAAAGCTTAGGTCAAGTTTTGATCTTTTGTTTCGCATATAGAATAAAATCCCAACGCGTTTATGGATGGAGTTATGAATGCGTTTTCATTACATATTGAACACCCTCGTACGTATGCTTTGGATACAAATACGTATGCAAACTTATATATTAAAATACACATTGAAACAAAACAGTTTGAAGGTGTAATCCATATTATTTTGAATTACAAACTATGGAAAGAGTCAGATGATAGTAACGTCTTTGAATATTCAAATGTAAGATCCGCTATATTTATAAAGTTCACGAAAAAAAGCAATAAACAAACACAAAAAAACACACACAAAAACGCGATATCAAAGTAGTTTAAGGGTCATATGATAAATAGAATATAACATACGTTCACATTTATTTTTGAATTTATTAAACTCGTTGCAAAAATGAAATCAAATGCTCGACAAGCCTCGCATTTTATCTCATTTCTCCAGCTAGTTTAAGAAATTCAATAAAACATGAGCACTTAGTCTATATTGTTTACTGTAAATTCCTAAATATGTACGTTGACAATCACTGGATACCCAAATGAAATGTCGCTTTATGTCGCATTTTGTCAGGGTCTACACTGCTTGTTAAAGTAAAGAAAGACAATCAGAAATTCATAACTATTGTGAAATGCAGACCTGCTACCTCTTACATGTATAGAGGATCTTACATGAGTGCTCCAGTTTTATTGAATTTATTAAACGAGTTGGAGAAAAGAGATAAAATGTGAGGCTTACAAATATACAAGAGCACAAATGTTGGATTCTATTTATCATATGACATTTAGATTACTTTGAAATCTCATTTCTGGCGTTAAAACGATATAATTTTGTCATTATGTACGCAACGTTGTTTTGGACGCCATAACGTTTCCCGTAAATCTATAAACCACTAGTGGTTTATCGATTTTATTGCAAGGCGTTATTTCACTCCCAGACGCGACGTCATACGATAAATGTAAATATATAATCAACATAACATCTTTATCAATTTTGTCTGTATACAAAGGGTTAATTCTGCCTAACAATACTCACATGCTACCGGAAATTGTATCATACACCAAACCAATTGATTTACAGAACACTTTGGCAGCGTTTATTTTAAAATCATCGGAACAGATAGTTCCCCATTCACCATCATGTAATACCCAAGCTATTCCCTCCATGTAATTTGAACCGTTCGTCAATTTGTACATACCTGCAATAAGAAGGGTCGCGTGTATACATAGAGGATCTAAAGCCCCCATTCCACTGGACGGCGATTCCGCTACGATTCGAAATTTTGGTCAAAAATAACACGAATCGTAACAGAAACCGCGAGAGCGCAGTAGAAGCGCCAAATTCGTACTAGAAGCGTATCAGAATTTCAGATTATATATAAAAAGTATACAAAAGCGCAACGAAAGCGTAGATCCATCGCCAAGGTCGTAGCAAGGTCGCAGCTACATCGCCATCAGCGAAGACAAAACGTTGCCTAATCTTCATTATCGTAGTGGGATTGTAGCAGGAACGTAACGGAAGCGTAGTAGAAGCGTAGTGGAAGCGTACTGGAAGCGTCAAGTCCCCAAATCGTGTGGCAGTCTACGCTTCCGCGGCGATTTGGAATGATTTTAGAGAAAATCCTAGATCGCCATTTGCATAGCGGAATCGCCATCCAGTGGAATGGGGGGGTTTACATGAGTGCTGATATTTCATTAAATTTATTAAACGAGTGAGTAAAACCGATTAAATGCGATGCGTGTCGTTACAGATTGTACAAAGCAGGCACCCATTTAGCGGACATAAACAAAATGTCAAAGTTCCATGTGCTGTAGACGTGCACATGTCTAAGTTTAACGTCTAAAAATATGAGAGAACTTATATCAGCATCAATGTGTGAACAAGTATGATTCACAGAACATAGACCAACCCACCACGAGGAAGAGACACGGAACAATAACAGCCATATGACAGCGGGAACACACTTAGAGTAAAGCAAGCAGCTATCTTTTCCTCAGCAAGACGATTGCAAAATTAAATGAAAGCGATGCAGGCATGCATCATACCCCGCTAAGAAATGTTTTCGATACATAGACAATGCATAAATCAAGGGCCATGACTTATATGAAAACTTAACTGAACCTAGATATTGTATACAAATTATTTTCAATTAAGGGCCATAACTCTTTATTTTCTTAAATAATAACTGATATGCAATCCAATAACACTCCTACATAATATACACTTACATGCAGAGTTTAAAGAAAATTGATCAAATAATGCCCAAGATCAAGCACCAAAACTAATGTTCACCATAAATTAAATGCAATAGCCCTGTGCTTATTTGACGAAATTTACCCATGTATAATCCCAAACCACTCCTCCCAAATATCAACTCGTATACAAAGTTTGAACAAACAGCCAAACAAAGCCCAGAGAGAGCGTTAAAACATTTTTACATAAATCAAGGTCAAAATCTGTGCTAATTTGACAAAATTTACCCATCGGCAGTATTTACTTTCCCAAACCACTCCTCCCAAACATAAACTCGTATACAAAGTTTGAAGACAATCAGCCAAATAATGCCCAAGATAGAGCATTGAAACCATGTTTTACATAAATCAAGGACAATAACTCTGTGCTAATTTGACAAAATTTACACATCTACAGTCTCAAACAACTCCTTCTAAAAATATCAAGTGAACTCATATACAAAGTTGGAATACAATAGGCCAACAAATGCGCGAGATAAAGCTCGGAAACAAATTTTCTACATGAATCAAGGGCAATAACTATGTGCTAATTTGACGAAATTTACACATCTACAGTCTCAAACCACTCCTTTTAAAATATCAAGTGAACTCATGTACAAAGTTGGAAGACAATAGGCCAAACAATGCACGAGATAGGGCACAGAAACAAATTTTCTACATGAATTAAGGGCAATAACTTTGTGCTAATTTGACGAAATTTTTACACCTTCAATCTCAATACACTCCTCCTAAATATCAACTCACATACACAGGTTGAAGAAAAATTGGCCAAAAATGTTCGAGATAGAGCACTGAAACCAATTTTCTACACGAATCAAGGGCGATAGTTCTGTGCTAATTTGACGAAATTTATCCATCTACAAACCAAAACCACTCCTACTAAATATCAACTCATATACAAAGTTTAAGTAAGTAAGTAAGTAACGACTTTATTTAGTGAGGGTAACCCAATTGACGAATCAATCTTCCTTGGGGCCCTCAGACATGAGGAAAATACATATATCCAACAATAAAGAACACCCACACCCTACACACATATACATATGGGTCATGACGTGAGAAAACCTAGCTTCGGGGTTTCCAACTAAGTGAGATTCAAACCAACCTGGTCCGCTACATAGGCTAGCTAGAAAATTGAAATTTCACTCGTAGCAAGTCTAGGTATTGTACTTTTCAATAAGCGAATAACAAAGGTGCTGATCAGACTGCGCGGAAGCGCAGGCTGGTCTGCGCCTTTGTTGTCTGCAAACCCACGAAGACAGGTATTCTCGCGTCAAGGCCCTATAATGAAACAACAATGAAAGCTAGATGACCCTCTAGCTGGCTATGCAAATTAAGCATATTTACCTTTTAACCAGAATGTACAGTTTTGAACAAAGGAATTTAGAGTCATAGAATTTTTATATCAAGTGGAAGACTATTCCAAACTAATGCACCTGAGTACGATAAACTATTCTTAAACAAGTTAATTTTAGGCTTGGGTATCAGAAAATGTTTATTACTTACTGATCGTAAATTTAAGGTTGAGTTACTGTTTGATTCTCTCATTTTGAATAAATCAGTCAGATATTCAGGCGCTATATTATTCGACACTTTATACATTACTTTTGCTTTCTGTAGAAACACACGCTCAGAAAATGACAACATGTTTAGGCGATTTTGAGCTTCTTGTAAATTAGAGTATTCATTTCTATATATAAGCTTACATGCTCTTCGTTGCAATTTAGATATTTTATCAGTATTAGAACATGTAGATGATCCCCAAATAACGGAACAGTAATCAAAATGAGGGCGAATATACGCATTATAAAACAAAAGTCTGTCTTTAACTGATAGGTATGAAGAAATTTGAGACAAGAGCCATAAATGTGTGGACACCTTCTTAACAATGTACTTATAATGTGAATCCCAGATTAAATTTTCATCTATATTTGCACCTAAAATTTTATCACCTTTAGTAAGTTTAAGGTCTATATTATTGCATTTCAAGTGGAATGAAGCATCATTTAAATTGCATCTTTTCTGTCGACTGGTAATGAACATGACCTTAGTCTTATCAGTATTAATTAACATTCCATTTTCTTTACACCATTGCTGTAGCAGTACTAGAGATCTTTGAAGATTGTTTTCCAATACTTGCTTGTCATATTGTATATCATAAATTGTAGTATCATCTGCATACAAGTCAGTTGACGCTACAATATTTTGAAGCTTAAGAGGCAGATCATTAACAAATATTAAAAACAAAAGTGGTCCAAGAATAGACCCTTGTGGAACGCCACACGTTATGTTTTCAGTATCAGATTTTGAATGCTTAATGGACACTTGCTGTGTTCGCGTAGATAAGTATGATTTAAACCAAGATAAAGCACTTTTCCCACATTTATAAATTTCAAGTTTCTTCAAAAGAACAGCATGATCTACAAGGTCAAAAGCTTTTCGGAAATCAATCATTACACAACCAACAAATTTACCTTCATTTATTGCTTTTAGCCAAGAGTCAATCAAAAGGATTAAAGCTGATTCAGTCGAGTGTCCAGCTCTGAAGCCGCTCTGTTTTTCATGTAGTAATCTATTATCATTAAGATAATTCATGAATT
Organism: Loripinus fragilis; assembly: GCA_964019695.1. Taxonomy (NCBI): domain Eukaryota; kingdom Metazoa; phylum Mollusca; class Bivalvia; order Lucinida; family Lucinidae; genus Loripinus; species Loripinus fragilis. The sequence goes on from OZ026525.1 coordinate 7,960,223, forward strand.
TCAAATGGATCCATTTTTCCATAATTTTTGAAACAGTGGGCAATATCGAAATTGGTCTGTAGTTATTTACATCTTCTTTTGGTCCAGTTTTGTGAATGGGTATAATATTTGCTATTTTCCAAACATTTGGAAAAATACCAAGTGACAAACTTTTATTGATAAGGAATGTAATACTTAGGGATATTATATCATAAGAAAGTTTTAATATCCTTGGACCAATGTCATCCAGACCTGTTGATTTCGATATATCTAAATTGAGAATATATTTTCTTACAAATGCTATATTTATTTCTGGAATACTAAAAGAAACATTATTGTCTACTTTTGAATCAACAAACTTTTTTATATATTCAAAATTAGAGTCATGTATTGGCTCTTTTAGTTTTGAAGCCACATTGGCGAAATATTTGTTGAAAGCATTAGCTATCTCTACATCACTAGAAACAAATTCATTATCAACATTTATGCCTAGAATATTTTCTTTGGATTTAGATTTTTACCAGCTCCTAATTCTTTAAATAATTTCCAAATTGAACTTGGGTTATCCTTACCTTCTTCAAGTTTTGTCTTATACATTGATTGTTTTGCAGATTTTATCATTGAAGATACTTTATTTCGTAACTGTTTATAGTCTTCAATGTTACCATTAATTTTGCATTTCTTTCTTTCTTTAATAGTATCAAGTATATCTGGGTTTAGCCAGTCTGGCTGACGCGATTTCTTAACTCTATGTTGTTTTATAGGAGCATATTTATTGACTATTTCAAGAAATAATGAATTCCAAACCTGGACCATATCATTTACATTGGTAAAATTTTCAATAATTTCCCAAGGAACGTCAAACAATTCATTTCGAAACGCTTCTACATCAAAGTGCTTAAAAGACCTATATGTTATTGTTTGATGTGCATTTTTACGCTCAGAAATGTTTAACCTACGATTCCCAAAGATTGCATAGAGGTCACTTATTGTAAGTTTACAGACATTGACACTAGATAAGTTTGAAGGCAAACAGCCAAAAAAAATTACATGAATAAAGGGCAATCACTCTGTGCTAATTAAACGTAATTAACCCATCTTCAATCCCAAATCACTCCTCCCCAATATCAACTGTTATGCAAAGTTTGAAGAAAATCTGTCAAGAAATGCTCAAGATAGAGAGCGGAAACGAAGAGGTGACGGACGGATGGACAGACAGACGGACGCTCTTAAAGTTGGATACTTCTTGGGTACTTACAGAGTTAAAGTAGCCAAGATAGCGTAAGTACCCAAAAAATCCCAGGTTTTTGTTTGTTTTGTTTGTTTGATTTGATTTTAACGTTCCATCAACAATCTTTCAGTTAAACAGGGACGGGTCTTCCTGCGTTGGACCAGTACTAAGCTAGGATAAATGTGTCTTGCTCAATGACCACAATGCAGTGGCGCCGGTGAGTCTCGAACCCGCGGCCTTTCGGTCTCGAGTCACGCACTAAACCACTAAGCCACTGCGCTCCCCCAGGTAATTTTACCGAATAAATATCATTTGAGTAGATATGCTCTCTTTATATGCAATGAGGTTTATTCCGTAATTGATAAATTTAAAGTACCCAACAAGGGTCCACTCGTGAATACGGACGGACGGGCGGACGGACACTCAATGCGAATATTTGAAGACGGTTTAACATAATACCCTCACCTTTTAAGTGGCGGGGTATAAAAAGGGGTATAAAAAGGATACTAAGTACTGCATAACAAACCAAGGATCAACCCCTCACCAACAACGAGAAAAAACAATCCTTGTCGCCAATCTTCGTCATCGAGTCTGCTGTGGTTAAAACACAGTAATTCTTTGGCTGGGTTCGAGGCTAAAGCCAGAGTACCAAGATAAGCACACATAGTCAAAAAAACACTTTGCATGAGAATTTGCGATAATACCGCAAGATCTTTAGGTGAAAATACGTATTTGCACTCCAAACTAATGGAAATCGCCATGCCATTTTCACAACAAAGCATAGGAGGACCAACATGCATCGATTCTGTTGTAAATTGTTGCTCGGATTGAGTTTGTGGTTTTATTGCCATCTTTCAAGAATGATTGCATACATGTATATTAATGACTAAGTTTGCATCCTGTATGGTAGCACCGGCTAAGTCGTGTAGCATAAGATAGCCCTTTCTGTGAAAATTACCTGTATGTATCACAACATTTAAATGATTGTGGCATTTCTTGGTCATGATTACTTCTTGTTGTTTTTGTTTTATCCGTTGTTACATGTAAGAATTAAGCGCAATCGGTCTGCATACTTTAAACATTGGCGCAGCGCCCATTACGGAGTATACGCGCGTGCGTTATACAAATAGTAACACTCAAGGAAGCTCACCTAATGTGGTAAAGGTGATTTTTCATACATTAAGGAACTGCTCTTAAAGAAAAAAAATCGCTCCCTCTGGGAGCAAACACTTTCCTTTAAGAGAAGATCCCATTATGAAAATGGACGTAATTGTAGAGTTATTGCTTGATACAGTAGATTCCCTTTGATGTGTGTATTTTTCAGCGTTCTAGCTACGCCATTGCTTTAAACATGAACTGCATGTATGTGACTTCTGCTCGAAGGATTTAACATAAGCATAACTGATCTAACGCTACAGAGCCACGAAGACTGGATATTGTCCCGACAGGACTGAACTATTGTTGACTGTGACGTATTAAAAGTGTCTGCCGGATCTCATACATGGTAAAGCCATTGTGCATGTGTATACTTATTATTCGACCACCAATCAGAGGCATCGCCCTGCCTTAATAAAACTATAGCCTTTAAGCTAATTGTATAATTGTATAATTGTATAATTTGAACAACACGATCACTGATCCAGCACTCGGTATACTGGTGCCGATAGCATATGCTCAAACTCCTCTAATGAATGCCTCCACTGAAGAACCTATATTTCAATTGCACTTCAAAAAACTAAAATACCGACAAATAAAGAAGTCTCATGCTTTTTTAATTTGATTCTTGACGTCCCATCAACATTCTTTCAGTTAAACAGGGACGGGTCTTCCTGGGTTGAACCGGTACTAAGCTAGGATAAATGTGTCTTGCTCAAGGACCACAACGCAGTGACGCCTGTAAGGCTCGAACCCGCGGCCTCTCGTCTCGGTCTCGAGTCAAGCACTAGATATTTTAAGCGATAAGTTTGCATTTGCCATGCATGGTCGTTAACCTTTGTGAGGTCGAATCAACATTTGCTGTAAATTGTCACCACTTTATCTAATTCCATAAATGTACATGTAACAATTAAAAATTCATTTTTTGAAAGCGTCACAGTTTTTTTTCTTGGAATATATTTAGGCGGTGCTTAACTATTGACGCCGAGTAAACATTGTAACCATGGGTCCAGTCAGAGCGGACATGCGGACAGATATTGTGCACGATGCTATCCGCATATAACATTAACAGATTATCCCATGGATTGATTTTATACTGTACACTATTCGTATTATCATATGACGTCGCGTCTTGGAGTGAAAAAACGTCATGCAATAAAATCGATAAACCACCAGTGGTTTATAAATTTTCGGGAAACGTTATGACGTCCATAACAACGTTGTGTAAATAAAAACAAAATTATTACGTTATTACGCCAGAAATGAGACTTCAAAGTAATCTTAATGTCATATGATAAATAGAATCTAACATTCGTGCTCTTGTATTATTGACTTTATTAAACTCGTTGCGAAAAAGAGATAAAATGCTCGACAAGCCTCGCATTTTATCACTTTTCCCCAACTCGTTTAATAAATTCAATAAAACATGAACACTCATGTAAGATCCTCTATATAAAACTTAAAGAAGAATAAATACCTCGCCCATAAGCGTTTTCGTAAGTATCTCCATCACACTGTACCCAGACAGCTTTTTCAGAGGTGCAATCTTGTGACGGTTCGCCTATTCCTTCGTTTTTGCAATCCAGTATATTATTCTCATGTTCTGTACATTTTACGCCAGATAACCATACTTGTCCATTGCCAGCAGCCTTGCCTTGAGATACTTTGACGAGTCCACCCCTGAAAATAAGACGTTTTTTATGATTAATTTTACCGAGGTAATGCGCCCGCAGACCAAGTCCAGTTGACGGTACATCAATATTCATCCATGCTTATTCATGTCTTTCTGGTCTATTTTCAAATTACTCACACGCAACACATTCTTTACTCGAAGTTTAATGAGAGATACACATGTATAAGAAAGTTTCTGAGTCCGTCTTGGAACAATCCCGACTTGACTGAACTATTGTTGTCACATCTTATTTTTTTTCTGTGTGTGACCAGCAAAGACGCGCAGATTAGTCTGAGTCTTTGTTGCATGCATAAACATGCGTGATAACTCCTTATATGAGTTTTTGAGAAAACAGAGATTCTTTACGCGAAAATGTTCAAATTTTGGGGATGCACAACATGTTCACGAGCACACTTAGTGTCAATGTCGAAAAGCACGGCCGCTGGTTTTGCATTTATCGCATATTCAAAAAGGCATCCTTTATGCATGCTTGCACAGCTATCTAGTGGGATAGGAACCTAGGCCGTATCGACGTCTCTACTATGTACTTATTTATAGTTTGAGACTTCGCGCGCACCGACTCGTCTGAGCTTTCGGTGCAGGTATGAAAATATTGTAAACAAAGGAAAAAAGCATCTTGTTTCAAGAAGCCTTATGGCTAAATAAACTATAACATGTTGTTCATTTTCAGCAGAGGGGATGGGAGAGGGCAACATCATTTTAGCGCTTGGCATTTTAACAGGGGGTAGGGTCCAGGTACACAAAATTTCTCCAGGGGAGATTTATTTGTTCGGGGCAGGATGCCCTTGTGCCAATCCCCTATGGAACCCTATACCACAAGTGATTTTCCAGTGGGGCCCGGACTCCCTGCTACATCAGGATCCGTCCTTGTGCCGAGTCTCAACCTTGTTGAGATTTTTTTTATTATTAACGTCCCAGTCGACAATATTTCAGTTACCTCGGGACGCACTTTCCTGGGTTGAACCAGTACTAAGCCGGGATAAATGTGTCTTGCTCAAGGACACAACGCAATGACGCCGGTGAGGCTCGAACCCGAGGCCGGCTTCAGTCTCAAGTCCAGCACTCTACCACTGAGCCACTGCGCTCCCGATTGTGTCTGGAAGGGTATGGGTCCTGGGATTCTATTGGCACATCGCTAACCATTTTGATATTAAGTGCCCTACTGGTTCAACCCATGTAACGGGAGCGCAGCGGCTAAGTGGTAGAGTGCTTGTGCCACGGGTTTGAGCCTCACTGGCGTCACTGTGTTGTGTCCTTAAGGAAGACACATTTATCCTAGCTTAGTACTGGTTCAACCCAGGAAGACCCGTTCCAATGTAACTGAAAGATTGTTGACTGGGACCTTAAGAATCAAATCAAACAAATCAACCCATGTAGATAGGAAAATGTGACATGACTGAAAAAATGTTGACTTGTACGCAATGCTTCTACACATCGAGGCTGTAAATTTCTCCCCGTTGAGTACCTCTTTGCTCATTGCAATAACCAGTGACGTCACTGTGATTTATACTGCCGAACGTGTTTTCAGTTTTGTGTCAGATAATCTGTGTAATTTGTGCTTCTCTTTAGTAAGTGACGATAAATCAGTAAGGTCATTGTGGTTTCTTCAAAAACGTCAGCGTCTGTGTGCCGGATTAACGAAATTGCGAAAGTTAACAACGTTTTACTTCCTCGTGTAAGCATCTTATATGGAAATAGATTTAACAGCTGATTGCATGTCCAGAAAAATACGAAGATTGATAGGAACCGCTGAATTCCATAGCCTATACGGATGGCTGGTTATATCACATACTTTCTTTTCGCTGCAAAACGGCCAGAAAAATAAATATCCATCAATTTGTCCTAGAATTGTGTTAATCTGTTTTAACGAAAGTTCCAGAAAATGCAACCTTAAATACAGCACAGAAGCCCAGTTTTTGCACTTGACACTTGTCCACAACGAATGGCATAGTTTCCTCTAAGATTTATGATAAACGGGATGATTTTAATTTTCAAATAGAAAATTTCCCGTTTCTTGATGGAGATGTTCCTCGCTCCTCTTCCTATGGTGTATATATTTCACAACTTATTCGTTTTGCGAGAGAGTGATCTAATGTTGATGACTTCAACAACAGAAACCGTTTTTTGACTGCTAAGTTATAAACAAGGTTATAGATTTAAAAAAAAAATCGAAAAGCATTTTCTAAATCCTACCACAGACAATTTAAGTGATCAATTCGAAAAGAGTATCAGACGTTATAAAAAAGTTGGATACAACTTGGATACCATGAAACAGTCTGCATGCCTGGTTGTATACCCAAACACGGTTTATAGCTATGCGAAGATCTGGTACCAGTAAAATGGATTTAAACCCCCCTCCAGTGGCTTTGGCTGCTGTCCGTTCTAAGGCGGTGGTTCTGTTGTTGTTAACTCGTTGTTGATTATTACTCCCATTGTGGGATTCTGTAATTGCTCTATGTTTTGTTGTGGGTTACTTTGTCTCCATTCTTGTTTTGGAATAATCTTATTGGGAAAGAGAGAGTTGGGAAAGTTCTGCTTTCATTGTTTTTCTGGTGTCTTGTGATTGTTGTGTGGCTCTTCTTTAAGATGCCATGGGGTCGTCTGTAGTTTGTAGATGTGGTATTTCCTGATCAGACTCATTTTTGAAAATTATGACATCCTTAAAACTTGAATACGAATCTTTATATCGCTAGCTTACAAAAATGCTAAAGCCGGGCCACGGGGTTAGTACAAATTTCTGAGTGTATGACTTTAGTTTTGTGGTGAGATATCGGGCTGAAGATTGTACTGCACAACACTAAGGTCCAATATTTAGCATCATAACAATGATGAATTAAATGCGATTTTGGGGTATTTTAAAATCTCTAACGCAAATGGCTTAACATTTGGTGGCGCCAACGCTAACGCCAATGTCGGCGGTAGAGGTATTGTCATAGTTCCACACTAATTTAGTATTTGATGGCTCCCTCGTTATGATTGAGGGGGATATATTAAAATCTCTAACGCAAACCTAAGTATTTGGCGGGGCCCACGCTAACGCCAATGTCGACGGTAGAGTTATTGTCATAAGTCCACACTAATTTAGTATTTGATGGCTCTCTCGTTATGATTGAGGTGGATACATTAAAATCTCTAACGAAAACCTAAATATTTGTTGGCGCCCACGCTAACGCAAATGTCGACGGTAGAGGTATTGCCATAGTTCCTCACTAGTTTAGTATTTGATGGCTCTCTCGTTATGATTAAGGGGGATATATCAAAATCTCTAACGAAAACCTAAATATTTGGTGGCGCCCACGCTAACGCCAATGTCGACAGTAGAGGTATTGCCATAGTTCCTCACTAGTTTAGTATTTGATGGGTCTCTCATTATGATTGTGGGTTTTGTGTTTGTTTAATTCATTCTAGTTTTGTAATCACCATGCGTGCGTTAGTATTTATTGCCTCCATGTCGTACCTTTGTCTTCGCTCTGGTGTCTATTGATCAAGGTACAATAAGCTGTTATGTGATCTGTACAATTTTCTACTCATACTCACTCATTCTTTGGTTCAGACACAGGTTTAGATAAACACAAAAAATGAGCGCAAAATTGTAAAGATTTCCTTACTCATCAGTTTTATCAGATAATTTGGGTGCTCAAAAAACTGGCTCATTTTTTTTAGTACCCATAACAGTTGTTTTGGTTGCGAAATAAGAAAAAGCGTTTGTTTACTTACTCATAACTAAATGCCTGTTCAGAAAACGTTTCATCGAATAGTAAGCAGTGAATGACCTGATCACACTGCACCAACTAGCCTGATTGATATTTTTGGTAAAAATTCAATCAAATGTCCCTAGTTTAGGAGAGGTATTACTTGACTTTTTGGTTACTGTAAGGGCCGCACCTCATGGATGCGTAATTAGGACTAGTCAACCTTAGACAAAGGTTAAAGCTGAATTATTCAAAAGTAACTATATCATCTTGCGCCATTACCTCAGTATAGACACAAAACACGTTATTTAGTCCTTAAAACGCCAGCAAAATGACTGCATCTGAAATGTCTATTTAACATAAGCATAGAGGCAAACTTTGTGGACCCAGATCAGACTGCTCCTACAGGAGCAGTCTGATCTGGGTCCACACTGTTTGTCTTTGAGGCTTCAAATATTTTGGTGGACGACAAAAACATACATTTAGTGATAATGGGCTGTAAGGGTTAAGAAATTGAATTTCAGTGTGTATACGCTTAGGATTTTCATGAAATGCGGCCCCAAAAAGCTGATTAACTCTTTACCAAAGTATAAATAAAACCTGATTTCCCTTCCTTAGCAGATGAAATAGCTGAACCACGCCCAGATATGAATATTAAAGTTGCCGCCTTTACAGTAAGCGAAAAGTCAAGTAATATTTTTTTCTTACTTCAATCCAACTGAACGACATGCGACTTTGGCCTCCTTGTCAGTAAAATCGTTATAACACACTGTTCCCCAAATATTGTTGTATTTGATCTCTAGCCTGCCGAAATTTTGGTGACCATTTGCCAACCGAACTTCAGTGTCTGAAAATCAAGGTATTTACCCAATGTAAAGCTATAGTGATCACACATAAATGTTCACGCATCAATAATTTCCGGGTCTAGCAGAAGCTGTTTGAACATGAAGCCGATAGGACGAGTGTTCAAACAGCTCCCGAAGGACCTATGCAGGTGGTTAGCCAATGAAACAAACATGTGCTATCGTTATTCTTGCATTTTATCTTATTACAACCAAACCCTCACTGCAAACGCTGCTATATGTCAAACATAGAATATATCCTTTCTTACAATGGATTGTTGTAATACTAATTTTTAATCTTTCAAGCGTTATATTATCTTAACAAGGTCATAGCAAACGTAATAGTTTTCAGTTCGAATCCATGTTCAAACAGCGCGGGAATCTCCTGATTTGACATAGAATTTTGTTCATTTGACAATGGGTTTAATAAATCTTTTTGGGAGGAAGAAGGCTTAACGGAAGGTCAACCCGACCCTGACGTAATTGCGCTTCAACTGTGACTTGTACCGGATAAGAAGGTAAAATATTGGCCAATGATCTCCAATTTCGACTTTGACCTGTATTTAACGACGCTTTACCCTTCTGTAAATTGTGAATGACATTGGTATTGATCTGAAACCAAAAGTGCGACGCCGCAAATAAGAAGTTCCTTAGAGCTGATAAATCTACTTATTTCTTCAATTTATTTAACCCTTTCCTGCATGAATATTCATGCTAAGCTGCACCAACTATGAATAATTATATATATAAACGTTCACGTTTGTACTTAGAACAAAGAAATTAACTGCCAGGTATATTAGTTTAGAATCACATCTAATTATATTTTCATAAGCAAACACAGTAGAATCTGATCAGGCAGCTCTTACCTGATATGAGTCTGCTCAGTTTGCAAAAGTGTTAAAAGGCGTCTCTATACCCTCAGACAAATCTTATTCAGTTTGGAGCTCAGTTTACTGGGATGATATCGCGTTCTTATTTTCTCACCAATTGCACGACCCTTGAGTCTGCACTATAATCACTATGTGAGTATGTCCATCCGTCCGTCCTCTCGTCTGTCTATCAGTCCATTACCAATTAGTGAAAATGCTCATTACTCTTGAACCACATGGTATACTTTGCTCAAGTTTTGCATACAAAAACATGTCGACATTATCTGGGCCTCGGCGCAAGAAAATCTGTCTTCGGAGGTTTGGGAACAACAAAAGCGCAGACTGATCAGCGCCTTTATTATTCGCTTTTTGGAAAGTATCATATCTAAACTTGCCATAGGCGAAATTTCAATTTTCTAGCTAGTCTCTGTAGCTGAGGAGTCTGGTTTTAGTCTCGCTTTGTCGGAAACCCTGAAGACAGGTTTTCTCGCGTCGCGGCCCATTATTCTAATCACTCACATGCAACAGCATTTGATGGACGAGGGTTTGCTGAGCACCATTTAAGCTGGTTGTGGTCAGTAAGTGAAAATGCTTATTACTCTTAAACCGCGCGGTATATTTGGATCAAATTATGCATCTTTATGTAATTGAACATTGTGCAGCAACTAGTATGAAAACTGATGGCGAGGCTGTGCCGAGCATCATTTTGGCTGGCCAAGGCTTTTTAGTGAAAATGCTAGTAGCTCTTGAACCGCACCATATATTTTGATCAAATTTTGCATACTTATACATTTTAACATTGTCGAGACAAAAAAACGGTCTGACACATATGCAAATATATACATTAAGGGACATAACGCAGTTTGGTAAGGTATATTTGGGATCGAAATAATAAAAGACAACAAGCATTCTGTCGCTCTAAAATCTTATATTTTTGTATAAATCCCAAGAACCTTTTTGGGTCCTTTTTATATGCAAGTAAATATGTCAAGGGATATAACGCATTGGTTTAATTAGATATATAGGATCGATATAATACATGAATTCTCCGTATGGTATTGGATAGCGTACTGATCTCATAAAACAGTGTAATATTCTGGCGCTGGTTCGAATCCTGGCACTGCTGACTTTATATAAGTAATAGTTATACCATAGGTTGTCCGCCTTTACGTGGAGATAATCCACGAGCTTTAACGAGTGGGCTATCTTATGCACAGGTGGCCAAACATGGTATAACTATTTTATACCACATACATCAGTGTAAACCTTGCACATTTAGTGATATTTCATGCTAAAGGTGGTATAAACGTTTTTTTATTACTTATGCATAGGTTTAGATAAAGACACATTTTCAGCGTAAAACTTAAAAAAAAGTTCTTCCAATGGCTTTGAGCATATATTTCGGTTGCTCAAAAGAATCGTCTCTTTGAGACGGTTAAAAGATGGTTCTTTTGAGCACCAACATTATATGTTTTGGTTGAGAAATGATTTTTTTTCTGTTACGCACTCTTAACGAAAGGCCCACTTATTAATAATATGGCGTTCATTCTCTGTTTGTTTCAAATATGGGGTTCTTTCTCTGTCTGAATCAAATATACGAGTTACATACCTTGCAGTTTCATCAGTCAGTATGCATTCTAGTGTGGACCTCTTATAGTACAGTAAAACCTGTCTTAAGCGGCCACTCAAAAAGACCAAACAGGGGTTTCAAGGCCGATTATCGCTTAATGCAGGTCAAAGTATTGCAGAATGCTCCCCTTGTAGCATTCTGCAATACTTTCGACCTTCATTAAGCTACTATTTTTCATTCATATCTTTGTTTTCTCTATTTTTGAGTGGCCGCTTTAGACAGGTTTTACAGTACTGTTACACACTATTTAAGTGTTTGTTACTTCCTCCTTTGAACACGCATGACGTCATACAATATGGGACTAGAGATCTATTTATGGTCTGAGTCAACCTCTACTTCCAAACTTCATATAAATAAGTGCCAAACGTTATATATTTGCTCATAATTATAATCTTATAGCAATGCTACTTGATAAAATTTAACAAGTCCATGTATTGCATGACCCTTATGTCTGAAATTATCAATATATGAGTCTTGCACGACCCTTGGGTCTGTACTATAATCTTGCACGTCCCTTGGGTATTGCACTATAATTACTATGCGAGTCCGTTCATCCGTCTGTGTGTGGTCAGTTAGTAGAAATGCTCATCAGGGGTCGTGCACATTACTGCCATTTGATTTGGCCTAATAGGTAAAACAGAGTGTCAGAATTATAATAGCATAATACTTCAAACTTATGCATAAACAACAGACACCTACCTTTTTCTTTCGTTCTAGCCTTTGAAGCATTCTTGAGCGCTGTAGCTCGTTCCCCTGTTTACCACCAAGGACGCCTAAGAGTCCAAGAAAGGCATTTAAAGCATTTATATGTTGCTATCATCAACTGGATAATCAATGGTTGTGTTCTGTGTGTGTTTTACAATCATTCTCAGACCTCTCTTGAGATGTGTTTTAACATGCTCTAATACCTGTCGTGTGCTTGTATGATGTTAACCTGCGATTTTACCACGTAACTCCTCTTACACATATCGCAACCTAGCCTTGAAGCTCCTGTGACATAGACTTTAGAGCTTGAGGGTTTCCTTGTGATAAAACAGGACTTTTTTCAGTCAGTGCACAAGTGTTACCTTGGACATGTAACTGTACATGGATATGTGTGCTATGCAAAACTGTGAATTACTGTTTCTGTGTTGTACAATAATTCATTAGTATGATGAATAGTATTTCCTAACTGGATGGGCAGCAATCGAAAACGGTCTTAACGGTCGACGAACGCGGATCAAAAATCGCTAGAAACAGTGTTTTCGATTACCAATGGTCGCCAGTCGGGCGACCATTGGCAATCGAAAATTCTGTTTCAAACGATTTTTGATCTACGTTCGTCGATAGTATTAACGTGTTCGATTGTCGCCTATCCGGTCTGATTTTACTCACCTCGTGCCGAACAGAATTTTCCTCCAAAACCAGTTAGCGCTTTTAACAGATGAGTTGGTGCACACAGGCACCTGAATATGTTATCGGGGGCTCGTCGACATTCAGCATGTGGAATATGGGTACAATCGCTGTTTCCTGACGGGCAAGTGTCATTAAGTACTAAAATGGAAAATAGAGAATACTATACTCGTATTATGAAAGGTAACTGATAAACAAAATTATTAGGCACCTATAAAGCCATCGCATTTTATTTAGTCCGAGAAAATTGGCAATTTAAACTAGAATTCCGAGAATCGGGTGTGTCGACTGGCCAAACAGAAGTCAAACAAGGCAAATGAGTTGAATTTATATCCCGGGCGAAGAGGTTTTTTTAGAGAAACTTATAAATCACAAAACATAAATCCCATTTCTCTTACCCCCTTAGGGTTATGTGTAAGGTCAAAATGTTTTCTTCTATGTTAGTCCATACTTATTTCCCCTTAATTTGAAAGTAGCATGACCGCATTCAGACTTTTTGTTACCTTTTAGTCCAACCCACAGGTTGAGGGTATGTGTAAGGAGAGAATAATTGCTTGCATGGTGCTCTATGCTCCATTCCCTTTAATTTGTTATGCAACATGACCATGTTCTGAGAAAGTTGAATTTTGACCTTTTGACCCCTAGGGCAAGGTCGGGGAGGGGTGGGGATCTGCGGGCTAAATATTTGCTACCACGTTGCTGCATTTGTAGTTCCCTTTTATTTGATATGTAACACGATCATGTTCCGAAAAAGTTGAATTTGGACCCCATCCCCTAGGGTCATTTAGTAGGGGATATGCATGCAAAATATTTGCTACCATGTTGCTTAATTAATGATTCCCTTTAATGTGATATGCAACATGACCATGATCTGAAAGATTGACCCCATCCCCAGGGTCGGGTGGCTGCCGGGAAAAATATTTGCTACCATGTTGCTGCATTCGTGATTTCTTTTTAATTTGATACATGTATGCAACATGTTCATGTTTTGAAAAAGTTTAATTTTGACCTTTTGATCCAAACAGCAGGAACAGGGGGTCGGGGAGGGGTCTGCCGGCAAAATATTTGCTATCATGCTGCTACATTTTATGATTTCCTTTAATTTGATATGCAACTTGACCATGTTCTGAAAAAGTTAAATTTTGATCGTTTGGTCCCAACAGCAGGGTCGGGGGGAGGGGGGGGTATGCGGCCAAATATTTGCTACCATGTTGCCATTCTCGCGAGACCTGACGATACCTCATCTAGATTTCTCGCATTTCGAACTTTAAATTATGGGTAGCTAGCGATATCATGCTAGTTCCGTTCAATTCCCGCGCTCCAGTAGTGACAGAATTTGTTGTTAAAAATCGCAAAAGGCCAATTTTGGAAAGTTTACCATTTCTCTTTTAGTCAATATTTTCTGGATGTGAAGCCCTGAGTAATGCAAGCAATAATCGCATAAAATATTTTAAATAAAAATGGCGATTCAATCCCAGTGTGCACCTAGCGAAATGCGTCAGGTTAGTATGTGGTAGAGTGCTTCCATGTCCGCGACAATGACCATTTTCTGCATTCGTGATTCTCTTTAATTTGATATGCAACATGACTATAATCTGAAAAAAGTTTAATTTTGACCTACTGACCCCATCCCCAAGAGAGGGGGAGGGGTCTGCGAGCAAAAAATTTGCTACTATGTTGTTGAATTTCGTGATTCCCTTAAATTGTATTTTCAACTTGACCATGTTCTGAAAAACTGAATTTTGACCTATTGACCCCATCCCCAGGATCGGGGAAAGGCTAGGGTGGTCTGCCGCTAAATATTTGCTACCATATCGCTGCGTTCGTGATTCTCTTTAATTTGATATGCAACATGACCATGTTCTGAAAATGTTGAAGTTTGTTCTACTGACCCGATCCCCATGGGTAGGGGGGGGGGTACCTGCGGGCAAAATTCTTGTTACCATGTTGCTGCATTTGTAAATTTCTTTAATTCGATATGCAGCCTGACCATGTTTTGAAAAAGTTGAAGTTTGACCTTTTATACAAACCCCAGGGTCGGGGGTAGGGACAGGGGATGGGGTACATGCAAGCAAAATATTTGCTACCATGTTGTTGCATTCGCAATTCTCATTTATTTGATAAGCAACATGACTGTGTTCTGAAAAAGTTGAATTTTGACCTTTTGACCCCACCCCGAGGGTGAGATACAGACCTCAGACCTTCGATCGAAAATCACGTTTGATATGTTTCAAATGAATTGTACATCTGACTGCATGAGAAATTTCAGAAAAAATATTGAGAACTTACTTAGTTATTGCGAAATTTAAATACTTGACATTTGACCCCACCTAAGGGGTCAGGCTGGTGGGATAAACTGTTATTCACTGTCTTGCTTATCTACAGGCACTGGGTAATCATGGCATATATTGAGAAGTTGTCAGATAGTATAGTTTTGGAAAATGTGAAGTTTATTCACACAAAAACGCCAATATAACATTTGCATTAGCCTAAACCTAATTCAAAAAAGACGTTACTCAGTCAAATGTTTGCGGATGACCTTCAAATTCAAACTCGACCTGTATTTTAGGATGTTTTACCCTTCTGTACAATTTACAAGAAATCGTGCATACCTTCAAAAGTTATTGATTGGACACCACAAACTGACAATTCAGCCAAAATCTAAGTAAAAGAGGGACATAACTCATTCAAAATTTTGCCGATTATCCCCTTTTTCAAAATAATGCTTGACCCTTCTGTAAAGTTTAAAGGAAATTGATGCATCCCTTCAAGAGTTATCAATCGGAAACCAAAAGTGTGACGTCGCAGACGACGACCACGACGCCGGAGTCAAGATCCGTATGTGTCATCCTTGCTTCGCAAGGGACACAATAAAAGTCGGTACTTCTCTTGTGGATCATTTTTGTAATGAATGGTTCACGTTTGTCTTTATTATCTTTATTATTGCAATAAGGGAAAGTGACAAGAACACAAGAAACCATTACCTACAAGAGAGCCAAGAGGCCAGCTTTTTCCAAGCAGGTGACCACAAGGTTGCAAGTAACAGACAAGACAGTATGACCTTAAACACAAATAACAAAAAGGATCCACAAAAGAAGCACCACCTTGGAATGATCAGTAAGAAAATCATTGGAGGGCTTAGATACGTCTGACGGTACCAAAGCTTCATTGTTTCTGATGCGGAATAAGACAGATAGATGTTTTGTTCGCATGAAATATCCCTTACGTATCGATTTATCATATCCTAGTACAAACAAATTAAATATAAAAAGGAGATTTAAAAAGATAAGGACTCAACAGTATGGGCTGGCAATTGAACTCCACGGAACGTTGACTGTAATTTTCTTAAACCTCATTACATTAGTCACATGATAAAGTATGCTAGCGTTTTAGCGGTTGAGGTTTTATCCTGCAATAACAAAATTCACTACGTTACCCTTAATAATAGAAACTCCCAAAGTGTTAATATCAAATTATTATTTATTCTTACATATCAATATTATTGTTTTAATTACAAGAAAATGACTAGCAATGTCATTGTAACTATTTATTCACCTGTTATGACAGTTATATACGTTACTTTCAGTTAAATACTATATTTTAATGAAATAACAGCACTATATGAGTTACTGCCAAGAGTGCCCAGTAATATTAAAGAAATTATGAATATTGTCTATTTTGACACAACAAGCAAATCAGAATAAAACCCATCATATATAATCTATAAACAAACATCTCCTGATTGGCCCAGATGCCTATCCACTCGAGTCAATAAAACTACATATCGCATGAGCTGTGGGTTTTCCCATTCAATATTAGTTACTTAAAGAGACTCCATAGAAACTTTCCATAACAGGTGTGCTTTCAGCATGAAACTTGCATGATTTGCTGTAAATACCAAATAAAATTCCGTAAGTGACAGCAGCACGAAATTCACAAGGGTTGGTCTTTCATCATATACATGTAATTCAGACTTTGCCGTTGAATGTATTAATTAGCAGAACTCTTAAATAAAATAATAAATCTTACCTTCTGGATTTATGCAATAAACTTGGAGAGGTCCGTTGTATGATGCAAGGGGCCACAGGTTTTAATTTCTAAATAAAATTGCATTTTTTCTGAAGATCATTTTTGTCTTAGCAAACAGTGTATACCTGATGAAACGCCACATTATGCGGCATTTGATTTGAATCTTCTCTATCTGCAGTTGTATTTACAAATAAAGTGTGCATGCATTCCTCTTTTAACTGAATGCAACCAGTTAGTCATCATGTAATAAAAAGAAATTCAAAACCGTCCAAGACATTGTCCATGGCCAATATGTTTAGTTGTTGTTGTTAGTGCTTCTTTGTTTAGAGAAATAATATATAACAAACAATTGTTGACTATTGAGGCATTGGACATGATGTGATGTCGATTAGAGAATACCAATATTGAACTCGGCTCTGCCTCGGTTAATATTGTTACTCTCAGGTCGATATCACATCATGTACAATGCCCCAATAGTCAATAAATTGTATAATAATGCATTGCTGGTTAATATGAAGAAACTTGAACGTTCGACCGTAAATCATATAAAACGCCATTTCAAGTCAAAGTATTTTTTATCAAATATATGTAACAGCATTATTATAAACTCCTTACATTTATGATCAAATTATGTTTCTTTAATGCCTTTATGATATCTTTTTATCTCTCTGAAACGTATGTGGCTGCTTATTATTATAAATGCAATGATATATGCAATACATTTTTTCACTGACTACAGCTCAAGTTAGATGAAACATTGATATAAAACTATTGTAGTTGCTTAATAAGATCTATCACACGTTGTGTAAGCCACCAAATACATACATTTATAGCTTATCAGCTATCGATTTCAGCAATTAAATTGATAATATTCGGGATACATTCTAACTCATAACTCCTAAAATAACCTTTGTCACTTCAAGCATAGTTAAAATCAAGAAACGTTAATCCTTGTCACGTGAAAAACTTTTTTAATCATAACGGTTTCTGACCCACCTATGGCACACGCCATGCCTATACATAATCGCTTTATATCCTAAGAATATCCAGAAGCAATGGTGGTAGTTTGAAAGTATTTATAGAATTTCAGATAGTTATAAATTAGCATAATGATTTCATTACCCTTTTACTGAGCCAACCCTCCACCCCAATGTGAGACAATCAAGCCTAGCCAAAAATGAACCGCGGTCAGAAACGGTATGATACTTGTGTATGTAATGTTATCCAATTTACTGTGGAGCAGTCTTATTTGACATTGAATGACAGCGCTCTGTCCGACACGCCCAACGTCGTTACCTGGTCGCACTATACATTTATATCCACTTTTGCATACTGTTCCGATCGCTATTAATAGACTTTTCGCTTACTGTAAAGGCAGTAACTTTAATATTCATATGTGGGCGTTGTTCGGCTAGTTCATCTGCTAAACAAGAGAAATAAGGTTCTAGTTAAAATTTGGTGAAGAATTAGTAAGTTGCTTGGGCTTCGCAAACGTGCGTGCATTTCATGAAAATCCTAACCGTATACACACTGAACTCACATTTATCAACCCTTAAAGCGCTTAATCACAAAATGTATGTTTTTGTCGTCCACTAAAATATGCGAAGCTTTACAGACAAATAGTACGGACCCAGATCAGACTGGGAGCAGTCTGATCTGGGTCCACAATGTTTGCCTCTATGCTTATGTTAAATAGACATTTTCAGATGCAGTTATTTTGCTGGCGTTTTAAGGACTAAATAATGTGTTTTGCATCTACGAAGGGTGTCCCAGTAAATCGTGGACTTTTGTTATAACACAAGACTGTGTACAAGTAACTCTATGATGTTTAAGGATGTGTTTATATACATATGGGAAACATCTTGCAAAAATATGGGTGGAATCGCAGTTTAGATAACAAATTTATGAACCTTTACTAGATGGTATGTCCACGTGAGCGGCGCACGTCAAAATATTTTCATTGAAACTCATCTAGTCCAAACTGTAATGTACATTTAATCAAATGTCGTTGTTGTATTTCAAACAATGCATTTCCACATCAACTTGTAACTATGCAAGGTAAAGTGTTGAACATTTGAAACGTATGTGGCCATTCACATTGATTTTATAAAATATTTAACATACCTACTACATTTTTATTTTTCTGAAAAAGCTATGGCGGTATGGCGCAAAAATTAGACTTTCAATATTTTTTGGCTAATTAAACACATAAAACGACGTTCTTTTAATGTTAAATGTTTGGTAAAACAGTCACTAGTATCGTAAAATGGATTTCGTGTAAAATTATTATAGTAATATCATGATGACAAGCTCCTCTTCGTCAATTTAACAGAACACATGCTATTTTAAAGGTTAGTTTGTAATCTCGTATTGAATCTAAAAGATCTCGTTTGTTAGTGTGCTTAACATATTGAAACTAACTATATAGTCATTACTTGAACCAGGGAGACTTACTCAACAAATAGATGACAATATTTGTTGGCATTTAAGCCTATATAAAAATAGTAGATTCAAAACATTTGACCACCCCTCTTTGAAAATACAGCAAAATAATTTGCGACGTGCTCCGCATACGCTGAGGTACCCTCAAGTAAAGGTTTATAACTTTGTTATCTAAACTGTGATTTCATCCATATTTGTAGAAAATGTGTCTTAGATGTATATAAACGTATCATACAAATTTCATAGAATTCCTGATACACAGCCTCATTTTACAACAAAAGTCCACGATTTACTGGGACAACCCTCGTATACTGAGATAATGGCGCAAGATGATACAGTTACTTTTGAATTAAACCACGCCTCATTTTCAGCTTTTACCTATGCCTAAGGTTGACCAGTCCTAATTACACATTCTTGAGGCGCCGCCTTTACAGGAAGCGAAAAGTCAAAGAATATCAGCCAATACGTACTTACCTCTTGGGAAACAAACTTGCCCCTTTATGATACTCCCAGGTTTACAGTCACATGACCTTGTATCATTCTTCTGATACCGACACGTGCTATCCGTAAGGCTTTGACATATTTCATTATTGGTACATTGGGTTCCGATCACTGGAAAATAAACAATGAGAATATTAAACCAAAACTTTTAAAAGTAAACCACCTAAGAAAATTTGCAAAATGTGAAGCCTGCTCAAACTTATCACAGATTCAATGTGTTAATTTACTACGAATTTGACAGCTAAAACGGGAACTGCGATATATACGTGCATTCAAAAAGGTTTAAACACAATTTTATTCAGATAATTTTATGTAGATGGATATATACAATCTAAATGTATTCAGGATCCAACAGTAAGTTTTAAGGTAATATGTAAGCCATTTCCTGAAACAATATATATATATATATATATATACAACATAAGTGAATAGTATATAAACATTACAAAGAATGATCACCTAGCGCTACATGTAGAATATGTACATAAAACAAATGCAAAAAATATATAAGTGACAAAACACAAGAATGCACAAAACACAGGAGAACCAAAAGGTCAGCTTTTTCTCAGCAGGTAACCACAAGGATTCAAGAAACAGTCAAGAGAGCATTAAAAAGACAAACTTGGACTATGAATAACAAAAAGGAACCTAAAAAGATGCACCACAGTGGAATGGCCAGCAAAAAATCACTGGAGTGTTTAAATATGCACAATGGTACCAACCTTACCCTTTGTTATGATGCGAATCGTGACACATATGTGAAAGTGACAAAGACACAACAACCACAATAAACAAGAGAGCGAATGGTCAGTCCTTTCCCAATAGATGGCCACAAGTCTGCAGGAAACAGACACAACAGCATAAAAAGACAAATTTGAAACATAACTAACATTAAAGCTCTACAAAAGATGCACCACCATTAAACAGTCAGCAATACAGTCACTGGAAGCCGCGTTTTGGACTTGCATTTTAACATTTCTAATGATATTGTTTACCAAAATTTACGATAAACATGATGATCTAATTTTAAAAGTGTCAATTTCCCATTTTTAGATGGTGATGTTTCTCGCTCTACATGCTATAGATTGTATATCTCTCAACTCATTCGATTTGCTAGAGCATCTAACAATGTTGCTGGCTTCAACACTCGCAATAAATTAATAGATCTGAAACTTCTTAAACAAGGCTATCTGTATCATAAACTTCGCAAAACCTTTTCTTAATTTTATCGCCCATACTATTGATTTGATATTTAAATTCCATGTTGGACTCAAATCTCTCTTACGCCAAGGACTTCTGGAACCTGAGTTCTATGGTGATGTAGTGTATAAGTTGAAGAAGATTGTTGGCTATAATATTTTTGCGCAGTTTATTAAAATAACTTCTCATTACAAAAAAAATGGCTATAACTTTAACGAATTGCAACAGACTGCAAGCTTTGTGGTCATCCCATTTATTGTTGGCAACTTTGCTTTGCTCTTTAATTGCATGCGGGCAGGTCTGAATTCAGACTCTATGATGGTTCTGACTTGAAGATTTATATATAGATGAGATGGTTGGGGCTTGATGCTTTGGCTGTTGTCAGGCCCTCGGGTTTTAAGTGTTGAATTTGTTCTGGTCCTGTATTCAGTTGTATGTACTGTTGAGTCCTTATCTTTACTTTATATTCTTTTTATATCTTGATCTTAATATATAGAAGATAATTCATGGATAAGTCAGGGATATTTCATGCAAACCAAATATCTATGTGTCTGGATCCACATCAGAACTAAGGGGGAGGTTGGTACTGTGAAACTAGTTTAAGCCCTCTAGTATTGTTTTTTTTTCTGACCGTTTCAAGGCTGTGCTTCTTTTGTGGTCATTTTTGTTATCCCCACGCTTTTTAAAAAAAAGCGTCCTGGATATTGCAATCGCCTCCTTCCGTCCGTCCGTCCGTTTGTCTGTCCGTCAGGCTATCTCCTCCTAAACCATTGGACGAAATTCAACCAAATTTAGTGTGTGAGTTGCTCACATGAATCGGGTGTGCAACAGCATATTTTTTGGCCACGCCCCCTGGGGCCCTTGGGAGGGGCCTAAAGGTCAAATATAATTGAATATCATTAAATTTCAATTAAAAAGTCAATTCAAAGATTTTTAAACCAAACTTTGTTCGTCTTCCCACAAATGAAAGATATAAAACATATCAGACGGGATTTTTATTCAGTTGCCTGGGTCATGCCCCAGAGGTCGGACTTGGGGGTAACGTGGGGGGGGGGGAATGGGTTGTCCATTTTTTTTTTCGAAATTCAACTAGATTTGGTGTGTCAGTTAGTTACATCAATGGCACATGCAACGGCACAATTTTTTGGTCCCCACCCACTGGGGCCCTGGGGAGGGGCCAAAAGGTCAAATGTCATAAAATCTCAATCACAAAGTCAATTTGAAAGGTTTTTAAACCAAACTTTATGGGTCTTCTCACAAATGAATGATATAAAACATATCAGATGGGATTTTCATTCCGTCTCCTGGGTCATGCCCCAGGGGTGGCACTTTGGGGTACTGTGGGGGTGTGGGGGTCAGAAAAACTTTTCCCAAATTCAACCAAATTTGGTTTGTGAGTTACTTACATGAATGACACCTACAACAGCACATTCTTTTGGGTCCCCGCCACCTGGGGCCTTGGGGTCTGGGGCCAAAAGGTCAAATATCATTAAATCTCAATTACAAAGTCAATTTCAAAGATTCTTAAAGTAACCTTTGTGTGTCTTCTCATAAATGAAAGATATAAAATAGATGGGATTTTTATTCGGTCCCCTGGGTCATGCATGCCCCAGGGTT
Source organism: Loripinus fragilis (assembly GCA_964019695.1). Classification (NCBI taxonomy): domain Eukaryota; kingdom Metazoa; phylum Mollusca; class Bivalvia; order Lucinida; family Lucinidae; genus Loripinus; species Loripinus fragilis. Next base: position 7,982,495 of record OZ026525.1, read on the forward strand.
TGGGACTTGGGGGTGCTGGGGGTCAAAAATTTAATTTTCTGAACATGGTTATGAGGCATATCATATTAAAGGGGTGAGCAGTAGACAATGATACACTGAATATTTTTACCCTAGGATCAAACTGGTGACCTTGGGATGGGTCAAAGGATCAAATACCATTAGATATCTTCGAGAGCGTGGAGATTTGCGATGGCGCGCCATCGAATGTGTTGTAGTTATTCATGTTTTGTGTTTTACATGCTTTCTTGTCTGTTCATTGCAGCATTGTGGTCACCTGCTGGGAAAGGGCTGCCCTCTTGGCTCTCATGTATGTTATGTTTTATTGTGTTTTGTTACTTTCCCACGTGGTGTCCTGGGTCAGGTGTGGTACTTGGTTGCATTGATACCTGATGCTTACCCTTTTACTTGCTTTAATCATGTTTGATTGTACCAATCACACACACCCTTAATTCTGATGTGAATTTAGACACATAGATGTATTGAGAAATCCCTGTCAGTGCAATGCAAAAATGTGACAAATATTCTGAGGATTATGTCCAAACAATATGCATACCTTCAGACCATGGCCTAAACATCCGTAAAACTTCAAATTAAGCGGAATAAATCTGTAGTAGGAGACGCACACACAAAATACCGAATATATATTTACTTTGGCCGCAAAAATGACCATGACCTAAACATATGTAAAGTTTCAAAGGAATCGGCATAAATCTGTAGGAGGACATGCATACACAAAATACCTATTATCTATTCACTTTGGCGGCAAAAATGACTGAGTTCAATTTGAGAAAAAAGTGACAAAAGATAATCTAAAGATTATATCCAAACAATATGAATATCTTCAAACCATGTCCTAAACACCTGTAAAGTGCCAAAGGAATCAAAGATATTCTAGATACCTACTACTTGAAGGATGATGGAAGGACGGATGGACAGACAGAATGACAGAATGCCAAATACTATGTCCCCTCGCCTTCTTTCCAAAAGACGGGGGACAGTAATAATAGTGGTCTTAATTTTAACATAAATGATCAGCTGCCTCTAGAAACAAAGATAATAACAATGATAAGAAGAGGGACAATCAAGTTTATGGATTTTACTCTATAAAAAATCAGTTTAAAAACCGTTCTTCACGTTTCCGTTTTTTGCAAAATTGAGTTATCTCTCATTTTTGAATATGAAGCTACCAATTTTTGAGCGTACGACCCAATCAGAAGTAAAGTAGAGTCATTGACCTTGAGCTTAGGACCTGTATCATCCTCTAGGACGATGAGGTAAGTTTTTTTTCGAAAATTTGAATTTCAGCAACGCGCTTACAACTTCAGTCTCAATTTTCAAACAGCAATAACAGTCGGATAACGTTCGCACATGTTGCTATACTTTTGTCTTCTATGCAACGGATTGCGGAGTATCTGGTGGCACTAAAACATTTTGATTATTCCTGTTCCTTAGGATTTAAACAGCCAATTACGTCAACAATAATGACGTCACCTAGACGAAATGAACTTTACCAGAGTCCTAAAACTTTATGATTTGAGTTTGTCTTTCCTTGTGCTTTCGAGAACAAACATCGGTTAGAACACATTTTCCGCTCATTATGGAAGGTATTGATGCTATGTGACTTTTTAAATTTGGGATGTATCAGAATAATCGCGACGTCACGGCAACCATAAGCCACAGCGTTTCGATTTTCTTATAGAATGCAAGCTAAATGAAGAAGCTTTGTCACTTTTATACTTAACTACTAAAGAAACCTGACACATACTGTGGGTCACTTTTTTGGTCGTAAATGAATACGATGTACACTTACGAGGGCTGTTCAAATATGAATGCAAGTAGCTTCATGACTTCGTCACCTATATGCTACGACAAAATGGTATACGTTTCTATAAAGGATTATATGTCACCTTTAAACTGGCACCAGACCTAAAGAAAAATACAGTATACTGATCGAGTTATAGCCCTTTGAATGAGGGACCCCTTAGTATACTAATAAATTCAATGCTTCGAACATATCAGTGATATAGACGGGCGTATAATTCTTTGATAAATTGGTAAAATTTCTTGAAATTTTTAGGGAAGTATCCCCATATACTTATATTATGATTCTGTGAAAGTTGCGAAAATCCGACACGTTTTTGATAAATTACATCGAATCGTTTTCACTAAAGTCTCCTTATGTTTGCAAATAAATGGTAAACAAAACACCATCTTTCAGTTTCAGTCAAATTTTTCTCTTACAAAATGCACGAAGCAACATTCAAACTAGTTTAAACTCAAAGACAATATGTTGATCGTTCATACTGAGTTGCTGCTACAAATAATTGAAGGATAGTGGGTAATTTTTAAACGCCGAAAAATCATTTTATTAAGTCAAAACTGCCTTAAGGCAAGGGGTTATAGAACTTCTATTAATTTTTGTTGCCCTAACATTGCGGGTTTAATCTCAATTTGAACGTTAACTTTAAATTTTACCAAAATAGGCATCGTTTACAATAAAAATACTCACCCGGTCTTGAGGACTAGACAGATTGAACATTTTTTAGTTAATGTAAACACGTCATTATGGAGCAGAAAAATGCTTGAAAAAAGATATAAAATGTGATAACTCTGTAAATAGAGGCTGGAGCATTTTGAAAACTTCCTTACGATATATTAAGCATGTTTTAAGGAACACGCAAAGAAAAAGACACAGATATGTTTATTATTGCATCACCAGTAGATAACTCAAAATGATGTTTATCATAAAATTAATGACGTCACAACCGTGCCTGTTTACTCGAGATTGAAACAGGATTATATAAACTTTTCCTGCTGGCAACTTTGTCATTGTACCTTAAACTTGCATCTACAATTTGGTGATATTTTGTCTCGAACTTACAAAGATATGATACTATATCCGCACATGTTCCAAAACGTGTAGAGCAAATTTGCTTCAGAAAATCTTCAGTATACAGGAATGGCTTTTATATAAGCGTCTGTAACGCGAGACAAAAAGTGAGGGTTTCTTTATGTTTGGTGTCATTTTAAAGACGACAAATAGTTCTTGCCAGAAAGGTATGACATTTTGTCATAGCATATATGTGTAGAAAGTTATGAAGCTACTTGCATTCATATTTGAACAGCCCTCGTATCTTTCCATTGCGTAAAGATGAACAAAGGTAGACTAAGATGCACTGAGATTATTTGAAAATATGAACTAATTTCAAACGTCAGCTATCAAAACGTCACGTAACCCCGAAAATCAATTTTCACAAGAACAAAGAAATCACACAAAATTCACAAGAAACGGCTTTTGTGTGATTCTTTGTTATTTCATTGACATATTCTGGGCTATGAAATAAAACATTCGTGCATTGTTCGACCCAAAAGCCTATTTTCATGTTCTTAACGACAATTTTACGTTATCAGCGTAATATGAGCTTTGAAAAAGTACTGCCACTTTATCTACTTTTTTCCATTTTGAACGATGTTTGGAATGCATTTTGACAATGTTTCAGTGTTTTTGAAGTCTGTAGTTGCTGCCTACGTCCATTTAGCGACGTAAAGCGAAAACATTACATGCTAATATGTGTAAACTACAAAGCTTGAAGTTCATACGCGGTTAAAACAAAGTGTAGCCAATAGGCGCTTTAACAAGGTAGATAGCACACACCTAACGGCGACACACGTTGACAAAGAAAAACGGTTACTATCCATAGTTTACGTTGTTTCTTAATTGACGTTAAATTTTGCTTATTCCGCTTTTACTCTTTAACGTGACGCGAAACACAAGTTCTGATTTTTGGAAATGTATTCTCTTACAATGATTGGTTGACTCCAAGTCATTCAGTTTCTAAAAATTGCTTAAACAAAGGAAAAAACACTTCCGCTTAAGTAACGTCAAAAGCACAAATTAAAACCCCCATATCATACGTCACAGCAAGAAATTGCAAATTTTTAAAGTGCACTTTTGTCTGTTACAGTACTTGTATTGGCCTTGCATACATGAAAAAAGTTTTCAAAAAAAATTCTAGACATAAACTACAGAGGCAAAAGTGATAAAAACGGTATTTTTGACGTCGTGACGTCATGTTCTATAGTTGATAAATATATTTTTTGTAGAATACATTCTAATGTCTTGTTATTAAAATAAGCATAAAGGCTTGGGTCTATATTTTGTTATTTACGAGTTTGAAGCAAGTAAAAAGTGTCAGGTTTCTTTAGTAGTTCAGTATATTTTTCACATAATTAAAATATTACATTTTGACAATAAATAAGCATTTTAACAGGCGGTGCGTTTCTAAAGTCCTTCAGTATATAAATATAAGAGTACACCCAAAGGTGTAGGTACATTAACTGTACTGATGATAGTCGCCTGTAAAGATAATACTTGGCCGTGGCACTAGACAAATTGGAGTTAGAGCATGAAAATGATGCTTTGCCTAGATATAATATTGTTTAATATGTTTAGAACAACCGGTCCGGTTCGAAAATGCATGCGATTCGTCCATCCCATTGCTAGATTTTTGTCACCTACGTGCATTTTTTGAATGGTTACTCTGGACCCAGATAAGGTTTTAAAATGTCAAGCCTGCTCTGGATCCGAACTACTTGAATCTGTACATGTATGGTGGATAAAATGAACATTTACTTTAAAAGTGGATTTAAAAAAAACCCAACAGGCAACAAAAAGAGACTCAAATCACCCAGCATGCAAATATAGACAAATAATAAATACTAAATAAATAATTTAAATACTTTAATTAAATAATTAATTAATCAATAATAGAACTAGTAAATAAGCACAAAGCTGTTTAATAGGTTAGACTATCCTGGGCTGTCTTCAGTAGTTGAACCAAAACACGTTTTCTCGAGTCGAGACCGATGTACTTTTAAATATATTGCAGAATGGAGAAAATATTAGAGGAGAAGAGAAATATGGGTCAGCAAACGAAAGTTTGTTTCTTTCACCCTTTATGTTCTAATGGATTTTTTTCATACAGATTGATAGAATCAAGATGGGGTTGTTATATTATAGGTTCACAGGTCACATCTTCCAAATTTTGATGTTTTATGTACCTAAAGATTATTTTTACCATGACAAACAGTCCAGATCCTGATGAAATGCAACATTTTGTGGAATTGCATCTGGGTCTTCAATGTTTGTCAAAGTACAAGCAGCAAGGTCTTTCTGGCAAGATTAAACTGAATCTCCTGGACTGACTTATTCGATATACATTTGTGAACAGTCGTGGACCGTATTATTCCTTTTTTTCCTTGGGTATTACCTAGTAAACCGTAATATACCGTGGGCAACATTGCTAATCCCTACCTCTCCGTTATGCATTTTATTATAAGCGTACCGTTCTGTAACAAATTCGTAGCAAACCTTAGCTAATAGGTGGTGTAACCGTAATTGTTCGTATTTAAACCATAGAAAACATTGGCAGCTTTGGGACTACAAATAAGTAAGGACTAATACGTATTTAATACGGACTAAAGCGGATCAGTACGGTAACAAGGCTTACTAAGGTTGTACTGCGGTTGTTTGATCCGTGGTCAAATTTTGAACATGTTCAAAACTTGTCAAGGATGGCCAAGGATGTACAAGTACTACTGTGTATGATTACGGATGCAATACGGAAAGCTACGGACTAATACGGATTGCCACGGATGATGCAGAATCGTATCCGTGGCTAATTCTGCGTCAAATCCGTGAATGTGTGACTTGGGCATAAACTAAGTATGATCTTATGGCTGCACTTTTTACTACAACAGGCCATCACTCTAAAATAGTGGTAAAATCTATTTAAAAGTAATTTGAATGCCACCTGGTCAAACATGGCCTAAACTTACTCTGTCCGTTGAAGTTTTATAAATTAAAAATGGTATCATAAATAACAATTGAACAGAGTCCTAGGATACGATCGCATAAATTATGATCACTCCATTGACATGTTAAACCAATCCTTATGAATGATTTCCACAACCCATTAGTTCAACAGAAACCCCCATTTTAAGGTTTACATTGCTTCAGCAAAGGCCACTTTTTTAAAAAGTATAAATGATTACAGACACATATATTGCCAGATATTTATTTAACATATACATTATTTTGCTCCAAATATTAAAGGCATGTTGCCATCTGGATTGACAGCAAACATATGCTTTCTACATGAGAATATGACCAGGACAGTTCACAGCAACAGACTGCCGACCGACACATGACACCATTAAGAATGGACACAGATAGCCACGACTTATCTAAAGTAAAGCAACCAGCCATCTTCCTCAGCAAGATAATTGCTGAACGAAATAGGGCATCAGGAACCAAATTAGAAAACGATGACCCAAACAAAACTTCTAATACCAAGGGGAGCAACAACAAAGTTTCCACCATCCACACAGCATTTTAGTAGTTCATAGATATTTATCATAAATGAACCTGATTTGACAAATCTGTTATTTACTATATACGAGGCTCGTAAGTGTGGACTGGTTTGACTTGAAGATTTGATTGCTTGCTTTTGAATAGCTGATTAGATTTGTTTTTCAGTTAAAAGAAAAATGCAAACACCTAAATCTGTTTAGGTTTTCAGGCTCAGCTGTACACTGAAAACATAGGAGACAGATATATAACCATGATATATAATTTTAGTAATATATGTTACTCTAACATATTTGACAGAACAAGAGAATATATCCTAGCTGAGATGTTGCTGTAAATGAATCATTTTATTAGTTTATAAATTTCATAACAAACAACTGCAATTGTAAAATCAACTCGAAAATACCACTATAAGATCATATTGCGCAACTAGTTAGGACTGTTTTGATAAGAACTTTAAGCAACGGAAAAATGCGCAGTACTGATCTGATCCTTCGTTGTCTTTGCAGTATGATCAAAAGCTCATATTTCAAACTTTTAAATTTTCCTTGCTAGCGACGATTTTTGTCGACGGCTGAGTACCTTTGCAAACAGTTTGGACCCAGATCAGGACCAAAATGTCGGTCCTGATCTTGATCCAAACAGTTTGACATTCTGATAGTATTCCTAAAAGATTATTTTTGAAGAAAAGAATCAGCAACAAAAGCTTTAGATACTGTAAATTCGGAAATTTTCGCGAGGGTTTAATTTTCGCGAAACTTCGCATATGCGAAGTTTCGTGAAAATCAAACCCTCGCGAATTGGCGATATCACTCTGTCGTTTGCAAATATACGTAAATCATGTCCTGTTAGCGAATTTTACGTGCCAAATGTGTCTTTTAACGCTATTCGCGAAAATATAATTCTCGCAAAAAATTCCGAATTTACAGCATTGATGATATAATTACTACAATATACCTTTTGAGCAAATTACGTCATCATTATTACTCCATGTACCACTTGTAGTACAGGTGGTTGTAATAGGTGACGAAGCAATATACCCTGGATTGCAATCGAACCGAATGACAGATCCTTCTGTGTATCCATTTCCGCTCACTATAGTCACTACTCCATGATCGGGAGCCGTCCTTTGACCACAATCTAGAAAAATATGGTTCATATAACTATGTAAACAAATAGGCACATCTGCTTTTATGCTAAACATGAATATTTGGACACATTCAAGGCATCGTGCAGCCATACATATGATCTCTTATAAGATTTCTAATTGTGCAGAAGTCAATTATTTGCTTATAACTTGACTTTTCGCTTTCTGTAAAGGCGGCACCTCATGAATGCGTAATTAGGACTGGTCAACCTTAGACATAGGTGAAAGCAGTTTGATTCAAAAGTAACTGTATCATCTTGCGCCATTACGTCAATATAGACGCAAAATACATTATTTAGTCCTTAAAACGCCAGCAAAATTACTGCATCTGAAAATGTTACATAGGCAAAGAGGCAAACAATGTAGACCCAGATCAGACTGCTCCTACAGGAGCAGTCTGATCTGGATCCACACTGTTTGTCTATGAGGCTTCAAATATTTTAGTGGACGACAAAAACATACATTTTGTGATTATGCGCTTTAAGGGTTAATAAATGTGAAATCAGTGTGTATACGGTTAGGAGTTTCATGAAATGCACGCACGTTTGCTCGGCACAAAAATCTTATTAACTCTTTACAAAATTATAAATAAAACCTGATTTCCCTTCCTTAGCAGATGAAATAGCCGAGCCACGCCCAGATATGAATATTAAAGTTGCCGCCTTTACAGTAAGCGAAAAGTCAAGTAATACAAGAAAGACATTTTCTCGCATTGTGTAGAAAACGTTGACTTACTGTTTGTACTTTGCAGTGATTTCAATTTTTGCTATCATTAATCTAAGTTATGTTCATTTTTAGGAAATCAAATTTTATTTGATTATTTGTGTCGGGTAAAAAGTGTGCAGTTAAATGGATAAAGTGACCTCCTGCACGCCTTTATCCTAAAATTGAATCGTTCGCCTGACTTGATGGAAGGAATTGAGAACGGTGTAAAATGCATTACGCTATTAAGACGTGCAAGAATAAAATGTCCTAGGTTTTCTCTGTTTGAAATCGCTACTGTATCTTTCAGAAAGCTAGCTTATCAAAGTGGTAATAGACATTTTTCAGTTACCGCGGACCTTAGGATTTGTATGGTGTAGCGCACCTTAGACTTACGTTATTTAAGAGGGGCTATCTCAGCAGTGTAATTCAGAAGCGTTTGACAACTTCATTAGTTCTAACTTGTGACTCGGTTTTTTTCTTGTTAGGAAATCATATGAAGTGCTTTAATAAAGACTTCTTCAGCAAACTAATATTTTCTTTTAAAGTGCTGTCATGTGGTAGTCGTGAAATGTTGCATGTTTTTTATGTCTGCTAATTATATTAAAATGCACTCTGGTCTAATTTTATGATGGAAGTAAACATAATGAATCCAGAACAGACTGCAACTCATGCAATGGTTTGACTCTGTTAGAGGGAAAGATTTCAACCTCCACTTCTGCACTAGAAACCAAAATTATATTCAATCTATTAAGTGTGACTGCAGAAATAAAGGAGAATCACTTTCACTTGCACACTCTTATTCGGGTGCTTGATTGGACCTTTCGTGCAAGAGGACTCAGTTTGGAATTTTGGTCTGATTGAAGTAGAAATTCATATGGAACATTCTGATATATGGTGAAGGCTTCCATGCGAGCTGGACATTTCTTGTACTTCAACAACGGCAGAATCTAGGGCGAAGATTTGGTACCAGTAAATGCATTTAAGGCCCCAGTGGCTTAGGCTGCTGTCTGTTCTAAGGTGATTGTTCTGTTGTTGTTGACTTTTTGTTAATTGTTACTCCCATTGTGCGAGTATGTAATTGTTCAATGTTTTGTTGTACGTTACTTTATGTCCATTCTAGTTTTGCAATCATTTTGATGGGGAAGAGAAAGCTGGTTGCTATGCTTAGTTTGTCTTCTTGTTGTTTTTTGATGGTTGTGTGGCTCTTCCCCGCGGTGCCATGGGTCCCTCTGCTGTTTGTGCTTGTGGTATTTCCTGATCATGCTCACTTACTATTTTTAGGTAGTGAATACCCTTCTCTACGTGAACCACAAGACTGGTGACCTTGAAACATGTTTTACATCATAGGATAGTAAGTGAGTATGAGCTGGAAATGCCCCTGACCAGGTCCCATACTGTTATGGAATTTGATCATGAAACAATTTCCCAATACCTAAATCAGGTTGCAATTATTGTTTACCTACTTTTAGTATGCAGACAGAGGTGCAATAGATATTGAAACATATCTAGCGAAATTATAGTTTGTAGGCCTGGGTCTAACCTTTTGTGTGGACTTAGCGATGGGGTGATGGCCAACAATAAACTTTTCACAATATGGTATATGCAGCAGCATGGTAGCAAATAGTTTGCCAGAAGACACACACTCTACCCTTGCATTGAGCTACATTATATCAAGGCTTCGTTAGAGCTCTACTCCTTGGAATTTTTTATCGATCAAAATTGAGTTCTGCTGGTACAAGAAGGGTTGTTGTCAGTTTCTAGCGTAGGTATGTGCATGAAGTATTGTTAAACCCCTTAGGAAAAAACTGTGGTTCCACCCCCAACACACTTCACCAAATTAATACCATGAGGTAAAAAGCTATACTTATTGTCTTTTTATTTTACTCCTTCTGAATTTCTAAGGGTGCTCAACTAAGTGTGTTATGAATTAAACAGTTTTAGCATTTTTCGGGAGGTGGGAAATAGTGATTCATAATAATTATAATAGATTTGTGAACTCTTTCAGTATGTTGGAGATAAGGAGCTAGATATGATAGGATGAAGCTTAATCACTTACGTGATTTAGCCCTTCTGCCTGCCTGCCTGTCGCTCCTGCAGTCATTTATGATATTTGATGCACTTTTTACTACCATGAACAGTCAATATCATATAAATTAACTCAAATCGACTCAACAATTATCTATATGCATGCTGGGTAATTTTGCATGCCTATTCATTGTCTGCAGTGCCTTTTGTCTTTCCTTTTATTTAAATTACCTCATTAAAAAAGATCCTTGGGGAATACTATGACAGTGCTTAACAGTTTGGATTTAGATGAAGCCCGATATTTTGTCGGGCCTGATCTTGTTTCAAATTGTTTGCAAATGTGGCTGATCAATAGATGACAACATTTTACACTTGTGGAAAAATAGGTATAATGACACTTAAATAACTAGAATCGCCTGAGTTAGACTATATTCACTTTGGGTGGATCCAGGATTTCTGGAAAGGGTGTTCAAATGTATAAAGGCACGGGGTTCGCTTTTCTGATTTTATCTCATTTGTCTTAAATATCCCATGAAAATGAAATAATTTGGTCTAACTGAGAGCAAATTACTTCATTTCCATAGGATATTTAAAAACGTCAGGGGGGGGGGGTTCAAGGAAACCCCCTGAACCCCCTCTGGATCCAACACTGATTTAACTTAACATCAGCAATTTCCCAGTAAGCGTCATGGTTTTAGTTTAATGATGACGCAAATTTAATAGTGTAACACCATTCAAGGGGACAAACTGAAAACTGTCCGTGTAGACGTCTCTTCATTATGGCGCCCTGTGTGACTGCGTTGGTGGAAGCTTTTTGCATACTCAGGGGCGTACTTACGAAAACACACATGTGCGTACAACTTAACGATGCAAGTATAGGATTTTAGCTATTCTTTTTGATTTTTGGAAGTTTTTTGTGGTTATGCTGCGTGTCTTCACAGCTCATTTTAGCCCTGTGACATGCTCTTAAACCATTTTCCGCAAAAGGGCCAAACCCCTGGCTTCATATAGGGGAACTATACAGAGTGGGAACTCTATAAAATGCCCCAGGAACGTGCCTGATACTAATACCTCAAGCATCAGCTTTCTGCTGCAAGTGAGCTCTCTCCCAATAAGTATAATATACCAGTCAGTTTTAACCACGCACCCAATTCCCTGACATGACAGGGGTTAAGCCGGGCAAATGTTTTAAGTTTTTGCATTGTCCCCTTAGTGCGGGGACATGTGCGGCATTTGATATACAAAGGCAAATATGGCAGTATAAAGTAAAACATGACAGACGGTGGAGAAAAACGCCATGGTTTTAACAAAAGTCAAAGTCCCCGCTGTTCTCCGGTTAGAAATGAGTAGTGCATAAATTCAAGTCCTCTTAAGGGTCAAGGGGGGACCCAAATTGCCTAGCAGTTTGGTACATGGTTGATCAAAACAAGATACGGAAGTTCATGTTTGAATACCATGTCCCTCTATATCTCCTTTGCATTAGAATGATTTTCAATTACTGTGTTCCAGCTATATTGGCTTGCAAAAGTTGCCAACGCCTTATGCGTTTCCACTGTCTATTAACCTAAGCTTGATGAAATATTGAAGCCAAAAAATAATCATATTGGACGCACAAGCATCGAATTTATCTACTCGCAAGTTACAACAAGTGAATGCATACATGTATGGAACAATTAATAACTTTAAAAAAGATATTCGGCTGCATTTCAATTGTGAAATATATTTTTCGGTACATGTTTTTACACTTGCAAACTGGTGAAATGCCATCATGTGGCATTTCATCAGGGTAAGCACTGTTTGTTAAGGTAAAAAAAGATCTCATGGCACAAAATATAATATTTAGTAGCAGACGAAAAAGATAGACTCCAGTTACTGCTGACATCGCCCCTCTTAAATAAAGTCTCCGTTGACGGACAAATCGTAATGTAAGGCGCAACTGAAAAATGTCTAATAGCAGTGAATGCTTTAAGACACATTTGGCTTGGCCTCTGCTTCAAAGTCACATCAGCACATATTTCATACATTTTGGCCTAATAAAGCTTGTCCGAGTCTTGTCTCTAGATAAGAGGCGAGCAATATATTTACTTTAACTTTACTAAATGTTAATGATATCATCAGAACACAAAAAGGTGTGAGATAAACTTAACGTCATTTTGTGTAAAGTTTTCCTCTGAAAATTCTGTTTTGATTTCGGTCTTCAGTTCGCATCAAATAGCGCTGGCTTAGATTGTAGCTGATTTCTGGTTAGATATAGGAGCTGTTTAATGGTAACATGTAGGCATCATCACAAAAAACGATTTACGAACAGTAAAGGCGCAGACCAGACCTTGCATCAGTGCACAGTCACCAGCTTTATTGTTATTCACTGTCTAGGAAGCATAATAACCTAACCTGGCTAGACTCTGTAGCTGAGTCGGCTAAACAGTACCTTAGTCATTCTCTATACATTATGCCAGCCACTGAGTTGGGATAGAGGGCTGAAATTTGGCAATAGTGCTCATTCACGTCCCGAATGTTTGTGTACAAAAGGGGAATGCTCTGATATAGCCGGGTCTGAGCATTTGGTGCTCGCATATGCGATACGTACAGAACACTTAATTGGCAGTTCATTCAGATAATAAAGAAAAAACAACAACAACAAAGAAATACACACATAATTATGCACATGAAAAAAAAAAACAAATTGTAAAAGCTTACTATGAAATGACAGCAAAGATATAATTCAATTATCTTGGTTTATAAACACACTTACCACGTGCACAATTGCCATTGCCGTCATTTGCATAATTGTCAACACACACGCATTGCTTTACTCCCCAACCCGCGTCCTTACACTCTATATTTGCGAGACCACTACAATCGGCGACCGAATCACAAGTATCACCAATAGCCGCTGAAAAATCGAAATGTACAATTATTCTTATATTCATATATCAAGTCAGAATGAAATCCATATAACTACAAATCTGAAACTCAAAGTATCTGCCGAAGCTGAAGAACATATGAGTCGGTATAGGGGATTTTGGTAAATGAGCAGCGAATTAAGGTTACACCCTAGTGCACTTGGTGTGTATTACTTGACTTTTCGCTTACTGTAAAGGCGGCAACTTTAATATTCATATCTGGGTGTGGTTCAGCTACTTCATCTGCTAAGGAAGGGAAATAAGGTTTTATTTATAATTCGGTAAAGAGTAAATAGGCTTTTTGAGCCGCGCAAACGTGCGTGCATTTCATGAAAATCCTAAACGTACATACACTAAACTCACATGTATTAACCCTTAAAGCGCATAATCACAAAATGTGTGTTTTTTGTCGTCCACTTAACTATTTGAAACCCCATAGATAAACAGTGTGGACCCAGGAGCAGTCTGATCTGGGTCCACAATGTTTGCCTCCCTGCTTATGTTAAATAGACATTTTCAGATGTAGTTATGTTGCAGGCGCTTTAAGGACTAAATAATGACTGAGGTTGTGGCACAAGATGATACAGTTACTTTTGAATAATACTACGCCTCCTTTTCAGCTTTTACCTACATGTATGCCAAAGGTTGACTAGTCCTAATAACGCATTCTTTAGGCACCGCCTTAACAGTAAGCGAAAAGTCAAGTAATATACTACAACACGAGTTTACTATCATTTTAATGCAAATATGGTGCACTTCAAGTGTACAACAAGTGTACTTTGTGTAAACTTAAATTCGCAAGGGCGGATCCAGAGGGGGACAGGGGGTCCGGACCCCTACCCTGAAAAATCACAAAAATATAGGGTTTCTCTGCAATACTGGTCCAGATCCCCTGAAAAATCAAAGAGCTACCAAGCCAGCATCAATGTTTGGCCATCATTAGCCCGCCAGCGAAACGCCATTGAAATGGCGTTTCGCTTGCGGGCCGATAATGGCCCATTAATAGCGGTAGTCCCTTATCAACTAAAAGAAAAAAGTTGTCAAATTTGGACCCCTTCTGAAAAAAAACTTTCTAGATCCGCGCATGGTTCTGATTCCAGTGTATTGAAGCAAAGGAAGTTCAGTTCCACAATTCTAGCCCATCTGGATACAACAACATGGACGTTCAAAGGAGACATATGTGCATAGGCGATAAGTATCGAAATACCATACATTGACCCAAATAAGAAGCATTTGATATATACTCCTCAAAATAATTTAAGGACCAAGACTTCCGAACGCGGATATAATTAGCTCAAAAATTTAAATTCTGCCAAAAGTGCCTAAATCTGTCTATGCCCATAATCATGATTCAATGTTCATTTGCGTAGCTCTCATTACGCAGTACCGCACGTGCGTAATAAAAAGAGGAACATCCGAGGAAGGTCACCTAATGTGGTAAAGGTGTTTTTCCATATAATAAGGAACTGCTCTTAAAGGAAAGAATTCGCTCGCTCTTGGAGAAAATTCTTTCCTCGAGAAGTTCCTACTTTGAAAAGGGATGCAATTGAAGAGAAGCACTGCTTGATCCAGTAGTCTCTCTTAAATGTGCGTAACTTTTTAAGTGCACTTGCTACGCCATTGATGTTACCAATTACATTGCCTAATTCTACCATAACTGCGGCGCAAATGCACATACCCTCAAAACGCACTTTAAAAAAGACAGTGGGTGGGATAAAGAAATTCTTCTGTGGTTATTCGATTAAAAGTGATATCAAATTTGTTTTAGGCAGTTCATCTTATATGCGAAATATTTCTTCAAACAGTTTCATTATACCTTGAAGCAATCATTTTACCCCTGACAAAAGAGTTTTGGTATAGTTTTGATTTCTGATAATAATGGTTGTACTGGGCCATCAAAAATAAGATTTTCAATCGTCATTCTATTTTTTGAGTGTTAGAAAGATGTCCTGGCGAATTGTACATAGATGGTCACAGACATAAGCCAAAACAAATTGTCAGAACCCATGGCCTAGTCATTACTTCACAGCTAAATGGACAATTTACTCCAACAGAAGGAGGTTGGTAGTATCGATGGGATTAAAATACCATGAAATAATGCTAAAACAGAGACACCAGCTTCTAACAGCATTATTCATTTATTTCATGAAGTTATGTGGCCCATGTCTATGAAACAAAAATGGAATCGCAACACAGACCGCAGAAAAAACTTCTTTCACAAAGTAATTATGTCAATCTCAGCAAATGACGCTATGGTAGGCGATGCTGGGAGACAACATATTTCTATCAGTGACATCTCTGACAGATGGTAGATGGGGGAGTCCGTCCATTGCGGCGAATCTTGCCAGCATCTGAGAAAATTCAGGCTGGGTACTCACAATGTAAGCACCCTAAAAGGGATGGTCTGCGAGGTGGAGGAAATACAATTTTATAACAAAGTAGTCCTGTATTGTGTCCAAAAGACGAGATACCATGGTGGTAATTGTAGCACAATTAATGGCAAAGACTCCAGGTACAAACTATACTGATCTGGAAACAATACTGTGGCGGTCGTTGTTGTATAATTAAGGGCAAAGACTCACTCACGGCATAATACAAATCGTACTGGTCTGGTAACAGCAAAGGTACTGCTGTTGTGGGAGTGTTTGTGGCTGAGAAGTGGATGGAGAAGGTATTTAAGGTAAAGAGAGTCTCTGACAGGATCATCTTAGTCAAGATCATAGTCGGCCAGCTAATGTTTTTCCTTCCTGTCATGAAATGCTGGCACTTACACACGTAAATTATATGACACTGCCAAGTTAAACACCAAATATGTGGTCACCATGCAAGCCATAAAGCAGACAAAACGGTATTGAGAGCATTGGCCACAAGTCGTCTGATATCTTCCACCTCGCCAACCAGATGAGATGTAATGGGCGACACTGTGGAAATGTCATAGAGCGAGGAGGCAAAGAAGAGTTAGTGGGCTGAGTATTAATAATAATATGAAATAGGCACACCTAATGGGCAACCAACCACTATTTGATCTGAGAGGATAGCACAGTATACGGCGGTACTCGTGTGAGTATACAAAGTAAGGAAGAAGGCAAATATCAGGAATCGATACAATTAGTACCACACCTGGCATAGAACACCTTATGAAAAGTGACAAAAGTGTTTCAGTAAATTGTCGTTGCTCTGAGTATAAGGAAATAAAATAATACTGCAAGCTATTTTAAGGGCGCTGGGACTCTTAAACAGAAGTTCCTTATTGGATACCTTAAGGATTTTAATTGGAGCAGCGACATGTGATTTCCAACAATGTGTCATTTTGATAAGTGTAGACTCAGACGAGCCTGTGCAGCCTCCTTTTATGCTTAGAAACTCCAAATGATGTTCAGTCAGTAGCATAACACGCATAGAAAATCCAAGCCACTAGCAAAGGCTCTGACCAGACTGCGTGTATGCGCAGGCTCATCTTATATAGGTTACTGTCTGAGTCTTTGCTGGTCGCACATATCACATTGTTGGAAATCTTATGTCGGGGCTCATTTTTGGCCGTCTTTTTTCAAAGGCGCGACGATGCACGTGGCAGTTGGCTAAATTCGTTATCACGTCGTGACGCAACGTTATTAGAATTGTGACGTCACGTCATGGGGATCACGCAGCCGCTTGCTTGAAAGAGCTATCGTTAACGTTCAAGCTCCTGGTGATCGAAAAAATCCTTCAGTCCTATGGTTAAAATACAAGTTAAATATCAACAAAACTGGCATCTTCGCGATTCACTTTTACTTTTTGTATTTTTTTCAATGTCAATGATGATCACGGCACATTTTTCAAAGGTAGAATAAGGTTCTTAGTTCGATCGAATCGACTCCGTATAGATACCGGAACTCTGTTTTGACAGAACGGAAATCAGGCCTTCATATAGCAGATGAATAGAACAGAACAGAGCCTCTAATCGTAACAGCAACCAACCCTCGTTGTTGCCGCTGCGCGGCAACAACTCGTTGGTTGGTTGCTATTACGAAAGGCCTCTCAGCATGGAGTTTGGGTGAGACCCTGAACATCTGTCTAACGAACCGCACCTAAAAGGCTCGCCGATCCTAATCACTATTTACATGGTGAAGAAGGCCATCTCAACGATGAAGCCGGACAAGGCCGCAGTACCATCAGGCATAGTGGTGGAGATGATCAATTACACAAAATGATACAGGACCGAGGTAATAAAACATGAGTTCATTCTCAAAACTGTGTCCACAAGCAGTGGAGTTTGAGACTGTACTCAAGTTTACTAACCTTGGGGCCAGGTGTCATCATGATCTGTCATCTTGCTATTCGTAATTGCAAGGTCCCAACTGACTGGGAATTTTTTCATTGTCTGCCTTTACAAAATCATTGGTGATACTCTGGACAGAGGCAACTATCGAGGGCTCAATCTGACCAAACAGGCCATATAGATCCCAAACAGGATTGTCGATGGCCTCATAAGAGTAGTCTATGGATGACTCCCAGTTCTGCTGAGGCACTACAGATGCAATACTTGTGGTCCGGACGCTGCAGGAGAAATACCTTGCAGTGAACAAGCAGCCTGGACCTTGCTAGAGAAGGCTTGTAACTGTGACCCTCGAAAGGTCATATGGTGGGCACTGAGAGTGTTAGGTGCTGTTGGATAAATTATGCTATTAGTCCAGGGCATGTTCCCCAATGCAGGATGCGATGTTAGTGTCGGTGAGAGTTACAGCCAAGAGTTTAAGGTGAAAATTAGAGTCCATAAGGACTCTGTACTCAGTTCCCTGCTCTTCATCAGTGTGCTTGAGGGCTTGTTTATTCGAGTTTCACTCTGGAGTTCCATGGGAAAACCTCTATGTAGATGATTGTATCATCAGTGCTGACTCGATGGAGGGATATGTCAGGAGGCTCTTAATATGGAAAGAAGCCATGGAGAAGAAAGGATTGAGGGTAAATTCAGGAACAACAACGGTAATGATCTAGGGTACAGGCCTGGACCGCCTGCAGAGTGCATTTAACTTCCTGTGCTTTGTCTTTTGTACAGGAGTAGGCAACAACAGCATCTAATGTGATTGTTGCAAACACCAGTTGCATAAGAAATTAAGACGTCTGTAACAATTTACACAGAATTAGGTGTGCACAGTGCATGGGAACTGTCCAACCCTATTGAAGGTCGGCCACAGAGTGAAGTTCCCGTCGTACCTAATTTATTAGTTGGAGGTTGTAGCTTCCTCCTGCTACCTGGGTGACATGCTTTTCGCTGAACTGGCGGTCACTACACGCGTCTAACACCCAATCAGCTCTCTAACAAGACCCGTGACCATGTGTACATTTCTTGTGTATGGAGTGCCACGCTCCATGCCAGCAAAACTTGGCCATTGACCTAACTGAACCTTTAATGCTTGCAGCGCAACCACAGGGTCATGATGCAAGTACGACAGATTTGCAATATCAGCCAAAGGATCTGACCACAGCTCGAGGACCTTGTCCATTTCTCGAGAAAAAGAAGGCTGTGCTGGTTTGAATGTTACGGAGCGTTCAAATGTAGAACAACTACCGTGAGTTGAAGCTCAGACAATCGATCCCCGGGTGAGAGATTTGCTATGCGTGCAGCTAGCCAGTTACTTGGAAAGGGTCCACTGATGTGGATGATGCACCTGCACGTTAATCAAAAACCCCATGTGATGATGACCCAATTCTTGAATACAAACACTGAATATTACTCATATACTGACGTGCCAACCAAGAGTGACAGTGACGTAATATTTGTTTACAATTGTTAAGTAAACCATTAACTTTTACATGTAGACTCCACTTGAGCTAACGCTTATCGATAGATCACTTGTGTATTAATCCTAAAATGTGAGACTGCAGAACTGTGTTATAATCCGTTTCTTGTTTACTGTCGTGAGTTGGTTCCCAGTACCGTTAGTTTAACAGGTGACTGGGCCCAGGGCGACGACAGTAAACATGATTCGCACTATAACGATGATTATGTTGTATATTTGCATTGTTTACATTTTTTTTGTTTATTTTATACCTTTAATCAAATGGAAGTGGTGCTTTTCTACTAGTCGCTTTTTGTTTACTGTCGTGATTTGGCTCCCAGGAAGCCGGCCCGAGGGCGCTGATAGTAAATGATAAGCGTAGAGTAGTAGTTTACATTTGCAAAAATATCCATCTATTTATAATAGAAAAAACTATAATATGAAACGTTGCTGAAATATAGAGATATACATATAAAAAGGTATCGAATTAAGATGGGCGTACTGTCCTGCCACACAAGAGTGACAGCGACGTCATGTTTTGTTTACAAAGTTATCAGGGACTTAGAATCGGTAGATCACTTGTGTATCAATCCTATCCGCAGGATAGGATTAATACACAATTGATCTATCGATTCGCGTTAGCTTAAGTGTAGTGCACAAGTTAATGTTTTACTTAACAATTGTGACAAAATATTACGTCAATGTCACTCTTGGTTGGCACGACAGTACCTACATTTACACCTATTTCAAAGATCAAATTTTGTATTAATAAAAATAACAAGTGTACTTTATTGCTTCGCTTTATAGCCTGTCTTTTCTCTTCAAGCTTACCACTTAGGCATATCAAACAAATAAAAGAAGCTGGCTATCCATGATTAACCATGTTTTGTTAATGCATATCATTTATATGTCAAAGCAATGATGAAATTCTACAAAAGTAAGTAATGGTGCAAAGATCAGGAATCGATACAATCAAGTACCACACCTGACCCAGGATACCAATGGGAAAGTGACAAACTCACAGAAGACACCACAAACGAGAGCCAAGAGGTCAGCCCTTTCCCAGCAGGTGACCACAAAGCACACACAAACAGACGTGCACAAAACATAGCAAACACAAGACAGAACAAAAACATAAAAGATCCACAAAAGAAGTACCGCCTTGGAACGGTCAGTAAAATATTTTACTGGAGGGCTTAAACCGGTTTAACGGCGCCAACCTCACCCTTAATTCAGATGTGGATCAAGACACATAGATATTTGGTTTGCATGAAAGACCCCTAACTTATCAATGCATCATCTCCTAAAACATATAAATCAAGATATAACAAGGAGATAAAGCAAGGATAAGGACTCAACAGTAAATTAAACTGAATACCGGAGCAAAAGAAATCCAACAGGTAAACCCCGGTGGGCCCGACAAACAGCCAAAGCATCAGGCCCCTACCATCTCATTAATAGATAAGTCTTTAAGTCGGAACCATCATAGAGTCTGAAGTCCGACCCACCGGCGTGCAATTAAAGAGGAAAGCAAAGTTGCCAACTGTGATTGGGTTGACTACCAAGCATGCAGTCTGTTGCAATACATTAATGTTATAGCCAATCTTTTTATAATGGGAAATTATTTTAATGAACTGCGCTGAAAAATTATTAGAGCCAACAATCTTCTTCAACTTATACACCAAGTCACCATAGAAATCAGGTTCCGAAAGTCCTTGGCGCAAGAGAGATTTAAGTCCAACTTGGAATTTAGAAATCAAATCATAGTATCGTCTATAAAATTTTGAAAATGTTTTTCGAAGTTTATGATACCGATAGCCTTGTTTAAGAAGTTTCTGAGTTAACAATTTATTGCGAGTGTTGAAGTCAGCAACATAGCTAGATGCTCTAGCAAAACGAATGAGTTGAGAGATATAGACTCCATAGGATGTAGAACGAGGAACATCACCATCTAAAAACGGGAAATTGACAATTTCAAAATCAAAGTCGTCACGTTTATCATAAATTTTGGTAGAAACAATATCATTAGAAATTGACAAATGCAAGTCTAAAAATGCGGCTTCGGTATCAGAGGCATTGGCTTTATTAAGTTGGAGCTCTGAAGGGTATATTTGACTAACCATATTGTCAAAATAAACATTATTAATATTTAAAATATCGTCCAAATATCTGGAAGTAGTGTTAAACGCATCAATAACATCAGCCTGCTTATCATCAGAAAGAGACATCATAAAGTCCCTTTCATAACAAAACAGGAATAAATCTGCAACCAGGGGAGCACAATTAGTGCCCATAGGAATCCCAACAACTTGTCTATAGAGCTTGGTGCCAAATCGAATAAAAATGTTGTCCAACAAAAAGGTCAGCGCATCACATACATTTTGACACGACCATGCATGATATTTTTTAGGTTTTTCTGAAGTAAAGAATGCATTTCTGTCACTACATGCAAGGTAAGGAGAGCCCTCTCTCTGGAAGGTATTTTCAATAAGATCAATAAGTTTATCTTTAATTAAATTATGAGGTAAAGTAGTGTAAAGAGTAGAAAAATAGCATTTCCAAAGCATTGTATATTAATTTATTTCACGAATAACGTTAAAAGACATATTTGCGACATTCAAAAATCGCGACTAGGGCATGATTACCTATATCGGAAAATGACAGAGTGATTTAGCCATTTCCCGAGGATTTTATTTTCACGTAACTTCGCATTCGCGAAAAAGAAACTCGCGAAAATGTCCGAATTTACAGTATTTTGATCTAGTAATGAGACCACCATTAAAACAATGTTGATAAATAAATAAATTATACGTTTCGTCCAAAACTTACCACCCAAAACACCAGGCAAAGCACCACATATCACCGACACGAGAATTGCGCTTCGAATCATCGTGTCTTGGATCCCAACAATTCCTACTACTGGGAGTTCGCCGCTGGGCATATTATTTTATACAGGCATATGTACGTAGGATGGCGTCATTACCATTTCTTGTGCGTCTTTGTCACGAACCAATCAGCTTAATCCACATATTCTAGTGTCTTCAATAAGTCCAGATAAGAATTTAATGGCGCATACAAATTGTTGTTTTTTTTCTTACCCCTCAATATAAACATGTGTTTTGTGCACTTAAAAGAACCGTCGTATTGAGACGATTCTTTTGAATACCCACAACATATGTTTTGGTTGAGAAATAAGAATAAAATGAAGTTCCATTGCGCTCATACACGTATAACTGGAGGCCTACCTGGACTGCGCACGATTTGGGAATATGATCGGCTTCACGGAAGCAGTTCCGTTTAAATGGGAGCCGCGTTCAGTTAATCTCTGTGTATACTGATTAAGTCTTTCATTTTGTTTATAACAATGAGACTGGAAAGGCTTTTTCTTGCACACAGGATACGGATATCTGAGATTTTACCCTAGGATAGAAAATATTATCTAACCCATGCTAACTTACCCAAGACGTCAGGTACCGTCATCATGTGAGATTGTATCTTAGCGTATTCAGGGACTTCTGTAAGCTTATTGTAAAATAAATAAATACATAGATGAAAAAATAAATAGATAAAAATAAATAAAAACAGTGGTGAGCAATCTTCAGAGACAAAATCTAATAGATCTGTGACCCCTTGATTTATAAAATATTAGAAGCCACCATGAGTGTGATGGTAGGATAGAAAAATCCGTCCCGGGGATCGCCGTTCGGCATCACGAGGCTTGCCGAGTGATGTCGCACGGTGATCCCGAGGGATGTTTTTCTATCTTTGATACCCTCACACAAATAATGGATTAATTTTCTTGCTCAACACTGTTTTATGTATTTATTTATTTATTTATTTATTTATGTATGTATTTATTTATGTCTTTATTTATTTTAAAATAAGCTTCCAGAAGTCCCTGAATACGCTAAGATGCAATTCAACTTGACGTCCTGGGTAAAATTGCAAGGGTACAAAATGTAAGATAAGATATTCTATCACAGGGTAAAATCTCAGATATTCTTATCTGGTGTGCAAGATTGATTGGATCTAAGCAAACAGTGCAGATGCCGGTTAAATCAAACGTTTTGTTCAGTTTCCACTGTTTGCAAAGGTACTCATTTACTAGTGCATAAAGTGCTAAACAAAGTATTTACGCTTTTTTTGTCGCTCTATCAAGATAGTTTGTTCCACTGGTTTAAGAAACGACAGCACAATAGACAGGCAGACGAACAGACGGGCACATCGATTCACAACATTACCAACGTTATTAAAATGCGTTGGGATACATGTAACTGAAGTAGTTGTTTTAATAGGCTAGGATAGCCGGAGTTACCTTGAAAAATATTGCTTCATACTGTTTTCGTATTTAATTGAAAAGTTAGACACAAATTACTTTAATTCCAAGTGATTTCATTTCCAGATTATACGAAGAGTGTTCAAATATGAATGCAACCAGCTTCGTAATTTTCTTAGGCATACGCTATGGCCTAATGCTATATATTTCTAGAAATAACTACTTGACGCCTTTAAACCTGCACCAGACACAAAGAAACACACAATACATTTCTCCAGTTACAGAGCGGCTTCAGTATACTAAGGTTTTTAGAAGCTAATTGCAACATACGTTTTGGTACATTTACGCATATAGTGTCATATCTTTGTAAGTTTAAGACAAAGTGGCATCACATTTTAGATGCAACTTTTGTGTATTATTTTCGCAGTTGCTTGCAGCAAAAAAAGTTTATATAAGCCTGTTTTAATCCCGAATAAGCATACATGTTTGCGACGTCATTAACTTTAGCATAAATATCATTGTGAGGTAACAGATATTGAAGTTATAAGGCAAAATGTGTTTAGTCATGCAAGAGTTGTGGTTATTGTGCAGAAGAATTATTCTCGTAACATCCTCTAAATGATGGCACCAGATGTGCATATTGGAATTAAGCTGTGATATGAGATGTCCATACGTGTACACGTATTAGTTCACAAGTGTTTTACATGTCTATAGTCTCTACAAACAACCCATTTTATATGTGTGTTTGTTCGAGGGGATGCTATTTGTGATCATTAACGTTTTTACAGACTGCTGAGATGGTTTCCTGAGTTAAACCAGCACAAAGTATAGGAATTAAACCTTTCCACAATATATATATATATATATATATATATATATATATATATATATATATATATATATATATATATATATATATATATATATATATATATATATATATATATATATATATATATATATATATATATATATATATATATATATATATATATATGGTCGATATAGGTAGGGCATGTCCATTCTTATGCCTTACCTATATCGACCATATACTACCTATACCCATATGGGGCAATAACATCTACCCTACGGATAAAGATAGGTATGCATGACGGTATGGATATGTAGGGTGGATGTAGTAGGGTTTGGTTAGCAGAAAAGGATTAGATTGATTAGTCAGGAAAAGCGAGGAATAGGGTAGTGTATATCACAGCTTAATTCCAAATTGCACATCTGGTGCCATCGTTTGGAGGATGTTACGTGAAATATTTTTTTCTGTACATAAGGTCACTACTGATACCAATAACCATAACTATTGCATGAATAAACACATTTGGCCTTATACCTTCAATATGTGTTACCGTATTTACCTGAAACTTACTGAGATAAATGGAATTGGTATGCCAAACGCAAATATAAGTAATAGTTATATCATGGGTTGTCCGCCTGTACGTGGAGATAATCCACGAGCTTTAGCGAGTGGATTATCTTACGTACAGATGTACAAACATGATATAACTTTTTATACCACCTACGTCAGTGCAGACCTTGCACATCACGAGATATTTCGTGCTTAAGTTGGTCAAGGTGGTATTATGATATTGAACTATCTACATATTTCGGCAAAATGTATTATAATTTGCCCCTATTATTTTACCAGTGTTTTGTATGGGAAACAACTGCAGTAAATACGTATATATTATATTAGGGTAGAGGCAGCTGGTTTCTCTGTAAGGAACCACCCGCCACTACCCCCAGCCATGAACACAGTGAGCTTCCGTTTAGTCGTGCAACTTATGAAAAAAGGTTCCTACTTCGCAATGGCGTCAATGCGGAGCTTTTGTGCGACATTGGCGTCAGGGCAAAGTAGTGCATTAAGCAGCATGGTAATTCAGTTTTGACTTCAAATGTATGAAATTTGTAAAATGTTAAGTCTGTTACATTTTAGCAGTAATAATCAGCGGTAATCAAGAAATCCTAACGCTGACTGCAGCCTTATATAATACAAGGCCACGCTATATCGTTGGTTCCGTTCCGTCTGTCAAGAATTTAGATTTTCCGAAATCTGCCCTATTGTCCGAAAAGCGGAATACAAGACAGATTAGAGGAAAGTCTATCCACCACACGTATAAGACATATTTGACATATTGATTTATGATTATTCGTTATCATTTAGACTAATAACATGTCTTAGGCCACGAGCTGATTGAGATGTAAGTACCATCCGAGCTGAACAGATCTCCTAACGCTTTTCGATAAGAAGACCATGTAAAAGCTCGAAAAAAACTTCGGGGACGTGTCTGAGTGGTAGCTTTATGGTCTAAATCTACGATACCACACGAAAAATAAAATAATTCACAAAACTTTCATGGAAATTGAAATGAACATAAACCTGTTAATATGAAAACAATTAATAGTGTAAATAAAAAGAAATAATTATATAAAAGCAATTTTCATAAAAGTTTGAATTTTAGAAGGTGTCTGTAAGATGTTTACGTTACATTTTAAAGAGCTTTACCAAAATTAGTTAAAACTATTTGTATTGTTTTTCCTTGTAAATGTAGCAGAGAACAGTTTCCGTATAATGATCAGGTAGCAAATTTCATTTGCTTTCTATATATGCAATTGGATTTACTGTATCTAACATACTTTTTGAAGAGCCCTACACCTAAATTAAAAGTTCTTGTAAACACGAATTTTCATTGGCTGTAACCCACATATCAATGCAGTAGTGATAAAGTGATTTAGTTATTACCAATTCATTTGATTAGACATAACTGCAAGCCAAATAAAGATGTTAAATTGTAAAAAATTCATAAATCTATGCCTAATTCTAATGGTAACGTATATAACACATATGCAAATGATAGGCCTATAATTCTGTTTCATTTGTACTATTGTGCTGTTATTTTCAAATCAATCATATAGCTGCAATACTACACATAATTGAAAGCAAACGAAGCAAAAATATCATAATAGCATGATGTGTAACCTTATTTTAAACAAATACGGCAGTAATTGGATATATGTGTCTGTTTATGTTTTAACAAAGAAACTACCTTTAAAATCATGCCCCAAAGTTTGCATTCACTCAAAAGCTGTTCCTAGTGGCACAAGAATGAACCATTGCTTGCCTTTTGGACTGAAGCCCACTCTTCTAGTTGCCAAGAGGTAACGTAAATAACATGTTAAACAAATATACCTACATAAAATTCAGACATTCTGATATGACATAAATCATAATTATGCAACAATTCAGCTTATGTAGATAGGTCTTCTGATTGCATCAAACCAGGATAGCTTTAACAATCAGCAAACATCATCTGGGTGTAAGGAATACTCATTTTTGTAGTTTCATGCATTTCTGTATTAGTCATAATCACGTTCGTGTGTGCGTGCGTGCGTGTGTGCGCGTGCGTGTATGTGTGTGCGCGTGTGTGTGTGTGTGTTACATATTTACATTCAGGTTCACTTAGGAGACAGAACAAATCAAGGTGCGTACCTGCACTTCTTGGTCTGTCGTGTATGCTATTCATCTGGTTTTGATTGGCCGTAGCCGCAATAAACAACATCCCCTGCTTGACATGTAATTGCCAATCAAATGTGTTTAGATTACTTTTGCAGGGCCCTGTTGCATAAACCATCATTAAAGTTAAGCTATCATTAAGGTTTAAGCTGTCATTAAACTTTTACCAGTCCATTAGTTAAGTTGGCATTATTTTTGTGTTGCATAAAGCAATTTTAATGTCAACTTAACTAATGACGACTTAACAGACTGGTAAAGCTGACATTAAGACCTTTTCACGTGCACATGCTCCAACAACAGCTTCCAATATGGTGGCGAATCACAGTCACAGTGACGCTTCGACGAAACCGACAGCTTGAGCTTTGTAAACTATAAATTGTTACTGGCATGTATAGCGAATATGGAAAAACAAACTTCTTTGCAGAAAAACAATCTAGATCAAATCCTAAAAATGTCAGTTTATGCTATATTGCGCCGTAAAGATGTTGTTCGAGTTGGAAGTTCGAACTAAATCAGTAAGTTTAGTTTTCTTGTGACCCGCTTCTTTTAGAAAAAAAACACGGTTTTCTCCCCATCATCACTTCTAGATCAAGATGTTATAGTTCCGTAAAAGAAATGGTTGAAAGGCTGTAAGCCTAATGCACATGCGACGATGTGTCTTTTTTATGGAAAAAAAACGTTTTTTAAAACCATCGGCTGTTTTGTTTACATCCGTTTCCATGGGTCATGCATGTTGACATTGTTGTATTTTCCGCCAGTGACTTAACGCGCACCCCTTCAAGCCACAATTTGTTTGATTTGAATCTTTACGTCTCAGTACACAAGTTTTTCAGTTATGCTGGGACGGGTCTTCCTGGGTTGACCCAGAACTAAGCAAATATTTGTTAATGGGTCTTGCTCAATGACACAAGGCAGTGACGCGGGTGATGTTCGAACCCGCAACCCCCTCGGTTTCGAGTCAAGCACTCTTACACTGCGCTGTGCTCCTAAAATTTCATCAGAGCAAAATAAAATAGGACCCCAGAAATAGGGCTTTCTATCTTCGACAACCAGCATCCTGGCACAATACAGACAAGGTCGTCACAGCCTGTTTGTATGGCAGGAAAAGCCAGGGTGCTCAGGGAAAAAACACTACAAGCTGTTATTTATTTTTATTTTATTTTATTATCCATTTTTTGCTGTTGGATAATAGCATTGCGGATATGCTTATTCACACAGCGCACGCAAAGAAGCGGGTCACAAGAAAACTAAACTTACTGATTTAGTCCTAACACAGGACGAACCGTCTTCCAACTCGAACAACATCTTTACGGCGCAATATAGCATAAACTGACATTTTCGGGATTTGATCTAGATTGTTTTCTGCAAAGAAGTTTGTTTTTCCATATTCGCTATACATGCCAGTTGCAATTTATAGTTTACAAAGCTCAAGCTGTCGGTTTCGTCGAAGCGTCACTGTGACTGTGATTCGCCGCCATATTGGAAGCTGTTGTTGGAGCATTTGCACGTGAAAACGTCTTAATGCCAGCTTTACCAGTCCGTTAAGTCGTCATTAGTTAAGTTGACATTAAAATTGCTTAAATAGCTAACAGGTGTGCCATTGCATTTGTTTTTTTTTATTCTGGCCATTGCTTTCAGAGAAGAAGTTTATAGCTTCTTATGTGGGCACATACGGCGGGCCAAGCTTCTGTCGGTCATTTTTGACGGATCAAATTGGTATTATCTCATTTCATAGTAGGTCACATGATTACCCTTCCTTCTACCGGGCCGCGTAGCACAGTCGGTAACGTGTCTGGCTACAGATGCGTGTCTGACTGCAGATCCAGGGGTCGCGAGTTCGATCCCGGCCCGGTACCATACTTTGGTGGAGATTGATCATGAAATAATTTCTACGGTCATTCTCCTCCCTTCCGCTGATTTATTCAAGAAGGGTTGTTGTCAGTTTCAAGCGAAAGTATGTGCACAAATTACTGGTTAACCGCTTGCTCAAGCCTGCCCAGGAAAAAGTGTGGTTAAGTGAACTGACCGTCCCGCAATGACCATAGCTGTTGACATGGGACGTAAAGCAACAAAAACAAACAAACAAACAAACAAATTACCGTTCCTGACAAACTGGTTTGATTAGCTTTTACAATGTTCTGTTAATGTTTAATACAATGGGGAAAATTATACGAACAACCCTTAATTTTGAGAATTAAGATACTCATCAGGTATCTGTAGGCTTGCAGTTTCGGTACAGCCCCAGATTTTGTTGGTCAAAATAACATCAGACATGTTTGACTACACAAGTGACGTTCGTTGGTGTTTAATATTATTACCATATATGGAATACATATCTGGTCAAAACTACCTTATATGGAAAATATATCAGTTCAAATCCCAGGTGTACTTATGGGAATAATATAAAACGTCTTCGACTTCACAAATGACGTTCGTTGTTGTTGAATCCGTCACCTTATATGGACTAAATACATAGTCTTGAGGCAAACGAAGCATCGAATGGTATCTTTTATTTCAATGGTTGACGCATGTAAATCAATATATCCTCGCCTAGAAGAAACCCCGCGTATTGAGTCGGTCTAAACTTATTTTGAACACAAATTAACTGCCAAAAGGTCTAGATAAACAGGGCTGACCCAGATCAGACTGCTTCCTCAGAAGTCTGATCACAATATTCCTGCATTTAGTTTATATTCCATCCCTGAAAACCAACATTATTTTAGAAAGAAAGTGAAAATTTTTGAACGTTCAACGATCGAGCAGCGGATAGAAAAGGGTTATCAGATAATATCATCCGTTTTATGGGGCACATGCAAACAGTTTGTTTAGATCCAGAGCAGATGTTAGAGAATGCAAAGTCTGATCTGCGTCTGTAGTGCATCTGCACTGTCCTAATGCCACAATTTTATCTGAAATAATGATATATAATCTGAATAATGGTATCTGTAATTATTATATCTGTAATAATCTGCGAACTCTCTGGAAATTATAAAGCTACAAAAATAGTAAGTGAGTATGATCAGGAAATACCACAATCACAAACCGCAGACAACCCCGTGGCACCGCGAGGAAGAGCCGCTCAACCATCACGAGACACCAGGAAGACAAATTAAGCAAAGCAATCAGCTCTCTCTTCCCCATCAAGATGATTGCAATACTTGAATGGACATAAAGTAACGAACAACAAAACATAGAACAATTACAGACTCCCAAGTTTGATAGTATCTATCTATCTATCTATCTATCTATCTAACTGTCTGTCTGTCTGTCTGTCTGTCGGATTGTCCGTTCGCCCATCCATCCACCCATCCTGCAATCTATCTAATTATCTATCTGCCTGGATGTTCGTTCGTCTGCCCATTCATCCGCCCATCTATCTATCTATCTATCTATCTATCTATCTATCTATCTATCTATCTATCTATCTATCTATCTATCTATCTATCTATCTATCTATCTATCTATCTATCTCCGTCCATCCATCCATCCATCCATCCATCCATCCATTCATCCTGCTACCTATATATCTATCTGCATATCTGCCTGAGTGTCCGTTCATCCGCCCATCCATCCGCTAATCCATCCGTCCATCCAAGATATACCTAATAATGGTATCTGTAATAATTATATCTGTACTAATCTGCAAACACTCTAAAAATTATAACACTACAAAGTAAAATAGCAGCTGTCAGTCTATCTATCTATCTATCTATCTATCTATCTATCTATCTATCTATCTATCTATCTATCTATCTATCTATCTATCTATCTATCTATCTATCTATCTATCTATCTATCTATCTATCTATCCATCCATCCATCCATCCATCCATCCATCCATCCATCCATCCATCCATCCATCCATCCATCCATCCATCCATCCATCTATCTATCTATCTATCTATCTATCTATCTCCGACTTTCCGCCCATCCAGTCATCCATCCCTCCATCCATCCATCCTGCTATCTTATATCTATCTATATATCTGCCTAAGTGACTGTTCGTCCGCCCATCCATCCGCTAATCCATCCGTCCATCCATGATATATCTACTGATGGTATCTGTAATAATTATTCCTAACACTTTTAAAATAATAAAACTACAAATTTAAATAGCATCTGTCAGTCTATCTATCTATCTATCTATCTATCTATCTATCTATCTATCTATCTATCTATCTATCTATCTATCTATCTATCTATCTATCTATCTATCTATCTATCTATCTATCTATCTATCTATCTATCTATCTATCTATCTATCCGTTCGCCCACCCATCCATCCATCCATGCTTGCGTGTGTGCGTGCGTGCGTGCCTGCCTGCCTGCCTGCATGCATGCATGCATGTATGTAGCATGCATGTATGTATGTATGTATGTATGTATGTATGTATGTATGTATGTATGTATGTATGTATGTATGTATGTATGTATGTATGTATGTATGTATGTATGTATGTATGTATGTATGTATGTATGTATGTATGTATGTATGTTTGTATGTATGTATGTATGTATGTATGTATGCACCTACCTACCTACCTATCTGTCTGACCGCCCGTCCATGTATACATCCATCCAACAGCCAAAGTTTTACAGGTAAGCATTAGGAGAAGTGATTGTATTTCATAAGTGACGCAGTTTATAGCGTTCGTCAATGTTGAAACAAAATCTCTATACTAGATTTTGATTCATTTCTGAATCATACTCCAGTATAGGGATTTTATTTGAGAATGATTGATAAATTATGAATCACCCGTCACAGTTTTTCTTACCCCGCTGTCCACCACGATAGCAATGGCAAAATACCCAAGTCTTCTCCTTTTTTCTCACAATTAACATTTGCAAAGATTAAGTATTCATCAGTGTTGTTCAAGATCAGGTCCGATGTTGTGTCAGGCCTGATATGGGTCTGCCAAGGGTTACCAGCAGAAAACAAATCGCCACTAGAAGAGTTAAATTCGTCAGGTGTATTGACGACAAAGAAATGTAAAAAATGAAAACAGGGCACAAAGCATTAAGCTCATATGAGAAAGACAGCAATAATTTTCGCGATTTCTTAAATGATGAACTCCATCTAGCATTAAAGCTGCTCGACGAATGAAATCTCTATACTATACAGCAGGGAAATCATTGGTGCGGCAGCATTTGAGCCATAACATGTGATTTCCAACAATGTGGCATTTTGACAGTGTAGACTCAGACGAGTCTGTGCAGCCTCGTTTTAATCTTAGAAACTCCAAATGATGTTCAGTCAGTAGCTGAACATGCAAAGTACATTCAAGCGACAAGCAAAGGCTCTGATCAGACTGCGCATAGCGCAGGCTGATCTGAGGCTTTGCTGGTCGCACATACCACATTGTTGGAAATCACATGCCATTGCTCTAATTTTGTTGAATAGTAAAAGTCCCATATCCCAGTGTGTCCAAGACCTTGAAGGCAAACTGTGCTGGCAATGTGGAAATGTGTATTGTGTTTTGGGGGTCAATAATTCTATTTTTTTCCAAATTAACTTCTTTGCTTAATATTGCTAGACTACTAATTGCTAAACTGTGGATTGTTTCCTTGAACTGCGTTAGTATCTAAAAACACATGAAGATAGTAGCTGAATAATGTGTGATGAAGTTTTGCGGGCATTACTTGTACATCACTAAAAAATCTCTGACGATATAAACAGCAAAGCCATATAGAAATACACCATTGTCAACGTGCACAACATGCGCGGATCCAGAGGGGGGGGACAGGGGGTCCGGACGCCACCCCGCCCCTACAAAATCACCAAAATATAGGGTTTCTTAGCAATACTGGTCCGGATCCCCTGAAAAAATATAAAGCTGATAAGCCAGCATTCAATGTTGAGCCATCATCGGCCCGCCGGCAAAACGCCATTAAATAGCGTTTCGTTGGTAAGCCGATGATGGCCCGCTTTTAGTGGTACAATGTATGTGGATCATCTCTCCCCTCACCAACCATATACAAAAAACGTTTAATTTGGACCCCCTCTGGCAAAACTTTCTGGATCTGCGCATGCACAAAGGCAGCCGCCACACATATAATTTAAATTGGCAAATTCTGAAATGACCACACATACTCTTTACAAGTCCATATAGTCAGCGCTAGCAGTCAGCAGCCCGTCTCATGGTTGGTATCAGCGACTCATTTCCAACGTAGGTTAGAAATCTCATCTGAATGCTGATGTCATTGGAATAATTGGATCCTCATCACGAGAGACACTGTCTACGGGATTAGGACGAGGCAATCCAGCCTGCTACAGAGACTACATGCTTAAACTTTTAAAGTTTTCGTATTGAAATATTAGGTACTTTGTTTTTAAGCTTGCGAACGGTATACAAATGTATCAGAAGTGCTTATCAGACTAGGCGGATGCACAGGCTGGCCTGTAGGGCTACATGTACAAAATCAGATGTTCTAGTAACATTGCCCTTTTGAGGTATCATTTTTCTTTTCATGTTAAAACAACGCAATACAATTGAATATATTTACAGTATGGCCTGATCAAGGAGCTTCTCTGATACTGATATTTTGAAATACGTACATGAAAAGCATTACCCACGTACATTTTATGAATGGCGTACAGGTAAGACAAGCTCAGATAAGACAAAATAAGATTATTCCATATGCCTTCTATTATATTCCAACCAAAACATATGCTGTGTGTACATGTACTCAAAAGAACCGTCATAAAAATGAGACGGTTATTTTGAGTACGAACAACACATGTTTAAAATGAAAGACAACTTTACGCATTAAATTTCGCTTATCTGAATCTACATGTTTAAGACACGTGGCATAATCATGTTTAAGAGGCGACGAAACAAGTTAACCAATATCTACACTGACGCATATATTTCTACATGTTCTCAGACACTATCTAACAGTTGAGACCCAGATTGTTTGATACACAGTTTCGTCGCAACAGTGTCTGCACTGTCTGTCGGTGTGGGTGAGGGAAAACGAATCGCAAAAGTAACCAGCAATCTGCCATGGCTTTGTTACTCCCATTGTGGGAGTTTGTAATTGTTCTATGTTTCGTTGTACGTTACTTTATGTCCATTCTAGTATTGCAATCATCTTGATGGGGAAGAGAGAGCTGGTTGCTTTGCTTAATTTGTCTTCCTGGTGTCTCGTGATGGTTGAATGGCTCTTTCTCGCGGTGACATGGGGTTGTCTGCGGTTTGTGATTGTATAATTTCCTGGTCATACTCACTTACTATTTACTGTACAGGTTGTACTGTACAGCCTATATAAAAAAAGCCAAGAAAGCCGTTTTCTTTGGTTGTTTGATTTGATTCTTTACGTCCCATCAGCAATCTTTCAGTCAAAAAGGGACGGTCTTCAATGTAACAATGCAATTGGTTACCACCGCCCCCTTTCCTGTGAGGGCACCTAAAGTAAATTGTAGTGTAAAATATATGAATGCATTGTACTTAACGCAATGATCTTCTCAAAGTACGAGTACACCACATTGTACTAATCTCAAAGTACGGAATGAAATGATTTAACTACACCAGATTCACGCCAATGATCATACATGTAGCTCGAAATAATGTCAATTACTTACCAAAAACCGTTGTGGGTGCTTAGAAGAACAGTCTCAGCAAAAATAGGAAAACGCTGAAAACCATTTTGACAGTAATAACCCGGGCAGCATGCAATCTCGGGCTACCGTCGGGCAACCAGCGAACGTTTTGGAATGGTGTTTCCCTAGCGGGCCGATAGAAGCCCGCTTTAAAGTGCTAACTTGGAAGTAGTTTTAATTTTAGGGGTCAACTGTTACTCTTTTTTCAAACGTTTAGGTGATTATTCTGGTTCCGTAGACTTCGCGGTAACGAGGATTGACTCTCTGAATATTTTAGGAACAGTAACTTCAAACACGTGCTTACGTAAGATGTTGCGTCTTTAAGGTCGTGTCAGCACCGATAGGCCTACATACGAGTTTCTGGCACGTATCGCATCGGCAAGCAGCAAAGGCTCAGACGAGAAGCACAGTCTCGCTAGATTCTTTGTATCTCACATACCTTAAGTATGGGTGTAGACGTAGGCTCAAGCAAATATTTAGATCTCTAACTCAGCTGGTTACGATAGAATGGGGGTTTGCACATGTGGGCCTCGTCGCGAGAAAACCTGTCTTCGGGGTTTCCGACAAAGCGAGACTCAAATCAGTCTTGTCAGCTACAGAGACTAGCTAATAAATGAATTTCCACTTGTAGCACGTTTAGATATGATACTTATCGAAAAGCGAATAACAAAGGCGCTGATCAGATTGCGCGGATGCGCAGGCTGGTCTGCGCCTTTGTTGTTCGCAAACCTCCGAAGACAGTTTTCTCGTGTCGAGGCCCAATTTTGTGAGCCACGACATGTGATTTTCAACAATGCGGTGTTTAGACATGTGTAGACTCAGACGAGCCTGTACAGCCTCCATTTGAGCTTAGACACTCCAAATGGTGTTCAGTCAGTAGCTTAAACTCATTGAATAATCAAGCGAGTAGCAAAGGCTCTGATCAGACTGCGTGTACACGCAGGCTGGTCTGAGCCTTTGTTGGTCGCACATACCATATTGTTGGAAATCTCATGCCGTGGCTCATAAAATCTCGTGAGATCGCCTATGCACTGTGGCAGATTGCGTCAATCGAAGATCCAATTACGGGACAAGTGTGTATTATAGCCTATCAAATCGGCAAAGACGTAGGCTGCTCCTCACGAACACGTAAATATGACTTTCCGAGCGCAATTCTATTCGTTTGAAAATTGTCTTAAAATAAGGACTGACATTATTGTGAAATGTCTTATTAAAATTGAACATTATGCTCGCAGAATACCAAGAAAACTATCAAACATATGTCGTCAATTGCAGCCATTAATGCCACAATAGGGATTTAACATGGTTCTTCGTGGATCCCGAAGGGAAATGTTAAAACTCGAAGGCGATTATTCAGGCTGGTTTGCGCCTTTGTTGTTGTAAGTAAGGGCGAAAAGATCAGAATCGATACAATCAAGTACTGCACCTGACCCAGGATATCAATGGGAAAGTGACAAACTCACAGTTAGACACCACAAACGAGAACCAAGAGGTCAGCCCTTTCACAGCTGGTGACCACAAGGCATATATAAACAGACGCGCACAAAGGAATAGCAAACACAAGACAGAAACAAACATAACAGATCCACAAAAGAAGTACCGCCTTGGAACCGTCAGTTAAATATTTTACTGGAGGGCTTAAACCGGCTTAACGGTGCACCAACCTCACCCGTAGTTCAGATGTGAATCAAGACACATAGATGTTTGGTTTGAATGAAAAACCCCTAACATATCAATGCATCATCTCCTAAAACATATAAATCAAGATATAACAAGGAGATAAAGCAAAGAAAAGGACACAACAGTCAATAAAACTGAATGCCGGAGCAAAAGAAATCCAACAGGTATACCCCGGTGGGCCCGACAAACAGCCAAAGCATCATACCTCTACCATCTCATCAATAGATAAGTCTTTAAGTCGGAACCGTCGTAAAGTCTGAAGTCTGACCCACCAGCGTGCAATTAAAGAGGAAAGCAAACTTGCCAACCGTGATTGGGTTGACCACCAAGAATACAATCTGGAGTTTTACACTAATGTTATAGCGAACCTCTTTATCTTCTTCAATTTATAAACCAAGCCACCATAGAATTCTGGTTCCGAGAGTCCTTGGCTTAAGAGAGATTTAAGTCCAACTTGGAATTTAGATATCAAATCATAGTATCGTCTATAAAATTTAGAAAAGGTTTTGCGAAGTTTATGATACATGTACCGATAGCCTTGTTTAAGAAGTTTCTGAGTTAACAATTAATTGCGAGTGTTGAAGTCAGTAATATAGCTAGATGCTCTAGCAAACGAATGAGTTGAGAGATATAGACTCCATAGGATGTAGAGCGAGGCACATCACCATCTAAAAATGGAAAATTGACAATTTCAAAATCAAAGTCGTCACGTTTATCATATTGTTTGTAGAAACGATATACATGTAATTAGAAATAGACAAACGCAAGTCTAAAAAAGTAAAGTTTTCTCGCATTTCTAAAGATGGCATTGCTTAGTCAAATTAAGGCAACGTGACAAAAATAAACACAGGCGACGCACATGCAGGTGGCATAAACGTACAACCATTATACAAACAAAATATTATACATGCAGCAAAAATATTTAATTAGTTATTGTTAGCTTTGAACAATGGCAATTTGGTTATGTTATTAGCAAATTCAGAGAGATTATAAAATTGGTATTATGTAAACCATGCATGTGTATATAAAGATAGTTTCAAGAAACAATTTCTGTCCCAAAGTACCGTACATGCTACATCAATGCACGCGCGGATCCATGAGAGTAGGGGGTTCGCTGGAAAACTACGCCATCACCGGGTGCCAACATTGGGGTCTAGTGTCCCCCTACAGCAGGTTATTTGCAAGTCTTTTATAAGTGTTTCGTTATTTAATTGTGTTTGTGAAGCATGTTCGACACATTGGGAGCATCACTGCGGCGGACACTTTACAATGGATTCAGGTCTCTTTCCATAAAACTTTACACAAATCTTAGCCTGCTTACTATTTATATAATATGCACAATAAGTTTAGCAATTTCTTAAGTTTCGCATCTTTATGTGCTCATCTTTTGTGAAATGTCGAACAATTTCAAATGCAATGACGAGAACAGGATCTTAGGCAAATGAAACCACGAATTTACAGACGCCATCCTTTAAATAGGCATTTGGGGAGAGCAAGAATTGCAGGAGGGGTCAGTAAGCAAAAATGACATCCGTTGTAAGTAATGCTAAATTATAAGCATGTGATTTTTCGTTTAACTGTCTTACATCTTCCTCATGCATCACACGCCTTTAAAAACTATTGGTTGTGTGACAGATGTGATAGAGATTTCATGCTGAAAAAATCAGCAGCCACCTTTGACGTCAAAACGTAGTCATTATTTGATTACACTTCTAATGTTAATTGGCGTGCCAATTCAACAGAGACTCAGTTTACAAAGATGGCATAGGTTTACAATGTAATTGATCTTATGATTGGTTAAAACCTTTTGTTGGCGGGAAATGGTGCTACGCATTTGCGAGATAATGGTGACGTTAGATTTTATCTTTCCGCTCGTGCTCTATAGCCATGAAGATGTTTCATTCAACATTTTTTTTTCTGAATGTGTTGGAAGGCATAATACAGTTTCACTTGTCAATGTGGTTCAAGAAAAACCGACTAGAAACACCGTTTAAAGGCGATAACGTAAAAGCATTATTAAAAACGTCAAATTGTGAAAACTTGGTCCTTTATTTCTCTTAGACAGTTCAGAAAATTGCAGCATTTGCTATGCTTTTTTTGGTTTCAGTGACCAAACAATCGCTTGAAAATGTTTTTGGCTTCCTCTAATGATCAGAAATACCCACTTTACCCGCTAGCCTTAAAATTTAACGTCACTTTAGCACGATCGCTGCGTTTGGTAATTCCATATTTTTTTAAATGGAAATTCTTATCAGATGTTCTACGCTTCTATCTACATGACAGCAAATGAAACTTGAGATCTGATGTGGATGGGCTCACCCATACAAAACAATTGCTAAACTTATTGTGCATAGTATAATAATGCAGATAAGATGGTGTAGGTGTGGGGACTTTACTCTGGTGTAAAGTGTCCCCACCCCAACGTTTTATTTCTTAAACACTTCATGGCATATGCTTCTATGAAAAAAATGTGTTCAATACTTTGCATACAGTTTGTTTATGCATTGACTGTCCATTTATGAAATGAAAAGGATTTGTCACCATGCTCAGTTTTTCATAATTTCATATGGCAGGTATTCAGCATTTGACCATTTTTAAAAAGAAATGAAAGAGTAAACATAATTTCTTCATATCAAGCTAAAGAATTTGTATTATACCGTCAGCTTCTTTCTTTTAATATTGTTCTCAAGACCTTAAGCCTTTTAAAATGTGCAAATCAATTTTTATTCCGAGCCGTGACAAGAAACTGCATCAATTATATTAGTAATTCCTCAAAAATAGGATTTGATTATTACAACAAATTATATATTAAAAAATCTGACATTGAAAAGCTTAAGTTTTACTTTTGTTTCATGGACGATCATAATGCCCTTGAGAAAAAAAATAATCGGGGGTTTACACGGCAGTTTTCTTTCAAAAGGGCCAAATTTAACCACACCCCAACATATTTCATGCATAGTTCAATATAAAACCTTCAGGAATGTCAATTAATGTCAAATGCATTATTTTCATTTAACTAGTATGAGGTAATTCTGCATTAAAACGCTAAAACAGGAAGAAAATAAATATACTGAAAAATACATGCACATCTGGGAGTCGACCCTTGTCACGGCCTCCAATCTCTGCCTCCTTCTCCAAAAAGAGCAGAACGTAAAGTGAGGCGAAGGCCCTTCCGGGAAGCAGGCAGTGGGCATGAACAATGGAACACGTAGTCGGGGAACCAAAGTCGCGTATCGTGCAAAAACACACATTTTTTGCACCCGAAAGGTATACGGCTGGATTTTTGTATACTGATAGTCTAAATAGTGCTTGATATGAAACCACTGTATAGCAATGCGTCCAGAATTGCTTTTCGCGGAAAAATGCATTTTTTATATGCCACATAGGTCACGTTAAACAATCTTTCATAGCATAGAAATTTTGATGTTTTCCTTATCAATAAGTTAAATAGTGTGCTTTTGGTTTACAAAAGATCCGCCTCATTAAATAGGTCCATTTAAGTACCAACAACATATGTTTTATAATAACAAAACTAATTTTCCTTTACGCACTCTTATCTGGAGGATGGGTATGAGAAGCCGTTTGACTGTTCGATAACACAATAATACACTATCAAATGCATTTAAAAGTATGGGCAGTCATTTGTGCACCAAAATAATCTTCTTAGGGACATTTTTGTCTTTACAAATACTATTCGGTTATATTTCTGCATCTCAGATGGGGGACAGACAGGTTATTCATGGTGATACGATAATAGTTATACGAGTTTTTCATAGTTATTTAACCACTGTTAATGGAATTATTCTTTTAAGTAGATAAAATCCCCTTGGCCACTACAATGACCCTCCGTTTCAAAGCTGCTGTAAATATGGAAGATAAACATACTTTAAATCTTGATAAATTTCATGTATGTGTTAAATTGCTCTTAAGTTGTCCTGGTATTTATCTACGCACCAATTGGCATGGACTAAATTACTAAGTATCAAATGATCGTGTTTTCATATTTTTACTTTTAAGCTACCTTTTCTAGTTTGCCATAGAAAATAAAATAAATTGTCTTAAATTATGTTCTAAACGTCTGTCTAACTGTATGCAGTGTTTAAACACATTCAATTTAAAATTTATTTATTTATGTAAAATATATGCAAATCAAACCACTTCAGCGGGAGGACAAAAGTGAATAAGTAAGCACCGACTTTTTTACGAGATATGCTTCCAAGCGATATGTAAATAATTATTAATACATTTTTGGGCAATAAATGCAGTTTTAGTGAAATTAGAAGAAAAGAAATCTATAAATTTAATTTCAAAATGGGGGTGCCCTAAACTACATGCTTTAAAAATCAATAGCAGTATTCTTAGATGATCACCACTGCTTCTGAGGTCTACGCCGACGTTGTATTATTATATAAACTCAATATTTTTCAGTCCTGAACTTTTTTGATAAAAATATATAACATTTTGAAAAATAATATTTTGACATGATCTTGCTGGGCTTCCGTAGAAAGTTGACTGCTCTGGCGTTATGCAAGTCGATCGAGTCTGCTATACAGTGGTTTCAGATACACCATAGAATTACCTTTGCAACCATACAAAATTCAACTGTATACCTTTCGGGTGCAAGGGTTAGCATTTTTTCTACCTTGGTTCCCCGACTAACGGTAAGTTGTGTTGACACATTTTCAATCATAAGTAAATTTTCAGCGCAAAACTCGAAAATCTAAGAATGCTATGCTTCGGGCAATTGTTCAAGCTATCCGTAGAGCATGCTGTTTGCACATTTGAACTTAGTTTGTAAGCGTGAGAGCTTTTCTCCCGTTGCACAGTTGTCCAAGAAACGGTGGTTCCCGCATGGTTTTGCCTTCTAACCAAACGTATAGTAGCGTTTGGACCCTTATTCATACTACCGAGGCCCCTCCACACCCATGTTGTCCCAAATGCAATTTTTCGAGATATTTCAATGATAATTGAGTGATTTAGAGACAAATTTTATTAGGAGCAGGAGGCGAAGGGCAGGAGAAGGAGGCTGGGAGAGGAGGAGCAGGCGGCGATGATATCAGAATTTGCCCCTGAAGCATCCCTTGGACACATAGACTAGAGTAAGGCACTTTACAATGTATTCAGGTCCGTTTCATTGAAACTTTATACACATCTTATCCTACTTAATAATAATGAGCCGTGACATGTGATTTCCAACAATGTAGCAATTGTGCAAGTGTAGACTCAGACGACGAGCCTTAGCAGCCCCCTTTTAGGCTTAGAAACTCTAAATGATGTTGGGTCAGTAGCTTAACACTCATAGAGTATTCAAGCGACTAGCGAAGGCTCTGATCAGACTGCGCGTATGCGCAGGCTGATCGGAGGTCTTGCTGGTTGCAAATACCACATTGTTGGAAATCTAAAGTCACGGCTCACTTAATATTCAAAACACTTTGATAATGCAGATAACATGTTGTATAGGTGGGGTACTTTACCCCCCCCCCCCTTACAACATGTTATTACTTACAACTTAAATAATGAATTTGGATCCCTTACATTGAAACTGTACACAAATATTATACTATATAATATAAAAAAACAAACAATTTAATAACGAAACACTTATAAAAGACGTGTGAATAATATGTTGCAGGGGGGACACTCGGTACACCAGGACAAAAATACTGGATCAAATTTTATTACCATGAAAATGGTATTTAGCATGCAAATATTGAGATGACAATTTTATCACATAGTAATTATCGGGCCTTCTTCAGCATGCATCTAACGAGTGTTGTAAACTTTTAACATTTTTAACAATATCAACACAAACATCGGACCATTTCAATACTTTTAGACTGGGGACCAGTTTTCGCGCTGTTGATGATATCAAGTAAGCTACAAATATTGATTACAGTAACCTTTTTGATCCCAGTCATTTTTAGTTAAATTTGTAATCTTTAAATTCCAAAAGAGTGCGAAAATCAAAGAAGTATTTAAATTAACCAAAAGAGCTTCGAACAATTTAGTCCGAGACCATCCATTTAATCTACGTCTATAATTACGCCCATGATATGTCTTGTTTTAAGAAATAACGATTTTACACGGTTGCTGGATACGCCGCCATATTTGTTTTTGATGTTTACTCATACTGAACAACGATAAAGTCGCGTTTTGATTGGACGAAATGATAGGAGCATCATTTTGTCTAATGTGATGATGGGATGGGTTTGAGTGTTTGGACAAAAGTGACGACATATCCAGCAACGGCATAGGAGACGATTTGGAAAATAAACAAAAGGTAAGTGAGTATAATCAGGAAAAAACACAATCACACACCGCAGACCAACCCACGGCACGTTGAGGAAAAGTCACGGATAACTTACAGTAACACGACATCCTTAAGCCAAAAAAAGCAAAGCTATCAGCTCTCTCTTCCTCTTCAAGATGATTGCAAAACTAGAAAGGACAACAAAACAAATATAAACACAGAACCCCCACAACCAATGGCAAACACACCAAACAACAGGTCAACAACAACAGAACCACGGCCTTAGAACGGACAGCAGCATATGCCCCTGTGGGGCTTAAATGCATTTTACTGGTACCAAATCTTCACCCTAGATTATGTTGTTGTTAAAGCAAAAAAAAAAAACCCGTTTGGCTCGTAATTACTCTCATTCGTTGTTTGCAAAGAGTTGCCACTGACAAGTTGTGGTGTAAAGAAAATAATAATATATTCTATCACAAGGCCTATTCGTGGCAATTCACGCTCACTAATTACCATATGAGCTGCGACATGAGATTTCCAACAATGTGGTAAGTGCGACCAGCAAAGGCTCAGACCAGCCTGCGCATACGCGCAGTCTGATCAGAGCCTTTGCTAGCCGCTTGAGTATTCTATGACTCTTAAGCTACTGACTGAACATCATTTGAAATTTCGAAGCTTAAAAGGAGGCTGCACAGGCTCATCTGAGTCTACACATATCAACATGCCACATTGTTGGAAATCACATGTCACGGCTCATATAGTTTAAACAGACACTACTTTGGCAACTGAACTGAACTGTTCGTTCTTCTATTCGTAGAATCGAAGAGTCATTCCAAGGAAGGGGAAATATTAACGTCAAGCTCTTGTGTTTGGAAGTGGTGTATATAAGATAGTTTACTCTTGTCGTACTACAACTTGTTTTCACCAAGAGTTTTGCTCCTTGCCACGAAGGATATTAAATAATTTATTTTGTGTTAAACTAAATTTCGCCTTACGAATTGATCCGACTACATGAAAAAGTATTTACTTAGTATAGAGATACATCTCTGCTTAAGACAGTGTTGTGCAAATATTACATGAGGCTAAACATGTTCGCCATGTAGGAACTTCGCGATTCGTACTTTGCACTGCTGTCAGTCATATAAACCATAGGGTACTGGCGGAGCGTTTATATCTACCTGGTACTGTGTCACAATTTCTCCTTAATTGCGGTCAGCCATGGCCGGCCGCTTATATAATGTTCATGCAAAATACAAATCAAATTCAAGTTTTGACCGATCCTTTATGCCGTACCCAGGCTATATTTTATTCGCTGCTGAACACTCAGGGACATAACTTCTATAAGTTAAAATATATATCACTTGAGGAAGTTAAAATTGCGCCTTTTCAACAATAATTTCTAAGTGATGCTACAGAAAGTAACTTATTTAAGTTATATCTGGAAGTATTTAGGCCAAGGTCAAATTGCAAGCCGTCAACAATATAACTTATTCAGGTTAAAAAGTAGCTTATTTTCTGAACTTCAATGACCGAGCGTACTTATTTATAGACGATGCGTACAAATTTTTATGGCATAATCGTAAAGTTATGCAATAGGTCTTTCAGATAAAATTACCCACATGGCCGTGAAAATTGCGGTAACTCGGGAATATGAAGATGAAAAAAGACACGTTCACTCAAACAGGTTACTTTTGTTTTTATTGCAAAAAAAATAACTGCTTTAAGTGATATATTTTTTTAACTTTTGGAG
Organism: Loripinus fragilis; assembly: GCA_964019695.1. Classification (NCBI taxonomy): domain Eukaryota; kingdom Metazoa; phylum Mollusca; class Bivalvia; order Lucinida; family Lucinidae; genus Loripinus; species Loripinus fragilis. Next base: position 8,026,486 of record OZ026525.1, read on the forward strand.
GTTGTGCACCCGACTGCTGAACACCGAGTGGGGTACCAAATATCGTTGGTTGACCTACAGCGTGAAGTAAACTGTCCGCGAATCTGTAGGGCTACATATAGCGCGAGGCAAAATTCATTTGCGAATTTAATTTACAAAAAGTACGCGTCAACTTGCCCTGCCGCTTAAATAAACAAACTGTAAGCATAACCGTCGTGCGTAAGAAATAAACAGTAAACGTTCCCAAGTTAAAACGTCCTTGATTGGCAAAGAGTGCGAGCGAACTTCACATCAGTAAACGTTCTTATGTGATTTTCATTCACATCTGATCACATAGAATTAATATGAGTTCAGGCACTGTCTACATGGACAAGCTCTAGAAGTTCAAACTGGCAAGTATACATACCATGATTGGGCTAAACGACCGCCAGCTTGTTTGAAAAGCTAATACTTGTACAGCTTTAACAAGGTCATTATAAACTTATGAGCTTCATTTAAACAAACCGTGTAGGGTCAACATAACAGCTGATACATATCAATACCAGAGGTCATTTGCCCTATGGTTCTTTAAGTTTCAGTTGTATCAATGAATGAATGCTTCATATTCAATTTGATTTTAATTCGCCCATTGATTTCTTAGAAAACGCGCGTGATGCCATTATAATAGGAGCAAACCTAGCTGAAATATCAAAGGTCTACCTAGAAAATTGCTTCCTGCGTTAAAGTCAATCACACTGGGTCAACATATCTAGCATTAGTGTAATGACCTCTGCTTCAACAGTTATACAAAAACAAACTTTTCAAGAATTTCTTAGACAAATTTGTGACTACATTTTATCTTGTCATAAATAAGGTCAATGTGAACCTAATACTATTATTAGAAACGAGTTGGTAGGCCCACAGCTAAACAACTATACTTAGAAAAGCAATCGAAGAATATTGAAATCCCATTCATTTTAAACATTCAATAAAATATATAATAATTTAATATGCATGCATGTAAAAGTTCCTGATATTTTCGATGAAATTGCATGTTTAATTTAAACCAAGCTTAGGTTATCTCCTCTCGGGTCCTGATTATCAGGAAGTATACTAAACCACTTAATGCGCTCAAAAGACGTGGAATGTATCCTCATGTTTCTAAGTGCAATGCCCAGAGGTGTGTATGTTGCACACATCTATGTACTTATACTACAAAAACATCATCTGTAATTTGTAGACATGTTCCATAATCAATGATAATGATTTGGACTGAACTTCATCTGATCTGATTTATGTTATAACTTGAACTGAAATTAATTGCGGAATGCAATATGTTGGACAAACTGGCCAATCCCTTAAAGAGGCTAGGTCTGTAAGTATGAACATTTTTCGAAAAAAATGATATCCTTTTTAAATCATTTGTAAAAATAAAATAATGTTATGTGTTAACAATAACTATGTTCAGTACAGCTGAAAACTGCATGGAAAAGTGAATTATCTTATACAAACAGGTGATTTTTCTCTTGTTAGGAATTAATTACGTCCCCAATAATTCTAGACAGTTGATTTTTAACATAAATGCTGTTGTTTTGATAGTGATAATTTGTTAAGATTTATGAAAATGGTAAAATGTTCACCTGAATTTGAGTATTTTTACTGTATTCTTGAAAAATAGAAACTTTATGTGATGCGCTGACCTTTTTGTTGGACAACATTTTTATTCGATTTGGCACCAAGCTCTATAGACAAGTAGTTGGGATTCCTATGGGCACTAATTGTGCTCCCCTGGTTGCAGATTTATTCCTGTTTTGTTATGAAAGGGACTTTATGATGTCTCTTTCTGATGATAAGCAGGCTGATGTTATTGATGCGTTTAACACTACTTCCAGATATTTGGACAATATTTTGAATATCAATAAAGTTTATTTTGACAATATGGTAAGTCAAATATACCCTTCAGAGCTCCAACTTAATAAAGCCAATGCCTCTGATACTGAAGCCGCATTTTTAGACTTGCATTTGTCAATTTCTAATGATATTGTTTCTACCAAAATTTATGATAAACGTGACGACTTTGATTTTGAAATGGTCAAATTCCCATTTTTAGATGGTGATGTTCCTCGTTCTACATTCTATGGAGTCTATATCTCTCAACTCATTCGTTTTGCTAGAGCATCTACCTATGTTGCTGACTTCAACACTCGCAAAAAAGTGTTAACTCAGAAACTTCTTAAACAAGGCTATTGGTATCATAAACTTCGCAAAACATTTTCAAAATTTTATAGACGATACTATGATTTGATTTCTAAATTTCAAGTTAGACTTAAATCTCTCTTGCGCCAAGGACTTTCGGAACCTGATTTCTATGGTGACTTGGTGTATAAGTTGAAGAAGATTGTTTGCTCTAATAATTTTTCAGCGCAGTTCATTAAAATAATTTCCCATTATAAAAAGATTGGCTATAACATTAATGTATTGCAACAGACTGCATGCTTGGTAGTCAACCCAATTACGGTTGGCAATTTTGCTTTCCTCTTTAATTGCACGCCGGTGGGTCGGACTTCAGACTCTATGATGGTTCCGACTTAAAGACTTATCTATTGATGAGATGGTATGGGCCTGATGCTTTGGCTGTTTGTCGGGCCCACCAGGGTTTACCTGTTGGATTTCTTTTGCTCCGGTATTCAGTTTAATTTACTGTTGAGTCCTTATCCTTGCTTTATCTCCTTGTTATATCTTGATTTATATGTTTTAGGAGATGATGCATTGATAAGTTAGGGGTCTTTCATACAAACCAAATATCTATGTGTCTTGATCCACATCTGAATTAAGGGTGAGGTTGGCGCCGTTAAACCGGTTTAAGCCCTCCAGTAAAATATTTTACTGACCGTTCCAAGGCGGTACTTCTTTTGTGGATCTTTTATGTTTTTGTTCTGTCTTGTGTTTGCTATGTTTTGTGCGCGTTTCTGTTTATATGTGCTTTGTGGTCACCTGCTGGGAAAGGGCTGACATCTTGGCTCTTGTTTGTGGTGTCTACTGTGAGTTTGTCACTTTCCCATTGGTATCCTGGGTCAGGTGTGGTACTTGATTGTATCGATTCCTGATCTTTGCACCCTTACTTACTTTATTTCCAAAATTAGAAGATCAAAAGTTACAGACCATGCAGCTTCAAGACTAGGTTTCGTGAGCACTTTCGTAAAATGAAAAACCCTAAAATAATTGACACGTTTCCTTATCGTCATTTCAAAAATAATGGTCATTCACCTAGTAAAATTATAATTCAACCAGTTGAAAAAATTATAAATGATCTTAATTTATCATCTAGATTAAAAATATAAAGAGACATGAAACTGAACTTAAATGGATTAAATTTTTGCTATCGCCCTTTCCTTAAGGTTTTAATGATAATATATACCATGAAGGCAATACTTCTATTATGTCAGATTTTGATATTTTTCTCTTTGGGAATGTTAAAACGTAAAAGTAGATCTCATGGTAAACATGGCAACATTAAACGCAAAACTTATACTGAAAAATGCATAAATACTTCTCTAAAGGATCATGGTTATCATGGCTTACTTTCAACTTTAAGTTCCTTGCCTATCTAGGTTCCAAATGCTGTAACCCTCTACACAAAAGGTTCGCATACATTTAATACTGATTTAAGTAAGCAAGAGGGCAAATATCAGGAACAGATACAATCAAGAACCACACCTGACGCAGGATACCAATGGGAAAGGGACAACGTCACAATTAGACATCACAAACGACAGTCAAGAGGTCAGCCTTTTTCCAGCAGGTGACTACAAGGCATCAAAAACAGACGTGCATGAAAGCATAACAAAACAAGACAGAATAACATACATGACCCACAAAAGAAGCACCGCCTTGGAACGGTCAGTAAAAATATTTTACTGGAGGGCTTAAACCGGTTTAACTGAGCACCAACCTCACCCTTAGTTCAGATGTGTATCAAAACACATAGCTAAAGCATCATCTCCTAGAACATATAAACCAAGATATAAAAAGGAGATAAAGCAAAGATAAGGACTTAGCAGTAAATAACACTGGACACCGGAGCAAAAGAAATCCAACAGGTAAACAAACCCCGGTGGGTCTGACAGCAGCCAAAGACATAGACTCATAGACTCTGAAGTCCGACCCACCCGCATGCAATTATAAAGGAAAGCAGAGTTGCCAACCGTGATTGGGTTGACCACCAAGCATACAGTCTGTTGCAATACATTAATGTTATAGCCAATCTTTTTTATAATGGTCAAATTATTTTAATGATTTGTTTGTTTGTTTGATTTGATTCTTTACGTCCAATCAACAATCTTTCAGTTATATAGGGACGGGTCTTCCTGGGTTGAACCAGTACTAAGCTAGGATAAATGTGTCGTGCTCAAGGACCACAATGCAGTGACCACAACGCAGTGACGACGGTGAGGCTCGAACCCGCGGCCCTTCGGTCTCGAGTCAACCACTGAGCCACTGCGCTCCCAGAGATTGTTAATACTATAAGCTCAACTGAGGTTATTTTTAAACAAAAAAACGTGCTAAGTTGTTGTATATGTTTCATGTTCTTCTGACACTGGGCCACATGGGAGAATGGTTATGTATTTTACTCTTATAAAATAATGTATATGTATAAATAAATAGATAGATACATACAGTTCCTATGTAAATGCATTCAGCAGTTGGTACCAGAGATTGTCAATACTATAAGCTTAACTTTGGAGCCTTACAGCTCAGCTGAGGTTAAACAACTAAATTGTTGTATATGTTTCATGTTCTTCTGAGACTGTACTGAGGGCCACATGGGAGAATAGTTATGTATTTTACTCTCATAAAATAATATATAAATATTTTGCCTCTAGCGAGATTCGAACCCACGACACCGCCTAGCACTACACCAGACATTGACGCTACCAACTGCGCCACTGAGACAACCCCATATATATATATATATATATATATATATATATATATATATATATATATATATATATATATATATATATATATATATATATATTTATATATATATATTTATATATATAATCACTACTTAACTGACATTCATGAGTGATCTTTTAAATCAAGATTTTACTTATTTTCGTATCTCTTTAGGACGGAAAAAAAGAAATCTTATTATAGATTTATCGATAATAATTGAAGCAAAAAACTATATAGTCGGGGAACCAAAGTCGCGTATCGTGCAAAAACACACATTTTTTGCACCCGAAAGGTATACGGCTGGAATTTTGTATACTGATAGTCTAGATAGTGATTGATATGAAACCACTGTATAGCATTGCGACCAGAATTGCATTTCGCGGAAAAATGCATTTTTGTATGCCACATAGGTCATGATAAGCAATCTTTCATAGCATAGAAATTGTGATGTTTCCCTTATCAATAAGCTAAAGAGCGTGCTTTTGGTCTTCAAAAGAACCGTCTCATTTAATAGGTCCATTTAAGTACCCACAACATATGTTTTGGTTGAGAAATAACAAAACTATTTTTCCATTACACACTCTTATCTGGAGGATTGGTATGAGAAGCCGTTTGTCTGTTCGATAATACAATAATACACTATCAAATGCATTTAAAAGCATGGGCAGTCATTTGTGCACCAAAATAATCTTCTTAGGGACATTTTTGTCTTTACAAGTACTATGCGGTTACATGTCTGCATCTCAGACGGGGACAGACATGTTTTCCATGGTGATACGATAATAGTTATACGAGTTTTTTTCATATTTACTTTACCACTGTTAAATGAAATTATTATTTTCAGTAGATAAAAAATACCTTGGTCCCTACGATGACCCTCTGTTTCAAAGCTGCTGTAAATATGGAAGATAAACACCCTTTAAACCTTGATACAAAATGTATGTGTTAAACTGCTCTTAAGTTGTCCTGGTATGTTACTACGCACCCGCTGGCATGAACTAAATTACTAAGTATCAAATTATCGTGGTTTCATATTTTTACATTTCAGCTACCTTTTCTAGTTTGCCATAGAAAATAAAATAAATTGTCTTAAATTATGTCCCAAACGTCTGTCTAACTATATGCAGTGTTTAAACACATTCAATTTAAAATTTATTTATTTATGTAAAAAAATATGCAATTTAAACCACTTCAGCGCGAGGACAAAAGTGAATAAGTAAGCGCACAATTTTTTACGAGATATGCTTCCAAGCGATATATAAATCGTTATCAAATACATTTTGGGGCAATAAATGCAGTTTTAATGAGATTTGAAGAAAAGAAATCTATAAATCTTATTTCAAAATGGGGGTGCCCTAACTTACATGCTTTAAAAATCAATAAGCAGTGTTCTTAGATGACCACCACTGCTTGAGGTCTACGCCGATGTTGTATTATTATATAAACTCAATATTTTTCAATCCTGAACCTTTTTGATAAAAATATATAACATTTTGAAAAATAATATTTTGACATGATCTTGCTGGGCTTCCGTAGAAAGTTGACTGCTCTCGCGTTATGCAAGTCGACCGAGTCTGCTATACAGTGGTTTCAGATACACCATAGAATTACCTTTGCAACCATACAAAATCTAGCTGTATACCTTTCGGGTGCAAGGGTTAGCATTTTTTCTACCTTGGTTCCCCGACTAATATGTGTTTTAGTATGTTTAAGAAAAATATCAATCACATAGCAAAGCGGACAAAATAATCGACCAAGAGCAGCAACAGACGTTAGCCCTTAATCTTAAATAATTCAAAGGTTTCAGACAGTTCAAGTTCAACACGCTAAATACTTAGACAAGTCGATGGTTTGAATGAGTTTTGTGTTTGGCCGATATTTTATCTTAAGTGTCCGCTTAGCATGCTTAGTTCTTGGCAGCTTAATTTGACCGTATTCTTAATGGCATGTGACTGTTATTGTCCTTCTTGTGTCTCTTTCATACAGTTCCTTGTGTTTGTCTGTAGTGTATGATGTTTGCATTTCCTTTTGGACCAACATTGGCATTATGCATTGCCATGGTTCTGAAAAAACTACCATGGGAATGGAGCAAGCCGATTTTACCTTAGCAGTTTAATCGTACCGATTAGAGTGCGTTGTGCACTATTAGGCTAGTTGATTCCATGACAAAACTCATGCTTTTGTATATTGCAAAATAAGGGATAAAATTTCAATGACAATTCATTGTTGTTGATTTATTTACTTTCTTCGTAATCTTATCGTTTTGCCCCACTGACACACTGAAACGGGACATCATGTTACATTTTATGACGTAGTTGCTGGTAATAGTCATATGATATATCTTCCAGCTGATAGTTTAACAATGGCAATGCTACTTTCCTGAATATATTAATACAGGGTATATTTCTTAATTATAAGCGAAACTGCCATTTACCTGTTAATTTATTTGGTTACTCTGACCTTACTTCATAATTGGAACAAGCTCATAAGATATGGGTGCTTATTAAATAGGTGAGCAGCGAATGCTAAGGTGAGGCTGCGCATATGCGCATATGCGCAGCCTCGCCTGGGCATTCGCTACTCAAGCACATAAAGATTTGAAGTATTCAAAACATGTGCTAGGCTTATGCCCAACTGGGCAGCTATAAATGGTCGTTAAAGACTGGGGAGTTCTCATATGTGGTACGGACCATTACCTCGTGGAATGGTATATTTGTCCATAAAGGTTTTGCTTCATATCTTAAAATGTACTAACCACGATATTGGTGTAGAATAGCAATAAGAAGTAGGGCATCTGGTCAAGGCTTTTGCAGACCTGACATCGACCGGTATAAACCAACCAAAAGGGGAATATACATTTAACCGCGTTAAGAGCAATATTCGCAAAACTTCATCGTACAAATGTAGCATACAGTAGATTATCATTTTGGTACTGGGGTGGAGGGGCAAGCGAGGTATTCGTTGCATGGCAGAACAAGGGCTGTATATTTTGTAAGCTCAAAACAAGACACTGACTAGAATGTTTGATTCTTGGTCGATAGTGGTGTTCTGCGCTTCGGTTTGGACGTTAATCTCTATTTCAGACCGCAATAAATGTCTATAGACTTCGAACATTTTCCAAATTTAGCCCTACCGCAATCGCATAGGCCAGACCAAACGACACGAACTCACTTGAAGGCTTTTCCACACATTATACTTGGCAACCATATATGTTCACTTGTACGTGCAATGAGCGTTAACCTGTATATGTGTTAGTGTACATATAGATGCAATTTAAGTGACACCACAACTGGGCCCAAGTGCAAAACAGGCCGATGTCTGTTCGGCATTTGTTACATCCCTTCTATAGTTTACATTGTAACTTGTCGTTGGCACTCGGTAATATTTCCAATTTGACTAATTCATATTGGCACGGTCACCTGACGAGGCCAAACATCAATATTGAATCATTACTATGGATTTTGGCACTGCGTTAATGGTGATGACGTACGTGTATAGATAGCGTGCACTTTTTCGATTCGCCATTTCAACATGGCTTGAGTAGCTTTTATAATCTGTTTCGACCCGATTTTCCGGGGTATTTTACGCTAGATTGGGGTCATAAAACAGCCTAATGCCAGTAGGAAAGAGAATGGGATAGGAGAATAAGGAACAGTAAGGCATTTTGCTAACAGATGTAAAGCCAGCAAAATAACTTGGCAAAAGCCAACAGCGCTGAGGCCGGTAAGTACAGTATTGTCGCCTGTCAGCTCTTTTCATAAATACATAGTTAATAAGCTATGAACTACAGTGATAGCAGAAAGCAACCGAGTATCCAGATATGCAATACTGCTAATATAAAGGGTGTCTTGAATTGTTTTATTGACGGTACATTGTTAGAATGATACAGCCTTGTAGGGTCGTCAAGGTAAACGACGTAATTTATCTATGCCACGCGCTCTTTTTTTGCTATTTCTAGCACGCCAGTTTTCTGCCAGGTAAACCGAAACCAAGTTCAAGTTGGTCTATTTTCAAACTCATTATAATGGGAAAAAGTGTAGATATGTTTTGGAACATATTTCCTTTGCTACAGAGCTGTTGGGTTAAAACCCAGAATTTCGACTTTTTTAAAGAAACAAGGTTTTTGGTATAGCTTTTATGAAATTTTAGCGTAGGAGGTTACAAACTGGCCAACCCGACTTGAAAAACACCAATCAATTGAAATCTGCTTAGGGTACATTTTATGCATTTTTAAAAATATTGCATGTTTTTAGATTTTTCAAGATTTTTGAAATTCGTCAGTTGCTCATGCTTAAATGATTAAATGCACTTTATTTCGTCTGAACACTGTAGGCCAAACGCAATAGAACTGGATTAGTCGATTTGTTGATGATAAAAAATCACGGCTGCTGTACACTTCCGGTTTCAATGCGAATGTTTAAAAATCGATTTGATGGCAATATGTTTTTTTTTTCAATTCTCAAAGAATAACAGTGACGTCTAGTGATAATGAATAATCGCTGAAACTTTCAATGCTGTGTCGCTGATAATAAAGCGTACATAGCAGAGTGAATTTTGTTTGTAAATTGCAAGCTTAAAGCTAATTTTCTAAAATCAAGCTGCTCATAGTGTTTGTCTGATGCTTTAACGTAGAAATAAAAGGAAGGGCCAGTTTTATTCTTTTTAAATCATGGTAGTCAGTAACATCTTCAAACAAATAAAATCAAAATTGATAACGTCTGCGTGGAATATTTTATATCGTAGAAAAAGTGTGACTTTTTGAAATGAGGGTACCTTTTCTCTAAATTCGTCTGTGCGAGAAGTACACTTAATTTTTACATGAAATAATATGCAGAGCTCGGCAAAATCTTGCTTCATTTATAAAAGCATAAATTTTGTATTCCCTGTTTTTAACTTTCTGAACTAGCGTAAAATGTAAGGTGACCGAATAGAACTTGGTCTCAGTATACATAAAAACAACACAGATGATAGAAAAGTTAAACGCAATACATTGATGTAGTAAAAGGTTATGTTTTAGTTGTCATGTTCGAGGTGTGTCTCAAGGTCATATTGGCAATGGATAGTCATATTGGCCCTCGGACTAAAGCCATCGGGCCAATATGGCTACCCAAGTGCCAATATGACCTAGCGGCACACATCGGCCATATAATAACCTGTATGTATTACATATACGTATAATCGATAAACCATATGACAAGATATTTCCTAAGCACGGTTTTGTCATCCGGCAAAGTTTACATCAAGTTCGGTACAGTTTAAATCATAAACTGAAATAGACCAGGATTTGCAGAAAGTTTATGTGGACATTTACCCTTCTAAAGTGGATGAAGACTGGAGAAAAGTGCGGATGGACGTACAACTGGCCAAAAGAGCATGTGATTCCAAGTCCGCAGGCGACGTCATGTGCATAGCATTTTGTGATACAATAGGAGTTATGTGATTTCCAACATTGTGACATTTTGACATGAATAGACCCAGCCGAGTCTTTGCAGCCGCCTTTAAGGCTTAGAAACTCCAAATGCTGTTCGGCCATAAGCTTAACAGTCAGAGAATGTTCAAGCGACTTGATCAGGCTCTGATCAGACTGCGCGTATGCGCAGGCTGGCCTGAGCCTTTGCTGGTCGCACATACCACATTGTTTGAAATCTCATGTCGCTACTCATCTTGAACATGTTGAATCACCTAGTTCCATCGAAGACCGTCGCCACTAGCCAATACTATGCAACGTTGCTTAAGTCCGATTTGTACATATCCATTAAGACAAAACATTCATTTTCTGATACAGACAACACGGCAACGTACCGATTTATTGCAGCGGTATTGTCATTGAGAACTTAAATGTCCGGATCCAGAAAATTCCGTTAGGGGGTATCCTGGCTAGTTTTGTTTAGTCATAAGTGTATTTCATAGAGGGATGTACGAAAAGTCTGTATTTCCAAAAATATGTATTTTTGACAGATTTTAAGTACAATATGACCTTGATCTTTGACCTTTCTCATTTAATCTACACATGGTAGCCAATCGTTGTGCCAAAACATGAATGAGCACTCCGGCATAAGCTCGTCCAAAACAATGAAAGAGGAATTCTCGTTACGAACCTTAGAATGCTTTAATTATACATGTATTTGACCTTGACCTTTGGCTCCAAGGCGATATCATTGTTCTTAATATCATATTGTTATCTGCATCACATATGTAAGCCTCGCATTTTACCCCTTTTCCCCAACTCGTTTAAATAGGTTAAAACATAAGCACTCATGTAAGAAACTCTATATGAAAATCGAAAAAAGTCGACCACTAAAACACCATACTTTACACATGTACACCCCGTGGATAAGTACATTGCAAACACAAGGCCAGGTCTTTCACCTCTTTGTCTGACCAGACGGCAATACGTCAGTGACATGCTATATTAAATGCAGACGTCGGAGTATTTGTTAATTAACAGACATTATAATTATGCATACATGTACGGGCCGCGACGCAGCGAGCTGCCCTTTATGGCAAAAATGTATATCGCTTCTCCTTTAATAGCAAATAGGCTTAATGAGCACGTGATAAACAAAATAACCATTTGGGGAACAGAAAAACCCTAAAAGGATCCTTTGGCAAACAGTGAATACCCAGATGAAATGTCACGTCTCGCTGCGTTTCATCTGGGTATACACTGCTTGCAACATGTAAAACTATAAGAATCCATCATGAGTATGAGGGTAGGATAGAAAATATCCGTCCAGAGGATCACCGTTTTGCATCACGAGGCTTGCCGAGTGATGATAAATGGTGATTCTGAGGGACGGATATTTATATCCTATCCTCACACGAATAATGGATTCTTTTTCTTGCTCACCACTGTTTTTTTTTTATTATAAAATAAGCTTCCAGAAGTCACCGAGCTAAGATACAATTTCACATGATGACGTCACTTTAACATAACAATGACGTCACTTGACGACCATGTGCGCGAGTTCCAAAACAACAAATGTATGTAGCCCTCACGTGACAGCATGGGTAAGATAGCATGGGTAAGAATTTTCTATCTCAGGGTAAAATATCAGATATCCTTATCCGGTATGCAAGGAATAACTGATCTTCAAAGATAGACAAATACATGCAAAATTGTTTGGACATTATACCCTGTGAGTCACAGGGTCTCAGTATATACGAGGACTGATCAAACATTTTCGGCCCCTTGTACTTCGGGCTACCAAGAAATGGAAATTTGACCATTACTGTTCAATAGAATCTCCCTTCAAGGCAATGCACTTAGCCCATCTACTTTCGAGCTTTCTTATACTTTCAAAAATAGAAGGCATTTTCCTGGTCACCCAAATACTCGTTTACTGCCTCAATGTAGCCTTCATTTCTTCCATGCTGTGGACCACGAAGTTAAGATTTCAGTTTTGGGAAAAGAGAGAAGTCAGAAGGAGAAGTCAGAAGGAGCAATATCAGGAGAATATGGCGGATAAGGTAGGATTACAAATTCACATTCAGTCGCAGCAGTCATTGCAACTTGTGACGTGTAGGCAGGAGCGTTGTCCTGCAAGAGCAGAACACCGCAAATCAGTTTTCCACGCCACTTTCTTGCGATTTCCTGGCGTAGCTGCCTCAACTAGCCTGCATATTATGCATCTTTTATCGTGCGACTTTGCTCAAGATAATCAATCATGATCACTCCTTGACTATTCCAAACGATTGAGGCCATCACGTTCCCTGCTGAACAGATCGTCCATCATCCTCAGCGCCATCTCCCCCCCCCCTCTTTAACCCTGCTGCCCATTTTTTGCACTGTGCTATAAGAATGAGACTCCTTCCCAAAGGTTACCATGAAGTCTTCATGGATTTCCTTGATTGGCATTCCTTTCTTACAGAAGTACTAGATAACCGCTCTGATTTCAAGTTTCTCCATTTTGCATATGTGTCACACTCCCCTCTCTTAAAAGTGATTTACATAAGCAACAAAGCTTGACCGCATGCTTTTTACACTCCCAATGTCCTTCAATTAGATCAAATGACTGACTGACAAAGATTTTAATTCAATGAATCTCACATATCGGGCGATAATTTTTTTATCATTCCTCGTATATGTTAAAAGGGTCATCCAGACTTAACTTAAGGGTTGGTGTTACATATGGATTGATTCAAACTCGATCAACTGAATAGATGCAAATAGCGGGGCGTATTTCCAAACAAATATGCGATTTTATACTTATCCTTAAAAAATAATGTCAGATCTTTTAATATACAATTTATTCAAAAACTCGTATTCCTATTTTGGGGGAAATACCAAAGGTATCAATTAGTATCTTGTCACGGCTTGGGAAAAAAATAATTTTTCACATTTTCTAAAATGCTTGATGTCGTGAGTAATGATTAAAATCAAAATAAAGTAGCTGGATGGCGATTACAAATCTTTTAGCTTAATATAAGGTGTTTTTCCAGAACATTTGTAAAATGCTAAACACAATTATGTGAGATTATGGAAAGTTGAGCATGGTGACATATCCTTTTTATTTCATAAATTAACATTCCATACATAAAACAAACTGTATGCAAAGAATTTAAAATAAATTGCTATAAAGTTAAGCATATTCATTTTGATAACACCGCTTAGGTTTTAGAAACTGCAAGAACTGAAACTTTTGAGAGATATCAAAAAACAATTGTGGTACACAACAAAAGCAGAATACCAGCGACTTCATAAAGAAAAGCTGTGGAATATCTGGCTGCAAACACCTTACAAAAAGTACCCATAATTTTAACAAAATTCAATGAAAGCAGCATGGAGGCCAAGATTCAGCAATACTTTTACAATAAGGCTGCGATAATTGTAATTTCTTTAAAACTTATTCTTTTGAGCATACACTTTCAGGATCTGGTGCAAAAGGTCACTAAATGGCTCATAATAATCCACTACTTCCGGTTTATGTTGTGTATAGCCTTCACACTGTCGAATAACAACTTGGCACATTTCCATCATTTAATTCACTGGGAACATGCGTTCAAGACATATAATCCCGTCTAGCAAAATTCGCAACGGTTTTGATAGGCTGGTTCCCGGTTTAAAACACGTCAGCTAAGCTTGTCCCACACATGTTCGATAGGGTTCAAGTCTAGCAACAAGCTCGGCCGTGGAAGACTAACAATGTTCTGTTGATTTTTGTATTCCTCAATGATGCGAGTACAGTGAGGTCTTGCAATGTCATCTCGGAGCACTATGTTCTGGCCATCTAGCGAGTCCAAGGGTACATGTAACCTAACACCAGCTTCCAGGATTTCGTCCTGGTACTTTTGAGCGTTCAAACTCCCAGTAACCACCTTTAATTGTATCGGGTGGTCGTCAGATAATGCACTACGTACCATAATGCTTCAGTAACAATTCCTTGCACTCAAGAATCAATGTAGACCGTTTCCCTTTTTTGTAATACTGCCACTCTCTCTATGTTTTTTCATAGGTCTGCTTTCAACACTCTGAGACACGTTTAATACCCTTGCAATGTCATTTGTTTCGTACCAGTGTTCCGAATGGCAATTTTACACATTCTGACCTCTTTCTTCTCTGTAGATTTATCCAACATACGCGTTTTAAGGCTATTTCATGACTCTACAGCAAAAAAATCATTCTTGCATATCAACTCCTGGACAGTACTGTGTCGTAAGCTACCGTTCATGGACAGTAGTGAATGAAACTATATGTAATCGAACTTATCCAAATTTGGTAGCCAAAATACATGTGTGCATGTCAATTAAAACCCAAAACTCAAATTATTTTTCATTACTTCGAAAATCGGTGTCGTATAGAAATATGCTTAACTTTATGGCAATCGTACATTTTAATGTTGAAAGTATTACCCGCAAATGCCCTTAAAGTAAATGATATCATCGTCGGGCTGAAAACACAGTCGTCTGTATTATTTATGGTTTTAAAATAATCATAGCAAGAAATATCTTAAAAAAGACATATCACGAAGTGGCAGAAGCCATATTTGATATGAGTAACGTGAGAATTTTTAAAGAAATTGAGAAGAACAAATTGGGGATGTTTATACTTTGTTATGTCTTTGGTAAGGCGTTTGGCTTAAGGAACCAGTATGCTATTCCAAAATATCTGTAGTGATTTGTCTATGGTAAAGGATTACTGGAATCTCGCGAAAACTCGAGTCAAAATGAAACAATATATGCGCTGCGTCCAAATGCAGCATATATAAAAGCTAGTATCATACTTGCCTGGTGCTAAAAATCTTAAACAGTAGTAGAATTAAGTTGATTATAACCTACAAATATTAGTTAAGTTGACCACTATTTGTTAAGTTGACCGTAACCAACAAATATTGGCAAGTCTTCCCTACGGAAGAAGTTCCGTGCCATACATTATTTTTTTTAAACCATCGACGCAGATAGATCTTTAAAATTCTCGCGTTTTAACTATCATTCTTTCAGCGTCAACGTGACAATCATATTCAAAACTAATGAAAAATTGCAAAAAAGATAAAGAAACATGACATACTACTTAATCTCTGCGATAGATGAATAACCTTTTAATGGCATGTGCTTTCTTCCATAGAGAGATTAAGTCAGCTTTTCAACAACTATATCATTTTAAAAGGACATTTCCATCCGGAAACCCACTCAAATACGTTAATATCGATACTTTACACCCTCCTATTTATTTATCTCCTTCATAGCATAATATCAACGATGCGCTATGAATAAGCGATACCTGTTTCATAGGATTGAGATTCAACTTAATCATTTTTCCATGTCAATAGAAAATCTTAGAATTCCGCAAACGCATTTTGACGGCCTTGGTGTTTACCTACGGCATAACTTAAAATATTGTGCATTGGAACATAAACCGATTCTAGTATCTATGTTGAAGTTGGAAAATGTCCTTTTTCTCCTATGAGCCTATATAAATTATCTGACACCAGTGGCAGTGCCATTTTTGACTCAATATACATTATTCGAACAAGCATGATAATATAATATCATAGGTACTACATGTATGTGGGTGTGTGCCATAAAACTTAACAGGCGGATCTGTCATACGTGTCACAACAAGAACGATCATTCAGTGACATGGGGTTTGAATTATCCCCTTGGTCTGAAAACCTTTATGGAACCATATATCATATTTCAAATACAATTTGAAATTATGCATTGGCAATTGAGAGGTAGTTGTGTCAAAAGAGATTTTGTGGTTTTGTCTGTGTTAAACACAGTGCTTAGGCCTGATTTTTTTTGTTGATTTACAAACCCTCCTACTGCAATTTTCTGGAAAGTAGAAAATATTAAACTTTTATTTCAATTTTTTATTATCCGCCGACTCTTAATATTATTTGTTTAGTTGAAAAAAAATATATTTTTGAGGTTTTGTCTGTGCATTTTTGAGAGTGACACTGTTAAAAGTGATTGTCCTGTCCAGATTTTTAGGAAAATGATGAAATATTTAAAGATTACGTTACTAGTTTTACTGTTTTGTCTGGAGATATTCAAGCTATTCAAGAAAAAAAAAAGAAAAAAAAAGCTCTGAAAAAAAAGCTTTGAAAATGACCAGTCAACTGGTCATTTCAGAGCTTTTTTATTTTATTTTTGTCGTCCCCCCGACCTTAGATCTGAAAAAAAAATCCCGTAAATCAACTAATAAAAAATCTGGCCTTAAGGGCGAGGTTGGCGACGTGAAACTAGTTCACGCCCTTCAGTAAAATATTTTTACTGACCGTTCCAAGGCGGTGCTTCTTTTGTGGATCATTTATGTTATCTATGTCTAGTGTTTTTCGTGCTTTCGCGTCTGTTAATTGCTACCTTGTGGTCACCTGCTGGGAAAGGTTTGAACTTTTTTGCTCTTGTTTGTGATGTCTAATTGTGATATTGGCACTTTCCCATGTGTTATTCAGGGCCAGGTGTGGTACTTGATCGGTTTGATTCCTGATCCTTGCTGTCTTTCTTACTTTTAGTGGCATTTCTAATTTTGCAATAATCTCTTCTTTGCGGTGTTGTGGGTTTGTCTGTGACCTTTTGCCTGGGATTGTGGTATATCCCGGTCATACTCACTTGTTTTTTTAATTAGCTCACTTGGGGCATTCTGCAATACTTTCGACCTGCATTAAGAGATAATCGGTAATGTAAACCAATTTTTGGTCTTTTTTTTGAGTGGCCGCTTATGACAAGTTTTACTGTACATCGTTTGCTAAAAAATTACAATCTTCAGGAACTAGTTGGGAATTTCTGCCTGTGACTATTTAAATATAAACGGAACATCCCATCCATATTGTTTAATCTGTTGGAAAATCCATCTGAATACAAATGAGCCAGTGCATGAGATATCCAACAATGTGGTATGTGCAACCAACAAAGCCTCAGATCAGCCTGCGCATATGCGCAGTCTGATCAGAGCCTTTCCTAGTCGCTTGAGTATTTTATGATTATTAAGCTGCTGACTGAATATCATTTGGAGTTTGTAAGCTTAAAAGGAGGCTGCAGAGGCTCGTCTGAGTCTGCACTTGTCAAAATGTCAAATTGTTGGAAATCTCATGCCGCGGCTAAAATGGCACGACCCATATTGAGCGTTGCATAGTAGAGCAATATGACTGACAGACAGTTTTAGGATCAGTACAAGTACCTTTCACGGTTTTCTTTTCAAAGTAAGTAAGGGTGGAAGTTGCACCCGCAGTGGTTAGCGCCATAGACTCAATATTGAAAGGACCCATGGTTGTAAATACATGTAGGTCAGTGAAAATAATCAGACGTTCTTGAAAATGTGATTTTTTGCTTTATTTCCATGGTAACAGTTAAAGGACCTGGAATATTTTTCTCATAGTGAGTATAGACAGATAACATGAGCACACATAAGTATAATTCGAAAAAACATATAATATATCTAATTTTTTTGCCATGGTAACCATCAACATTAAGCTGGCCATGCATGTTTGCTTAGCCCTCTAGTGTTACCTAGCAACACACACTGAAGTTATTTATCACCTCGAAAATGCTTCATCTGAACAGCCAAAGGAACATGCTAGGTGTGTAAGATATTTCATAAGTCTAGCTGCTATAAAAAGTTCCATTTATTGGATGATCCACATAACATGATTTTTTGTGGTGTTTGATTGTATCGATTCCTGATCTTTGTCCTCTTTTATTCTTTAATGCATACACATTGATATTGCGAGATGAATTATTCAAAGGCTAACAGGGTGGTTACCAGATTAAAATACTGCATTTCCTGTCGCATTGTGATTGTGCTCCAACTAGTCAGTGTCTAGTAATGCGAGACACATCCCTTAAACTTTATACGAAGAATTTATTAAACAATAAAATGCGAGGCTCGGTCCAGCATTTGATCTCTCTTTTTAAACTAGATTATTAAAATCAGTAATAAAGGAGCACACACTTTATATTCAATTTACCACATAATGCTGGCATTAGGATACCAATGGGAAAGAGACAAACTCACAGTTAGACATCACAGACCGGAGCCAAGAGGTCAGCCCTTTCACAGCAGGTGACGGTCATTTATCGTCGCAGGGCAACACTCAAATCAAATCAACTATCTGTAATGATAACTTATGGTTCCTAATTCACAGACAATCAGTTCAAAAGAAATCCACCAGATGGGCCACGGTTGCCCCAACCTAAGTCAAGCATCAGACAAAAACATACCGATGACAATTGTAAGTAGTGAATGAATGTAAAATATGAAACGTTGTTGTCCTCACTATCCTCGTAGTTAGGGACCTGTGGTTGCAAATGACTAAAATAAGTGCTTAAAGTCACTTCCTCCCTCCCTCAACCAACTGATGTAACAAAAAAAAAATAATAATTTGAGCCAGTGCATGAAATTTCCAACAATGTGGCATTTTGACAAGTGTAGACTCAGACCAGCCTCTGCAGCCTCCTTTTAAGCTTAGAAACTCCATATGGTGTTCAGTCAGTAGCGTAACAATCATAGAATACTCAAGCGACTAACAAAGGCTCTGATCAGACTGCGCGTATGCGCAGGCTGGTCTGAGCCTTTGCTGGTTGCACATAGTTGTTGGAAATCTCATGCACTGGCTCAAATATCAAACCGGAATGGTTATGTTATTTTATTTAGCTCTGATTTAATTTTGACCTTGGTTACTATGACCTGGTCAGTCTGACCAGCTGTTTTGTCGTACATATTGTACTTGACAACACACGGACCCATTCATACCAGTGTTATACAATCCGTATCGGTTGGTTCCTGTAAAAGATATCTGCATTGTATATAGTATTATAAGAATCTATCATGTGCATGAGGGTGGGTTAGAAAAAATCCGTCCTGAGGATAATCGATTACAGAATCACGGGGCTTGATGGCGATCCTGAGGGACGGATTTTTCTATCATATCCTCACACCATTAATGTATTTTGTTTCTTGCTTGCCATTTAATATTGCATTTTAGATTTAGATATTCATGAATTCATACGCTGAGATGTGAAATAACATGATTACGTCACTTTAACATATTATTGGTGTCACTTTTCTGTGCGATTTTTATCTTTCCCACGGGTTGGTATGCGCTTTGTGAGATATAACGTTCTCATCATGGGCAAAACAGTTGAAACCTCTATCTGGTGTATAAAATGTCTTTTATAACATGGTGTGCGTTTGGGAGTGATATTACGAAATGTATCAAAATAGACAAGCCACTACAATATGATGAGAAACTGCTCATGAAAACTAAAATACAGAAAAGTAAAGAATTTTCTTGCTTTAAGTCTCTCATGCTAAAAATGTTAAAATGCCATTAATTGTTGGCATTTTAACATTTATGAGCAGGACAAAAATTTGGGGTACGTGCATTACGGGGTTATTATGGCCCCCTCTAGAGCAATAGAATGAAAATTGCTTTTCACCAATTTCTTTTGATTGATTTATTAGAAGAATAAATAAAGTGTAAAATTTTGGCATTTATTTAAATTTTACCGTTGCTATGGTAGCAAAAAATGGCCGACAAAATAGGCTTAAACAGAGAAATTGCCATTTTGGACCAAATTTAAGGCTTTTGGAGACCATTTTTTTAATTTGATATCAGCACAGCTAAATACCAAAAACAAATCCTTTTAATATGCTGTGTGCCATGATAATTCTCGTCTTCCGTTAAACATCTTCTTGGCATTTGCTTGTGATTTAAGTTAATTTCTCTGTCATACCTCTCCATTTTGCTCCAAAATAGTCAATTTCTTTTTTGGCGGCCATTTGTTTACCATAGCAACGGTAAAAGCAAAAGAAAAACTTTTACACTTTGGTTATTGTTCTATTAAACTAATAAGAACAAATACGTGAAAAACGATTTTTATATTATGGCCTCATAGGGGGGGGGGGGAGGGGGGGGGCAAAGAGCCCCTCAGTGCACATAGCTCTTTCGTGCTCGGATAACTTCGGGCCTCAGTGCCTTTGAATAGACAATGCACACAACCACTGGGGGACTTGAATATATTTACCAGATCATGCAATTCAATTTTCAAACTACACAGAAAGTGTGGCTTACGTAGAGGCTTCCTAATTAATACAAATTCGACGTTTTATCAGGCCTGATCTGGGTCCAAACTAAATGCTATCAGCTGGCTACCTATAGCTAGTAATTTCGAATCATGATCATATATTCAACTGACCATCTGATATTTAGGCCAATATGTACCCTCGTACTTGATGACCGCATTGGCACAAGAAGCAAGTATTTGGATGGCATATTTTGTAGTTTCATAATCTTGACCAATGTTTATTTAAATACTCATCACTGTCACCTGCCAAAACTGAAAAGAAACAGCACATGCGAATGAGGTACTTATCGCATATGCGCAAAAAGCTCCCTTTAGCACCCATTCTGGCGTATTTTGCGGAGCTAATGTTCATTTTTCCTTACTTCTATACTATATGCATGCGAAAAGCAAATGCTCTGATGAGACTATGCGTATACGAAGGCTCTTCAAAGTCTAAGGTGCTCGCTGTTGCTATCGTATGTCGGCCCAACGAGGTAAGGACCGTTTGGGTATGTGGTTAAAATTGATACCTGGTTCAACACATATTGCTGGACAACCTGTTACTTATAAATTGATATAAACTACGAGACATGCATTTATGAACTATGCCGACTACGAATTTACTGTTCATTCCTTAGCGTGTGTGGAATTCCATTGTGCGCATTAGATGAAAGGGTCTTTTTCGTACTCATTGTAAATTAACCTGCTTTTTGTATAGTCAGCAGGTGAACAATCGTGCGAGCCCCATCTCCGTACAGGCATGTAAGAATCTTCGCTGCTCAGACAAAACAAAATTCACATGTTCATGTATATGTTTATGAACGCGATACCTGGATCCATTTTAATGCTGCCCATGGGCATTGAATTTGTGTTTAGGTAATAGTTATTATAACCAAGTGTAATACCATGGGTTGTCCGCCTGAACGTGGAGCAAATCCACGAGCTTTAGCGAGTGGATTATCTTACGTATAGTTAAACATGGTATAACTATTTTATACCACATACATTAGTGTAGACCTTGCACATCATAAGAAAATTTGTGCTAAAGTTGGTAAGGGTTGTATAAACCCGTTTAATATGGACCGGCTCAAATATATTAGGATAATGTTTGCTTTCACTTAAAACATGCCGCTATGGAATGAATATAGATGTAATTTATTTGAATCTCACATGACATGTTGACCAAACGTCTGGGCTGGAGTGCATTGACCACTAGAGTATATTACCTTGGCCAATTTACACCAAATCAAGACATCTTATACCGTTTTAACCCATAAAGCGCCACCTATAATTTGCAGCAGACGACAATTTCAAATTTTGCCCCCTTTTAAAAACAAAAACAAATAAGGAATGATATTTCATGAGGATCGTCATGAAATATCATACTTTATTTTTTATCGAAAATAATGAAAGATGTTGCGGGATTGGCGCTTTAAGGGTTAAAAGTACATTTGCACCCGACGCAAATAATACGCCTATTCGACTGGTCATTTCGTGCTTCACGGCCATATGATGACACATTTTCTATTGGAATATTTCGCGATTTCGCAAACCTGCGTGCGAAGATCAATCGACGTAAAGTAGAAACCGTCTCGTCTGGCACCCTGCCCCCACGAATATGTCTATAGGACCAATACATTCTAATATCCATCGTAACCCAGGTGAAAATGCTGGTATAGTGGATACGGCATTGTACGTTGAATCAGAAGGTCGTGAGTTTTAACATTACGCCTATTCGACTGGTCATTTCGTGCTTTACGACCATATGATGATTTCATCTGTGTTGCACATTTTCTACATTTTATGACATCATCTATGTTGCACATTTTTTTTACATTTTAATGCGCATAGTGTAAATAGTGTATCTGCAAGCATAAAGAAAACAATCAAAAATGTACTTAAAAAGTCGTGAAGCACGACATGACCAGTCGGATAGGCGTATTGAATTCGACGCATTGGATATGCCAAGGCAAATATGGCAGTGCAATGTAAAACATACTAGACTACGGGGGAAAACTGCCATGGTTTTACCAACTTGCTGTCCCCTCAGTGTGGGGTCATAGCAGGGAACTGCAGATAAAAGTCTAAATCACTGCAGTCCCAGGGGCTTTGAGAGGGGCGTGGTTACAGATGACTGGTACATTAAAATAGACCTGTTTCCAGCATATAAGAAACAAAAATGTGGTATCCGAATGTGCAAATGTGCAGTACGGTCAGCACCTGTGTTTCCACCGCTTTGAAATATTTTTATAATTATAGTTTGCATGAATACTATTTGTAAATGAATAGAAGTTGATTGGAATCTCCAAAGACTTTTTCACGAGTAGGTGCATGCACGCAGATCGATGCATTTTTGTATATAAATGGCATTGAAGTTGTAAAAAAGATAACACTAAAAGGAAATAATTTTGTATTTATTTTAAAAACATTATGGAATGAAATAAGTTAAATGAAACAAAAGCAACAATAATAATAGTAGTAAAAACCGTGATAGTCTTCAGAAATCTGTCCAAAAACAGTGTGATAGAATTGCCCACTGGCAATCTAACTTCCCACATGATGCATGTCGACGTTACCCTTAATAAATTCGTCAGGTTTTCACATGGGTGGTGGGGGTGTGGATAGAGGCACTCACTGTATAAGTATGGATAGAGACGTGCCAATCAAAGGGATCCTGTTTTCAGCGTATGTCTTGAACAGTGATATGTTTCTTCAGTAAAAATAATGAAAGGGATTTAACAATATTTGTCTGGAAAGGGGGTTCATGCCTATCTGGAAGGGCTTGATAAACTATGAGGTACATGTATAAACAAATATTTTCAAGGGGCTGGGTCCCGAACCCTGTTGGTACACCCTACTCATTTTTATATTGCGATATTTTATTGAACACACATAAACTTCATTTATTCTGCTGATTAAACTTTTCGGATAATCAGAGTAATCTATTTTAATAGAGCTGAACCCACACGCTAGAGAACTAATTTTCCATACGCCTGGTGCTTTTTGGTACATAGTGCTACGCGTAATGCTCCTTACATACATCTGGGCCATGATTCGATTCTCGAATTGAGGCAGACTTTCCCGAATGCATTTGTCAGGTGACCTTTATTTTGCATTTTGAGAGTTGTTCGCAAACGTCTATTGGTCAATTTCAGCACAATGATTGCGATAAACTAGCATTGTTAATAGGCTATCAAACTAAGTAAGACACAGTTTTTCGTTTTTAAATATATCTCAAAATTTACTTCAAAGTGAAATTTGTAAGGGCATACAAATTGCAAAAGCATAACTAGAATATTTCCTCCTGGCACGGTATTCAACCAAGGGGAGAATATTTCAAAATCAAAAGAAGCCTGAGTTGTCTTACTTACATGAGACACATTCATTGGACAATGGAGTTTCATGGAAACTTAATAAAATCTGATACAAGTTAGCGTCTTAGACTCAATGACAATTTGACAATAGGAAGTTTCTTTCATGTATTCATGTGCACGTATTCTTATTATTTTTCATTTCATGGTAAAGCTATATTTCGGATCGAACCAGTTTTAAAAATATCCCTGTGAGACACAGGTTCAGATAAAAAATGAGGGAAAAATCGTAAATATTTTTTGTACTTATCAGTTTTAACATGTGTTTTGGGTGCTCAAATGAACCGTCTCATTGATACGGTTATTTTGAGTGATCACAACATATGTTTCGGTTGAAATATTAGAAAATTGTTTATGTTACGCGCTCTGGCAATATTTGTAAAATGGGCGCGGTACCTGCATTTGTATTTTCGCGTTTGTTTCTTCGGCTTTGGCAAGCCCAATTAGATCTCATCTGGGAAAACTCACATGTGCTTTATTACGTAAATAAATGTGTTTTTGTATATTCTCCTGAGGCATTTCGTCTGGGTCTTCACTGTTTGACGAACTAGAGCCAGTGCATGAGATTTCCAACAATGTGGTATGTGCGACCAGCACAGCCTCAGATCAGCCTGCGCATACACGCAGTCTGATCAGAGCCCTTGCTAGTCGTTTGAGTATTCGTTAATTGTTAAGCTACTAACTGAACACCATTTGGAGTTTCTAAGCTTAACAGGAAGCTGCAGAGGCCCGTCCGAGTCTACACTTATCAAAATGTCAAATTGTTGGAAATCTCATGCCGCGGCTCACTACGTATTTTGGATATACTAGTTTACAAAGGGGATACAGACGCATTTGTGATAAGTACTAAAATATCTCGACCTGGCACGTCTTAGCTCGTCCATGATGCACTTACATTTCTCACGTGTCCTTAGAAACGTATTATCTTCATTTGCATTTTATTTGTGTCAACATGTCATTGGCTTGGCAGCTGCTTGATGAGGACCCCCTTTGTACTATTAGCTGAAATTCAAAACTTTTCATTACATTTGAGCCAGTGCATGAGATTTTCAACAATGTGGCATTTTGACAAGTGTAGACTCAGACGAGCATGTGCAGCCTCCTTTTTAGCTTAGAAACTCCAAATGGTGTTCAGTCAGTAGCTTAATACTCATAGAATACTCAAGCGACAAGCAAAGGCTCTGATCAGTCTGCGCGTATGCGCAGGCTGGTCTGAGCCTTTGCTGGTCGCACATACCACATCGTTGGAAATCTCATGCACTGGATCATTTAACGTGTCACTGAGATAACCCAAGACCGCGAGAATTAGCTCATTTGAATATTCATTCGGATGAGTGTGACCACATGCTTTTTTGGCCAATCAAATTGGTTCGTTGATGTTAAAAAAAACTATCCATGCGCGGATATTGAAACTAATAATTATTCATGTCAAATGGGCCTGTCTCGTGAGAAAATTGGCTTATGTCAAATCGGAAAGCTAAATAGTAATCAGACTGCGCTTTTGCGCAGCTGATATAATTTTCATTAACCCTACAAGTTGAGAATTCAGCGTTGAGCAACTATTTTTAAACTAATTTGAAGCGGTGTGTTTTACAGTTTGGGAATAGGCAGGTCTGGATGTAAGCGAAGGATAAGCATCTTAATGTAAAGTCCGGTATCTATTGATGGTCTGACAACGTTCTTAAATGTCCAGTTTTCTCCATATCTCAAGCGTACGATGGTATATAAAACAACCAGGAGAGTTTTAGCGACTGCACTTCGTCGATAGTACTAAATCGTGCAGCAAATTTTAACATTTTTGAACAGAAATATTTAAGAGTCAAAAGTGAGAAATTAAAATTAAATCTTTGCAAATTCGTATCGACTAAAGCTTATGAGAAACTTTGACGTTTATATTAGGAATTCGGAATTGATTGCCGCTTGTACTTCGGATTGTTACTTGCAAACGTTTGGAAAAGTCCATAGTTGATAGTCTTAAATATATTGCAAAATAGTTGTTCTTTATTAACTAATATTACAATATGAAGCTTGTAGCAATTATAGGAGCAGGGTGCAGCGGGCTCACTGCTATAAAATGTTGTCTCGACGAACAAATTGAACCTATTTGTTTTGAACGGGAGGATGATATCGGAGGTCTTTGGAACTATTCTGAGACACCTAAGGTTGGGAAGGGGAGCGTGTACAAAACATGCGTCATAAATACCAGCAAAGAAATGATGGCATTTAGTGATTTTCCGCCACCAGAAGACTTTCCAATGTTCATGCCACACAAATATGTTTTGAAATATTTCAGACTTTATGCTGAAAAATTCGGACTGTTACGCCATATTAAATTCAACACATCGGTACTGAATATTGTGCAAGGACCTAAATATGACTTAGACGGATCGTGGGTTGTGACTTATAAGAAAGACGGTGTCGTAACGACGGAAGAGTATGACGGTGTTTTGATATGTACCGGACATCATACGATGCCGTACCAGCCGGAATTCCGAGGACTAGACTGTTTCACAGGGACACATATGCACTCACATAGTTACAGAGACAATGTAAAGTTTACAGGGAAGCGGGTCCTCGTGGTCGGTAAGTACAACACTTTCTTGAACCCATTCAAGCCTAGTGTCCTTTTGTTGGACATAGGCAAACAATACAGAACCAGATCAGACGCCGCATAAGGCGGCGTCTGATCAGGTTCTTCAATATTTGCGAATAGAAAGTACTTTTAAAAATTTGAATGAAATTGTAAATCGCTACACAACAATCCTTAAATTCGAAATGAATTCATCCAATTGAGAATAGTGGGAAATTCCATTAGGCTTATATGGGTTAATCTTTTTGTATACTAAGCTGGTCAAAATAAGTTAAGCCCCGTGTCATTTTTTTTCAATAGTCCTAATGTTAAATTCATAAAGTTTAGTTGTTTATTTCAAAGTTGTCTAAAACAATTGCAAACTCGTACTCAACTCAAGTTAGACAACACCATCTTAGGTGTAATTACGCAAAGTTTAAATTAGAAATACCAATTGTCTTTCGACATGTGCTAAATTTTCCAAGAGTACCCATATTTTTTGTCAATTTTACTATAGGATTGATAGGGAACCAAAAACAATGCATTTACTGAAATGTCTGATGCTCTATGGAAAATTTATCAATATTAGTGAAACCTAGCACGTAGTGAAAAGAATGATTACTACTTTTTCTCTGAAATTTTTATGGAAAAATCTTTATTCAATAAAATGTTTCGATAAAACAAACATGTCAGTTTGTGCATTAAGTCTATGAAACATATTCAGCTAGGGGTTAACGTATTTTGACCAGTTTATTAGATTATGGCTTCTGGTCTGATACAACAAACCTGGGTGGTCCATTGTAAATATCAATGGGTGTCAGGTTATACTTTTCAAAAAGAAACTATAACAAACAGTGCAGACACTGATGAAATGCAGCACCATGCATCATTTCACCTGGGTCTTCACTGTGAGCAAGAGTGTCCGTTCAAAGGTTTCTAGTACACAAAGGATTAAACAAAACTGTATAACCTCAATGTAAAAAAACGTGTTAGTTAGCACCAAAAGGGATCACAGCCATCAAGATCAGTCGCCAAATTTCAGGCAAAGTTACACTAAAGCTCGTGGATTATTTTCCGTTATAGGCGCGCAACCATAAAGCATATTCTGCTTATCACATCGTAAATATAATCATTATATAACTAATCAAACATTTGCATATTTTAAAAGCAGGCAATAATCGAGGTTTATTAAGATAAGATACAGTAAGAAAACATGTCATTTCAGGAATAAACATTGAAAATCTGATGATAGAAATTTGTGTCTGTACTTTGTGCTAAACATTTCGTTTGTCAAAAATATGTAGTTTTCTAGAAGACTGCTTTTTAAGACTGGTCGGTTAGAACTTTCGAGTAGTGTAGTGCATTATGACACTAGCTAGACTGCTAAAGTTAAAAACCAAGTTTTACTATAGCAGCGAGCGAATATTCGGACTGATAGCGTTATTTATTATGTTAATGCTCGCACAATGTCAAATTTGTATAGAATTCATTTGATTCTCTTTGGGAGAAGAATAATGGGCAAATTAGTACGGTCAAAGTGATTGAAAACTTTTTAAAAAGAAGAAGAAAAAACACAAAGAACGAATTGGTTTTATTATATTGTTCTTTTTTTTGCAAATGCGCAAGGATGCGCAGCTAGTTCTAGTGCCATTCAATTGGTTTTCTTTTGTAAGTGAGTAGTGAATTCTCTGGAATTCTCTGAGAATGCGCAGACGCTGTATTTTGTTTATATGTGGAGAGCGAAAACACAGATCGGACTGTGTAACCACGTACATTTTGTAGCCCAGTTGATTTTGACAAATAACTTAAGTTTTGGATGTCTGGTTTGCAAACCTCCACAGCAGACTTAGTCCCGAGTGGGGCTAAATGCATATTCATATTGTCGGGGATAACAGTACATTGATCTATTCATGGGGTACATGTTTGAAGCATAAAAAGAAAATAATATTTGGAACAGACTTTTTTATTATAACTGTGACAGTCCTAATTTCAATGTTGTTTTAGATATGTATACTACTGACAGACAAACACTCCTGATGCACTTTGTACTTAAGCAACAGCAATATTTATATCATTATTATCATCATCAGCAATTAAAACAACAACAACAGCAACAAAAATAACAACAACAACAACAACAACAACATTAATAATAATAATAATAATAATAATAATAATAATAATAATAATAATAATAATAATAATAATAATCATGAATATTAATAATAAAAAATAATAATCCTTCTTCTTCTTCTTCTTTTTTCTTCTTCTTCTCCTTCTTATTCTTCTTCTTCTTTTTCTTCTTCTTCTTATTCTTCTTCTTCTTCTTCTTCTTCTTCTTCTTCTTCTTCTTCTTCTTCTCCGTCTTCTTCTTCTTCTTCTTCTTCTTCTTATTATTATTATTATCATTATTATTATTATTATTATTATTATTATTATTATTATTATTATTATTATAAGTAGTGGTAGTAGTAGTAGGTGTAATCACAGTAGTGATTGTTGTTTTTGTAGCAATGGAAGCAGCAGCAGCTGCTGTAGCTATGATAGTAGAATGGGTAATCTCATTTGTAGTAGTAATTGTTGTTGTAGTAGTAGAAGTAATTATATCAGTAGTAGTTGTATTTGTAGCAATAGAAGCAACAGGTGTAGTAGCTATGTTAGTAGAATGGGTAGTATGATTTGTAGTAGTAGTAGTAGTAGTAGTAGCAGTTGTTGTTGTTGCTGTTGCTCTATCGGAAACCCGATGTGCAAGCAAAATATAAAATGGTTTACTTACAACTAAGTTATCGAATATGTATGGTAGAGTGTAGTTATTGCATACGAGTTCGATACCTCTGTAACCAGCAAAGCAACATGCCTGAAATTGTACCAAATAAATATATTCTTTTATACATCGCTCTGACAAGTTTTATGTAACTTGAAGGAGCGACCGGAAATCTACCCCGAAACAGCCATACCCTCAATGCACTGACCTATTAAGCAAACTGTGCATTTAAGTGACCTCACAATTCAGACAAGAGCAGTATCAGCGATTCCTTTTCATGGCTGCTCAATGTTCAAACGTAAGCCAATATGTCCTGTACATATGTCGAACTTTCTATATGATCTGGGTTTACTATGCCATTAGGCTATGGAACTGTTAGCTATAATCAAATTTCGGACTACTTGAAGTTTTGACCGACCCATACTGCAGTAACAACAGCTGTTTAAAGGTAAAAAAATGACGCAAACTTAGATGAACTGACTTTCGTCTGAAACAATTATGAAAGGTCGGTATCGTCGGAAACTGACAGGAACCCACATAAGAAAATTAGTCCACACATTATGTCTGCTCATTAGGTGACAAGCCGATGCTCAGACGAGGCTGCTCATCGACGAGGATCACCACTGTTTGAGACTTAAACGTTATTATCTTTGTCTTTATTTTCTAAAGATAGCTCTGAAAAAAATCCTGGTGACAAATAATCATGAAAAATTGCATTATAATAATAATAATAATAATAATAATACTAATAATAATAATAATAACAATAATAATAATAATGATGATTCAAGGGGTCACAGTTTATGATTTCCAAATAAAATTGTATTTCTTTCTCTGAAAATACTTTTGTCGTAGCAAACGGTGTTGGCCCTGATGAAATGCGGCATTTTATCTAGGTCTTCAGTGTTTGCCAAAGTACGCATATATATAGGAGTCACTACTGGTAAAGTTTGACCTTAGACGGATCAAAGGTTATACGTGTCCATGATGTAAATCAGGGCCCGGAATTACAATACCTCCTTATAGTTAAGCAAGACTGATATTTCAACATGCTATATCAAATGCTAAATAAATTGCCTGGATCGATGTGGTATTTGTGGTCAAAGATATCATTGTGATCTTCAGAATAATTAAAACTATTTTGATTTTAATCAATTTTAAACGTTAATTTTTGCATCCTGAAAAATCAATACTTAATTTAAGTCTTCCTTAACTCTAAGGAGGCATTGTAATTCCGGGCCCTGTATATCTATCTGCTTTCAGTTCAACTTCAACAGTAGATAATTGGTTTAGAAATAACTGTTACAGTCTGAGTAACATTTCACGTGCTATTGCATAAACTCGTCCAATCTTTGATCCGCCTGAGGTCGAAATTTACCAGTAGTAGTGACTTCTGGTAAATTTCGACACTACTACTGGTAAATTTCGACCTCAGACGTACATGTACATGTATATAGTTGACCTTGTTTTATTATTGTCCAGACGAAACAGACGGTAACTGTTATATAAATGGTCACCTTGCCCTAACTAGTTCGAAACGATACTGACCACTGGATCGTCAAGTGTGTACCATAATACACCTACTCAAATTAGGCTAAATGTACACATAAAATCTAAACCAAATTGGTACACATGCACTAATCGCATATGCTGAACGCGCGTGTGAGGCCCACTCAGGGGGCGGGAGATACCTATTCCCTTGTTCCCCTGATATAAATTGGCTCTTCCCATGTTCCCCAAAAATCGAAACTGTTCTTATATTCCATGTTCCCCAATATTGTCTTTGTTCCCTTGTTCCCCTCAAAATTTGGTCTTAGTTTGTTCCCCTGTTCCCCTGTAATGAATTCCAATTTCCCTGTTCCCCAAACCCCCTTGGAGGGCCTCGCTTGTGTAGATGTAGTTAAATGTACCATGTTACATGTAAAAATGTTTGGAAGGAAAAAGGCTCATTGTAAGTGTTCACCCCGAAGCATCACACGGGCTGCAACGTAATGTGTTCAACTGTCAGCTTTTCCGCATTTTTTTTTGGTCAACAGTATATAGAAACATAATGTATTACATATGAGTGATGCTGGGAAAACTTGACGACAGTCATATTTTGGTCGAGTGTTCAAGTTGAAAATACTGTCTTGTCGGCCAAGAGTGTCAGTGACATCATGTTTTGTTTACAAAGTTGTCAGGGACTTAGAACTAGATAGATCACTTATATACGTATTTATCCTATCTTGCGGATAGGGTTAATACACAAGTGCTCTATCGATTCGCGTTAGCTCACGTGGCGTGTTAAAGTTAGTGTTTTAATAAAAAAATTGTAAATAAAACATGACATCGCTGTCACTCTTTGCTGGCAGGACAGTAGTGTCCAACACCATGTATTGGTTCACATATGACAACATACTTGCCAAAATGTTTCTCAAGTATATATCCCATAAAGTCGAATGCCAAACCACAATAACCCGTGTGAGCATAAGGTCCTTACATTATGATATTTACCATTGCAAGGCCGAACCCAGATTTATCCTTTTTGAAAACACTAGCGATCAAGATCATGAAGGTTCTGACGAAGCCATGTGATCAGAATCCACGTTGTTTTTCACCCTGCTTGTAAATACGGTCTTATAACAGAATTGCTGCAGACTAACGGGACAAAATTGACTATGAGTGTAACATAAATAAATATATTCAGCATGTCAAGGGGTTAATACTTCTTTTACAGGTGTTGGGAACTCAGCAGTCGACATTGCAGTTGATCTTAGTCACGTGGCCTCTGACGTTTTCCTGTCAACTCGCAAGGGAGCATGGGTAATTAGCAGAATGGGATTCTGGGGACTTCCGGCGGATGCAGTCGCAAACAACAGATTCTTGTTCAAGCTTCCATTGTCTCTACTGGAATGGAGTGTTGAGAAAATGGCCAATTTCCGATTTGATCATGAAAGTTACGGTCTCAAACCACGACACAGGTATAGTCATAGTCACTTGTTTTAATGTCATAGGTTTCTAATATACGAATCAATCACTGGTGAAGATTGAAATGAAGATAATGAAATCAACTCTAAGGTTCTTTCAAAGATTAAGAGTCAACATTCCTATCTACCATTGAATTTGAAAAGAATATTGGAAGATAATTAAGATATTTGGAAGAAACTTGCATAATGATTTGTATGTGTCTCTCCCTGGATTCGCTGTAATATTGTTACACAATCTAACATTGTATGCGCTCAGGAGAGATTTATGCGTGTTTGTTGTTGATTTTTTCTTCAATAAGATAAATAAAATATTGCTTTTCAGAGAATACCAACTGAATTTGAATATAAATTATTTCATGTTCTTTATTTAAGGTGTGAATCTGAATGGATATGCAAACTACGGAATCTGTATTCCTCGAGGCGGATTGTTCTATCCCTTTCTCTTGATAAAATGCGAAGCTTGCCGAGCATTTATCTCTTCTTTGCAACGAATATTATAAATTCAATAATACAAGAGCACGAATAGAAATGTATCATATGACATAAAGATTACTTTAAAATCTCATTTCTGCCGTAAAATTGTTTTGATTCTGTCATTGTGTACGCAACGTTGTTATGAACGTCATAAAGTTTCCCGAAAATCTATAAACCACAATGGTTTATCGGTTTTATTGCGTGTCTTTATCACTCCCAGACGCAACGATTATGATAAAGTAAAATAGTGTACACACACGAACAAATCTGACAAAAACTAATAACTACGTATACCAGCAGGCCCTCGCTTCTTAGAAACAAAGCATTGTATCACAACATCGCGGCTGAACGTTTAACGACAAATGTGATTTAATTTTCATAAAGTTTGATACAGCTAAGTCAGGTGATTCATTGTATATATTGAGGGGTTACATGTTATAATTTCCAAAAAATATTGTATTCCGTTCTCTGATGAAGGTTGAATTTAATTTATCTTAAGCAAACAGTGCAGACCCTGATGAAACAGTGCCGACTTCCATGGCGTTTCATTAAGACCTTCACTGTTTACCAAAGTTAGGGGTTTTGGTCATGAATGCGTAAACAAGATATACCATCCTTTTTTTTAAAGTTATATGTATGTAATTTAACTAAAATTGTATAACGTAATCTTTCAGAGCATTAGAAGCACACCCAACCATAAACGACGAGCTTCCTATTCGAATAATGACCGGAAATCTCAAAGTCAAACCGAATGTCTTCAAATTTACCGACAACCAGGTGGAGTTTGATGATGGGACAGTTGAGGAGATTGATGCCATAATATTTGCAACAGGGTATGATTACAAGATTCCTTTTGTGCCTGAGTCTGTGACAAAGATAGAGAAGAATGAGACCAGACTGTACAAACATGTGTATCCTCCTCATCTTAAACATCCTACACTGGGAGTCGTGGGTCTTGTACAGGCTATTGGGGCAGTCATGCCCATTTCCGAGATACAGTGCCGATGGTTCACTAGGGTTCTTAAAGGTAAGCATTTCTCGCCGCCAATATTTTGGGCGAGCTCGTGAGATCTTGGCTTTTCCCAAGTACTCATATAATAGCGGGCCCCTATCGGCCCACCAGCGAAATGCCATGTAAATAGATTCAAGCCACGACAAAAATTGCATAGGAAAATTTAATCTGTAGCAAATATTTGCCTAATATTACTGACTTGTTTTAGTATAGACGCAAACAGCATGTACTCCAATCAGACTGCTATAGAATGAAAACAGGAGCATTAATAACATATAGAGAATTGCTAAATTACATTGTACTATAAATTCAGAAATCTTCGAGGGGGTTTATTTTCGCGATATGGCAAAATCACTCTGCTGTTTACAATATGTACTGATGTACAAATGTTGGTAAATCAAGCTCCAGTCGCGAATTTTTAACATTGCAAACATTCATGTTAACGTAATTCACGAATAAAAAAATCTCGCGAAATTTTTAAATTGCAAATTTTAAAGTGTTTTTATTTGTAATTGGTTAGGAGAGTACTATTAAGTCTCTGATTACTTTGAGCATATATGTAAAACGGAAGGAGTATGTGCAAAGATTTTATTTTACAGTTTAACATGTGTAAAACGGCCACTCTCAAACAGACAGAACATTGGGTTTCAAAAACAATTATCGCTTAATGCAGGTTAAAGGTATTGCATTATGCTCCAAGGGGATCATTCTGCAAAACTTTCGACCTTCATTAAGCTATCGTTTGTCATTAGGATCTTTGTTTTGTCTAATTTGAGTGGCCGTTTTACACAGGTTTTACTTTATTCGTAAAATGCTTAGTGTGCCCAGCACTTTGTATATGTGTCGCTATCGCACTGGTACCCGGCGAATGTTCAGACGTACATGTGTACATGCACCTGCGCATAAACACTCGATTACACACATCAGCACAGTTGGTGATGGTTTATAGGCTTATCTCTAGAATTCTAGCCCGACTGGATAGTTAGTTGCACATGACCTGGCCATGGTACGCATTTAATTATTATATGTACTACGTATTTTGTCGAGGGGTTCATATTGGGACCGTCGCGAGAATATCTTGTTTTCGCATGCGGAAACCAAAGGCGCAGACCAGCCTGTGTACATGCGCAGGCTGGTTTAAACCTATAGTTTTCGCTTTCTAGAAAGTTTTATTACTTAACTTACATGTACCATGATTTATGTCGTCTATTTGTAGGCCAAGCTACGCTTCCATCCAATGTTGAGATGCTTGAAGACATACAACTTAAGCGGGAACGTGTAGCTTCCAAATATGTGACGTCACAGAGACATACGATACAGGTACGTTAATATACGTTAACTATATATACAGTCAGACATAAGTTAAGCATCGCCTAAATAGTTTCCTAGAAAACGAAGGAAGCTTTCCAGTCATGAATCTTTTCTTTTTTTATTTATGAAAATGGATAAAGTGGTGACAATTTACAGCAAATTTCGATTCGATTATCACAAAGATAAACAACCAGGCATGGTAAATGCACATTTACCCCTAAAATGTACCTATTCTCTAGCCCATTATGGCATTTTCAAAACGCTTAGGCATGTTAAGTGTTAGTGTCATATTGTAACAATATCAAAGGCAAATTTTGTATTAAAATTTCAGATTCATATCTGTAAAAGAATAAAAGTTATGGATGTGTAAAGAATGGCAGGTTATATAGTGATAATGCAAAATTACAAACACGCGATCACGTATCTCTATGATCCTCTATAACTAACATGAAACCAAGAGTTCGACAGAATCAGTTTAGCACTAGTTTGAAAAATAAGTCTAGATTATTTCTGCGTTTATTTGAATTCAAAGTAAGCACGTTGGGTTAAGTTGTGACACTTTTTTAGGGGTATACCCCCAAAATAGGGGTTGGTGTATACAGGACACCGTAGACATTCAGCAAAGTGACCAAATGACATTCTGATATGTTCAGCAGACCAAATGAAGACAAGGGTAACAAAATATTACAATCTGGTTGTTCTTCTGAAGAAATTGGTACAGGAAAAACGTCTCTGAAATAATTTTAGGGCGATGCTTAACTTATGTCTGACTGTATATATTAATCTAGAAAGAGGGTCGGGTACATGTAATTCCACATGTGATGTGTACAGTAATTCCTTATGTGATGTGTACAGTAATTCCATATGTGATGTGTACAGCATTTCCATATGTGATGTGTACATTTTTCTCTACGCCAATATTCGAGTATAGCATAGTTGTAAAGCATCCGACAGATCATATAAGAATCCATCATGAGTGTAGGGGTGGGATAGCAAAATCCGTCCCGAGGATCACCAAATGGCATCATGAGGCTCGCCGAGTGATGACAAACGGTGATCGCGAGGGACGGATTTTTCTATCCCACCCTCACACGAATAAAGGATTTATTTTCTTGCTCACCACTAAGGATTCGCATCTTATATTGGTAACACATGAAAATGGCTTCTATAAAATCCTAAATTCGCTAGGATGTGACATGTTTTTTATCTTTCCCACGGGGCGGTACCGTACATGTATGTGTAGAAATATCTTGCATGGGTTAAAACAACTGAACTCCTGATCTGGTGTGCGAGAAATGCAGCCTCAGGATCAATGCAAGCAACAAGAACAAAGTTTTAAAAGCAGTCATACCAGTGACAGTTCAGCTGTCATTTTGGTGAGATGTTGCACTTATATTACACACACACATGTATATGTAACCGTACATTATCCACATTTCATAGA
This sequence comes from Loripinus fragilis, assembly GCA_964019695.1. Classification (NCBI taxonomy): domain Eukaryota; kingdom Metazoa; phylum Mollusca; class Bivalvia; order Lucinida; family Lucinidae; genus Loripinus; species Loripinus fragilis. Next base: position 8,062,824 of record OZ026525.1, read on the forward strand.
ATAAAGATATGGGAAATTTTGGACACACTGGATGCGTTTGTCAATGCAGATAAAAAACATATACACTGGATGACGATTAGCTATTTTTATGTTTCCAAGAAGCCCTTCAGGCTTCACAGACATTAAAATAGCTAATGTTTTGCATCATCCAGTTCAAGCTTAAAATATAAATTTCAATCCCAAATAACTTCGTTGTTTAGTTAGAACAAGCGGAACACTTTGAGACCAAACTTGAGCAGATTAGATTAACTGTTCAGTTTTTTCAACAAAACCGCATCATTTACAGCTACTCCTTTCAAGGAACGCTGCCTTGTATGCCATCAAATGGATTGGGTAATCAAACAGTTACATTTTTTTTTGTATTTCATGCCTGTTTGTAGAATAGCCAAACTATTACCCCTCGGAACCGTGGACGACCTGATGCACTATAGGTCGTCCATGGCACCTCGGAGTAATAGTTTTGACTCTACTACAAACAGACATGAAATACATTATGATGACAAAAACAAAGTAAATTGACGTCACCTTATTATCATTTCAGGAATTTTGGATATCGTACATGGACGAAATAGCCTCCATGATAAATGTGAAACCAGATTTGTACAAACTTGTAAAACAAGAACCAACTCTGGCGATGCGATGCTTATTTGGCTCCTGTCTACCATTCCAATATCGCCTGCAGGGCCCCGGGCAGTGGGATGGCGCTAGGGACGCAATCAAGGGCGCAATGAATCGGTGTTTGAGTCCCATGAAAACAAGGATACAGCCTCAGAATTTCATAATGAAGAAGAGAGAAGAATTGATCATTGCTTTTCCAGCGTTTCTGAAGTCATACTTCATTATTGCTTTTATTTTCTTCTTCCTTTTCTGCATGTGCCTGTTGTAAGACGTGCTTTCTCTAGTCTGACTAACTCATTTAACAAGCCCGTTACTTCTTACCGCATAATCATGATCAAAACACTACTTAAAACAATCATGTCGATCTGGTAGGAGGTACTGTAAATCCGGAAATTTTCGCGAGAATTTTATTTTCGCGAACAGCGTTTAAAGACACATTTGTATTGCTAAAAATTCGCGCCTATGGAATTATTTAGATATATCAGTAAACGACAGAGTGATTTCGGCATTTCGCGAGGATTAAATTTTCACGAAACTTCGCATATGCGAAGTTTCGCGAAAATAAAACCCTCTCGAAAATTTCCGAATTTACAGATTTGGTTTGGTCCATCATCTACTTCAATACTTTCTCTTGTCGAGCAACACATGCTCTGGTTAGGCTGCATGGAAGGGCAGGTTTGCCAGAGCATAAGTTGGTCACCTCTGCGAGTAGCAGCACATTCGCTCTTGCTTGCCAATTTGAAGAGCTATATAAATGTAGCATCTGGACCCATTCAATAATAACAGAATATGAAACGTACAAACTTAATCGAAGGAATGGGAGCCGTTTATATATTCCAAGATGACAGCACCGGCAACCAATCAGTTGAGGACCTAAGACGCCATTTTATTTCGATATACTTTTTTGAAATATCTATATTCTATTCCCAATTTACAATGTAAGGGGAACGCAATTTGACATCAAGTAAATCTGAAAATACTCACTCTTATCAAACAATGTTATATGTATCGGCCTCTTACGGGGTCAAAATAGAAGAATCTGACGCAGGCACGTCCATGAGCGGATCCAGAGGGGGGTCATGGGACCGGGCACCCTGAAAATCACTAAAATATAGGGTTTCTTAGCAATACTGGTCCGGATCCCCTGAAAAATCACAGAGCTACCAAGCCATTTAGAATTGTCAAAGTTGGATCCCATCTGACTAACTTTCTCGATCCACGCATGACGTCTAAGCATCCCTTGCTTGCATATGCGATAAGTTTCAATATACAACGAACTGGTTCATAGTTACATGTATGAATGTGATTCTAATATGTGCCATTTTTCATATATGTGCAATGTATATTTAGACAAATAACATTTTATGTGGTTCTTTTTTGGAGACAATTTTAATTTTTTGCCTATTGGTGTCATCTGCTCATCACCTTTGCAAATAGTTGGGACCCAGATCAAGCTGTCAAAACGTTGGGCCTGATCTGAATCCAAACTGTTTTACACTCTGATAGTGTTCCTGAGTTTTTTTTAAGAAAATGACAAACATGCATGCACAATTAATTATCCCCAGTAGGCAAAGAGTTAAATACACCGATTGTAAGAAGAGGCAAGGTGCCTAAGGTATTTGCAGACAATTTGATAAATAATATCCATTTAGAATTATTGAACTCTTGTACTACATTGTAGTTGTCTGATGATTTATTTGTATAGATGGCCTCGACACGACAAAACTTGTATTCGGGGATTCCGTCAAAGCAAGACCAGTCTCCTGAGCTACAGCGGCTAGTAAGAAAACTGATATTTCGCTTATAGCAAGTTTAGATAGTGTACTGTCTAAAAATGACGAAGAAAGGCGCTGATCTGTCTGTGCGGATGCAAAGGCTGGTCTGCGCCTTTGTTGTTCGCAAACCCCGAAGACAGGGTTTCTCGTCTCGAGGTCATTAAGTACAGTTGTAATTTAATATATTTTTAAAATATATCTGTCTAACACATGATGTAAGTCAATGTATGGTTTATGCGTCTGTACTGGAAGATATTCCATGAGCTTAAGCGATTGGATAATCTCGCGTACTGACTCACGTACCATACAATATCTTTCTTATTGCACCGGCATTTGTACTTTGTGCATTGTGAGATATTTGATGTAAAACATTGGAATATAAATAAAATGTGCAATACTTTGTTATAGTATTATGATTGTATGTATATGTACGTTTACAATGTATTTTATATTTTAATAAACTGCATTTAGATAGAGTCAGTATGACTAATGCCAATGCATTTTGTGTACATGTATTAGTTACGTAGTTGGTCAGGGCCCGGAATAACAGTGCCCACTTAAAGTTCAGGAAGACTTAAGTCAAGAATTGATATTTCAACATGCTATATTAAATGCTAAATAAATTGCCTGGATCGATGTGGTACTTGTGGTCAAAATAATAAGGTTGCAAAGATCAGGAATCGATACAATCAAGTACCACACCTGACCCAAGACAGCATCGTGATACTTTGAACAAATGAACCTATTTTGGTTTTATTCTGCCTTGAAACGTTTTTTTTCGCACCCTGAAAAATCAATACTTAACTAAAGTCTTCCTTAACTTTAAGGAGGCATTGTAATTCCTGGCCCAGGTTATGGTGCTTTATTCACCTGAACGGACAAATAGGCATACAGGTTTTCTTGTAAATCAGTTTCTTCACCCTACGCTTATCGAGCAAAGACTCTACAATGATATGATCCAATTATGGAACCTATGGCTGATGTATTGGTCGTGTAAGAGGGTGGGGTATAATTTGGCCGCTTGTCCTTACAGCATACCTTTGGCGAGGATGCGTGGATGAACCTGTGAAACAGTAAAACCCGTGTAAAACGGCCATTCAAAAATAGAAAAAATAAAGATCTTAATGACAAATGGTAGCTTAATGAAGGTTAAAAGCAATGGAGCATTCTGCAATACTTTTAACCTGCATTAAACGATAATTGGTTTTATAAACCATTTTTTTTTAGAGTGACCATTTTACACAGGTTCTACTGTAAAATGATTCTCATCGTGACATAATCATACGTATTACCCTTACATGCACGAGACAGTGGAACCCTTGGGATTATTTTAAGCCACTTATCCCAAAAGGAATCTACAGGCCTTATCATCTGGACAAGTCAGTTTCCAGGTATAGGGTTATTGGGTGGTATTATTTGTATTCAAATCATATATGTATGCAAACTGATATGACCCTGATTAGACACAGGGTTCTGTTGTATCCATTCCAATTCAAAAGACCAAACCATATTAGTAAACGGTCCTTTTATGGACATTGGTAAACAGGGCTTAACCCGATCAGACTCCGCGGAACTAGGCATCTTATCAGGTACTACTCTGTTTGCATAAAGAATGTTGTTAGAATTTTATAATCAAATAGCCACCAAACACCCCTCAATTGGGAAAAAGACTCATTCAAGTGATAGGGCTTAGAAAGTCCATTTGCCACAACCCTTTGTATACTGGAACCCTATAAATGGATACTTTGGAAACCAGTGAAGACCCTGATGAAATGCAGCATCATGCTGCATTTCATCAGGGTCTGCACTGTTTGCTAATGTTTAAAACAGCCTTCAGTGACAAATATACTGGCACATCATAATTTAGAACATTCTACCTGTGACCCCTTAAAATACACAATGGGCAGTCCCATACTTTTTGTATCAATATGTATGGGAAAATCCATTAGAATACAAGGGGTTAAATGGGCTGATACATTTTGTATCAATCAGGTAAACGTGCATTTTCTCGTGCTTTGGGACAAATGTAGTTGCATTCCCGCATAATACAAATATGCTGGTAGTTTATATATATTTTTGAAAGTAATAATTATGCACTTTTGTTAACTTAGTTTGTTCTTCAATTAAAACATTAAATGTATATGCATGTTTTCGTTTTCTGTTAATGCGTTATTGCCTTTATCATATGACGTCACGCTTGGGAGTGAAATAACGCCATGCAATAAAATCGATAAACCACTGGTGGTTTACAGATTTTCGGGAAATGTTATGAAATAACGCATTTAACGTGACGCATATAAAAAAATCCTAACGTTTTTCACGCCAAAAATGATTTCAAAATAAATTTAATGTCATATGATAAATAGAATCTAATATTCGTGCTCTTGTATTATTGAATTTATTAAAGTTTGCGAAAAAGAGATAAAATATTCGGCAAGCCTCGCATTTTATCTCTTTTCCCAAACTCGTTTAATAAAATCAATAAAACAAGAATACATATGTAAGATCCTCTATTTGATTCGTTGTTATAAGGTATAAAACCTGAATATATTCAGGGCTTTATATATTTATCTTTCACAATGTGTACAGTAGGCATCAAACTGCGTAATACAATGTATACAGTAAGCATCAAAATGCGTATGCAATGTGAACAGTACACATAAAATGCATATAATATGTGGTATTTCGATTGAATGGGGATGGATATGGTCGTGTCCTATTGACGTTCAGATCGTTATAAACATTCACTGTTACTTTAAATCGCTGAAAAAGTCTGCCTATCTTACTGTCTCTATAAAAGTAAAGAAGCAGGAAACGATCAGGAATCGGTACAATCAAGTACCACACCTGACCCGATACACCATATGGGAAAGTGACAAAACATATGGACACATCACACCCAAGAGGTCAGCCTTTTCCCGACAGGTGACCAGAAGTCTGCAGGGAATAGACAATGATAGTATAATAAAGACAAACGTGAAACATTAATAACGAAAAGGATATACAAAAATGTACCGCCTTGGAACGGTCAGTGGCAAATCTATAGTATTGCTATTAAGTTAAGCATATTCCATTTGATAACACCACTTAGGTTTTAGAAACGGTAAGAACGGAAACTTTTGAGAGATACCAAAAATTTATTGTGGTAGACAACTTAAGCAGAATACAAGCAATTTGATAAAGGAAAGCTGTGGAATCTCTGACTTGTTTATAGGCTGCAAACACCATACAAAATTACCCATAAATTTTACAAAATTCAATGAAAACAGCACGACGGCCAATAGTCAGCAACACTTCTACAAAAAGGCCGCGATAGTTGTAATTTCTTCAAAACTTTCTATTTGGAGCATACACTTTCAGAGCCTTGTGCAAAAAGTCACGTAATGGCTCATAATAATCCACTACTTCCGGTTTATGTTGTGTATAGCCTTCACACTGTCGAAAAACAACTTGGCACATTTTCATCATTAAATTCACTGGGTACATGCGTTCCTGTCTCACTCATGAAGTAGAGTCTAGCAAAATCCCAATGGTTTTGATACGGCTGTTTCCAGTTTAAAACACGTCAGCCGAGCTTGTCCCACATGTGTTCGATATGGTTCAAGTCCGGCACCAAGCTTATCCGTTGAAGACCAATGATGTTCTGATGATTTTTTTTTCATTCCTCGATGATGCGAGTACAGTGAGGTCTTGCAGTGGCATCTCGGAACACCATGTTCTTGCCATCTAGCGAGTCCAAGGGTGACCTAACACCAGATTCAAGGATTTCTTCCTGGTATTTATGAAGGTTCAAAGTCCCAGTAACCACCTTTAACTGTATCAGGTGGTCGTCAGGTGGTCGTACCATAATGCTTCAGTAACAATTCCTTGCACTCAAGAATCAATGTAGACTCTTTCCTTTTTGTAATACTGCCACTCTCTCTATGTTATTTCAAAGGTCTGCTTTCAACACTCTGAGACACGTTTAATACCCTTGCAATGCCATCTTGTTTCATACCAGTGTTCCTAATGGCAATTTAACACATTCTGTCCTCTTTCTCCTTTGTAGATTTATCCAACTCCTTTGTAGATTTATCCAACATATGCATTTTAAAGCTATTTCATGAGTCAACAGCAAAAGAAATTCATTCTTGCATATCAACTTCTGGACAGTACTGTGTCGTAAGCTTCCCGTTCATGGACAGTAGTGAATGAAACTAATCGAACTTATCCAAATTTGGTAGCCAAAATACAAGTATACATGTCGAATAAAACTCAAAACTCAAATTATTTTTCATTACTTCGAAAATCGGGATCGCATAAAAACTTGCTTAACTTTGTGGCAATAGTATATTTTTGAGGGTAAAATATACAGTATAACCTGTCTTAAGCGACCATTCAAAAATAGACAAAACAAAGATCTTAATGACAAATGGTACCTTAATGAAGGTCGGAAACATTACAGAATGCCCCCCTTGGAGCATTCTGCAATACTTTTGACCTACATTAAGAGACAATCGGTCTTCAAAACCAATTTTGGACTTCTTTTTGAGTGGCCGCTTAAGACAGTTTTACTGTACATTTTGTTTATTGCGTATTTCGTTTGCGTGCAGATCAATAAACATTGCGTACACGCGCAGTACGTATCCATATTTTCAACGCTGACTCATCACATCTGATATGCTAATAAGAGGGCCTTTCAACAATTTAAGAGTCCGATTGCTGACCCAGGGGTCGTAAGTTAGATCCAACTCCGGCCTCATACTTTCGTGGAGATTGATCATGAAATATTTTTGACGGTCATTTTCCTCCTTAAGGCTGCAACTACAAGCGAATGTATATGTATGTGCACGTCGCGAAGTCTAAGCTTGCCCAGGACTTTTTTTTAAGTGTATTTAGATTAACATACAGTTTCGACTTGGACGTACTGTTGTGCCAACCAAGAGTGACAGCGACGTAACATTTTGTTTACAATTGTAAAGTAAACATTAACTTGTACACTCCACTTGAGTTAATGTGAATCGATAAATCACTTGTGTATAAATCCTATCCTGCGGATAGGATTAATACTCAAGTGACCTTTCGATTCTAAGTTCCTGATAACTTTGTAAACAAAACATGACGTCACTCTCACTCTTGGCTTGCACGACAGTACATGTAGCTGTTGATATGACTGTGAACCAAACAAAATAAAATGGTCATCACCCCGACAAGACCTGTCTTTGGGGTTTTCGACACAGTGAGAATCAAACCAGCCTGCTCAGCTACAGCTAGAAAATTAAAATTTCGATCGTAGCAATTCTAGATATGAAACTTTTCAATAAGCGAATAATAAAGGCGCTAATCAGACTGCGCGGATGCGCAGGCTGCTCTGCGCCTTTGTTGGTCGCAAATCACCGAAGAAAGGGTTTCTCGCGTCAAGGCCCAACTGTGAACATATCACCAATCACATATAATAATGGTATATTTTGTTATTAATAGGAAAGGTGAACTGCAATACGTCCCCTGATATACATTAGCCTCCAGGAGAAAACCTCGACTTGTGTGTAACTCATTGCTAGTAAAGAAGAAGGCAGAGATCAGGAATCGATACAATCAAGTACCGGTACCTAACACAGGACACCATACGGGGAAGTGAAAAAAACACACAAGAAAACACAAGAAAACATCACACACAAGTGCGACAAGAGGTAATCCCTTTCTCAGCAGGTGATCAGATGGCTGCAAGGTACTTCTTGGCATTTTGATCATTAGCAATGACCCATATGCAATAGGAGTGTTCATTTCATCACTTAGGGCGGTACTTCTTTTGTGGACCATTCGTGTTATTTATCTCACGTGTTTGTCATTCTTTAGTAAAAACTACCAGCTCTGTCTTCCCCAGCGGGATGAGTGGAAAAATAGAAAATACACCAAATACAGACTATGTTGTTGTCAAAACACAACTTGTTAAACTCGCGTTGAGGCTTCCTTACTTACCCAGCGTATTATCACAGAGAAACAATCAATTAACCTAGACTGTGATGAAATAACAAATAGGGCTGTGAACTCAAACACAGTCATAGCTAAAGGTAAACAAACCAGTAGAGCCACGGTGGGCCCAGCCAAATGAAAGTTTAAGGCAAGAGTCGTCGTTACACCCCCTTTTTCGTTAGAAAAGTAGTGTATATTAATTTCGTAGCTAAGTCGGTCCGTCATCCGTTAATCCGTCCGTATATCCGTCTTTCCGTCACGTTTCTTGTTATTGTTTTTTCTCCTAAACCGTTGGACGTTGCAACTTTAAACTTTGCAGATACTTAGTTCACATGCTGTAGAGGGTAAGTACTGTGCGATGTTTCGTGTGACCTTGACCTCATTGTCAATGGTCAAATTATGTATTTTTATGTATCAACAACAAACTTAACATGTGCATTGGTCACATGAGGTGGAGGGTATTGACAACATTTTGTTTGACCTTGACTCCAAGGTCAAGTTTTAATAACATATTGTATTGTAAATGCTTCTTCTCCTCAATATTTGGAGGTAGCAGCTTCAAACTTTGCAGGTGCATAAGTCACATGATGTAGAGCGTTGACATTGTGTGTGTGTGTCTAAAGGTCAAGGTCATATACTATATTTTCGTGTAAATGCATATTATCCTAAAACGTTGGTCATTGTAACTTAAAACATACACAGGCGCATATGTCACATAATGTGGAAGGTACGGGTAACAGTTTGCATGAGCTTGACCTGAAGGCCAAGGTCATATAATATTTGTTCTTGTAAACGCATCTCCTAAACCGTTGGAAGTAGCAACTTCAAACAATGCAGGTGCATAGCTGGCATGCTGTAGAGGGTACTGGGAAACATTTTGTGCGACCTTGACCCCAGCGTAAAGGTCAAAGGTAAAGAAGCGGGTATTTGCTATAGTGTACTATCGACTGCTGCTCTAACTGAGTTTGAGACCTGATCCACTCATGCTTCCAAATATTATAAAAATCCATTCATTTTTTATAATGATGTTGAGGCGTTTAACATCAATCTAGGGCTCTGTACTTACAAATCATCCCTTCCCGATTTTAACCGCATGCAACATTAGAAGGACATCGGTCAAAAATGCTCAAGGTAGAAACTGAAAGTTTAACATCAGTCCAATGCCATTTGTTTTAAGCTGACGAACCCATCAGCAATCCCACACCACTCCGTTCTGATATCAACACGTATACACCGGTCAAAAATGTTTAAGGCAGAGAGTAAAAATGGCATTAATAAACGACCCTATAAGTCAAGTTTTATTGCTAATTCTAGTGCATGTACAACTACTGAGTTGTCTATTCTTTTGACTTCTTGCCTCACTGCGATTAAAAACAATGTCATTAAATATTGCACAACAGTTTATGAAAGAAATGGTAAAAATTTATTTTGGTCTATTAAAAATTCAGGTGAAATTCTTAATAAATTGAAGTCTAGAGGTTTTCTAGCATCTGGTTTGTCTACATATGATTTCTCTACTCTTTATACTACATTGCCTCATAATCTAATAAAAGAAAAACTAACAGAATTAATTGAACGAACATTTAACAGAGAGGGCTCACTTTATTTGGCTTGTAATGATAAAAATGCCTTTTTTACTTCTGAACAACAAAAAGGATATAAATTGTGGTCATGTCAGAAAATGTGTGATGCGCTCCATTATCTTTTGGACAATATATTTATAAGATTTGGCTCAAAATTATATAGACAAATTGTCGGTATTCCGATGGGTACTAATTGTGCTCCTCTTGTTGCAGATTTGTTTTTGTTTTGTTATGAGAGCGACTTTATGTTATCTCTGTCAGACAATAATCAAGCTGATATTATTGAAGCTTTTAACTCTACCTCCAGATATTTAGATGACTTACTTAATATTGATAATCCTTATTTTGAACAAATGGTAGGTCAGATATATCCCACTGAACTTCAGTTAAATAAGGCGAATTCTTCTGATACTGAAGCTCCGTTTTTGGACTTGAACTTGTCAATAACAAATGGCATAGTTTCTTCTAAAATTTATGATAAACGGGATGATTTTAATTTTGAAATAGTAAATTTTCCATTTCTTGATGGAGATGTTCCTCGCTCTCCTTCCTATGGTGTATATATTTCTCAGCTTATTCGTTTTGCTAGAGTGTGCTCTAATGTTGATGACTTCAACAACAGAAACTTATTTTTAACTGCTAAATTATTAGAACAAGGTTATAGATATCATAAAATTCGAAAAGCATTTTCTAAATTCTAATACAGACACTCAGAGTTAATTGTTAAATACAACATTGGGTTAAAAACTCTTCTGCAACAAGGCATATCAGAACCTATATTTTATGGTGATTTAGTCTATAAATTCAAACGAATTGTTGGAAAACCTAATTTTAGTGATCAATTCAAAAAGATAGTAAAACGTTATATAAGGGTTGGATATAATTTGGATATCATGCGACAGTCTGCATGCCTAGTTTAAAACCCAATCATGGTTTATAGCTATGGTTTCCTCTTTAATTGCACGACGGTGGGTCAGGCCTCAGACTCTATGACGGCTCTGACGTAAAGCTTTAATCGGTGGGTTGGTGCCTGATGCTTATCTGTAGCTGGACCCACCGTGGCTCAACTTGAGGTTTTCTTTAGCTCTGACTATCTGTGAGTCATGAGCCCTTTTCTTTGTTTCATCATGGAGTGTTAATTTGATTAGAGTGTTTTCCATGATGATACATTGCATTAGTTAGATGGCTTCCATGCGAGCTGAACATTTCTTGTACTTCAACAACAGCAGAATCTAGGGCGAAGATTTGGTACCAGTAACTGCATTTAAGCCCCCCGGTGGCTTAGGCTGCTGTCCGTTCTAAGGTGGTGGTTCTGTTGTTGTTGACTTTTTGTTTATTGTTACTCCTATTGTGGGAGTCTGTAATTGTTCTATGTATTGTTGTACGTTACTTTATGTCCATTCTAGTATTGCAATCATCTTGATGGGGAAGAGAGAGCTGATTGCTTTGCTTAATTTGTCTTCCTGGTATCTCGTGATGGTTGAGCGGCTCTTCCTCACGGTGCCACGGGGTTGTCTGCAGTTTGTGATTGTGGTATTTCCTGATCATACTCACTTACTATTTTTTATCATCAATATTTGGGTTATTACTCTGTTGCTACAAAAATTAATATACCTAAACACAATCAGTTGAAATGCTAAGGATAAAGAGCGAGAACGAAGTGCTGACGAACAGACGAACAGACGGACGGACGGACGGACACTTAAGCGTAGATTTTACACAGAGGGTACAATCAAAGTCATGCACAGCATACCACCCCGCACATTTTAATGTAGCGTCGTAAAAAGTCAACAACATACCATACATTTAAAGCTGCATAGTCTGTAACTTTTGATCTTCTTATTTAAAAAATATTTCTATTTTTCAAGATCACAGTAACAAAAACTCAAATTCAGGTAAACATTTTACCATTTCACAAATTTAAACAAACGATCACTATCAACATAACATAATTTATGTTAAAAATCAACTGTCTAGAATTATTGTCCACATTAATTTCGAATCTATCAAAGAATAAACGTAAATCTCCATTATGCTGACCCTCAATATATCTGCATTTATTCACATTTGAAATGTTGAAATCAACATTGCTCCACAAAACATCCACATTGCTCCACATACATCCACATTCAAAATGTGGAGATGTGGTGGATCCTCATTGCATCCACATTTTTCGTGTGAAGGTCCACATTGCATCCACAACTCAAGCGATATGGACACATTCATCAACATCTGATCATTGAACCCCAATACTATTACATGCCAATGATGATTATCTAAGATATCAACAGAAGCTCTAACTTAATCATAAGATTGATACTAGCTATATCAAATACGACTCCATGCAAGAACCTGAAAAAGTATAAGTCTTAGAATCTTTCAAGCAGACATTATATCTAAGTACACACCTTTACTCTTAAAATGACCAAGTTATCTATTGTTTCGAAAAGTTATACTAATCTTGTTGTCGCTTTAGAAGATACTACTTGCTTTTCAATGACGTCATATATAATCTACATGACGTACCTTTTCATTGAAAGTCGTGAAAAGCGAAAGATTGTGCTAAATGAAATATTTCTAAGCTATAGAGACTATAAGATACATAGAACTTCATGAACCCCAAATCCTTACTTAAATATTATACGCTAATGTAACGTACTAGATGTGCGATATAAAAATAAGAAACCCTGTTGTTTGTGATGCGAGTAAAGTTAGTCTTTATAAAAAGAATACCACAATATGCCCACTAGCGCGAGAAGAGTAGATAGGAATTCATCACAATCAGATAGATCATCACGCAAATAAACACAGCCTAGGAAACTATCATACACCAACTAGAAGAGGACTAAGTTATTCTCAACAGCCCAGGAAACTATCACAATCTCAGGCCAACCAGAATTTCCCTAAAATAAACTAAGTTATTTTCAATAGCCAATGAAACTATTATAATCATAGACCCAACCAGAATAGGCCTCAAATAAACTAAGTTATTCTCAAAAGTGGATATTACCAAAAATTATCACAATCACAGACCCAGCCAGAATAGCCCAAAAATAAAATAAGTTATTTTCAATAGCCCAGGAAACTATTACAATCATAAACTAGAATATCCCCAAAAACAAACTAAGTTATTCTCAATAGCCCAGGAAACTATATCAGAGCAATCAAAAATAGACTAAGTTATTCTCAATAGCCCAATAAACTATCACAATCACAAGCCTAGCCAGAATAGACCTCAAATAAACTAAGTTATTCCCCAATAGCCCAGGAAACTAATACAGAGCAGTCAAAAATTAACTAAGTTATTTCCCAAAAGCCCATGAAGCTATCACAATCACAGGCCAAACCAGAATACCCCTAAAATACTAATTTATTCACAGCTAATTACTCAAGCTTACCAGGGTAGTCCTCTCTGGGCCAAATTTTTGGCCTGAAAAATTCTAAGTTCTTTTCAGGCTTAAAAAATGGGCCCAGAGTGACATCCATTACTACTATTAACACATATTGGAAGCTGCCGTTATGTCATGTTAAAACGCTGTCACTGGAATTGATTTTTTGTGCGGAAACAATGCATTTGTCCTAAATAATAAAAGTAAATAACACAATTTTGCACAGCTTTTCATTGGCCCCAACTAAGTGCATCAGAAGAGTGGTGCGTTTTTATTGGACTCAAGTATATTTTATTCGAAAAATGTTCATAGTTACAGACTTAGCCTCTTTAAGGAAAGGTCTATTACCAGTTAACTGGCAGCATGTGCCAGCTACATGTAACTGGCAGCAACGATTTTAAGTTAGATTGGCTGGTGCCAGTTTACTGGCCGCAGCGAATTCACGTTAAATTGACTGGCACCAGTCATTTCAACGTGAAATTGGCTGGTGTCAGCTTGATTTTGATTTTTATTTCTCCAAGAAAGTTTTGGTCGGCGACGAATGGTGCAAACCAGTGTTGACATTTGCAATAATTCAAGCGCGGATCCAAAGGGTTTTCAAAGATTATCAGTTAAGTTATACAAAACAATACGCTCGTTTTGTTTATATAGTTCGTAGGTCGATGAACACAAATGTTACGCTTTGGATCGATGGGTCGCTAGTTCCAAAAGGTCACTTTATCTACTGATTCATACTCCGGGTTAAACCAAAGTGACAGGATGAAAACTTGATGAAGTCGTAAAGCATGATCACAAAGAACGTGTGCTGGCTTTCTTTTGTTGTCCGAGTCGCAGAAAATGTATCAACTCCCCAAACATAGTAGCATTTACATGTAGCGTTACAGGTAGTCATGTTTCAGTAACAGTTTTTCGTAATTGTAACAGTTTAGGGTCATACGAAATAGTTATACCATGGCTTGTCCGCCTGTGCGTGGAGATAATCCACGAGCTTAAGCGAGTGGATTATCTCCCGCACAGATGGACAATCATGTTACAACTATTTTATATCACCTACATCAGCGCAGGCCTTGTACGTTACGAGATACGAGCCTTAAGTGCTAAAGTCGGTATTGGTGATATAGTGTTAAAATATTATGTGTATATAATATAAGGGGTCCTGCAACTTAAACTTAACTTTATTTTATCAATAAATTTTGCACTCCAGCCTGCATTAAAATATAAATCAATTTCTTTAAACGATACCCATGATATCCATCAATCAATTTAACGGTATAATGATAATGTGACCTTTTTAAACTTGTCGTCTGGGAATTGTATAGAAATGAATTATCATCAAAAGATCGTCTAACAAACACAAAGAGACGGTCATTTGAACTTGGGGTCAATCTCATTGACATGCGACATATATCAGCACCTTGCATGTATTTGACCGACAAAAAACAAGACACAAGTACATAGTACATCAGCTGGTTAGACAGCTGGACCAGACATTGTGATAAATATAGAATACTAGGTGAGTGTCTTTTGATATCAAGTTTACAAGGCAAGGCTTTGAGGACGCTTGTTGACATCGCGAGGCTTGCCGAGCGATTCAACATGCGTTCTCAAAGCCGAGCCTGGTAAACTTGATATTAAAAGACGCGAACCTGGTATTCTATTTATCAGTTTACCCATTGTTGAACACTCTTTAAACTAGCGATTATGACGTATTTTTTTATTTTTGTGTAGATTCAGCGTCATTAGCGGCGTCATTCAAAAAGTGCAACGTCATCATGACCTGATAAAGGTAACATGCCGTGAGATAGGAAACGTTTATTAGGTTATGTTGAAACAATTCAGTTAATATTAGGGGTGACTGATAAAGGTATTTATCGCCTATGCATATGTGTTTCTCGTGTCTAACGTCCAACCAACAGAAAAGATCATATTGAGACTGGGCAAAATATTAAAGTAAGAAAGGCGGCAAAGATAAGGAATCGATAAAGCAAGTGACAAACCTGACACAGGACACCATACGAGGAAGTGACAAAAACACAAGACACGACGGGATGACAAGACAAAGACAAAACACAAAATAAGTCCGATCTGAAAGACTGTTGAAGCCAGGGATCGAACCCTCAATCCCTGGTTTATAAGGTGAGTGGTCTATCCACTACACCACAGCGGCTCCTGGCATATGATTGGTGGTTTATCCACTACACCACAGCGGCTTTTGGCTACTCAATAGTAATGATGCATGTACCAATCCCTATGGGATATGCCTGGCAGGTCAAAAGACAATATTTATGAGGTGTTTATTTGCTCCATGCTGGGGGTGATAAAGAGGTGCCAAGAAGAGTTTATGTATTTCCTGATGAAATAGTATACATTTATTGACTTCAATGGATGTGAGTAATTATCTACCCGAAAAAGTAATATTCAACGAGGCTGCAAGACGAAGATCAATATCACAAATAAGGGTAGATAAACACTTATGTCTTCAGACATTAAAATCAATAACTTTTTTATATAACTTTTCAACTGTGAGTGAAAAGTTTCTATTTAGATTTGTAGTCTTGAAGTCATGTACAACATAAGTTTTAGCAACATTTAATGTATTGTTTGCATGTTGGAATGTATATACATACATTCTCTGAATGCAGAATGTAACTCGTAAAACACTTTTTTTTACATTTTGTTAATTGAAACCATGAAAAATGAACAGAACAAAACAAACCCTTTAATATCTCTGTTCTGAGATTAAACTGCATATCAGATATATACATTCTTTTTTGAGTCTCATCTTTGTACACAATAATATTAAGTATATATCACAGTTCAAATACAGTACAAACCCATTCACAGGTAAATTATAAGAGACTATCACAGTTGTATATTACATACATCACACTTTACAACGTAATTTATATTCATTAGCTTAAAATATGAACCGCTGCGACTATTTTCAAATTGGCTATTTATTGTACACTATGTAAACTAGCAGCCTAAAATACTTCATAATACGATTGGGAATCAAACGAAATAGATCAAAAGCGAGCATTCATATATGTCACTTAAATATACTTTAAGAAATGGTTGAAAATGGCATCTTTCACTTCAAGTCTGACCTGCTGTGAACAAAATAGTAGCAACGGTTCACTTTTCAGTACATCTAATGTGCATAAAAAAAGCTCTGTACATTGATAAAATTCACATAACCAAATATACAGATAATAACCTAATATATTGTTAAACTAATACAAAGTAATGTTAAAGATATACAATATTATTTCTGTTTTATCTTAGAATATGAAAGCAGGGTTTTGGCAACAATACGGACTAAAGATTTGGTAGAGAATAAAAGTATATTTTGTATTATCTTTTCAATGTCATTGATTCGACAGAAACCGTCACAAAGGGTTGATGCAGTTCTAAATAAATTTAACTTAACGAATCATAAGCTGTGCAGTGGAGAATAACATGTTGTTCGTCCTCAAAATGATTTGGACATAGCGTCAAGAGGTTGTCCCAAATAATGCCCTGTCTCTATTTAAATGGGCGCCACCCCACACCTAAATTTGTCGTATGCTCTCTACGTGAAAAGGGCATATTTACTTTACAGTACTCTTTCTAGTTTTATATCATGTCAATTTCATTTCATGTAGTCCATGCTAGTTTCATACTCATCATGATATTCTTAGCTCTCTAGAGCTGAAATCAGGATTATTTTTGTAATAAGCATTCTGGGCGTTTCGAGATGGGGACGACTTTGATTATATCCTGGTTCTCACTTCCCCACGCCGCAGAGCGTAGAAACTCCAGATAAGAACTTCTTATTTCTGAAACATTTGGGAAAGAATTTCGAGAATCAAATCATGCTCTGGGTGTATATAAGAAGCATTACGCGTAGTACTATGTACCAAAAAGCTCCATTTTGTTAGCCAGCACTGAAGAATGGAAGATTAGTTCTTTAGCATGTGGGTTCAGCTCTATTAAAATCAGCAGAATGATTAAGTTTATGTATTTTTCAATAAAATATCGCTATAGTTTATGTATGTTATTGAAAAACATAAACAACATTTATAGCATTTCGTTTTGTTGCAATATCACATGTTGTTTTCGTGACATCAGCGTCGCGTTATATTACTTAAGTGTCATGTTATCACATGCGTTATCAAAGTAGATGTACATCCGTGGTCTGATTCCACGGAATTCCGCGGAATTGGCCGAGGCAGTTCCGATTGATTACGGAAATAAAGAAAGTGTTGTGGGTGCTGGTTTTGCACACCTGAATTCATTGTAATGAGAATTTAACAAAATAATCCCATTTAACGCAGACAAAGTTGGATTAACTGAGCCTTTTATTGTATCCTTGAAGCTGCAGGTCAGTGTGCGGACATTTTGCAAAGTGTTAATGACCGCCAGATGGAATTAATAGAGAAGGTGTTGAATAGTATCAAATGGATCATGTCATACCTGGATGAAAGTGTACATGTGACAAATGTTTTGGGTTGCGACGCGAGAAAACCTGTGTTCCGGGTTTTCAGCATAGCGAGACTCAAACCAGTCTCCTCAGCTACAGAGACTAGCTAAAAAAATGAAAATTTCGCTTGTATCAAGCCTGAATATGATTCTTTACAATAAGCTAATAGCAAAGGCGCCGATTAGACTACGCGCATACGCAGGTTGGTCTGCGACTTTGTTGTTCGCAAACCACCGAAGACAGGTTTTCTCGCGGTGAGACTCATATAGACGAGTATATCGATTTAGAACTGAACTCTCTTTTTAATGTTTCGTGTATTTACATTGATATTTTTTATCATTCCATTTAGCAATACGTATGTACTAGCGAAAAAAGTTGTTGCAGAGACTTATCCAATAGGTCCCGATCTCGTGGGGGCAAACATAGTGTATGTACATAAAGTAAAATTGTGCTTAAACAATCGTCTTAAGGACATATGCTACTAAATACTTCCCATATTGAAATATTTTCAATACTTTGCATACAGTTTGTTTTATGCATGGGCTATCCATTTATGAAATAAAAAGGGTATGTCACCGTGCTTATTTTTTCAGAATCTCATATTGAAGTTTACAGCATTTGACCAATTTTCTAGAAATATAAAATAACAACACTAGTTCTAATTATCGAGCTAAACGGTTGTAATCTTCAGCCAGCTTCTTTCTTTTAACTTAAATTACGGCCCATGACCTCAAACTTTTAAGAAAATGTGCATGTTTACTTGTTATCCCATGCTGTGACAAGATACTGCATGATATATTTTGGCAATTCGTCGAAAAATGGAATTTGTTTTTAGAATAAATCATATATTAAAAATCTGATATTGAAAATCTTGAAAATTTATTTTTAATTCATGGACTATTATAATACCTTTCAGAAAAAAAGAATAAAAATCTGGGGTCACCGAACTAATTCTCTTTCTAGAGGGCCAAATTTAACCCCACCCTCATAGGTTTCATGCGTAATTCAATACAAAAAGTTCGGGGATGACCATTTCGGTCGTTTTGATGATGCCATGTTACTAGTATATGAAGTAATTTAGCATTGAAATGTTAAAAAAGAAAGAAAAAACACACTGTAAAATATGTGCGCATCCGGGAATCGATCCTGGTCCTCTGGTTTTGTAGCCAGACACGCTAACCACTGGGCCACGAGGTCAGGTCGTGCGCAGCCCGAAATAACCATACAAATAGTATAGACTCGGCCACTATCGTATGCGTAACCAGGGTTATTGTGTACGTCGTTTGATTTCGGCTGAGCTACATTTATCTGTCTTTAGTGGTGAGACGATCAGTTCTGAAAAGATGTCAATAAATATTCCGAACACACTTTAATTAGTTATTTTGTGAAGAAAATGTCGGAACACCGATATGACATAAGAATATCGGAAGCTGTGTTGATCCGAATCCGTTAAGGGTCGAAAGACAGGACCCAAACAACTTTCCCCGTTTGCAGACGCGGGAAAGGTGCGCATTGGAAATAGCCGCATATGTCTTTAATATTCTACGATAGTTTGTGACAAGTACAATTCGATGATGCTTGACAGATAGAGATGGTCCGCTAGTACTGTCGTATACACCCTAATAATTTACCGTGTATATGCAGAATCGACGTTGTGCGTGGGCATTTACAAAATCAGGGTTTTCAGTGAATTACATATGCTTTATATGTTATTTGTTGTGCACGTGCTCCAAAATGTAAGTGAGTATGATCAGGAAATACTACAATCACACACTGCAGACTAATCCATGGCATCGTGAAGAAGAGCCACATAACAAAGACAGTCACAAGCCATCAGGAACTCAAATATAGTAAAACAGCCAACTCTCTTTCCCCGTGAAGATGACTGCAAAGCTTGAAAAGACATTAAGTAATGGATAACAAAACAGAGGCAAAATACAGACTCGAACAATGCATCATCACAAATAATCAATCTAATCAAACTAGCAAACTGTGTAGAAACAAAGAAAAGGGCTCACGACCCACAGATAGTCAGAGCTTACGAATACTTCAAGTTGAGCCACATAGGCCCAGCCAACACCAGCCAATGGATAAAAGCTTTTCCTCATGGCCGCCACTGAGTGTGAGGCCTGACTCACCGTCGTGCATTTAAAGAGGAAACCATAGCTTTAAACCTTGTTTCAGTTAACAACCCGGTATGCAGCCTGTCGCAATATATCAATACTGTATGCTAAAATTAAAACTAAAATTAGGCATTTAACAATTAACTCAGAGTGCCTGAGGTAAAAAATAGAAAAAGGCTGTTCGGACTTCATTATAATGATAACCTTGTTTTAATAACTTAGCAGTTAATTTTCAGTTTCTATTGATGAAGCCACCAACATTAGAACAATCTTTTGCAAACCGAAAAAGCTGAGAAAACATATACACCATATGACGAGGAGCGATAAACATCTACATCACGAAATGGTATGTTAACTATTTCAAAATTAAAATCATCCTTTTTATCATAAATCATAGATGATGCGCTGAGAATATGCAGTTGTGTTGCTTTGCGGGACTGTTTTATGTAAGTTATATACTTGTTCTATAAACATAAGTAATCAAAGGGAGGTAGTTCATTTGACATTCTATTTTTCACATTTTATCATATATGCTATCTGAAGGTTTGTTTTTAAGACGTTAAAGATTGTTTTTGTTCGAATGCATAGTAGATAAATCATTATGTTGTAAATATTGCCTGAAAGGGGTGCAAGGTAGCTTGAGGTGCATACAATTCTGTGTGCGTCAAAACCACCAATTCACCAAGAATTGTTTCTTTTTTTCCAATCAGCCCCATCTGGTGGACTAGATCGCCCCTCCGATCATCAATTATTAATCCGCATTATTGTCGTCCTGAATCGTCATCTATCGCCCCCGTTTTTGAACTGATTGAGTTTCGACCGTTATACCATGGCAGAGGATGATTCTCAGACTTTCCTTGTATGATCGACATGTTTCTTAAAGTGATATTTGCACTTTGTTTGGGCCGAGACAGGAAGCTTTCTGCCAGGTGATAATAAAATAGGCATAGACAGATTATATGTCCACGTCAAAATACTCGATACTTTCAGCCTAATTTTGCCAGGTTATAACCGTTAAACTTATTAATTCTTTAATTCCCCCATTTCTATTTTGATCCCAAGAGTACCTGCTCCCTATATTTGGTTGAACAGCTTCATTTCAAGCTGCTCTGCTTTAATTTTCTTTTTTTATCTATTTTTACTATTAATGTACTATGGCTCTTCGTCGTGGTGCTGTGAGTTGGTCTGCAGTGTGTTATTGTGGCATTTCCTTATCTTACTCACTTAATTTTTGAAACGCGCACCAAGTTAGGATTAGTTTTGAATTGCTCAGCCCTATTGCAAAGCTGAGGCATCTCCAGCCATCTTGCTGGCTTGGGACCATGGTTAATTTCTGTCCTGTTGGGTCCCACACCGGGAATTTGTGTTTATGATTCTATAGCTCATGGTATGAGAATATTGTCTGTACATATTACTGACGAGTATATGATATATTAGCCTACAAAAAATCTATTCACCGTAGGAATACATTAGGCTAAATATGAACACCCTTAGTAAATTGAGTTCACATTACGAGCTGTAGATATATTTTAAGTATACGTGACCTTGAATTATGACTCTAAGTACAAATTGGTTATCTGGTACCAAAGTTGCAGATCAACTGTACTTTCATGCGAACCAAACATCTATGTGTCTTGATCAACATCTGAACTAAGGGTGAGGTTGGTGCACCGATAAACTGGTTAAAGCCCTCCAGTAAAATATTTTTAATGACCGTTCCAAGGCGGTGTTTCTTTTGTGGATCATTTATGTTGTTTCTGTCTTGTTTTGTTATGCTTTCATGCACGTCTGTTTGTTGATGCCTTGTGGTCACCTGCTGGGATAGGGCTGACCCCTAGGCTTTCGTTTTTGATGTCCAATTGTGACGTTGTCACTTTCCCATTGGTATCCTGGGTCAGGTGTGATGCTTGATTGTATCGATTCCTGATCTTTGCCCTCTTTCTTACTTTGTAATCAACGCAGCACAAGCAATTTTTGAGCTCATAATGTACACCCTCCACCAAAAATGAATGAGAAGTTATCCCTATTAGAAGAAAGACGTATCCAATGTATTTGACCTTGACCTTCGTCATCAGGTTTATTGAAACGCGCATCAAATTAACTTCCGATAATATTGCAGAAGTTAATCAAGTCACCATTTCTACCAAACTACGTTAGACGACCTAGCACATCAGTTTTATACTGCTCAGTGATCGTATGTATAGAAAATAGTAGGTGAGTGTCTTTTGATATCAAGTTTACCAGGCAAGGCTTTGAGAATGCATGTTGACATCGCGAGGCTTGCCGAGCGATTCAACATGGGTTCTCAAAGCCAAGCCTGATAAACTTAATATCAAAAGACGCGAACCTTGTATTCTATTTATCAGTTTACCCATTGTTGAACACTCTTCAAACTAGCAATTATGACGTAAGTTTTGATTTTTGTGTTGATTCAGCGTCATTAGCGACGTCATATAAAAGTGCAACGTCATCATGAACTGATAAAGGTAACATGCCGTGAGATAGGAAACGTTTATTAGGTTATGTTGAAACAATTCAGTTAATATTAGGGGTGGCTGATAAATAGAATGTAGCGAACTTTTAAAGTCTCAATCCCAGTTCAGCCTAAACATTTATCTAACCATGAATGAGTTAATCGCAGCTTTTTTTAAGTATTTAATCCATGTGTTTATTATGTCGTGTTAACTAAAATATCAAATGTTTGACACGTCGTTAAGCTAATACTGCCAATTCTTTCTTAAACAAATTGTTTACCTTTTCTTAGCTATGATTTATTTCATGGTCAGTCGTGACAGATCGTTAATTAAAAATGTTATCCCATCTTATGTAAATCATAGTTTTGCGGTCAAATAAAGGTTAGAAAGAAACAGAGGTGGTAATGTCACAAAATTGCAAGGACACATCTATTAAATGACAAAAATGTCGTGTTCTCTTGATAAAGATGAGCCATATACAGCAATGAAAATAAGTTATTCGCATCACCCAGCGGATCACATACCAGAAAACTATCACAATCACAGATCAGCAAGATTTTCACGCAAATAAACTAAGCTGGTCACAGCACCCAGCGTGCGACAGACCAGAGAGCTTTCACAATCATTAAACAACCACATTAGCCCTCAAATAAACTATAGTAAGTAATTCACAGCTAGTCGCACAAGCTTACATAGGCAACCATCTATGGGGTCAGTTGAAAAAGTTCTTTTCAGGCTAAAATATGACCCCATAGTGGCGCTCATTACTTCCCTTGTAAAGATTGCACAGTTTTCCTGTTTTGTACATTTGATACTGTTGTATATTTCTAAAACGAATTTTAGCAAACAGTGTCTAAACCAAACGTAGACATCATATTATGTGGCATCTGACACAAGCCTCCTGTCATGACCATGGACTTCTAGTGAATATCATACACTTACAACGAGTTGATGAACATATGTAATGCGTCATTAAAGGATCAACTGGACTTCATGATAGTGTTGATTTTATTTTCTTGTCCTTTGGGATCATGGGTTTCATGATGGAACTTTGAAACTATCAGAGGGTCACTGATCACGCCTAAATGGCAGAAACTAGCTAGTCTGGCCCAGGAAATATGCACACTCTGGTCTCAGTTCTTTGGTGCAGTCTTTGCTTCCAAAGGATACCCTTTTGACAACATATTTACTTAATCTGTTCACTTGTTCGGTAACTGCCTGGCCATTTGTTTACTTTAAATTATCTCCCTTGAAACGTATGTGTTCTCAGGTTAGGAGCACAATGATGTAAAGAGTCTTTAGAGGAAATCACTAAACAACATAATAACACGAACCCTAAATAAAAGGTAATGTAGGATCCGTAACATTAATTAAACAAGTGCATGAGATTGTGGAACTGAACGTTATTCAATGCGCTAAAGCCCCATTTTAACACTAAAGCTGACGTATCACGTAAGGCTAGACGTTTAAAGGTTTGTCTTAAACTTCATCAACAATAGTTCTGAGAATATGTGTGCAGCAAAGGACCCGGTGAGTCTGCGCAATTGCGCAGACTCACCCGAGCCTTTGTTGCTTAATAGTGTGATAAGTACTTAACTCTCATATGCTGGCTCCATTTTTGTTTTTAGTATTTGAATTTACAGGGATCACCAAGTAAGCCGCCGTTGTTCAGCAAGGCGATAGTTAATAAAATATCATATCCTGGTCCATATGTTGATAGAATGGTTCAATGTCACAGCTTCTATACAAATTGATTTGAATGTCTTTTTGTCATTTGTTTTTATGTGTGTGTTTTTATATGAAAAAAAAACTTGATTTGACGAATCCACAGTAACTGCAGGAAACATACATGCTCAATTAATACAGCTGCGTCGCAAAGTTATTAGTCCAATACACTTTCAGAGGCCTAAACTGTTTCTGAAAAATAAATCGTTTAATATATGGAATTCAACCAAGAAAAAAAACATAAAATTCAACAGGGCACACTTATAAGCAAGAAACAATAGGCACATCATATAAAAAAACCACGAGGACGATATGATAGAAATGATACCAACCAACATGGCACAAGCACAAGCAAATCAACGAAAGGAATTTTTGTCACAACGGCATGAAAAAAGGCTTAACGAGAGGTTTTCTTTAGCTCTGACTATCTGTGAGTCATTAGCCCTTTTCTTTGTTTCATCATGGTGTGTTAATTTGATTAGAGTGTCTCTCCATGATGATACATTGCATTAGTTAGAAGGCCTCCATGCGAGCTGAACATTTCTTGTACTTCATCAACAGCAGAATCTGGGGCGAAGATTTAGTAACAGTAAAATGCATTAAAGCCCCCTGGTGGCTAGGGCTGCTGTCCGTTCTAAGGCGGTAGTTCTGTTGTTGTTGACTTTTTTGTTTATTGTTACTCCCATTGTGGAATTCTGTAATTGTTATATGTTTTGCTGTACGTTACTTTATGTCCACTCTAGTATTGCAATCATCTTAATGGGGAAGACAGAGAGCTGGTTGCTTTGCTTAATTTGTCTTTCTGGTGTCTCGTGATGGTTGAGTGGCTCTTCCTCGCGGTGCTAGGGGGTTGTCTGCGGTTTGTGATTGTGATATTTCCTGATCATACTCACTCACTATTTAAGAAAGAATGAAGAAAATAGTTATGGGGAAAACATTATTGGGAAATATTCATATTTTATTCATGGTGGCGGTGCTTGATAAATTTAATTCAATCATGCATTTTGTCTTTAGCATGCCATTTCTATATGGTTAACTTACTACAAGAACACACATAAACTTTAGTAATTTCCCCGCTTTACTTAACATAATAATGGAGCACAATGATGTAAAGAATCTTTAGAGGAAATCACTAAACAACATAATAACCCGAACCCTAAATAAAAGGTAATGTAGGACCCGTAACACTAATTAAACCAGTGCATGAGATTGCGGTACTGAAAGTTATTCAATGCGCTAAAGCCCCATTTAAACACTAAAGCTGACATATCATGTAAGGCTAGACATTTAAGGGTCTGTCATAAACTTTATCAACAATAACTCTGAGAATATTTGAGCACTAAAGGATCGGGTGAGTCTGCGCAATTGCGCAGACTCACCCGAGCCTTTGTTGCTTAATAGTGTGATAAGAACTTAACTCTCATCTACTGGCTCAATTTTGTTAGTATTTGAACTTACAGGGATCGCCTAGTAAACCGCCGTTGCTCAGCAAGGCGATAGCAGCCGTGACATGAGATTTCCAACAATCTGGTATGCGCGACCAGCAAATGCTTAGATCAGCCTGCGCATACGCGCAGTCTGATCAGAGCCTTTGCTAGCTGCTTGAATATTCTATGACTGTTAAGCTACTGACCGAACTGCATTATAGATTTCGAAGCTTAACAGAAGGCTGCAGAGGCTCGTCTGAGTCTATTCACGTCAAACTACCACATTGTTGGAAAGCACATGTCGCGTCTCAGTTAATAAAATGTAATATCCTGGACCGTATGTTGATAGAATGGTTCAAAGTCACAACTTCTATACAATTTGATTTGAATGTCTTTTTGTCATTTGCTTTTTATGTGTGTTTTTATATGAAATAAAAACTTTAAATTGACGAATCCACAGTAACTGCAAGAAACATACATGCTCAATTAATACAGCTGCTTCGCAAAGTTATTAGTCCAATACACTTTAGGCCTTAACTGTTTCTGAAAAATAAATCGTTTAATACATATGGAATTCAATCCAGAAGAAAAACATAAAAAACCAACAGGGCACAGGAACAAGCAAGAAAACAAAAGGCACAGTATATAAGACCTATGAGGACAATATGTTATAATTATACCAACCAACATGGCACAAGCACAAGCAAATCAACAAAAAAATTTCCCAACGGCATGGAAAAAGGCTTTACGAGAGGTTTTCTTTAGCTATGACTATCTGTGAGTCATGAGCCCTTTTCTTTGTTTCATCATGGTGTGTTAATTTTATTAGATTGTTTCTCCATTATGATACATTGCATTAGTTAGAAGGCCCCCATGCGAGCTGAACATTTCTTGTGCTTCAACAACAGCAGAATCTAGGACGAAGAGTTGGTACCAGTAAAATGCATTTAAGCCCCCCGGTGGCTTGGGCTGCTGTCCGTTCTAAGGCGGTGGTTCTGTTGTTGTCGACTTTTTGTTTATTGTTACTCCCATTATTGGAGTCTGTAATTATTCTATGTTTTATTGTACGTTAATTTATGTCCATTATAGTATTGCAATCATCTTAATGAGGAAAAGAGAGCTGGTTGCTTTGCTTAATTTGTCTTTCTGGTGTCTCCTGATGGTTGAGTGGCTCTTCCTCGCGGTGCCATGGGGTTGTCTGCGTTTGCGATTGTGGTGTTTCCTGATCATAATAAAGCTGACACATCACGTACGGCTAGACGTTTAAAGGTTTGTCTTAAACAAGAAAGAATGACCAAGAAAGAAAAAAAAACTAAGAAAGAATGAAGAAAATGCTTATGGGAAAAAAAACATTATTGGGAAATATTCATATTGTATTCATGGTGGCGGTGCTTGATAAATTTAATTTAATTTTGTCTTTAGCATGGTATTTCTAAAAGATTAACTTACTTCAAGAACCAACATAAACTTCATTATTGTCCCCACCTTACTAACAGTTTAATAAATTGTTATAGTGCGACCAGGTAACGGACGTTGGGCGTGTCAGACAGAGCACTGCCATTCGCTGTCAATTTAGACTGGTCAACAGTAGATTGGGTATCACAGCATAGGCACGCTTAAATCGTGCAAAACAACTAAGCCGCAGACGACAAAGGTGGCCAGCTTTATACGGCTAGTATGCCTGGTAAACACTCGCAAACGCATCGAATCAGAAAACTTCAGTCTTACTTGTTTACAGACACATTGGTATATATTATTGCTCACTGTTCAGGGCCTCCAAGAACATATGTGGATTTTAGTAAGATCAGCAAGGCAGACTGGTCCATGTTAGAATGGTTGTTGTTGCTCATGTTGCACATCGTAATGAAGATTTGATTCCATGTAGCGTACTTTTACCTGTGATGTCTTTTAGTATTGTATTTACTATACAGCCATGTCACAAGAAACCGTCTTAACCCATTTAAGCCAAATGGAATTTCCCACTGTTATCAATTGGACCTGTCCATTTTCGTTTTAAGGGTTTTTGGGTGGTATTTTTTCATTGTTATTCCAATCTTGATAGAACAATCTATAAGCAAGATCAGACGTCGCGTTTTGTGGTGTCTGATCTGGGTCTGCACTCTTTGCCTATTTACCACAAAAAAGGACGCTAGCCATAATATGGGTTAAGCGAAAAACTCCATACTTTTGTAGGAATAGCGAACTGTTTTACACATGATACACATGATGTATGGATAAACGGCGTACATGTAATATAGGTTTAGTGATTACACATTAATGAACTAGCCCAACAAACAGGCTGACATGAATGACGCCTTCAAAAATCTGTAGTTATATACCTGTAGAGTTAACCAGTGGTAGAGTGCTCGACTTAAGATAGAGGGGCCGTTGAGTTGAGTCTCTCTGGAGGAACCATGTTATTTCCTTGTGCAAGGCACGTTATACTCTATTTAGTACTGGTACAACCCAGGAATTGTCCCGAAATGACTGATTTGACTGGGATGTAAAGTATTAACTTCGGATAATCGAGGTCTACAGTTGCTTTGTACCAGTGTGTTAGACATGTGTTTAAATGATTGCTATTTGGAGAAGGCTCAATGATGGAACTTAGTAATGTCATATTCTCTGCTAAGTACCGGTTCAACCTAGATGGACAGGGCAACGTCGCGACATGACTGAAAAAATGTTGACAGCGACGCAAAATATCAATACAAACGAAAAAAAAATCAACTCAAAATAACAAAAGAGCCCCTTATCTCGAAACTTTGCTGCAGTTGTGTGCGTCTACTGGTACACGGGTTTATCCTTAGTATGCTACTTGGAAAATATTTGTGTAAGATATGTTGTCGATGAAAATATTTTTCCAAATTCTGTTTGCTTGGCAAGAATATGATTTGGGTTTTTAGATCTGCCTTCGAGCCTTCGAAAAAAAATGGTATTATAAAAACACACAAAAAACACCCAAATCAGCCCACCTTTCCTACACACAACCAACACCAATAAAAATTTGGCATGATAAGGGTTCAATATCTGGGCCACCGGGAAAGGGTACACAGATCTTTTATGAAACAATACAACTTGTGTGATTGTAGATATCATTGTCGACGGTTGTTTTTTTGCTTGAATAGTTTAAGATACATGTACATGTTTAAGATATATGTACGTGCATATTTTATTAAACAGCTTAGCGTAGGTATCTAAACTGATCAGATTCATCTGCAGTAATTCGAAACGCTTATTTTTCACGATACGGAAACTATAAAACTACAGGTATATAATATTCGTGTGGAGAGTTTCACAGATGGGTGAATACGCAAACAATGCGACCTGACTAACCGATTTCGAAATGTATTTGTCCAGAGGTTGAACTAAGTTAAGGACCGCCCAACGTCTCTTATCTGGCCGGACTATAGTAAGGTGGGGACAATAGCGAAGTTTATGTTTGTTTGCTCAACTGAGACAAAGGCTCACGCTGAGATTTTTTATCCTTGGATGTCCGTATGTTTCGTCCGTCATGTGTCGCGAACAATTACTTCAAAGCACACATCCTCCTAGACTTTTAGTTGGCTTTTTACCAAATGATTCCTATATAGCCTTCTTTATTAATAAGTTAAATGATCAAGGTGCATTGCACATCTAGGTCATACAGGCTAAAATAAGATTTTCTTGCTGAAAACTTTACAACCTTTTTGTCTGAGACCACAAGGTCTAGAGCATCGATATTTGGTGTGTAACATCGTCGAGAAGGCCTCTACCAAATTGGCTCAAATTATGCCCCTATCACCCAAAACGGCCTGGGTTCACATGTTTTATATAGGCTTATAAAGGAAAAAATAAAAAAACAATATTCATGTCTGAAACCACAAGGCATAGAGCAATTATATTTGGTGCATTTACGAAACATCCCCTTGTAGACATCTATCAGGTATATTCAAAATATTATCATTGGGCCAAAATGGCTCCTCCACATTGGTCACATACATGTAGGCTATTATAGGGACAACATTAAAACAATATTATTTTTTGGAACCACAAGGCCTAGAACCTTGACATTTGCTATGTAGCAGCATCAAAGCAGACCTCTACCAATTTTATTGTGCCAAAAATGACACTGTACAGGGGGTCAGGCATACATAGGGAAAACATGACAGATCCTTTTCTGTCTGACACTATAAGGTCTAAAGCCCTGATACTTTGTATGAAGCATCATCTAATAAATATATGAAAATGACAGCATGCAGGGGGTCACATGTATTGCAAAAGTATATATAGGGATAATATGAATGACCTTTGTGGACCAGAAAACCCTTACCGGGTACTTTTAAGAAAGCAGTTAAGATTTAGATGAATTATCACGTGACGCAGGGCTTCATGAGGATCTGTACTGTTTGTTTCAGAGAAAGAGATATATATCTTTTTTTGATCAATTATGATCACTATATACAATAAACCATCCTGACTTAACAGTATTAAACTTCATGGTGTTTCTTTGTAACTTCAAATGCCCACGACATGTATGATGTCACTTGCATTGGAGCTTCTTTTGTGGATCATTTTTTTTTGTCGTTTGTGGTTCGTGTTAGTCTTTGTTATACTATCTTGTCTGTTCATTGCAGTTGTGTGACCACCTTCATGGAAAGGGCTGACCTTTGTGCGCTCTTCTGTGTGGTGTTTTATTGTGTTTGGTACTTGATTGCACCGATTCCTGATGTTCACATCCTTTCTTACGTCAAGAAAATAAAATAAGATGCGTTATTTCATTTAATTCAAATTATGATTATATTTGCATAGTTCTGTTGCAATCGTACGAAACACACACATACTATGAAAACATCAAATATTTTATTTTATGGCAAGTATGGCTTTTCAAGATTTTTTAAAATTAATATCGGTTATGTCCCTTTAAATATAACGCTGCTATCTTGAACAGTTTTAACAAACTTTGCATGTATGGTTAGTAAAGAAATTGGCTTTAATTTAATTATCCCTACATTAGTTTATATATCTTTACTACAAACTACATTATTTAGAAAAAACAATTTCAAAAAAAAGTTTAAAGCAATGGCTCTGGTAACTTAATAGATGTATAACATATATGAACTATTCCATCCAACATGAATTTACAGTCAAAGCAAAATGTCAGCTCATTGCACTGTTCAACTAGGCGTTTATGTGTGTTTTTCATTTTTCTTTTTTTTTTTGTATACTAATATAAATCATTACTTACCAACTGGCGTCAAGTTGGATTCTGTAAAATTGAGAAAACAACTGATTAATTATTTACATAAAGCTGAAACGTTAATCTGATGCGAATATCACATTACCGCAATTTTTTTCTAGTCTAAATGCGTAATATTTCATTTATCCTAGCGTAAAAATGGTTCAAAAAGGAAGTTATCTAATAGGCGTTAAGCGTACATATACCAGGCTCTTCATTAAATGTCGAATACATGTTAAAATGTATTCTAATGCAAGGGCATGGTTTAACGGTATGCATTTTATGACTGCTTTGTTCCTTATATCATGACTTTTATAGTGACTTCTTTTCCAATTGTATCACATCTTATCAGTTACGTCTCATATTAACTGCATTGTTGCACGCTGCCTGATAAACATTGTCTATCTAACGGCATGTGCCTTTATCAGGTCATGATGACGTTGCACTTTTTGAATGGCGTCGCTAATGACGCTGAATCAGCACAAAAATAATCGCTTGTTTCAAGAGTGAAACAATGGTTAAACTGATAAATATAATTCCAGGTTCGTGTCTTTTAATATCAAGTCTACCAGGCTCTGATTTGAGAACGCATGTCGTATCGCTCAGCAAGCCTCGCGATGTCAACAAGCGTTCCAAAAGCCTCGCCTGGTAAACTTTATATAAAAAGACACTCTCCTATTATTCTCAATCGCTCAGCATTGATCAGCATTGGTCATTGAAAGTAGTGTTAGTTTGAACACTTTTCTGCGCCAGTGCATATTGGAAATATAATAATTGGTAATTTGGTGTAAGGAACATATATTTTTGAGAACGATTCAAAAATGCAAAAAAATAAACATTTGAAATAGTGGGAAATGGTAGACTTAGTTTCAAAGCCGACATTCTATTAAAATATGGTTATGTCTATAACCATTACATGCTCAACTCACATGAACAGATAATTTGTTCAGGCCTAAAGGATTTGCTTTAAAACTCGCTGGCTTTAATACTCTCAGATGCTGTATTTATCCTGCAAATAGCAGTTAAAATGCCAACAAAATGGCATTTTAACATTTTTAGCAAGATTAATTTCATGCTCAGCTGAGTTGAGCATGATCAAATTAAAACCTCGGGCCCTTACCTTACATGTTAAGTTATATGACTAGACAAGAAGACATTGTCTGCTATAATATGCAAGAAATTACCATACAGTTTTGGTGAAATAATACACTTCATGCTGATGCCAGTTGCGCATGCAAATATATTACCACTGGGCCGACCATAATAAATCAAATGTTAGTACGACAAGAAAGTGTCAAACACTACCAGAATAGCCTACAGGACGAACAGCAAGAAAACGACAAAAACTACAAATATTTACACCACAGAAAACTTTCAGGCCTCTTTTGGTTCTACTGGTTTCATTTGGCTTTTCTTTTTTCTACTTTAATACAAACCCAAATGAGAAACTGCCACAAACACAGATAACAATTTTATTATGTCATAACATTTATTAAATTTGAATTGATTATTAACTGTGCCGATATATAGAGTTTATCAGAAAGCCTCACTAAGGACTTAATAATTTAATGTTGTTTTAAAAAAATAAAATCTGGTTTACTATTTTTTAAGATTATTAAACTTATAAAAGACTAGCTGTGAGTTGTGAGCCCTTTTCTATGTTTCATCATGGTGTGTTAATTTGATTAGAGTGTCTCTCCATGATGATACATTGCATTAGTTAGAAGGCTTCCATGCGAGCTAAACATTTCTTGTACTTCAACAACAGCAGAATCTAGGGTGAAGATTTGGTAGCAGTAAAATGCATTTTAACCCCCCATTGGCTAAGGTTGCTGTCCGTTCTAAGGCGGTGGTTCTGTTGTTTTGGACTTTCTGCTTAGCGTTACTTCCATTGTGGGAGTCTGTAATTGTTCTATGTTTTGTTGTACGTCACTTCATGTCCATTCTAGTTTTGCAATCATCTTGATGGGGAAGTTCTTACAAAACCCCTATCAAAAAAGTTTGGGATATGATAAGAAAAATATCTGGTAAGACAAAGTCACCCAGCTACACCAATTTAAACCATAGCGGTGCAAAAACAAAATCAACAAGTAAATTTGATATGGCTGAAAGCTCAGGAGAAACATTTTTAAACAACTCATGTTAAAAGAATTACTCTGAAAAAAAGCAAAAAAAAGAACAAGAAAAAAATAAACGTAATTGCAAGTCTGCAAACACTGAGGAATATAATAGTATTTTTAATTTCGATGAGCTTTTCGATGCAATTTATCAATCACATGATTCTGCAACTGGACCCGATGAAATACATTATCAAATGCTCAAACATCTCCCAGAAAGTTCCCTCCAGGCTCTTTTAGGTAGATTTAATCATATTTGGACTGCTTGTGATTTTCATGAAGACTGGCGATTGCCACTGTAATACCCAAACTAGGGAAAGATCATGCTGAGCCAACCAATTATAGACCTATAGCTCTTACAAGTCGTCTTTGCTAAACTTTGGAAAGGATGATAAATGCTGATATGGTATTTAGAATCAAACTATCTTGTATCACTGTATCAGTTGGGTTTCCAAGCTGGCCGTAGTACAAATGATAATTTAGTTAGAATGGAAACTTTCATACCTTTGTTAAAAAAGAACACGCCGTAGCTGTCTTTTTTGACTTGGAAAAAACATACCATACCACATGGAAAAAAAACATTATAAAAGATATTCATAAACTAGGACTTAGAGGTAGACTACCTACTTTTATTTGAAGCTTCCTTGCTGATCGCACAGTGCAAGTGAGGGTGGGATCCACTTATTCTGATAAATATGGTCAGGAGCGGGGGGTCCCACAGGGCGGTGCACTTTCTACAACTCTCTTTGATATTGAAATCAATGACATCGTTAAATGCCTGGATAATTTAACAGACTGCTCACTCTATGTTGCTGAGTTTTGTATCTGTTTTCGATCAAAGAGTATGCGAACAATTGAAAGGCATCTACAACAAAACTTAAACAAGATAGAACATTAGGCCTCAAACAATGGCTTTAAATTTATCAAGTCAAAAACACAGTGTGTACATTTTTGTCAGTTGCAAAAGCAACATGATGATCCAGTTCCTACATTATATAGATCACCTATTCATGTTGTTCAGAAATACAAATATCTTGGTTTGATATTTGACAAAAATCGTAGTTTTATCCCACATATTAAAAAACATGAAGGCAAAGTGCCTTAAAGCTTTGAATATATTGAAAGTTTTATCTCACACTTCTTGGGGTGCAGATCGATCAACATTTTTACAATTATATTGAAATTTGATCTGTTCAAAATTAGACTATGGATCCATTGCTTATGGATCGGCAGAACAAATCTTATTTAGCTAGGCTATAACATTAATGTATTGCAACAGACTGCATGCTTGGTAGTCAACCCAATCATGGTTGGCAACTTTGCTTTCCTCTTTAATTGCACGCCGGTGGGTCGGACTTCAGACTCTATGATGGTTCCGACTTAAAGACTTATCTATTGATGAGATGGTAGGGGCCTGATGCTTTGGCTGTTTGTCGGGCCCACCGGGTTTTACCTGTTGGATTTCTTTTGCTCCGGTATTCAGTTTAATTTACTGTCTAGTCCTTATCCTTGCTTTATCTCCTTGTTATATCTTGATTTATATGTTTTAGGAGATGATGCATTGATAAGTTAGGGGTCTTTCATGCAAACCAAATATCTATGTGTCTTGATCCACATCTGAATTAAGGGTGAGGTTGGCGCCGTTAAACCGGTTTAAGCCCTCCAGTAAAATATTTTACTGACCGTTCCAAGGCGGTACCTCTTTTGTGGATCTTTTATGTTTTTGTTCTGTCTTGTGTTTGCTATGTTTTGTGCGCGTCTGTTTATATGTGCTTTGTGGTCACCTGCTGGGGAAGGGCTGACCTCTTGGCTCTCGTTTGTGGTGTCTTCTGTGAGTTTGTCACTTTCCCATTGGTATCCTGGGTCAGGTGTGGTACTTGATTGTATCGATTCCTGATCTTTGCACCATTACTTACTTTTTTTGACCCTATCACTCATCAAGGTCTTAGATTAGCCCTAGGGGCATTTCAAACATAACTTACTGCTAGGCATTATGTTGAGGCGGATGAGCCATCTTTAAATTCACACAGAGAAAAACTTTCCTTGCAATATGCTATTAGAATTACTGAAAACCAATCAAATCCAGCTCAAGAAAGTAAGTAAGGGTGCAAAGATCAGGAATCGATACAATCAAGTACCACACCTGACCCAGGATACCAATGGGAAAGTGACATACACACAGTTGGACACCACAGACGAGAGCCAAGAGGTCAGCCCTTTCCCAGCAGGTGACCACAAGGCACACATAAAGAGACGCTCACAATGGCATAGCAAACACAAGACAGAAAAAACATAAAATATCCACAAAAGAAGTACCGCCTTGGAACGGTCAGTAAAACATTTTACTGAAGGGCTTAAACCAGTTTAACGGCGCCAACCACACCCTTGATTCAGATGTGGATCAAGACACATAGAAATTTGGTTTGCATGAAAGTAAGTAAGGATGCAAAGTGCAGGAATCGATACAATCAAGTCACAGGATACCAATGGGAAAGTGACAAACTCACAGCTGGACACCACAAACGAGAGCCAAGAGGTCAGCCTTTTCCCAGCAGGTGACCACAAGGCACATATAAACAGACGCTCACAAAGGCATAGCAAACACAAGACCCCTAACTTATCAATGCATCATCTCCCAGAACATATAAATCAAGATATAACAAGGAGATGAAGCAAAGATTAGGACTCAACAGTAAATAAAACTGAATATCGGAGCAAAAGAAATCCAACAGGTAAACCCTTGTGGGCCCAACAAACAGCCAAAGCATCAGGCTCCTACCATCTCATCAATAGATAAATCTTTAAGTCCGAACCGGTCCGTCATTGAGTCTGAAGTCCAACCAACTGGCGTGCAATTAAAGAAGAAACCAAAGTTGCCAAGCGTGATTGGGTTGATCACCAAGCATGCAGTCTTTTGCAATACATTAATGTTATAGCCAATCTTTTTTATAATGGGAAATTATTTTAATGAACTGCGCTGAAAAATTATTAATGCCAACAATCTTCTTCAATTTATTTACCAAGTCACCATAGAATTCAGGTTCCAAAAATCCTTTGCGCAAGAGAGATTTAAGTCCAACTTGGAATTTAGATATCAAATTATAGTATGATCTATAAAATTTAGAAAAATGTTTTGCGAAGTTTATGATACTGATTGCCTTGTTTAAGAAGTTTCTGAGTTAACAATTTATTGCGAGTGTTGAAGTCAGTAATATACCTGGATGCTCTAGCAAAACGAATAAGTTGAGAAATATAGAATCCATAGGATGTAGAGTGAGGAACATCAACATCTAAAAAAATGGAAAATTTACAATTTCAAAATCAAAGGCGTCACGTTTATCATAAATTTTGGTAGAAACAATATCATTAGAAATAGACAAATGCAAGTCTAAAAAATGCAGCTTTGGTATCAGAGGTATTGGCTTTATGAAGTTGGAGCTCTGAAGGGTATATTTGACTTACCATATTGTCACAATAAACATTATTAATGTTTAAAATATCGTCCAAATATCTGGAAGTAGTGTTAAACGCGTCTATAACATCAGCCTGCTTATCATCAGAAAGAGACATCATTGAGACCCTCTCATTACAAAACAGGAATAAATCGGCAACCAGGGGAGCACAATTAGTGCCCATTAGGATCCCAACTACTTGTCTATACAGCTTGGTGCCAAACCGAATAAAGATGTTGTCCAACAAAAAGGTCAGCGCATCACATACATTTTGACATGACCATGCATGATACTTTTTAGGTTTTTCCGAAGTAAAAATGCATTTCTGTCATTACATGCAAGGTAAGGAGAGCCTTCTCACTAGAAGGTTCTTTCAATAAGATCAATAAGTTTATCTTTAATTAAATCATGAGGTAGAGCAGTGTAAAGAGTAGAAAAATTATAAGTAGACACACTGGTTGCATTGAAATCTCTAGCTTTAAGTTTATCTAAAATTTCACCTGAATTTTGAATAGACCAAAATAGGTTTTTACCAGATCTCTCATATACTTTATCACAGTACTTGATAACATGTTTTTAACAGCTGTAAGGCACGAGGTTAACAATTTAGAAAGTTCTGTTGCCGTACAAGAAATAGAATTAGCAATAAATCTTGCATTATATGTTTTTTTATGGAGTTTAGGTAACCAGTATTGCGTAGTAACTTTATCTTGAATTTTTTAGCTTTGGCACCACAATTTAGGGCTGTATGACAACCATGCCCATCGACAATCACCCTCTCACTCAAAGAAGGCTGCAGTTTATAGGCATTAGTGTCAACAAGCTCAAGCTCAAGAGTATTTATATAATACTATCGTCAAACAACTACAACATTGTTAGCAGCTTTATCGGCTGGAACCAAAACATAGTTCATATTAAAATCCTGGATACCTCGTATTCCTGGATACCTTTCAACCAAAATACATAGATTTTTATGAAAGCAAACCAAATTTTATTAAATCTTTTAGTGTCAGAACTTTACCAGTCCTGGAATCTGCAAACATAAATTTTAAAAACATATATAAACTTTTACACCAAATGTACCAGCCTGGTGTATAAATAAACCAAAACTTCTCTTTGATTTACACTCTGGTATAAAGTCAGAAACAAGTCCAATTATCGTGAAATTTAATTTCAAAGAGCTAGAACCACATTACATGGACTATAAGTACATTTATTCAGATGGTTCTAAAGTCAAATTGAAAGTTGGATGTGCAGTAGTATCTGACGACTTTCATGAAATTATGGGAATTCCAGATGGGTCTTCAATTTTTACAGCAGAAGCAAAAGCTATTGGTTTAGCATTAGATCTTATTGCCAATTGTGAAACTTCTAACATATTTGTTATATTTTCAGACTCCCGTTCAGTATTAAAATCTTTAGATCATACGTCTTCAAAAAATCCCCAAATTCAAAAATTACTTGAAAAACATCATGATTTAGCAGAATGTAATGAAATTGTTTACTGTTGGATCCCTAGTCACATTGGCATTGCTGGCAATGAAAATATGGACCAAAAAGCAAAATATTCACTTAATTTACACCCTACATACTTTCAGTTACCTTATTCAAATTTTAAACATTTTATCAATAGGTACACTGTAAACAAATGGCAAACGTATGGAATAACAGTGTTGATAATAAACTCTTTGAGATCAAACCTGTTATTGGACAATTCCAACCAGTAAGATGAAATGTCAGACAAGAAGAAATCGTGCACGCTCGTTTACGTATTGCTCACACAAGGATCACACACTTATGCCTTTTAAAGCGAGAAGAACAACCGTATTGCTTTGGGTGTGATGCACCCTTTATAGTCCGCCATATTGTATCTGAATGTAGTGATTTGTTCACAGATACGAAACAAATACATTCATGTTTATACAATCAAACAATTGTTTAATGATGTACCTATCGATAATGTCTTCTTATTCTTAAAAGAGATAAATATTTTTAACAAATTGTAACTTCATTCCTTTGAATTATTTATTTTTAACCTGCTTTCGACATATCATTTCCTTCTTTACAGAAGAAGAACATGTATAATCATCTGATTAGCCATTTGTAGTTGTTATATTTTGTTTATGATCCTCGCTGTAAAAATATAACTATTTTAATGTTTTTGTTATACTCATGTTTATTGTGTTAAATTGTCAATATTTTAGTTAATCTATTATATTATTAATGTTAAATAATACTTCTTGTACATAACCTTGATGACGCTAATGACCCAAAAGAGTAGATGCATCGTTAAACTACAACTCATCATCATCATTGATGGGGACGAGAGAGCTGAATGCTTTGCTTAGTTTGTCTTCCTGGTGTCTCGTGATGGTTGTGTGGCTCTTCCTTGCGGTGCCAATGGTATGTCTGCGGTTTGTGATTGCGTATTTCCTGATCATACTCACTTACAAGTTAAAATACAACATGGATATCATGTGACAGTCTGCATGCCTGGTTGTGAACCCAATCACAGTTGATAACTATGGTTTCTTCTTTATTTGCACGACGGTGGGTCAGGCCTCAGACTTAAGGAGGTGGTTCTAATGTTGTTGACTTTTTGTTTATTGTTACTCCCATTGTTGGAGTCTGTAATTGTTCTATGTTTTGTTGTACGTTACGTCCATTCTAGTATTGCAATTATCTTGATGGCGAAGAGTGAGCTGATTGCTTTGCTTAATTTGTCTTCCTTGTGGCTCGTGATGGTTGAGCAGCTCTTTCTCGCGGTGCAATGGGGTAGTCTGCAGTTTTTGATTGTGGTATTTTCTGATCATACTCACTTACTTCTTTTAATGACGGCCCTGTCGTAAAGCTTCAATATGTTGGTTGGTGCCGGCTTGGCCCACCATAGCTTAACTTGAAGTTTTCTGTAGCTCTGACTATCTGTGAGTCATGAGCCCCTTTCTTTGTATCATCATAATGTGTTAATTTGATTTGATTGTTTCTTTGTGACGATTCATTGCATTAGGTAGGAAGCCTCAATGCGAGCTGAACAATTTTGTGTTTCAACAACAACATAATCTATGATGAAGATTTAGCGCTAACAAAATGCATTTAATCACCCCCCTTCGTAACTTAGGCTGCTGTCCGTTCTAAGGCGATGGTTCTTTTGTTGTTGATCTATTGTTTAATGTACTTCCTATTGTTTGTGGGAGTTCTGTGTTTGTCTTTCTTTTGTTATGCATTACATTGTGTCCATTTTAATTTTGCAATCATCTTGAAGAGGAAGATAAAGCTGGTTGCTTTGCTATTATTATATTAGATATGTATTATTAAAATAAATGTTCTGTAGCTCTTCCTCGTGGTGCTGTTGGTAGGTCTGCAGTATGTATTTGTGGTAATTCTTGATAATACTCACTTACTCATTTATATATTGGGAGTAGAATATCTTCAATCAGTTATTTATTCGGTACAATGCCTTTGTTATTGGCGGTGGTTAAGTTTTGTTTGATCATGATATGTTAATTTGATTATATAGTTTCCCCATACAATCTTGTGTCATCTATAATACGTAAGTGGGTATGATCAGGAAATACCTCAATCACAATCACAATGTGAGAAAGAGCCACGAAATATTTTCAGTTACAAGATATCCGAAAGACAATCGCTGCAAAGTAACTAGCGCTTTCTTCCTCGTCAAAATGTTTGCAAAACTAGAAAATCCATAAATAATGCATACACAAACTATGACCTACACAGAACCCCAAAAAACGAAGAAGGCACGTATAACAATTATTCTTTTTCTTTTTCATATAAAATAATACCCGCACATTTCATAATTCCAAATAATTTGGCTTATTTTGTTTACTTTTTTAATTTTTGAATCATGTGACGCTTATTTGTTGTGGCTTATGGACGAATTAGAATAAAGGTACAATAAGTTCACATCTCGCTTATATCATTGATCATACGTTGTGGCCAACTAGATTCTTGATGATTCAGAGGCTGTGTGAAAATATAGCAAAAGTTGTGTAATATGTGTCACAAAATTTAGTCACACTAATGATGTCCTTAGTCAAACAAAGCTGAGTGGTGTAGCCTGATATATATATATAAAAGTAAGTAAGGGTGCAAAGATCAGGAATCGATACAAACAAGTACCACACCTGACCCAGGATACCAATGGGAAAGTGACAAACTCACAGTAGACACCACAAACGAGAGCCAAGAGGTCATCCCTTTCCCAGCAAGTGACCACAAAGCACATATAAACAGACCCGCACAAAGACATAACAAACACAAAACAGAAGAAAAACATAAAAGATCCACAAAAGAAGTACCTCCTTGGAACG
Organism: Loripinus fragilis; assembly: GCA_964019695.1. NCBI lineage: Eukaryota > Metazoa > Mollusca > Bivalvia > Lucinida > Lucinidae > Loripinus > Loripinus fragilis. The sequence goes on from OZ026525.1 coordinate 8,103,470, forward strand.
GTCAGTAAAATATTTTACTGGAGGGCTTAAGCCATGTTTTCATTTAAAGGTGTGTCTGAAACATACCTGTACTATTGAACGCTGTACTGGATGATGGAATTGAGCTGCCACTGCATCTACTTTTGTCCAAAGAAGTAGAAGAAAGACTGCTGCTGGTAGACATACTTATATCTACGACGCCATTAGTTCTGTAATAAGTAACGAAACAAGTTATATAAGCCTACAGATAACTTGGTAAATCTGTAAATGGTACGATACTAATTAAACTCACGTAATAATATCTTAGATTACAAATTTAATATTCATATCTGGGATGGTTTGGCTATTTCATCTGACCAAGAAGGAAAATAATGTTCTAGTTATAATTTGGTTAAGAGTAAATAGGTTGTTAAAGTCGCGCAAACGTGGGTGCTCTTCGTGAAAATCGGCAATGTTTGTTCACTGAACTCAGATTTACTAACCTTAAAGTACAAATCACACCAAGAGCCTTCTGCTTTCATCGTCAACAGAAATGTTTTGAAGCCTCATAGACAATACAGATCAGACTGCTCAAATAGGAGCAGTATGATCTGGATACACACTGTTTGCCTCTATACTTACGTAAACCAATGAACAGACATTTTCAGATGCAGTTGTTTTGCTGAAGTTTTAAGGGTTATATAATATGTTTTGTGGCAGTACTGAGGTAATATTGCCCAAGATAATACATTTACATGCACTATCGAATTAAATCACGCCACATTTGCAGTTTTTAACTATGCCTAAGGTAGATTGATCAGTCCTAATTACCCATGCATGTTGTACCACCTTTACATTTACCCAATAGATTATTAATACAGTAAGTTATTAAAGCGACATTGATCTGTTTTTCAAAGTGACTTTGTGCTATTGACCAACCACCACTGGCACAATTATGGGTTGTCCTTTGCTACTTTTCATCATTTTCTATACAAAATTCGAGCATAACCCATTTTACACTTTAACAACAACTAAATATATGGTGAATATTTGTTAAGATCCATATTGGCCCCCTCCCCCGTGTCTAAAGCTATTGTCTACTCTTCTGCGGTGGGTCTGTTATTGTTGATTCATTTTTATTGAAATCCCCCTTTGTTTGTTGGGCTTTTGTATTTTGTCTTTGATGTGTTTTTCAGTACGTTGAGTCTTTTCTAGTTTGCAATCATCTTGATGGGAAAGAGATGGTCGATTGCTTTACCTCAAGCGTCTTCCTGATATCTTGTGACTGTAAGTGTTTTTGTGGCTCTTCCTGGTTGGTCTGCATTGTGTGATTGTGGTATTTTTTGAGCATACTCACTTGCCTTTCTTTAGCTGTTTTGAACATTTTTCATCAAAGCTTAAGTAAATTTTATATGGAGCTTTGCGCAGTGAACAACATGTAAGCCATGACCTACATCATGTGTTTTGCCAATTTATTTATTTCTTCTAAAGGTGTAGGTTTGGTCATTGATAGTTATGCCTAATGCAGAGATTTCTTTAAAATAAGCTAACATCTGGTTTGCTGCAGCAGATTGGAGGCCAGGTTGATATGCCCACATTTTTTTTAAAATATCAATGTTTCGTAGTCAGTGAACTAGTGAATCAAGTAATTCAAAACATTAAAAATTTGCAATTGCATTTAAGCCAGGAAAGTACATACACTTACATGTATGTAACTACGTGATACAACATCAGGTGGTTGTTAAGTGTGTAGGTTGCAAACCTATTACAATGAACCCAACACGAAGGCCTATTGGTTCAGACAATGATAACTCGATGTGACTTAGCTGTTGACTTGGATGTCAAACCCAATAACAAAACAAACTTTAAGTGTTACCTGTTATTTTCTGTCTCTGATTTCTTTGAACGTATATAGCTGATTATCACTACTAGTGACCCTATTGCAGTAAAACCAGCTAATGTGGATACAAAAGCAACGTTTAACGGAGTATCAAAGAATGTACTTGAACTGACTTGCTCTGCATTGAGTAATGTTATTGTCATCTTTATTGGCGCCACATTCGTTTCTCCTGGTGATGTTGCAGATGTTGAGGTACCCGTTGTTGTTAGTACTCTTGGTCTTGGTATTACTGGTGATGTCACTGGAGTTGGATGTGATGTGATTGCTTGTGTGGAGTCAAACGATATTGTTGACTGTCCTAGTGCTGTATTTACCACTACTGTATTTGCTGTAGTGCTTGTTATTATTTTGGAAGATGTGTCTACGATAAAAGGTGTGGTTGTGTCATATATGGGTGTTTCTACCTCTGTTGAAAATGCTAGCCTGGGTGAGATTGTTGTCAATTTTGTTACTTTTGATGGTTGCCATTTGGCTGTTGATGTTTGCTCAGATATGGTTGTCTTATATAACGTTGTTCCCAATGAGTGCTGAGATGTCTGAGTTGATGATGTTGATACTGGTTTGCTATTACAGGCAGGACAAAGGGTACTTATGGTCGCTGTGTTCATTGTTGTGGTTGATATGCTAGTTAATGGCATGGAACTTGGTGATGTCTTCAGTTTTTTCGATGTAGAGTTAGGTAAATTCGAATGTGTGACAAAACTGGTCGATGGAAAGGCCAATGGTATGGTAGGTATTATTGTCAATAGTGTGGTGATTGTAGTGGAGGGTGTAGTCGATGATGTTATGCGTGCTGTGGTCGTTAGTCTTGTCGATGGTGCACCAGTTATGATCGACAGTGTGGTTGCTTGTGATATTCTTGTGGACGATGATGTGATCGGCAACGATGCAGCATGTGTATCATTCAGTTTGGTGGATGATACTAGACTTGTGGTCGCTATTGTTTGTGTAGTGGTTGAGGGTGTGGTTATTTTGGTTGTTGTTTTCGCCAATGGGATCGATGGTGTTGTACCTTTGGTTGTTGGTATGGTTAGTGCTAGGGTGTTTGCTTTCGTATTTATGGTCGATGTGGTGCTTGTGGTCTTTGTAATCGGTGGTGTAGTGGCTTGTGTGTTAACAGTGCTCATACTTTGAGTTGATGCTGCTTTTGTAGATGCAGTAGTGATCTTCCCTGAAGTTACAACAGACATTTGCGCTGATGCTGCTGGGATTGTTACTGTTTCCTCTTCATCAACTATCCCCACACATCTTTTCTTTCTACCATGAGCAAAATCAACTAAGCATCTCTTCAATCGTATTGGAAGCTTTTTAGTGTTGATGCTGTTTCCTACGGATATCAGCTTGAAGATGACATTGGCGTTTCTTTTTGGAAATTTTCTAAGACCAGTTCCACTGATAGCTTCTGTTGTTTGCAAATGAGTTGTAAGCGACACGTCTTCTAGTATAACATGGCGTATGTGTTTTGCTCTTAACCTTATTCTGGCATAGAAACCTTTATAAGATAACGAGGGAAATATCTTTAGTTTGTTTTTATCTGGGCAGTTTACTTTCAGCGTGTTTGAAAATCCAAAATTGATTCCTCTTACATTTGTAAACACTTGGCGGGTCCCTGAAAACAGATACAGTAATTTTCGTCAATCCTATTCAGATCTGTAATCCATACATTGCAATATAGATTAACCTATCAGCCATCTTTGATCAACACGATGCTCAACAAGCCTGTATGCATTTATCCATGCTGCTGTGATATATACAGGTCTTAGACAAGCATAATAAGGCACATCACATATTAAAAATCAAATTAACAACATATCAATCAGATATACCTTTATGCAGCTACAAATATTACTCCTGCAATACATGGGTCGATTTGATTGCGATCTTGCAATATGTAGTACCACCTATTATACATTATTGATACTTTTAAAAATTGACACATGTGTGCTCTGAACGAAACGAACCAATTGTATGATCACTTGGTAATGCTAACTAACGATATATTTGAAAATCATTTAGGCTATAGCTAAATTAATGAATGAACTGATAACGTGAAGGGTAAAACATTTCCACCAGTACAGTTGTTGTCATTTTAAATTTCAAACTTAAAAGATTGAATTAAGTAAAAAGGCAAAGATCCGGAATCAATAAATCAAGTACTATACCGGACCCAGGACACCTCATGGGAAAATGACACAAACACAAGAAAACGTCACATACAAGTCAAAAGGTTAGCTCTTTCCCAGCAGGTGCCAACAAGACTGCAATGAACAGGTAAGAAAGCATGCCAAACGTGAAACATGAATAACAAAAATGATCCATAAAAATCACCGTCTTGGAATGGCCTAAGCTAATCATGTGGTACCAACCTGACCCTTATTTCAGTTGTTGATCAAGACAAATAAATCTTTATTTCTCTTATAAGATCCCTAACTTATCGAGGTATCATCTCCACATCAATACAAAACGAGATATAAAAAGGAGATAAAACAAAGATATTGACTCAACAATATATACAACTGAATACCGGAGGAAGATAAATCCAAGATAAATCCCAGTGGGCCTAACTACAGACACAACACCAGACCATAATCCTTTCATCTATAGATAAGTCTTTAAGTTGGAACCGTCATAGAATCAGAGTTATCATCGATTGAAGCCATTTTCTACATAAATAACTGTGCTATGTTGAGAGAATTTATCAGCATGTCTTTTCTGCAAGCATTGCTACCATGAAATATTGAGAGACATATGCCTTGATTGTTTAAGCAAACCTCAATATTTGCTATCAGGCAACTGAAATGAGAAATGTAATCACAGCTTTACCAGGGCCAAACCAGGAAATAATTGGCCTTGTTTCACTGAGGTCATGTCGATTGCTATTCTTCAAAAATATAAGTGAGTATGATCAGGAAATACCACAATCTCATACTGCAGACCAATCGATGGCACCATGAAAAAGAGCCTCAATGCACTATCACCCACAATATATCTGGAAAAATTAATGTACAACAACAGTATCTTTCTTCCCAATGAAGATGTCTGCAAAACAAGAAAGTACAATTAGTACTAAACACCAAAACAAAGACCAAACACAGAGCTCAGACAACCAATGGGAGCAATAATGAGCAATAAAAGTAAGAAAGGTGGCAAAAATCAGGAATCTATACAATTACCAACAACAGAACCTCTGTCAAAACCAGAAGGGGATGCTTAAATGCATTCTACTCGTACCAAATCTTCTTTGAGTGGTTGGTGCCTGATGTTTGTGTTTGGCAAGGCCCCTCGTGGCTCGTAAGTCTGTGCCACAGGTGTTTCTATACTTTGAGTATAATGAGGTAAGTACCTTTTGGCTTTGTTATCATAAAACGTTCAATTGATTTGATTGTTTTACTGTTATTATACTTTGCATAAGTGCGAGTTCAGCAAGTTTTGTGTTTCAACAAGTTTTGAATTTAGGACGAATAGTTACCAATTTAAATAAAGTTCAGTGTCCCCACCCATTCCCCTCTCTCTTGCATAAGTTTTGCCCAATCTATAGCGGGGTCTTTGTTGTTGATTCATTTATTGTATTGCGGCAATTCTGTTTGGGGGTTTTGTGTTGGGTCCTTGTTTTAAAAGTAAATGCTTATTCCTTTCTAGTTTGGTGATCATCTTGATGAACAAACGAGAGATGGTTGCTTTAATAATAATTGTGCTGTAGTGCGGTTGTTTGCCTTATGTGTCTCTTTCTTCTGCATCGAGTGTTGGTCTTTGACCTGTAGCTGTAAACATTTCCTGTTACTGCTTATTTGTTTTTGGTGTTTCTATGGTTATAATACCTGAACTAAACCAGAAGTGCTTGTAACTGTTTACACTAGCAATAGAGCATCCAGGTTGCCATGTGGTACATCCACTAATTGAACTGTTCGTTGTTATATCAATGATATCGTCTTTTTTGTATTTTTCTGTTACCATAACTTTTACATCCATTCGCCTGAAACGTCTGTGCCACTACAATATTTTTAAAGAATAAATGTTAATGGTCAAAAGGTTGCTTTGAAAACGTACATTTGTGCGCCGGTTGTAGGTAATCTGTACCTAGAGGCGTGATCTGAATTGACGATCCAATGTTTGTTTTAAATAAATATAGTTAAATCAGTCATTATGTTGTATCTTTTTCTCCAGAAAGAAATATCTTAATCTGAGTTTATGTTATCCTGCATAAAGTTTTTTTAAGGTTATAACAAGAGGATCAGCTCATCTGGTGAACCAATCAGATTATATAAGACATGCATTCTTAAACTACATGGACGACTGGATTCAAAGTTATGATTTTAATGTGTTAAAGTTGTATGCTAAATCGTCATGGATTCTCTCATTTTAAAGGACAATTATTTATATCATGTATATATTTTATAATGATATAATCTAGGAGTAACTTCACAATGCATTATGATTTCCATTCTGGAGGGAACAACCTGTATATGCGAAAGTGCATACAAGTTATATAATTGTCATATCATTTACACAAGGCAAGTGTGTAACTTGATGTACACATACTTATTCAATGCTTGTCTTTCTTTTCGTATGATCAGAAAATTCCCACAATCACACACTGCAAACTAATGTATGGTATCTTAAGGAAGAGCAACAGAGCAATGATTGTCACAAGACCTCAGAAAGACAGTTAAAGTAAAGCAACCAATCTCTCTTTCTCGTGAAGATAACTGCAAAACTAAAAGACGCTAAACACTGAATAACAAACAAGGATTAAATGCAGAACCGCCACAAACAATAGGAACAACAAACGGCAAAAATCAACGACAACAGAACCAACGTCTTAGATCTGACAGTAGTCTGAGCCACAGTGGGCTTAAATCTATTTTACTGGTACCACATTTCGCCCTATATTCTGTTGTTGTTATCATGATATTAAATGCGTATTCGATTAAAGTAAAAGTAAAAAATGGGACATGCTTCTTTTAACGAATCTAATATTTATAATCAAAAGGAAGAATAAAACAGTTGTAACAACTATTATCAGAAACATTTTTCCTAATATAGGAACATAAAAATAAAAACAATGGCTAACTTTGTGATATAGAAAAGAGGGTAGTAAAGCCGAATTAGGAGAACACATACTTACAAAGGGTATCATTGTAATTCTCAAATTACCATGACCAGTTCTATCATATTCAGAGCAGAGATGAAGAACTTCATTGTATTCATCAGGGAGACATGTCTTCACTATTATTTCACCTTCAATTATAACGAGTAATGTATTAAGCAAACCAAGCCAAAGATAAAATGCACATAATAACTAAGTATGCATTGCCGAATTAATACTCTACACTTTTAGCATATACAAGCGCGCCACTATCATCCTGCAAGGGAAACTCCATTTGATGGTATTTAGCTCTAGGGCTGATAGTGTACGAAGATAGTATGCTCCCGAGAATACGCTGTTTTGGAGATGATTCCAGTTTTGTTATGGCACAAAATTGCCAGTGTATCCACTTCTTGCATACCTAAAGTAAAGAAATCAATGACAGCTAAGACCAAATATAAGACATCTAGTCCCACTGGATAGATGTGTGTGTATGTGAGCCGATTAATTTTACTGACTCTAAAAGGTGTTAGGACCATCACATTTGGTAACGTCATGATGCAGGTCAGAAGCCTTACCAACTTTCAAAGATAGCATGTGAGAACATGGAATTTTTCAATGATACTGAGACACTAATCTTGTCTGCGGCGGTACTTGTCTGTCATTATTTCATGTGTCATTGTATGGCTTATACAGAGATGTGTAATGCATATTGTAAAAATAATTCAAACGAATAGTTAATGCGACTACTATCAATTTTACAAAGTAAGGAAGAGGACAAAGATCAGGAATCGATAGATCATGCAATACACCTGACCCAGGATACCTATGGGAAAGTGACAACGTCACAATTAGACATTTCAAACGAGAGCGAAGAGGTCATTTATTCTCAGTCGGTGACCACAAGGCAAAAACAAACATCCGTTTATGGAAGCATAACAAAACAAAACAGAAATAACATAAATGATCCACAAAAGAAAAACCGCCTTGGAATGGTCAGTAAAAATATTTTACTGCAGGGCATAAACCAGTTTAACGGTGCACCAACCTCACCCTTAGTTCAGATGTGGATCAAGACACATAAGTGTTTGGTTTGCATGAAAAATAATAAGTGAGTATGATCAGGCAATACCACAATCACAAACCGCAGACAACCACACGGCGACGCGAGGAAGAGCCACTCAACCATCACGAGACACCAGGAAGACAAATTAAACAAAGCAACCAGCCCTCTCTTCCCCATCAAGATAATTGCAATACTAGAATGGACATAAAGTAACGTACACCAAAAGACCCTAACTTATCAATGCATCATCTCCTAGAACATATAAATCAAGATATAAAAAGGAGATAAAGCAAAGATAAGGACTAAACAGTAAATAAAACTGAATACCGGAGCAAAATAAATCCAGCAGGTGGGCCTGACTACAGTCAAAGACTCAGGCCCCTACTATCTCATCAATAGATAAGTCTTTAAGTCAGAACCATCATAGAGTCTTAAGTCAAACCCACCGGTGTGCAATTAAAGAGGAAAGCAAAGCTGCCAACCGTGAGTTCGTTGATCTACAAGCATGCAGGCTGCTGCAATACAAATCTTCAAAGATGAAAATATACATTTAACAAAAATAAACCTGCCAACCCGCACCGTCCCTGGAAGTTTGTACTGACCCTGAAATTAAATTGTATTGCCTTCCAGAAAAATAAGGATTTTTACATATACAGATCTTAATATTTTTTTCAAAAAATAGAGCAACTAAACGCTGGAAATCACAACTCACTAATGCTGTGTGCGTGCGTGCGTAAGTGGATGCGGGCGTGCGTGTGAGTGTGTGTATAAGAAGCTGCTGCTTGCTTTCAAAATATTAAATATTAACCAGATACATCCTGATCATTTCATCTTTTTGATAACACAATCTCGCATATTGTACAGCACATCACAATCTCTCTCTCTTTCTCTCTCTATCAATCTGATCATCTTACTCATACTTTAGATTCGATGCTTTTTTTACTTTGTTTTGTTAATTTCTCATCCATTCAGAACAATGTAAATCTAACTATCTAAATGGAGACATAAGCTCAAAGCTTACAGTCAAATCCTAGAACTATTGTATGCATGTATATATCAAAATGTGTATAAAATATTGTTTAAAACCAACTTCGTACCTGAGGTTGAACTTTCTAAAAATATGATTGAGTAATGTGTATCCAACGTATGCATAGACGAGCACCTGGCTTGAAACTCACACTGATTTCGAAAAACCATCTCGAAATAGTCAGACGTATTACATAGGTAAATATCTGCCTGGAGTTTTCCAAATCCGCCATTGTCCGGTACTGTAAAAATCATCACTCCTATTGCAGTATTGCTTTTGACAGTAATATAGGTATTCCATGTTGGTTCTGAAAATGTTACACTTTGACTTTGAACTAAAATGAAGTACACTACAAAAATAAGAGAACAATCGAAAAATGTTAATTTCAGAACGATGATATCTAAATTCGAGTTATTATGATATGCAGCGCATGATAGATTTTGTATTTGACAAGTTAGAATAATCAAATTACAGTATATACGGTTACAGTTCTAAAGGATAGTGTTCAACATTTCAGCAAATAAAAATGCCAGAATCGTAACTAATAATTCAGTTAAACCACAGTCAATGCTCGAAATTTTAGAATACATATCATACATGTATTACTACTGTCTTATCTGAAGGTAAGTACATGTAAACAACGTATCACATTGAATATCTTATTAAATGATATAAAACATCACTTGTGTGAGTCCATGCTTATAATTGCCTCTGATGCACATAATATATTTACTTTCCTCGCAGTCATGTAGCGGTTTAAAAACCGGTGTATTCGGTGAGGTCTCTTGGTTTCCCTCAAACAATAGTTCAGTCAGGTAAATGCCAGATTGTACGAAATTGATGCTCACTGCATATGGACGCATCGCAGCTCTCACGAGTTAAGTAGGAACAGAATTTAAAGCCTGGTCCAACTTTTATGCACACGTATCCGCGCTAGATAGCAGCACACTCGTAATTAAATGATAACTTTACGCATAATAAAATTACACTGCTAAATTTACCTTAACAATCACTGAATTGATAAATTCATAATCTTTTTAACACAATTATAGTTATTACAATTATGACATACCTTTATATGGTCGCATGTATCCAATTTTGAAGACATTTATTATGACCAGAAAGGCAAAAATGATGGTTCCCATTATATATGTTATAAGTGGCAGTTTTCAGTTTCCAACGAGGATATCGCCTTTCATTACGAAAGGTATGATGTTCTATGCCACTTCAGATTGTACGCTTTTCTGGACGTAGATAAATTGCGCGTTCTGAATCTGGCTATGTAAGCATTTTGCAACGAGGCCCAGTGCATTTTAAAATAGAACTTATTATTATGACCTAATGCATTTGAACTATAAAATCACAAAGGCAAGAAAATGGCATTTGCTCTCAACAAAGACTGAGATCAACCTGGGCATCTACCAAGTCCAATTTGAGTACTTGCCATGCACTTACAGAAATAATAAACGTCTGAGCTATTCACCAAGGAAGTTAAAGCTGATCCGAAGTCTAGTTCATGTAAAAAGAGCACCTATTTTCTTTGATCCTTTACATCATAAATCCGAGCAATTACCGTTGTCCCAGCAAAGACGTGGATCAAACTGTCTTGGTTGTGCTTCATTAAAGAAGAATAAAGCTTTGACTAATCATCAAGGAATTCGAACTCGAATCTGATCTGAGCTATTGCTGGGAAAACATCAGTTCATTTTGTTGACTTAGTTATGTAGTGGCCCTAGAACGTGGTAAAAACACATTTCAGTAGATATGATACAAGTCTGTAACTTTGAGTTGTTTTCGCGCATGTAAGCGGCGAATCATCAGACCAACATTTGCGAGCGCATAAGCTTACCAGAGCGTTGGCAGTTCGGAAGTGCAAAAGAGTGACATAGATTTATGATCATTTTAAATCTGGGCCTTTGCCCTTCTAGATGACTGAGCATGTTGTTTAAATACTTTTTGAAGTATTTGCGGTAGCTCCAAAAATCTCATTAACTGACTCAAATTATTTTTGACGATCATAAAATGGAATGTTTTAATATAAAAGGAATCATTCACAAAAGGTGCATTTATCGATAAAGGAAGCATTTAAAACAACATACATGTATAATAATACAAGCATCTGGGTACCTCATTTCCTCGCCACATTTATTCTGGAATAGTTATTCAAGTTGTATGACTGAGCAATTCCGCGGCGACTGACCATAGACAAACCAAGAGAATAAGTAGAAGATATACAAATCAAGGTACATGTAACCAGACAATGCCAATGCGCACACAAAAGAAAATAGTTCAAAGCACCACATCACCAAAAACATACGAAACATGAATCTCAGAACTACAATTCATGCAACTTACAAACATGCATAAGTAGAAAGTTACAAAGAAAGGAGTATTGTCTTTAAACCTACAATAATCATATACAATTAATATAGTTTACTGACTTAGTATGCGCATAAGATTCCGTTGTTGCTACTACTTACACACATTGCACAGAAGATTTATAATCACTACTGTGTAACAATCAAATCAAATAAAAAACAACTTTGACTTAACAAAAAGTGGATCTTATTAACACACAAACCGAGCTAAATAGCGCGCATTTGGTCAAGTACATTGTAAGGATTCGCCAGTGGCAAGTGTCATGCACCAACACACTCATGAAAATTTGAGATTGATGTCTACAATAATTCAGAGGCATTAAAAAGTAAGATAGGTGGCAAACATGTCTTCCGCCTTAAGGGGAAACATTCAAGATGTCACATAATGTTCTATGTTGCATAATTCTAATTGTCATTGTTTAAAACATATGAGCCGTGGCATGTGATTTCCAAATAATTTGTAATTTGACAAGTGAGACTCATAGGAGCCTGTACAGCATACTTTTAAGCTTAGAAACTCCAAATGGTGTTTGGTCAGAAGCTTAACATGCATAGAATATTCAAGCGACTAGCAAACGCCCTGATCAGACTGTGCGTATGCGCAGGCTGATCTGAGGTTTTGCTTGTCGCACATACCACATTGTTGGAAATATCATCATAACAAAGTTGTCTTTCTCGCGATTGCTTGGGCCCCTTAAGGCACAGACCTCTCGGTGCATCAACACAACCTAACAAGTGCCCATGTTATCGCGCTTTTAAAATGATAATAACCAAATGACCTCTGACACTTTGATAGGGTATCTGCCTTTTTTTAGATGCTTCCCAAAACTTCTCTATGCATGAAATATCGTTTGAATAACACGCATGGTGTATTAGGAACGATTAAAGGTTATAATTAGACAGCTGGACCCCTACGACAAAACAGGAGATGCTACCAAAGAGGGTAGGGGCTGAAAATTTTGACTTCACTAAAACATTTATGAAATCAATTATTTTCACGTGCAAGGTTTTTATATCATCGATACTCGATTACAAATCACAACGAAAGTATTTTAAAGTCCAAAATCATGAGTGTTTTATTGATTATTTTGTTGTTGTTTTTCCTAATTTACTTTGAGGTGCAACTGTAGTCCATATTCAACCTTGATGACAATGTATCTACCTGGTGCAATATTATGCAGCAATGTAATATAACCATTCATAAGTAAAGTACGCATTGCCAAGGGCCCTGTAGTACATGTGTATTTGATAGATACAGTATATGTGCAAAATAATCTACCAACTGAAGTTAGTAAATGGACAATTTCCATTATCTTAAGAACAATATGCTAAAACGTTGTAATATTTCATGACTTAAGGGTTGTGAAAAGGAAGCTTACTTGTACTAATTATTTCATAACTGGAAAAAAAAGATTTTCAAAAGAGCACACCAAAAATCCAAAACTCGCCCAGACGTCACATTTTGGGCTGTGGGATATCATGCATATATGAGCCGCGACATGTAATTTCCAACAATGTGGTATGTGCGACCAGCAAAGGCTCAGGCCAGCCTGCGCATACGCGCAGTCTGATCAGAGCCTTTGCTAGTTGCTTGAATATTCTATGAGTGTTAAGCTACTGATCGAACATCATTTGGAGTTTCTAAGCTTTAAAAGAGGCTGCACAGGCTCGTCTGAGTCTACACTTGTCAAAATACCACATTGTTGGAAATCACATGTCACGGCTTGCGATTATATTATAAGCGTTAAAACACGTTATAGGTCGTAAATCAATAGTCACGGGTTTTGAAATGCGTCGATTAGCGTTTATAAGTAGTTTAAACTCAACGCGCGTACAACACATTGGTAACGTGCTGCACGTAACGCGTTTTTGTAGTACGATAGGCAAACGGTAACATAATATTGAGACTTGAGGAACAAGGGAAAGGACAAGGGAACACGTTTAAAATTTGATAAAAAGCTGGTGGACAGCAAGAAAAGCGCATTATGACGGCGGGACACAAAGGAAAACAGATTTGGTTTTTAGGATCATGGGATCCAACGATGTATTTCATGAAAACGAACAACCAACAAATATATTTCTCTTACAAAATTTCTGTGAACCGGACCTAGACACAGTCATGTCATCATGAATTCACTTGACAATGTATGGAATTGTCTCAAATGAACAGAACCGCCTTTCTTGTGGAAATGCACTGCTAGCATGTTACGGTGTCATAAAATATTCTAACACACCTCGCCTATAGAGCCAACGGTATTAAACTGTGATATATCGGACAATAATTCACAGCTAAAGTGTGTGATAGCTGACGTCACTGGAAAATGACGTCATTCATGGCGTTGGACGGTGTAACGTCGTTTTTTACGCTTGAAAGACGTTACAATTTCATGTAGACGTATGCGACGCAGTCTAAGTATTGGCGGGAGTTCTTCAGTGCAATGACGGAAAGTTGGAAGAAGCTGAATACTTCGATTGTGTTTTTGTCGTTTATTGTGTGTTAGAATCGAAACTGATAAGCTCCAGTGCGTGTATTGATGAGTAATAATTCACTGTTTGTCGATCAGTTGTACGAAGATAAATCACTCGCGCTGCGCGCTCGTGATTTGATCTTCTTTACAACTGACCTCCAAACAGTGAATTATTACTCAACAATTTACTGTTGGAGCTGATCTATTTCTTAAGTATAATAATCCATTGATGGCTAACAGCAATGATCAGCACAAAGTGATTTATTTATATATACAAGCAGTAAAAATTGCGGAAAAAGTCCACAATGTCCCAGCTTATTTGACCAACCATTGTGTAATTAAAACAATATCACTATATGTAATCAGCCAGGTATTAGATTATAAAGCAAATTGTGTCATGAAACCACACAAATAAAATTAATCCCCAAACATTATGTTCAGTTAAATCTTGGAAGCACAGTTGTACTTGTATATAAAATATATACAAATGTAACTGTCCGCAGCGGTCAACTAAGCCGATAGATACTGAAACATACGCCCCATGTGGGATTCAAACTCACATGGTGCGACTTTTTTTCAACATCTATCGGCTTTGTTGATTATCTACATCTCTGTATTTATTTATCGTCGTTGTATGTTTGTATCAGTTTCTGATTCAGCTCTTTATTATTAACTTTAGTATGGTATTTTTCATTCGTAAAGCTGCTTGGGCTGGTGTTATTTTTACTTATCCTCTATTTAAGGGTGTGTAATTAAAGTTTTTTTCATTTCTGAACCAACACATGCAGTAAGCTTTTTGTACTCAAAAGAACCATCTCAATCCACCGATCTCTTTAAGCATCCTAATCATGTGTTAAAATTGATGGATAAGAAAACATTTTACGCTCATGACATTTGTTTATCTCGACCTATGTGATATTCTTGTTACCTTTACCCGTATTTGTAACAACACCTACTCTCCATGTAGTGCATATCAAGGCGAGTTCTACAATACGAACGCTCGTGGGCGCTCGTTGTTATGGTACCTACCTTGATTCGAAATATATAAAGCCTGACATCAGTACAACGTGTGCCGGCGAGCTCTCGCTTTGTTGAACTCTCATCAGGGTCAGGGTTACCAATTTTTCTCGTAAGAACATCGGATGACAAGGAGAATTTTAGCATTTGTGCAAAAAGTAATTCTTGCGAATCAGTTACTATGAAACATCTTGAATATGTTTCGCAAGATAAAAGAAATAACGCTTTAAAATAGTAAAATATCGTAAACATAGAAAACTGTTAGGACAATCTCATTGGAATCACTGAAATTGTTAACCAATTGCAACGGTACTGTATAGAATTGGGAATGCACCTTATACTTGTAAATGAATCTCAATATATGCCAATCGTTTCATCTGATTTGTTGTGTTTGTTTGATTTGATTCTTTACATCCCATCAACAATCTTTCAGCTATATAGGGACGTGTCTTCCTGGGGTGAACCAGTTGTTATATAGTAACGTGTCTTCCTGGGTTGAACCAGTACTAAGCTAGGATAATTGTGTCTTGCCCAAGGACCACAACGTAGTGAAGCCGGTGAGGCTCGAACCCGCGGCCCTTCGGTCTCGAGTCAAGCACTCTACTACTGAGTCACTGCGCTCACTCGTTTCATCTGAGAGACTCTATTGAATGCCTATGGCAGGTAAGCAGCCCAACTAAGACCCCTTCTACTTCAAGAGCTAGAAAACAGCAGGATTGAAACGCTATTGAAATATATTATTCATTGAAAAAAATATGTACCTAACGCCTAGACAGGCAAATGATTTGCTTCATAAATAGTCAATAACCAGAAATTTTTTATCACTGGTCCCTTATTGAGCAGTGGTACTTTTATGCTAAATAAATAGATTGTGCGAACTTCTGATCGAAAAAAGTCCCAAAACTATATATAGTTGAAATCGAAGACATATTACCAATATAAATGTCAGAGCACAGATAAACGTAGGGTTTCTGTCAAAACGATCATTTACGAATGGAACCGAAAAAGGGAAATACTTCAAATTTCATATACATTCTTAATATTAGTGAGTATCTTCTGGGCAGGCCTTACCTCAATCGAGTGAGTCTTTGGGTTAAATAAGTAATTCAGGGTACAGATAAAATTCCTGGAATCTTCAATTAAAACCCCTTGAACTTTGCAGGAGGGTATTTTGACGAGACAAGATTGTGTCCGCAAACAGTCAGAACAACTCAAATGATTGCTCCATTCTACCCCCACCCCAAATCCCATCCCATTGAGACACTTTGGAGATAATACAAAACTTTTTAAAAAAATATTATTACTATATTAATACATGTATGTCATTCGTACTAAGATAGATTCTGCTCTTCGAACAAATGCCTATATTGTTGAAGTCTTAAGTCCCTGTCCGTGCTTATCCTATATTTTAAACGGTACGAACAGTTGAAAGAAAGAACACATAAAGAAACCAGACTATCATTATGTTATACAAACAGTAGACACTTTAATATTTCAATTTAAAGGCACAGTTTGCTTTCTAAAGAACATTATTTCGGCTGAAAGATCATCTTTTTTTTCACGAATTTATATAGACCAGAGAATATCAATTTTAACCCTTTGCCTGCTGGCAATTTTGCAAGTTAAGTTTTTTGTCGTCTGCTCGATTTTCCCAAAATCAACTGTTTTTCAAACATTCCTTCCATCAGAGTGTAAAATTGTTTGCAAATATTTTCATCAGACGACACTAGTCTCTACAATGTAGTAGGCAAAGAGTTAAAAGAAGAAACAGTTAAGTTACTATGAATAAAAAATGAGCGCTCATTTTGCCAATGTCATTCGCGCAGTCTAATCAGCTGTCTTAAGAGAATTGTCTATCCTTGTTGCTAAGAGTCTATTAAAGCTCTGTTGTTGATATAAACAGGCCGGTTTGATTTTAAACTGATCGAAAAACAAATCAGAAAATTAAACAAACTTTTTTTCTCGCGAAGGGACCGATTGAACCTGTAGAATTTGAAAGTCACCTTGTTACAATGTGACTTACTTGACTAAGTTTCATACAAAGTCGGAATATCGTTTACCGAAGCAAACAACGATTGTTCAGTTTAAGCAGCGATGCCATTTTGCCAAACCCATATTTATACGAGCCCTTTCAACAGATAAAAGTACGAAATTAAAAAAATAACGTTCTTATGTTTCAAACATATATCTGGTGTGGGGACTCAAGTGAACCGTTTCAATGGGACAGTTCTTTTGATGAACACTAATAGGAACTTTTAAAACTGATGGATAAGAAAATATTCACAATTTTAGGGGCAATAAACCTGATTAAATTGACCCGCTCTAACAGGACAAGTCTTATTAAAAATAACAAACTAACCTATGACGCCAGAGCTAAACAATCAATATAATGCAAACAATGCTCAGACATAAAGGCGAAAAAAAATGCAAAGCATCTCTCTCTCTCTCTCTCTCTCCCTCTCTCTCTCTCTCTCTCTCTCTCTCTCCACACACATAAACGTGTAATACGAATCTCCCTCGCAAAATTAATATAGCAACCAGAAACAAAGTTTTAACAATACTTATTAGTATACCTCACATAGAATTCCCATGTTAAACCTCCATACTGACCATAGGTGCTAATTCTGACTATCACTCAGTGATAATTTCGACTATCACATGCGCGCCGCAGATGCGCATACGGTTCGTTTACACGAAGAGACACTGATACATGTATGGACCACGGCCTGGTCTCTTAAAACTCCCAATAACTTCGTTATTTGTGGACAGACAATAAGGTGTGGGTACTCGTTTTCTTAGTTAGAACGAGCGGTACACTTTGAAACCAAAATTGAGCAGATTAGCGAAATTTTCTGTTTTGCAACAAAACCGCATTATCTACAGCAACTCCATTTACAATGTTGATTTAAGCGACGCTGCAAGATGTTTGACGTCATCAGTGATTATGATCCGATTTGTTTAAACTGCGACCACGACCAGTTTGACGCTCAAACTGTTTACAAGCACAACCATTTTGTGTAAGATATTATTTCAATCATTCGAAGCAATTACGCATTGCGTTGTCTTCGGAATTTCTCGCACCATGGTTAGAAAATAAAGGAATAATGTTCGGTATAATAACATGAATATAGCATTCTTGAGAGGGTGCTAGTCGAAAAATCATCCCTCGAAATATGATTATCAACCTCGGCTGCGCCAAGCAGAAAACAATATTCATTTGAAATATACTCCTATGGAGGATCCAACTGAATGTAACGGACAGGAGGATAATAACTTTGTATTTAACCATGGAACTGGGGAGCAGGATGATCCAATAACAGATAGACTAGCCGTGGAGGAGTGAAGATGAACCTTATTGTATATTGACTGTATTACTTGATGGACGGAGAATAGGATTATTATATGTGTGGTGCATGTTTTTGATTTTGTATATGAGATTTTATGCATAGTGGGGTCTTCAAAGCAATTGTCTGCTTTGTGGTCTGATCAACCATTTTGTAGGCATTAGGCTTTTTCATGATGTGCTCCATTGGAAAAGCTTGGCATGCATATGTCTGTCTCTGCAATCTGTAGGGAGGCATGTATATGTTAACTTGATGGGAAGATGCAGTGGAGTGACAGTTGACCCTATTGTGCGTGAGATTCACAATGTGTATATATAATTAGTTAAGATTTGACATTGTGTTGTGAATTCACTTGGGATTAATTGGACTGTAAATTTGCTTGTGGCGTCTGTGTGCTCTTGAGAGTTTGGGACAACTGCACGCTCGATGGGGTGGCCAACCATTGAGTGGACACAAGGTTCTCTCGAGTGCGCTGTCACATGCGGATGTTTGTTGTAAATAGTACTTTAATAATGCATATGTATTGATTATGTTTAGTAGTTATAGGATGATTTGTGCATGCTAATATTTTATCTATATAGTGGTACGTATGTGAGTTAGTGTGAGAGTGTATGTGGATGTTATTTGTATATATGGTGTATGAGAGGTGAGCTTGGAGAATTTCACTTAATTGACGAATTAAGTCAAATTCTTAAGGTCTGGGCGTGTATAAAATAGTCACTGGTTTCGTCTGTGAGGGTTCATAATAATTGTGAATTGCCTGTGGGTATTTACGATATTTGTGAATGCTTGGTTTGGGTAGGACGCAGGTGTTCAGCCGGGTGCGGTGTTGACATCTGTGATTGACATGTTTATGTTTTTATAGGGAATTCTGACACCAGTTTGTTATTGTTTCTCAAATGTCATATTTATTAGCCTGTCAATTCTGATGGGATGTTTTAACACTTTCGAAAGGTCATGATGACAGATGTTACTTAGTTTAGTAAAATTACATAAGCCCAATAAATAGATGTGTCAATTCTGACATTGATAGGCAGGATTGCGCAATACATTTAATCATATGACCTTTGGGGAATTGCGCAACTGGTGTGACTATGAGTCACTTTTGTATCTTCTGATTGGTTGATATAAATGGAAGCTTACCTATGTAGAGGGCGCTTTATAGTAAACTTGAAATATGATTGGTTAGTGATGATGTCATTAGGTGGCGCTGTGGTCAGCTTCTATCACGTGACTTCATAGTATTTAAGATGAAACCCAGTGGCAGAGCTTCAGACGGTACTTCTTTTGTGGATCTTTTATGTTTTTGTTCTGTCTTGTGTTTGCTATGTTTTGTGCGCGTCTGTTTATATGTGCTTTGTGGTCACCTGCTGGGAAAGGACTGACCTCTTGGCTCTCGTTTGTGGTGTCTTCTGTGAGTTTGTCACTTTACCATTGGTATCCTGGGTCAGGTGTGGTACTTGATTGTATCGATTCCTGATCTTTGCACCATTACTTACTTTGGTTAACATTTGGACATAGACTTTGGTTAGACTTTGGTTAACATTTGGACATAGACTTTTGTTAGACTTTGGTTAACATTTGGACATAGACTTTGGTTAGACTTTAGAGAGATTTCGGAACTTTGGGTTATAGATAGTTTCTAGAAGTATTTTAGTTGGACTTAAGAAGATTAAATAAAATTATAAAATTGTGAAAGTTGTTGGTGAAATTTACAAGACTAAAAAAATTCTAAAGAGACTTTAAAAACACAACGCGAACTTGAAGATTAGAATCAACTACTACCTTACAAGGTTGATAATTACATTCCTCGGGATGATATTTTCGACTAGGACCCTCTTAAGAATGTTATATTTACATATTACCCAACCATCTATATACGGAGTAATTGTTTATTTTACCACTATGTCACGAGTCACTGAATTATTCCACCGGTCAAAAAATTTGACTATAGACTGGCACTATACCATGGCCTGGTTACCCGCTTCCCTGTTAAAACACTCAGGCACTTATCGACATGCGCGACAACGATGCGCGTACGGTTTGTTTATGAAAGGAGATGGTGAAAATAAGGCATGGTTTGGCAGCTTTAAACTCATATAACTCCGTTGTTTCTGGTCAGACACATAAAGTGTGGGTACTCGTTTTCTTAAGCTAGTATCTCACTGGGATGCGAGCAATTTGCGACTATTTCGAGACTAATTTGAGACAAGTTTTGGCGACAGAAATACGACATGGCAACCATAATCACATTGCGGTCACATCGAATGGGTGATTAAGACATATTTGCGACAGTCGCACGAATGTTGTACGATTGTCGCACAAATCATTGGCGAATGTTTCACGACATTCGCGAGATACTCGCACGATGTTCGCCCGATGGAATTGCGAACATTTATTACCATCGACCTCCTCACGAAGTTCTCACGAACGTCGTGCGACAGTCGCGCGAAGGTCGTGCGACTGTCGCACGATGGCTTTGCAAGAAATGATAAACCAAGAAAAAATAAACTTTCTAGCAAGCATTGAAAATTCAGACTAGGAATGTACTACAATGTTTGAAGGAACTAGACGGCTGGAAGGAGCTAGATTGTTGGAAGGTGTCACGCTGCTGGGTGGTGTTTGACTGTTGAATGGTAGCAAATATTGAGTTAGAAAAAAGTTATGATGGCCCGTCAAGCAGCTTAAGAAAATCAGTCAAGAACGCACATGCTCTAATTGCCTATACATATGGCATGATGAGCCCAAACAAATCAAAATTGCAATGAGTTTGGATGAGCCTCGATCTACGAAAATATATTTTATACAGTTATGCGCACAACAAAGGCACAGATCAGACTGCGCGGATGCGCATTCTAATCAGAATCTTAGTTGTCCACTGCAGTTATAATTTGTTTATAGGGTTCTGTATGCCAAGTTCAAACCTTAGAAGGGCTGGTGAGACTAAGCAGGCTGTTGTAGTCTAACCAAGCCACAATAATAATACCTTAATAGTAAACATTTAAGTAGGGCTTATGAAACATACTTAACAAAATTATCCTCTCAGAATGCAGAACCATTTTAATAACTGAAATTACTCCAAACAGTATACATGTAAGTAAACCTAATCAATACACCACTTATATGATACTATCCTCTCAGCTAGCAAGAATACTTGACAACTGGAATTAGTCAAAACTGTATACTTTTTTTCTTTGTTAATGTCGGATCGACGGATCCAGAATTGCTGAATACAGGCACTATGAAAAACATACTTTATGCACAAACCAACCCAAAGTATGCCTAACCAAGATCTTGAACTAAGAAGGAACTATCATCTCAGATAGGAGGAACTCTTTTAATGAACCTTTGGCGACATAATTGCGAGTAATTTAAGATACTCGCGCGATAGTCGTGAGACGTTCGTGCGACTGTCTCACGACGTTCGCCAGAACATCGCTTAGTTTAATTTACTCGCAATGTTGTCGCGAAGTGTCTTATTTATGTCGCAATTGGTTCGCAATTAAGTCTTATTTATCTCGCAAATATGTCCTGTTCCAAAATGATTGCGACTTAATTGCGAGGGGTCGGCGACAAGTTCGCGACGGGTTCGAGACACCCGCGATGACTTTGGGACCAATTTGCGAGGAATTTTGTCGCATAAAATTTTTGAACATGTTCAAAATTTTCGTGACTACTTTGCGCCACTTGGCGACATATGCGAGGAAATAACGAATCACTGGTGACTGTTTCGAGACTGCTTTGCGACCCATCCGCGATGTCTGTCGCCAGCTGTCGCAAAACAGTCGCAGTCCAGTGAGATAGGGGCTTTAGTTAGAACGAGCGGTACATTTTGAGACCAAAATTGAGCAGATTTGATGAAAATTTCTGTTTTGCAACAAAACCGCATCGTCTACAGCAACTAAATTCAAGGAACGCTGCTGAGTATTTCATCAAAAGGGTTGGCTAATAAAACAGTTCTTCCATGCCTGTTTGTAGTATAGTCAAACGATTACCCCTCGGTACCGTTGACGACCTGATGCACTATTGCACGAGGCCGAACGACGAGCGGCCTCGTGCAATAGTGCATCAGGTCGTCCTTGCACCGAGGGGTAATGAAGAAGAAAACAAACAAAAAAGTCGTCAACGTTGAAAAAAAAGTTGGACACCCTCTTACAAAATTTCTGGATCCACGCATGTACAGATGGAGTGTTAAGGACATGGAGAATACTAGGTGAGTGTATTCTGATATCAAGTTTACCAGACAGCGCTTTGAGAACGCTTGTTGACATCGCGAGGCTTGCCGAGTGATTCACAATGCGTTCTCAAAGCCAAGCCTGGTAAACTTTATATTAAAAGACGCAAAGCTGGTGTTCTATGTATCAGTTTACAAGTTGATTCACTCTTCAAGCTAGCGATTACGACGTCATTATCGAGTTTTGTGTTGATTCAATGTCATTGACGACGTCATTTAAAAAGTGCAACGTCATGATGAGCTGATAAGGACACACGCCGTGAGATAGGCAACGTTTATAAGGTCTACAAGCAACATTGCAATTAGTGTGGAAGGTGACTGATAAAAATAGTTCTGGCACGGGGCATCAGTGTCAAAAACTATCAATGGTTTCTACGTTTAACCAAATGAAGTAGCTAATGATTCGCAAAACAAGTCACCGACTATGTTACCCACTCTGCTTCAAACCATTCCACCTTTTTGCCCGGATTGCCAAATTCATAATTCGTCATAAAAATAGCTGAAACCCCATTTTCTGGTAAAGTGGGTTTGATCATGTCCAGGGTCACCAACCTAATAAAAGGTTAGTCTAACATGCATGTATTTACACAAGTCATCGGGTTGTTTACTTGTTTATATGATAAAATGAAAATAATAGCTGGAGCAGAGGACATTGTGTACAGCATGAAATGGAATGGAATGGAATGGAATGGATTGGATTGGATTGGATTGGACTGGAATGGAAGGGAATGGAGTGGAAAAAAGTGGATTGTAATGAAATAAAATGAAATATAAATGGAATGGAATGCCATTGAATCGACTTTTTTCATGAGATCTTGAAGGGGACATAATCTCTTTTTTATTATAATTTTTAATTTGCCTTAATATTAAGTCCTGTATTTCAATGAGAATAATTTTCATCTCAATGGATGCGAACAGATTAATTGTGCACTCTAAAAAAGTGTTCATGTATTTGTTGTCCTCTGCTGACTTTCCTCCAAAACATTTTTTTCCCAAAAAATTCTTTCAACAGCCTGATCAGAGTGTCAAACGATTTCGATCCATTGGGTTGGCAGTCCTGATCTGGATCATATTGTATGCAAAGGTTATTATAAGATGACAAAAGTTGCCGCTAGCAAGGAAAGGGTTATATTTTTCTAACTTTTAGAATATATTGGCAACCTGAGAATGCATTTTCATTGTTTACAATATCACTTCCATTTTCATTAGCTGTACGTGAATTTCATACATTCTCTTATAGACAGGCTATTGCAAAGAGTGACTTGAGGTCTTGACCGGTCTGCATGATGCGTAACTTGACTGGGTCCACCGTGGCTAAACTTTAGGTTTTCTGTAGCTGTGATTATCTGTGAGTCTTGAGCCTCTTCTTTGTTCCATCATATTATGTTAACTTGATTGGATGATTTGTGTTTTTAACCAAGGCATAATCTAAGGCGAAAGTCATACTCACTTAACTCTTTGGCGCTAGTTAAATGCATTTAACCAACCCCCTCCCCCGAGTGAAGTAGGCTGCTGGCTGTTTGAATGTGGTGGTTATGTTGATTTTGCTGTTGATTCATTGGATAGAGTTCCTCCCATTGTGTGCGTGGGTGTGTGTTTGGTCCCCGTTTTCTATGCATTACTTAGTATCCTTTCTAGTTTTGCAATCATCTTTACTTTAATTGTCGCCCTGCTGGTTTGTGACTGTTAGTGTTTTGTGCGCCTTCTCCACAATGCTGTGGGTCTCAGTGTGTGATTCCTATTCATATTCACTTTCTTTTCTATCTTTGATTGTTGATTAATGTACAAAATATTAATTTGACTAATTATGGTACTTTAAATACACTAGCTATGCAGAGGTGTCCTATTGTTGTTTTATTAGGGCTGGTGTTTCATAAACACCCCTAAAATTCTGGAGGTATTATTCTGCTGTAGCTATTTTCTGATCATACGCACTTACTATTTGAGCCAGTGCATGAGATTTCAAACAATGTGCCATTTTGACATGTGTACAATGTAGACTCAAACGAGCCTGTGCAACCTCCTTTTAAGCTTAGAAACTCCAAATGAAGTTTAGTTAGTAGCTAAACACTCATAGAATATTCAAGCGACTAGCAAAGGCTCTGATCAGACTGCGCGTATGCGCAGGCTGATCTGAGGATTTGCTGGTCGCACATACCACATTGTTGGAAATCTCATGTCCTGGCCCATTTTTGTTATTTATGTTGTAGAACCAATCTCCCAGCTACTTAAGCGTATATGTTGTTCTAGAAATGTTTGAGAACTGTACATATTTAATTCTAGAAAGACTATCAACAGTTCAAAAACGTTTAATAGCCAATTTTACGTTTTAAACTGTTCAGGGAATGTGTGTGGTACACATAAACTAGGATTTGTTTTACGTGATTCTAAATATAAAATCATTATGCATTCAAGACGAAATAAACAATAAAACTATAATAAAAAAAACCTGGCGTGTAATCGATGATGAATAGATATAGGCGCATTCTATTTAATTTACTAGTGAAGCGCTTTAAATGTCACTTGTATGAAAGCAAAAACTTGGAAGCTCTAAGTTAACATTTTTATTATATTTAATTAAAAAACTCCAATTACTTACAGGACAATACATCTTAGCAAATTACTGTAAGTGTACTGTGGCTCTTTTTTACGGTGTCATGGGTGGCCTGCAGTGTGTGGTTGGGGTAATTCCTGATCATACTCACTTACCATTTTACATCTATCAGTAGAAAAAGTACGATCTGTTCAAGAGCTCAGGACATGGTTCCATTCCATTCCATGTTTTACGCAATGCACAATTAGAGCTGAAAATTTATTTTAAGAAAAAATAATATTATTAAATTCTGGGAATCACGTGTGGGTTTAAAGCCGAACACATTTAGTTCTTTGTTATAAATTACATATGTAGATATACCCAAACATGATTCAAATTTGTACTTCTTGCAAATATATTTTAAAACAGCCGTGCAGTATAACTACAAAACATAATTAATCTTAGCGGCAGGTTAAAAATTAACACGAATACTTTAATAAAATATAGAGCAGATTATTTCCAAATTAAAGCCCCCCTTTTGGACTTGTTTATAAAAAGCTTACATGAGCCTAAGCGGCCTCGTTTATCTGATTTTGAAATGTTTAAACCTATTCATGAATATAATAGAAAAACGTTGGTGAAGCTGCATGCAGAACTAGTCTGGAAGCTACAGTCGGCCAAAATCTACTTGAAATGACTGACTCAAGCTTGATCTGATTTGATGCACGATTTGATCAAAATGACACAAACAGTAAGAGGCCTCTTTGGCATTAACTTTCGGTACATGCGCGGCGGCCATACTGTCACTGTTACTGTTCCATAAAGTTTCTGCCAGTAATGGAACACCTCTGACTGGAGTCTTCTTAAGATAGGACGTGATGGGTGATATAAATAACTTCTCTGTTACCCTATTTACATTCTAAAAGAGTCTTTTAAAAACACAGCGTTCACGTTCATGTGTGCTGTGGCCTATCTTTCGCATTACCTCTCTTTTCTTTACTGGTTTGGATCAGGGCCAATCTTCTACATGTATACGTTTCTAGGTGGAGTACTTGGCAAGGCCTTTTTGATTTTTGGTCCACAGAGCTCCACGTGCCTTGTTTGAGGTTCCGCTTAGCTATCAGACGACTAGGATCCAGGATAAGTTGTACCAAATTTTCTTCTACTTCATCAGTTGGTAGGAACTTTTTACACTCTGTTATGGAGGTTTCCAGGATGGGTCATCTGGTATCCTCCAGTATTTTACATTCTATCAATATTTGCTTAATTGTCTCAGCTTTCTGCTGGCACATCACACACGTATGGTTCACAGGAACATAGTTAAAAGCTGCTCTATTACTCTGTGTGATGTAGGCACCGGTTACCAGTTTCAGCCTTGTTTTGACATGCGGGATATCCCTTGTCCTGTTGACTTGCTGTATAAGTGGGTCTTTTTGGCCAGGCCAATAGTCATCAGATATAAGGTACTTCAGTGATGGATATAATTCTGCTGATTGCTTAATACTTCTTGACCAGAATCTGTTCACCTTTTTATTAGCCAGTTTTTTTCCAATGTTCCTTTTTCATCGGGTAATCTCATAAATCCCAGCAGCAGGGTAGATCATACTTGATAAGAATTTTCTTCAACTCTACATACCGACTGTAGCTCCCTGTCCCTTTGATTGCTAGTTGTCTTCTTGCCAAGCGTTTCTCGACTGAGCTTTCATCTTATCTGCATATGCTGCCATAGAGAATCAGGGTTCGCTTAAGTAACAGTAATTGAAAGAGATAGAATCTGTTTAAGAATTTTCGCTTATCCACCATAGCAGGCTTAGGTAACACCACCTAAAGACCATACCATAACGGGTAAAACATATATCTGCAGCAATTGAATACTGGTTTCTGGGTTAAGTCCGTTCTCATCATGAAGTCCTGAGCCCATTAGACGGGAGTGTGGAAATAGTAAAATTTTCTACTTGTCCAAGGACAAGTAAATAGCCAAAATGTAGTTGTCCATAGAAAATTTTACTTGTCCGAAAGAACAAATTAGCGTATACCGTACTGTGCTTAAACAATTTATTCTTTCAAAAACAGTATGAAACCAGATACATATCAACATTTGCAAACAGTATGGATCCTGATCAGCTGGCTTCTCTTGTAAACAGTGTAGATCCAGATCAGCTGGCTTCTGAAGTTGCCAGCTGATCAGGATCCATATTGTTTTCAATGCAAGATGTGAGCTTATAATAATTAATCAAATTATGAAATACAGAATTGTATTAACTTAATACATTTGTACTTGCCCACGGACAAGTAAATAGAAATTTTCAACTTGTCCTAAATGAAATGGGACCAGGTCGGACAAGTCAAGCATGGTATTTCCACAGCCCTGCATTAGACTATAGAGGGTGCGCTTAGTCTTAGTAATGTTTTGACTCACTGCTGTTGCCTGTGTGTCATTGGAGCGAAGTATTCCCATATGCATAGTCTCATTCACCACCGGCATAGGTTCCCCCTTCATGGTAACTTGAGGCTTGACCTCTGTGGTCGTTCTTTGCATTGCTAGGTTTAGCATGCATAGAAGGACACTCTTCACTGGCTGTCGGATATATTTCTCCAGTATACTGTTGTCAACTGCAATACTAAGTAGAATCTGCAGCACTTCTAAGTCATCTGCTAATAGAAGCATGTCATCGGCACATGTTGGTCCTGCACAGCATATTTCACCAATGTAGCATCCTCGTCCAGTATCGTCGATTCTGTCAAGGATTGGATTGCCATGGATTTTAAAAAAGTATGTGCTTAGTATACCTTCTTGTCTCACTCCCTGTCTGACTTTAATTCCCCTGCCATTTCACCACAGATTCAGCTTCGCTATGTAGCGAATGTATGAGATCATATACGACCATCAATTCCCGCATGAAATAATCGTCTGAGAAGGCTGTTGTGTGGAACAACGTCAAATGCAGGTTTCACATCGAGAAAGGCTGCGAACACAGGTCGACTACTATCCTTCGGGTCTCTAATGACTTCCTCCATGATGAGGGAGCAATAAATAGGGGAGGAATGCTTGGTGAATCCTCACTGGAGGCTGTTCTGCTGCTGTTCGACATATGGCTGTATTTGGTCCCTCAATACTGTTTCCAGAACTTTTGTAATAACAGGCAACACTGTGATTCCACGATAATTCTTGGCTTCTGTACATGATCCCTTCTTTTTGAATACTGGAGTGAGTGCTCCTACTTCCAGGGCCTCTGTGACTTTTCCGAGTTAGACATTGAGTTGACTAAGATGGCTGTTGCTTTTACAGCGGCCTCTCCACCATTGAGAAGGTGCTCAGCTGTTACTCCATAGACATCAGGGGCCTTTCCTGTGTTGAGTGATTTTATAGCCTTTCAAACTTGTTCCTCACTAACAATAGTTGCTGGGGTCCTTAAAGATGTCCTGAATTATTGGTAATTCTTCACTCACCATCTTAGAATACTTCCTGTCATAGTCACAGTCTGTATTTGGCGTCGCCAGTGTCTCATTGTGGTATCTCCATCCATTCAGTATGTCAATGTCTGATTTGTATACCTGACCGTAGGCTGAAAGTTCATTAACACAACTCCTCTTTCTACATCTCGTTTTGTTATCTTGTTTTTAATATCTCCTGGCGGCTGTGTTCTGGTACACGCGTAGCCTCTATTCTACGAAATTTTCGCAGATACTTAGTTGGGAGCTTTTTGTTGATAACTAGGATATCCCCTACTTCATTTGGTCTGTGGGCCTTCTTCCACTGCCAGAAGGCTTGTTTCTTGTCTGTGATAGCTTGCTTTATTTCCAGGGGAGTAGATCTTTGATTTAGCCTTTCTGTGTCGTCTTGGCTATCTGGGAGCAAGTTCTTTGGCAGATCCTACTAGGATTTCATTAAGTTTTCGGACCTCCAAGTCGAGCACTCCTGAGTTTGATATATTGGTCCTCAAGAAAAATAGTTAAGGAGTATGATCAGGAAATACCACAATCACAAACCGCAGACAGCCCAGTGGCACCGCGAGGAAGAGCCGCTCAACCATCTCAAAACACCAGGAAGACAAATTAAGCAAACCAATCAGCTCTCTCTTCCCCATCAAGATGATTGCAATACTAGAATGGACATAAAGTAACGTACAACAAAACATAGAACAATTACAGACTCCCACAATGGGAGTAACAATAAACAAAAAGTCAACAACAACAGAACTACAGCCTTAGAACGGACAGCATCATAGAGAAACGCTTTTTAAGATTTTTTTCTGAAACTGCTGCATTATAGGCCTCTTAATCAATCTTATCTCATTTTATCCAAGAATATTTGGGCATACATAGATTTATGTTGGGGTAGATTTCACCTCCAGCTCTACTGTAAATAACACAGGATAATGGTCGGATGCATTTGAATGGACATCGTCTAGTCTCCTAGTAGATTTAACTTTGTGCCGGAGATCATCACTGTAAAATATATAGTCGAGAGTGCTGACATCCACCCACTAGGGTTGACATAATTCTTTCCATTTATGATAGTGGTTAGATCATTCTCACTGATCACTTGGTTCAGGCTGTTCATATTTCTGCTATTTTATGACATGTGATGTTCTCGTTAAAATCCCCCCAATAATAATGTAATGTGTAGTTCTGTATTTCTGCAAGATCTCATGTACCTGGGCCAAACAGTCCTCATGGTCCTCTATATTGTCTTTAATTCCCTTACATGGCATGTATACTGATAGTAGTAGTGTGTGTTTGTCCCCAGCGATCTCGACCCCTTGGATTCTGTTCCCGCCCTCTGGGATAGGTGTCACCAGGTGGCCTATACTCTTTTTCCACAGGACAGCTACACCGCTGTATCCTCTGTGCATCTGGATTGGGATTATGGGATTGCCTGTGTCCACAGCTTTCTGTGTTCCAGTCAATAACTCGCAGACTTCCTCCAATTTATTCAACTGGCAATCAAAATACCAATGCTCCTGTATCAACATAACATCTGCCTTTTTGGATAATTCACCTACGGCATGCAGAGTTGTCTCCATGTTCTTGCAGTTATACATCAGCACATTAAAACCTGTATCCTGTCTGGTTGGTGGACATTCCCCTGCTGCTATATCCTGCCCCTTGGAGGCGACGCATTGGCTAAAAAAGACTGTGTGTTCTCTGTTGGTTGGCGTTGAGCAGGCCCGTCTGTGTCTATACTGTTACAAGCTGCACTTCCATAGAACAATGGCTGTCCCTCCTTCTGTGATAATGACGCTTGTTTTAGGCTAGATTCCTGTTTCTTTCTAATTGACATGTCTTGTCTAACCCTGGATGTGGTTGGAGCAGAATCATTATGTCTTTGGACGTGGCTTAGTTGATTACCATGGTTCCTCTCCCTGTTATTCCGTCGATGTTGAGTGAATACAGTTGGCTCTTGGATATTAATATTACTTCTACAAGCCTTATCTTCAACTTCGGTAACTGTAACTGCTCCCTGTTACCATTAATCATCCACTCCTGCAACTCTGCCCTTCCTCTTTACAGATGCCTCCTCCTGAAAGTGGGGTATTTGCACTGCATCTTTGTAGGGGTTGCCTCTGGTAAGAAATTGAGTTTGACTATTGACTGAAGTAGTGGCTCCTTTCATCTGTTTTTTACTTGATAGGTATAAGTGAGGGTCTATATAGTGCCCTGCAAAGGGTTGTTAGTCTGGGCTGCCACTGTTCCTCATTCAAGACTGCATACTTCCTGTATTTAAATGTGGATAGGGAGCTGGGGCTACTGTGTTCTCTGTTGTAACTTCAGCATCCATCATTTCCATTCAAGTGATCTGTTGTGACACTTTTCGCAGTTTGTCACTTGCCACCTGACTGTGAATTCCACTGATAAGCTCTTCGTTTTGGCTCATCACTGTTGTTGTTGATGGGATCTTCGAAGATTATTGCGCTCTTTGCGATGTATTTGTACTGCTATTGACATGGCTTGGGTCACAATTTGGGTTTTCTGTTTGTTGTATACTTTCTGGCTTCATATTGCCTCTATAAAGGGGGTAGAGTGACTGTTCTAGGAGACATATTCTACCCTGTAGAGTGTGTACGGTAGCTTTCAGCTCCAATGTCCTAGCTTCTGTTTTTTTTTTTTGTTTTTTTTTTGTTTTTTTTGCAGGTAGTCCTCTAGTCTCCTTTGGTCAGTTCCTGAGTTGTTGACATTTGCCTCCCTCTGTTTGAGTTCTTCTTCCCATTTACGCAGCTTGGCTTCCATTTGTCGTATCTCCCAAAGCTTCACTGTTGCATCTGTCTGACTTTTAGCTTTATAATTTGGTCTTGAGCTGGGCTTTGGGCTTCACTACCATCTTTATATCTTGACTTTGTGCTACACTGTCCATAATTGGATCTAGTCAATCAATGTCTGTTTCGGAACTTGATTTTTGCTGTGAGCACTCCAAGCTCTGGTAAGGGCTGGTTCTGGACTGGTTTGATTAAGGCGCTTTCTCCTCAGCATGGCCAGTTCCAACGTCATGGAGGGTAATGTCAGTGATGACAGACAACTTTTGCTGCACTCGCGAGGCGGCACAGTTTTGACATTCCTAATCAAATCAATATGCATACATCCTCCTATACAAGGACACGAACACTTCTCACACCTGACCTCTGTCTGCATATTTTTGTTGCAAACAACACAGATCAGTTGACTTTCCTCATGCAAGAGTAGTTCCGTTAGGATTTTTCTGACTGGTCACTAGTTTCAGATTATGGCAAAGTAAGTGGTTTAAGTATTGGCTCATTTCTAGTTGCTATTGTCTTTGGCTCTGTAGTATCGATGTTTGCTTGGCAAGGCTTGCACACATAAATAAATCCCTTGTTAGAAGCTAGGCGTTCCTCCTCCTCTTTGGTGAGCCCATCACAGAAGAAGTGGATCCAATGGCCCCCAGCACTGAACTTTGCACCTCGAGTTACACAGTTTCGCTTGCAATGGGAGCGTCTTTCATTCTCTGTTTCAGCTTTCATGTTCTCTTCAGTATATTTCCGTACTTTTTAGGGGGGTTCTTTCGCCTTGTCTCTCTGTCACTCTGCCTAGAGGATCTTGTGTTTTTTTCCCTTTCTGGAACAAGATTCTTTAGAATGGTATGGGTTTCATTCGTATTCTTTAATGCGGTGTGGGTTTCATTTGTCGGGCTGGACATATGCACTCTTTGAGGAGAATGATCTGGGGCGCGGTTAGCTGGCGCTGCTTTAGGATTTGACTGAATTGTTCGCTTAAAATTTTGTTCCGATTTGCAAGATTGTCTACTTTCCATTCATGGACTGTGTTGACTATCACCTGATGAAAAGTGGGTAAATGGGAATCTATAAACCTATCTGTGTCTTTCCCGTTTAGCAATAGACTATTCTTTGTGGGGTATAAGTTTAGAGTATAGCTAATGTCAAGTCCCTCTTGTTGATGTACCACCTTATATGGTTGTTGTACCATTGCTTTACGTTTCTTATCTTCACTGGTATTTATAATGTATTTCCCTTCTGATGCTGGAAGGTTCTTAAAGTATGTGGAGCAAGCAGCTCTAAATATCTCAAAGCTAGATGTATCCATGATACCGGTCACCCAACTTCCTTTGATTTCATAGCTGACACTCACCAAGTCACATGCACTAAGTTTGGCCTTCAATGTCTTGTCATTGTTGTGATAGTAACTTTTAGTTGTCAGGACCTATGTGGAACTAGGGCTCGAAGCAGTTTGAATCTCTGAGAGTCTTTGCTGGTCCTCATTGTTACAATTCATGGGGGCCGCAATTTTGTAACGGATTGTCCCGATGCTTTACAGACAGTGACGATTTAAAATTTTAAAATTGGTTAAAATGAGAAGTCCAGCTTCTGTAGATAGTTTAATATATGCCATTAAAATACATTTAGATGAATAGCCTCATAAAATAGTAAATAAAAGCATCGAGAAGACCGCAGCACACACAAAGCGTGAATGCACGCGCTCTCATATTTTATGACCTTGAGGTGGACAGGACTTAATATCATAAAATTTCCAGATAAAAGCTGTCAGTTAAAACTTCCATCATACAGTAATGCCATTTAGCAATAAAGCATCTGTTTAAAACTTCAAATAGGTAAAATGCCAGTTTCTAGCATCAATAAATCAAAATTTTCTAGCTGTCCCTTCACCAGCATCCTTCCACCATCATATCTGGGCGATGGGTTCAAGATCATATTGGATGGCGTCATTATCTATATTTAGAATGAGATCCTTATCTAATTTAAGTGACACAGGAAGTTTTTACAATGGTACTATTGTTCATGGCGAACAATAGGATTTAATCTTTGAATAGGCGGCTTATGCTTTTGAATAATAGAGGCGCACTTCGAATTGAACTACAGTCCCTACTATAGTAACGAAAGTTTGAAAGTAATGGGTCTTTTCTGGTTTTACTTTCTGGCTTAAAAGTTAAGTAATATGTATTGGTTTAAGTCTATTTTTCATGTTTTTATCCATCTTGCTAGATAGGTCTAGAGTAGGAAAACCAGCCTATCTACTAGAGTAGAGGTGCTCCAACCCGCCGTTGATCTCAAGTAGGTTCTTGACGTCACCCTAGTAGCAACTATTGGTGTTCGAATCAAACTTTCGCTACTATAGTAGGAACTATAGGTCAATTCGAAGTTCGCCTCTAATATTCAAAAGCATAAGCCGCCTATTCAAAAATTAAATCCTATTGTTCGCCATGAACAATAGCACCATTGTAAAAACTTCCTGTGTCACTTAAATTAGATAAGGATCTCATTCTAAATATAGATAATGACGCCATCCAGTATGATCTTGAACCCATCGCCCGGATGTGATGGTGGAAGGACGTTGGTGAAGGGACAGCTAGAAAATTTTAATTTATTGATGCGAGACACTGGCATTTTACCCATTTGGAAGTTTTAAACAGATGCTTTATTGCTAAATTGCATTACTGTATGATGGAAGTTTTAACTGACAGCTTTTATCTGGAAATTTTATGATATTAAGTCCTGTCCACCTTAAGGTCATAAAATATGAGAGCGCGTGCTTTCACGCTTTGTGTGTGCTGTGGTCTTCTCTCCGCTTTTATTTACTACTTTATGAGGCTATACATCTTGATGTATTTTAACAGCATATATTAAACTATCTACAGAAGCTGGACTTCTCATTTTAACCAATTTTAAAATTTTAACTCGTCACTTTCCGTAAAGCATCGGGACAATCCGTTACAAAAATGGCGGCCCCCATGAATGGTAACAATGAGGACCAGCAAAGACTCTCAGAGATTCAAACTGCTTCGAGCCCTAGTCCCACATAGGTCCTGACAACTACAAATTACTCTCTCAACATTGACAAGACATTGAAGACCAAACTTAGTGCACTTGACTTGGTGAGTGTCAGCTATGAAATCAAAGGAGGTTGGGTGACCAGTATCATGGGTACAGCTAGCTTTGAAATATTAAGAGCTGCTTGCTCAACATACTTTAAGAACCTTCAATCATCAGAAGGGAAATGTATAAAAATATCAGTCGAGATAAGAAACATAAAGCAGTGGTACAACAAACATATAAGGTGGTACGTCAACAAGAGGGACTTGACATTAGCTATACTCTAAACTTATACCCCACAAAAGAATAGTCTTTTGCTAAACGGGAAAGGCACAGATAGGTTTATAGATTCCCATTTACTCACTATTCATCAGGTGATGATCAACACAGTAGACAATCTTGTGGATGCTTGCATACAAACGGTAAGGACGTAAATGAAGAATTAGACAAGAGTCAGGACTTTAGTTAAGAGTGCGTACCAAATATCAATTTTCTAATTATTCAACCAAAACGTATGTTGTGGGTACTCAAAGGAACCGTCTCAATGAGACGGTGCTTTTGAGCACCGAAAACATATGTTTAAATGGATGGGTAAAAAAAATACAATTTTACGCTAAATTGTTTTGTTTATATAAACCTATGAAGAGCTTAAACCTCAATGCCGCGCTGATTACGTCAGCATTTGAGTTTACTGGAGACATTTGCTCATAATGCAATTGGTACATGCTTCGAATTCTCCTGAACTGTTAGAAATCTAGTGACAACGTAACACAATGAGTTAGCATTACATTTACGCATTTGATTGTGTTCCATGCCCATTTTGTCACAGAAGACTTAAAAACATGAAAAATAGACTTAAACCAATACAAATTACTTTACTTTTAAGCCAGAAAGTAAAACCAAACCATGATTACATGTTGCATGTGTTTCTTTATACGGGCACCGAAATTTTTAAAATGACTGTCCCTTTCATTTACTTATCATATTGATGAAATTATTTGTACAAAGAAGCCAGCCAGAGCAACAATACGTAATAAGTAAACGATTTCAGAAGTGGACATATAAACATTTGATATTGTGTGACTGAAGTATCTGTTAGTCGGTCATTCGATTTGTTGTGCTCAAAGTGCGGTCTCCCAAAACTTTGTGTGAATAAGGTAGCCATTGCTACATGTACTGTATCACACTCGAAATGATCAAACTAGAAGAAATCAATTGGGTGATGTTAACAAACGCTATCATTGCTTGTTTATCTTTATTAGTTTTTACAATATACACGCAACTTTGACAACAAAGACTTCAAGAAAAAAACGGAAAGTACGTTATCTGCATGTTTTTCTATCTTAAAATTTTATATACAGGCATATTAATAATGCACATGTGTGTATTCAACTTGGTCTTTATAACAAATGTGTTTCTGAATTAAGCAAGTTAAACTTGCTTTTTAAGTTATAAGCAATAATGGATTACGTTACTTTAATTTTTTCTCAAAAAATGATTTCCCTGAAGCATCATAACTGACAAAATGGTTGTATTTTAATCAAAGCAAGTCTATCTCAGTTTATAAGTATATTTACCAAAACACCATATGATAGGTGTCGTTTTGCAATGATATAACAATAAGGTTGGCGCTGTGAAATAGGTTTAGCCCTCCAGTGAAAGTAAGTAAGGGTGCAATGATCAGGAATCGATACAATCAAGTACCACACCTGACCCAGGATACCAATGGGAAAGCGACAAACTCACAGCAGACACCACAAACGAGGGCCAAGAGGTCAGCCCTTTCCCAGCAGGTGACCACAAAGCACATATAAACAGACGCGCACAAAGACATAGCAAACACAAGACAGAACAAAAAAAATGTTTACTGACCGCTCCAAGGCGATACTTCTTTTGTGGATCATTCATGTTATTTCTGTCTTGTGTTTGTTATGCTTTCGTGTGCGTCTGTTTATTGGTGCCTTGTGGTCACCTGCTGGGAAAGGGCTGGCCTCTTGGCTCTCGTTTGTGATGTCTAATTGTGAGTTTGTTACTTTCCCATTGGTATCCTGGGTTAGGTGTGGTACTTCATTGTATCGATTCCTGATCTTTGTCCTCTTACTTACTTCCAAATGCTCTCTCGTACTAAAACGTATCTAATCAATGCAACGTCTGCAAGACTGTTACACAAAGTAACTGATAGCTTAAGGGGTTTCTAAACCAGGCTTTTGGATTGGGTACTATTGAAAAAGTAATGTAGTTCATTAATAAATATCCTTATTCACGTGTGTAAACTTGACTGAGTTAAACGTAATTTTAACCTTTATTCATGGTTTTAAGTTATTATAATTCATCCAATAACCCATTTTCAACAATTTTATTTTGCTTTCATTGGCATATTCGTTGTACAACATGAAGTTCTCTTTGATGTCCCTGTCCATTTATGTTTATCATAGGAAAATCAACTATTCTCTGGTTTTAAAATGCTGACGGCCCTTTCAGTGTCTACGATAGATAAAAATAAATTCAAATTCCTTAATTCATTATTTTTACAAAAACGGAATATATAGTCTAGGTGAATTACATTACCTGCAATAGTTTGATACTTTCCTGATACGTATGTTTAGTGTATACTTTAAGCTTTGTTTTTTGTCATGATAATAACTGAAATGTGTTTGATGAAACCAGAGGTGCCATTCTTCATTGCATGTGTTTAAAGTTAAACAAAACAAATTTTCAAAACTATGAAATTTCAACAATACTAAATACATTTGCTCAC
Organism: Loripinus fragilis; assembly: GCA_964019695.1. NCBI lineage: Eukaryota > Metazoa > Mollusca > Bivalvia > Lucinida > Lucinidae > Loripinus > Loripinus fragilis. The sequence goes on from OZ026525.1 coordinate 8,140,541, forward strand.
CACTAATGTGAAAACAGCTATGTTAATACTGTTAATTGACAAACTTGAGTCTGAATTTTCAAGAGAAATATATATTGTTGTACAGAGTAAACCAGACAAGAGTGCCTGAAATGTGGATAACGTTACTAAACACTTTTCATATATTTTTTGGCGCAGAATGCAAACTATGATTACAAGTATCCAAAAGGTATCTAATTTTGTTATCAATTATGATTTTACCATGAATCGATAGTTTCTCTGGTAAATCCTAATATAACAAAAACGTGGCCAATATCATATAATTTTAATTTGTTTGAGCAACACTAGAAGAAGTATTAGGTTACTAAGCTCACATATGACATTTCGTATGCACGAGTGTTATTTATCACAGTATTAATTCACTTTCTATGTCAGAACTGTTCTTTAACAAGCTGAAAAAAGATGAAAATTTGAACGCCATGTATCGGGTTGCGACAAATTCGTTGCATACCAAAAACTAATGGATTATTGCCACTAAGTAAAAAAATACATGTCGCAGGGTCATTTAATGCAGACTCTGCACAAAAGATCTTGATCCTATATTCTACTCCCATATTTTCTCCAATAGGGCTTTATTCATTACATTTTTTATCATATTCTCATATAAGTCATCTTATAAGTAGCGCATTTTCAGTAAATACAGCTCACTGTTTGATTTGCGCGCATTTCACAAGATTCACGCTCATATGCATGAGCATGCACAATCTCACCTAAGGCGCCCTTTCCTGCATTCTTCCGTTTGTTGTGAAGGAGTGAGGAACTCATGTTCCTCGCCACAGCAGTCTACTTACTTAGATATAGTGGATATTCAAATGTTTTTGTTAAATATGTCTTTCATTTCACGAGTGAAGTGGACAATAATTATATTTCATGAGTGGCGAATTCACGAATGAAATATAATTATTGTCCACTTCACGAGTAAAATAAAAGACAAATATTTAACAAAAAACATTTGAATTTTCTTTTTATTATCTACAAATTTCCCATAATCTTTTGAGGTAAAGAGAAGCGAATCTTACTTTACATTAGCTTTTGTTTTGATTTTCTAGTTGTAGCAAACGAATTTATAAAAGCTCTTTCTTTTATTAAGCTTCTAAGCGACTCTGACTTTTTGTTAATAGGAAACACCAATAGTTGTTTCCCTTAAAAAGAAACAGATATGCCATAAAGTGTTGCTTCCCTAAGACCATATTGGGAAAATAGAAAAAAGTAGTTACAATCTTACGGTTTCTCTCTCCCGTGAAAATATCAAATCTTGTATTTTCACTGCTGTTAAAATACAAGTTTTTATATTTTCACGGCTGTGAAAAATATGCATTATATTTAGTCAATAATTTCCTGTATTTCATTACATAGTAGATAATTAAAGGATTTTCACATTCGTTAGGATAATATTATATCTTTAGGTGTTAGCCGAGAGGTCGATAAATATGATTCTTATCCATCTCTGGTTGTAATCCCATTGAAATAATAATATAAGCCAAAAATATTTAGGGACAATGACAACTCAACATGTGTAAAATGTACTGGTTTGTCTGTTTTTGAAGTAGAGGTAGAGCGGTAAAGTTTTGGCGCTACAAGAGAAAAGTTTCGCAGACTAGCATATAGTGTCATAAACCTGCCAACACGTTTTGGTTATGAATGATAAATTGCGATAAAGCATGTTGTATTGCTTTACTTTTTTCACGCGATATGAATATCAGTTGATATACTAAACACAATATCGAGAATACTTGTTCAGTGTTAGCACGTCAAAAACATGAACATAAACTATGCAAATAGGCGAGTCCACTATTTAATATACTCCATAAAACCATAGTTCATAGTTACAGAAAATGGGGAGTAGATAATCTATCAAACCAACGAGCAGTCTCGTCAGCGCAAGAGATTTTTTTTACTTTTTGCATATGCGAGAAACTAATGGTCAGACGAGACTGTCTAAATTCATAGTCTCATCAGAACCGTTGATGCACACACAAAGAGTAGAAACTTAGATTAAGCTTATGCCAAAATGTAGTTCCTAGACCTACTTGTGCGTGCGTGCCTTTAAAAGAATGGATAAACATATAAGCGATAAGTACTAAACTCTAATGAATTGACCAATAACATCCTTTTTGACCACTTGAACTAGCTTCATTTTATATATCCTCCTTTATGATGTGAAATATTGGAATCACATAAAAAATATAGGGCCGACTTCAGGATCTGCACATTCATTTAATATACTATCCCGGGTGTCTCGCATATTAGAATGTATGTCAGTACAATAACAAACATATTTCATACATTTCAAAAATAGTCTCATCAATATTAACAACTGCATCGCAAATCCGCCAATTATATACGCCAGAACCCTAAACCATTTCTGAAATAAGAATAAAATAATTAATATAATGCTGATATCACAGAAATGAGCCGCAACATGAGATTTCCAACAATGTGGTATGTGCGACCAGCAAAGCCTTAGATCAGCCTGCGCATATGCACAGTCTGATCAGAGCCTTTGCTAGTCCCTTGAATATTATACGAGTTTTAAGCTACTGACTGAACCAAATTTTGAGTTTCTAAGCTTTAAAGGAGACTGCCAAGGCTCGTCTGAGTCTACACTTGTCAACATGCCACATTGTTGGAAATCACATGTCAAGGTTCATATGTTTTTATTAAAACATTTAATTGCTGGTTCATGTATATTAGAGACAATCTTTAATATGAAAAATCCTGAAATGCAGATTATCTTCTTTTTATCAAAGTGAGTTAATTTGATTAGATTGTTTCTCTGTGGTGATACGAGGGTAGTTGGTAGTTCTTAGTTCGTATTTTATCTCAGTTACCGATGTACAAACCCTATCATGGATGATACAATATTAAAGAGCTATATTTCCGCTATGGTATGGCATAAATTTTATGAGGATATTACAATGCAAACACAAATAATATTATTGTGAAAACATGTACTGTTTGTATACTGGAAAACGCAAAATTTCAGTGGAAAATATAACATTTTACTTTTTGAAAAGTGTGCAGAATATTAACAATAGTTGAAGAAATTAGATAACTTTGTACCATTAGGTAGGCCACAATCTGGTACAGTTATTATACAATTGATGGCCGAGTTGGATATTTTAAATAACTAAATACAGAAACAGCAATACTGAGCCGTCTAGAAAGTAAAGCAATACGCTTTTTTTCGACTAAAAATTGCATGTCACAAGGCACATATTTTTTTTAAAATATATAACCGACAGTAGGTTAAAAATGCCCTGCGTTGGTAATTTTGTCAATCACACTTTATGCTCTGGGTATTAAAACCAAAAACAATTTTGTAAACCAGAACAAAGGGAAGATATTTTTATAATCTCTCTCTGGGATAGAGTAAGTTTACCTATGAGCTGACGTTCTGGTTCATTTCAATTGAAAATGGTGGCAAACAAAAAAGTAAAAATACCTTGAAAGTAGAAATCAATTAATTTTGTGATGGTTGACGCGATACCATGTGAAGTTCTTATCCCATCGACAAACGTGAGGGGTTAAGTTAACCCCCCCCCCACACACACACACACACACACTTCTAGAAAAGTACGGGTAGTGTTATTAGGAATAATTTTATTGAATACATAATTTAACAAGCCACACTATTTGCGCGACGAAATGATTTTTATGAATTGTTCGCTACAAATAGAGCAAAAATATACTCAATATGCATTTTTTCTTTCTTCTGTAGTGACACATTTTATAGTAAAAGAATAATGAAAAATCGAAAAATAATCCTATTTTTGAAAGTTTACCATTTTTGTATTAGTCAACATTTTCCGAATGTAAACGTGTAAGTCGTGCAAGCAGTGATCACATACTATATTTGAATAAAAATGAAGTTGGCACCAAATCGTTAATTTGTCAAACTATGATCGTAAATAAGATCCCCAATTTCCTTTGGGTTTTCTTTTAGATATTTTGCTTACAATTTCAGTCAGTGTATAAACCCTTCTCATTTTGAGCATGCACTGCACGTGTACGCCGAGTACTCTTTCGAAAAAAAAAATAAGCCATCAAGTAGCCGTTGAATTCTTTATTCCAAAAATGCATTATTTGATAGCATTTTATCAACGCATTGTGGAGCTATGACGCCATCCTAAGAACTTATCAAATGTCCCTCGTACATTGCATAGGTTAGACAGTCTCCATGCTAGCTAAATATTGTTTTGTGTTTTAACAACAAATGAATCTAGGGCGAAGATTTAGTACCAGTTAAATGTATTTAAGCCCCCCCCCCCCCACACACACACACAGTGGCTTAGACTGTTGTCCGCTTTAAAAGGTGCTGTTGTTGTTGTTGATTCATCGTTTGTTGTTATTCCCTTGTTTAAGGGGTTCTGTATTTGGTGCTTGCTTTTTTTATGCAGTAATTAGTGTACTTTTTTAATTTTCAAACATATTGATGGATAAGAGAGCTGGTTGCTTTACATTAATTGTCTTTCTGATGTATTGTTACTGTTTGTGTTCTGTGGCTGTTCCTCATGGTACCGTTGGTTGATTCGCAGTGTGTGATAGTGGTATTTCCTGGTCATACACACTTACATTTTTTGATCCTGGAATAAGCAATATGTATGTAGTATCCCTATCCTAATTGCTGTGTTAAATAAGCTGACTGTCCTTCAAAAATCTAATTCAACAATGGTGCTTAACCCATTAAAGGCGAATGGAATTTTCCCTCTTCTCAATTGGACCAGTCCAGTTATGTGTTAAGGGTTGCTGTGTGGTAATTTTCATTTTCATCTTTAAAAAGAGCATTCTGTGCGCAAACAGTAGAGACTCTGATCAGGCGCCGCATTTTGGGTCTGCACTGTTTTTCCATGTCCCACAAAAAGGATGCTCGGCTAAAATGGGTTAAATATTTTCTATCCCATCTTTACACAAATAATGGATTCTTTTCTTGCTCACCATAAAAGGCCACATTACTGATATGACAAGCATTGAATTATTCTTTGCTCCCCGCTTTGTTTAAAATTTGCCGAAACGCGATGTTAATTGATAAGTTACAGGAAGTTCCTGAACACGCTGAGATGTGACATATTCTGATGGCGTCACTTAAACAATAACAATGACATAATTAAAATCAATAAACGAAGCGAAACCCCAATCTGGTATACAATAATCCTCTCTCTGACATAGATTCAATCTGTGATCTCTGATAGCGGCATTTCCTGGCCATAAAGTTATTTGTTTATTGAGTGTAGGGTTAGGGTCACACATTTAAGCTAGAGCAACGCATGGTCTCTGTTCCACAAAAATGAGTACAAGTCTGTGTTTTTTTTTTTCTTTTGATTTTTACACATAATCGTATTCCCAAAATGATGTGCTCTCAGCCAACTAATAAAAAACATAAAGCAATAAATTACTGTCTAAGAGTAGGTTATAATTACAAAATGTGGGAGGATTATAACGCTGCCTTAAAACACACCAAAATTTCAGACAATACACATAAATTTCATTGTGCTCTTTTTTAAAATTATTTGAAGGAATATAAAGACCTACTTACCGATCGGTGTCAATGACGAATCTGATGCTGAAATAAATGAGATAACACTATATCAACTAGTTCCAAAGAATATAAACAATCCATCTAACTTGGGCGATTCTGCTGTTGTTTACTTATTGTTTGTTGTTGCTCCCATTGTTTGTGGTGGGTTTGATATTAGGTCCTTGTTTTGATTTGCAGTATGCTGCCTCGTTTCTAGGTTGGCAATCATCTCGCTGGGGCGAGAGAGCTGATTGCTTACTTTTGCTGTATTCTGACCATCATATCGCCGCGGTCATTATTCAACTATTCCTTTCCTCCATGGGTTAGTCTGTAGTATGTGATTGTGGCTATTCCTGATCATACTCACTTACATTAGCAATTCCTTATAACTCTAAAACTATTCAGCCATTAAAGACGTTTTATATATCAGTTTGTAGGTATATTATTAATCCTCATTTATATAAAAAAAAAACACAATTCGTTCCATTATATTTTTCATTATTTGAGCATCTTCACAAAATCAATTATTGAAACAAAGTCAAAGAGCAGGAACTGTTTTAAGACCCATTTTGAAAATAAAATTGAAAGTCTGTTAACAAAATATGGTGCTTTGGGTCAGGCGTTGTACTTCATCGTATCGATTCCTGATCGCTGACCTCTTCTATAATTTTGACATTTAATTCTTTGCTGTCAATGTACATTAGTGTAGTGGTGTTTCTTTAACTATTTTGTGATTTTGTTATTTGTTTTTTAATCATGTTTAGCTTAAAATTAAATGATAAACTGATCACTGTCATCGGTTTCTGTATGTATTGACAAAACTTTGGACATTTTAGAACGTGGCTAGGTGTCCAACAATATACAAGTCTATTCGAAATTGAAAGAACAGTTTTGTTAAATCTTTGTAATAATCCATGGACGGTCCCATATACAGAATTAAAGAAGAAGGCAATATCAGGAATCGATACAATCAAGTACACCAACCCGGGACACAATACTGGCAAGTGACAAAAAACCCAGGAAACATCATACACACGAAAGCTAAGAGATCAGTCCTTTCTCAGCAGGCTGCAAGGAAATCACCGTATTATAAAGGCAAATGTGAAAATAAAATAACAGAAACGATTCAAAAACAAAGAAGAACCGCCTTTGAATGTTCAGTAAAATTAAACATATTTAACGGTACCAAACTCACCCTTAACTCTGAAGTGGATTAAGACACATATATGTTTGGTTCGCATAAAAGATCCCTATCATATCGATGTGTCATCTCCTAGTACATGCAAATCAAGATATAAAAAAGTGAAGTCATGCAAATCACACATCGATTATGTTTGCTCCCCCCCCCCCCCAACAGACACACAGAGAGCCAAACATGGCCAAATATTGTTTGCCCTGTCCTGGGACCTGAAATAAGCTCTATCTTGAAAGTTATTGTTGTAATAATTGTAATACATTGCTACCTTTTATTTTTGTAGATAATCGAACATAACACATCTTTTGAGACAGTCTGGATGCTATCTGGCGTTTACCTCAATAAAAACTTATGTTGAGGGTGCTCAAAAGAACCGTCTTATCTAGAGACCGCTACAGAATAGTATACCGTACTATTAATATAGGTCCATTAACGCTTTGTATACTGGTGACTCCTAATTGAATGAGTACTTTTACACGGAGCGAAGACGAGTAGTTCGGTATACAAAGTGATGAAAGGTTTAGCTGAAACGGAAAGATAGAAAAGTAGGTGAACTGACTAAGTACAGTGAACGTGCTGCATTTTGCAACACTTTTGCACTTGTAGTTCTTATGTAAAAATACAATAATGGCGAGCAGGTTCATATCATGTTTGTATTCTTTACTCGGTTATAGGCATTTAAGGCATTTCTATGCAGACCTATGAACACATGTTGTATAACAATTTGAGGCATATCGCTTTGGTAACTGGAAAACAGCGAAGTCACAGATGAAATGCCACAGGGATTCCACTGTTTCCTGAAATAAAAACGAACTACAAAGAAAGAAATACAATATCATTCTAACGTAGAACTTATCAGTGTTGAGACTTGGTAGAAAATTAGTATGCTAAGTGTTACTATAGCAATTTTAAGCAGACGTTGAGAATTAAACATACATGTACCTGTACACATTGATCTGGCTCTTCTATTGCTTCCCTCTTCTTCGATGGACGAGACGTCGCTGCTGTTGGACGAATTTCCATCTAAGTTCCTTGAGATAAATAATAGAGAAATGCGCCTAACCAACATATGGCAATAAACATGTAAGACCATGATTTATTTCCATTTTATAAATTTGCCGGACGTTAGCCTTTAATGCACCTGTGTGGTTGTACTTAAGTTGCCTTCCTGATGTTATACGACTGTTAGTGTTCTTTGGCTCTTCCTCAGGGTGCCGTATGCTGGTCTGCAGTAAGTGATTGTTGTATTTCCTGTTTTCGCTTATACACCCTTTTTAAAAAAATGTTTTTGGGTACTCTTTCATATTGTTACCTCAAAAATAAGAGTGCAAACATAGATTTATTCTGCAGAATAATGCTATAAGTTACATGATACTTTTTCGAATCATTTTTTATTCTAATTATCCGCAGAACAGACCAGTCAATATCCTGGTAGCACCTGACAGAACCCAAGATATGAGCACGAAACTAGAATATAGCCATCTTATTTCTCAATTGAAACATATATTGTGGGTAAGGCATTTTATGTCTTCAAAACGTATGAAAAAGATGCTAAGAAAATAAAAAAATAGTTGTATGCTTTAAGGTTAGACGCAATAAAACCGAGTCAGTTTTCTAATATTGTAGCATCTCTCTATTTCTGAAGAATCCGTTTTTCTAGATTATTTTGAGGTCGCAACAGCTGTTGTTGTTCTTGTGTGGAGTTGGTAAAACTTCTACCAGTGCATCGATATAGTGTTGATATTTTTTTCATATTCTGCTCCTTCAGGAATATTGGGTTCTGACGGAAAGCAGATTACCGCTAAAGCCGCAGCTATGGGACGTGATATTTTTTATTTTTTTCCATTTATTCTCATGAACAGACTCAATGACCGAGTATGCTATTTTTCTGAAGGATTCGCTTTTTAGATTATTTACTAATCTGGCCTTATGCGCTAGGTTTAATCTGCTTACGTCGATGCGTTGGTTATGGCCGACAGCGGCATTAAAGTATGGTAAAGTAGACCCACGTCGAGGTTTGCGTAGCTTGGGAACGGGAAATTATTTCAAGGTAACGGTCTGGATAAGATTAACCCGAGATAAATGTACCAGAGAAACAAGGGAATATGCCCAGAAAATGCCATAATCACCATATACAAGTGCATGCCCCGTTAAGAAGAAACAATGGAACACAGACAAACAAAGACATCCAAAAAAAAAACAAAACTTGCAATGAACTTAAAGCAAACAGTTATTTCCTTCTTTCTCAGCGAGATGTCTGCAATACATAGAGGATATTCAAATTTTTGGAATGAATATGCCATTTATTTCATCGAGTGAGGCGAAAAATGCATATTTCATGAGTGGCGAAGCCACGAATGAAATATTCATTTTCTCGCTTCACGAGATGGAATAAATGGCATATTCATGACAAAAATTTGAATTTTCTTTTTATTATATACAATCTTAAGCCGGAATGACGTCATACGCGGTAGCACATTACGTCATATCAATGATGACGTTTGATAATGCGCAATGTCAGCCAAAGCTGAAACCATAGGACCAAGAGTAGAAAAAGTGAAAATTTCAGCAGATCGCAACAATTCATTACCAAAATATTCCTTGCGATCTAACTATGAAAATGAATACCCACACTTTGTGCTTTTGTCCACTAATAAGAAAGTTACAGGCGTTTGAAATTCTGAAGTGGGCTAAAGAAAGTCAATGGACAAAGCAGAGGACATCCAAATTCACCCGTGAAATACAACTTATATTTTCACTGCAGTGAAAATACAGTTTTTTATATTTTCACGGCTGTAAAATACAGCTTTTTTTTAAATATGCATTATATTTAATCAATAGTTTCCTATATTTCATTACTTTGTATATAATAAAAAGGTCAATTACTAAGAACAAAACACCCGCAATGAGAACAACAACAAACAATGAACTAATAACATCAGAACCACCAGCTTATAATAAAAGCAGTCACAACCACCGTGGGGCTTAAATATATTTGAGCCGTGAGATGTGATTTCCAACAATATGACATTTTGACAAATCTAGACTCAAACGAGTCCGTTCAGCCTCTTTTTAAGCTTAGAAACTCCAAATGTTGTTCAGTCATTAGCTTAACACTCATAGAATATTCAAGCGACTAGCAAAGGCTCAGATATGACTGCTCGTTTGTGCAGGCTGATCTGAGGCTTTGCTGGTTGGACCACATTGTTGGAAATCATTTTTATTACCAAATATGTTGTTGTTTCAGTTATTCGCTTAAATCGTTGAGTTAACATGGAAGCTGCATTACTGATTCAGCGAATCACCACATAAAACAATCAAACGATTTAGCTCAAAGTGTTGAAACAAAGAAAATAGCTCATAATCAAAAGACAGCCATGGCTAAAGAAAACCTTTAGTATCGGAGAGCAAGACACTTACAAAAGCTTTACTCTCGTAGTTTAGGATCATCATTGAGGTTGAGTCTTCCCCAACCACCGTGCAACTAAAGGGGAAATCTTAGGTAATCAATGGAAAAGTAAGTAGTTATTACCTTTGTTTCTCTCTCTGTGCTTTCTTCGTATTTAAACAGCATAATATTCCTATTCCAAATAGAAATGCAACTAAAAGAGTTCCTGTAGCGACAAACACAATGTTTACTGGTTCATCTAGAAAAGTACTTGAATCTAACAGCTTTTCACTTGGAAGTAAAATTGTTGAGCCTATAGGTGGAGTCATCGTCGTTGGTGTAACGCTTAACGAAGTGGTAGTTGATACTGTGGCCGTGATTAACGTTGGTGTTAATGTAACTATAACTGTTTGCGATGTCGTTTTTGATTTAAAAAATTGCGTAGAGACTGTCGTTGGTAACAGAAATTGAGCTACAGCAGCTATGGTCAAGGGACTCGTTATTGATGTCATTGTTGTCATCACAGGCTCGGGTGTATTCACCACCAGTGTGTTATTTAAAGCAACTGCAGTAGTAGTTGTAGAAAAAGTTGTCTCATTTATTGGTTTGATGCTGTTGGTTGTTGATATATCTGATATTGTTGTACTTCTGGAGCTAAGATTGAGAACTACCGTTGGTGAGGTCGATGCAACTGTACTTATCGTTGGTTTACTGACTGTGGTTGTAATGGTCGTTGATGTGATTGTTGATGTAATGATTGCGGTCATTGATGTGGTTCTTATAGAGGGTGTTATTGTCGTTGATGTAATTGTTGACGTCGTTGATGTGATCGTAGGCTTCGAGGATAGTCTTGTACTCGTCGTATTTATAGAGTTTGTAATCGTTGATAAGGTCGTTGTTGGTATTGGAGTTGTACTGGTAAATGTGAAATCTAAATTGCAATCAGCATTAAGCTGCTCCCGCTTCCGTCTCATTTCTACACATGCAGATGATCGTCTTTTTTCTCTTTTGTATACGGCATCCCTGATAATGTTGCTTTCAAAATACGTTACTAAAATGTCATTACTGATTTGTCTTAGCAATAATGATCTAAAATTGCCATTTGAGTCAGCCTTGGTATACTGATTCAAGGAAGCTATACTATGTATCTCTTGTAAATAATTCATAGTTGGCACTACCGGCGATGTTGCTTGGATTTCATGCTTCATTACAAACATAGCTCTGATATACAAACGGTTATAAGACATCCGATAAACATCATTCAGCTCCCTTTGGGCTGGACAGGTGACTGTCAGTGTGTATAGAAATTTATCAATAATTCCATACGCATATGTCAAAACATGGCTGTTCCCTAAAAGTAAATAGAATATATATTTACGCATCTTATCAAATGAGAACTACTGTTAGCTGTATATGTTCATAATCACGAAACAGTCTTTAAAATATCAGGTTTCCTAAACATATTTCTACAATATACAAAATCTAGCACTTAGTCAAAATGTGAACATGATCATTTAACTGCAAGGATATAGCCAATGTACATGATAGGGATCTCTAAAATTTCAACTACTAATTATATAATTATCCTGCCACATCTTATTATACATTTGAAAGCATATTGTAATTTGGTTGTGCATCCTAAGGGGTGGTTGTGCATTCTAAGGGGAAGGGCAAGATGTTAAATTCTTCCAAACCTTTTCATTCATTGTACAATATCATGACTTATTATATTCTCTAGCGGTCTAAATGTATTTGTGAAATTGCATACGGTTTGGAGAAAAGGTTACAATTACATACTCTCAGTAGACAGTAATAGCGTCAAGCTTAGTCCTTTTGTTTTTGTTTTTTCTTGCCGAGGAAGAGAAAAGTGACTGCTTAACTTTAATTGAGTTGTGGGTGTCTGTGTTCTGTGGTTATTCTTACGCACAGTGTCAAAGGTCGGTATGCAGTCAGTGCTTGCGGAAATCCCTGGTCATATCTTTTTTCAGTGTCTTCATATCTAGCTGGTGTTGTTGTTAGAAGGCAGACTCACCTAGTACTTATCCAAGCAGCTACATAGTAGCTTCACTGCAAAGATCATGTAATATCATAATAGGGCGTCTACAAAAAGATTGCCTTTACTGATACTGTAACTACACATGAATTATCATAGACTGACTTTGCATTTTCTTATAAATGAATATAGCCCACAGAACTAATACGTTAAATAAAGCAATATATTACGATACTGAAAAAGGCAAGTGGGCATACTGTGTAGGTTCGTTGATAATTGTTGCTTGTGGGGTTCTGTGTTTGTTTCATGTTTTGTTGTGCATTGCATTGTGTTCTTTCTAGTTTTGCAAACACCTTAATGAGAAAGAAAGAACTGGTGGCTTATCTTGGTTTGTCTTTATGGTGTCCTCTGACTGCTATTGCTTTGTGGCTAACGATGCCATGGATTGGTCAGCAGTGTGTGATTGTGGTATTTTCTCATCATACCAACATGGTTTTATGACCAGGAAATACCACAATGACATACTACAGACCAACACATGGCACCATGAGGAAGAGCCATAACACACCAGCAGTCACGACATAAGGAAAACAATTAAAGAAAAACAGCCACCTCTCTCTCTCTCTCTCTCTCTCTTTGGTGATTGCAAACCTAAAAATGACACTAAGTACTGCATAACTATACAAGGGCCAAAATCAGAATCCCACAAACGAGGGGATCAACATTAAACAATGATTCAACGACAACAGAACATCACATTAAAACTTTCTGACTCATGCATTATTGCAACTGGCTTGGATCAATGTTCTGAATTATTACAATAATATAGTGTATTATAAGGTACATTTAGGCATTGTCTGAATACTAGTTCTGTTCGAAAACTTGTCATCAAAATAATGTATTGAAGTTCATAATGTAAGCACGGTGCATGGATTAAATATATCAGGCTGTGATCTGTAGAAAATGACTCAAATACCTTGCAAATTATCTTCCCATAAATGTTAATGTCATGTAATGCTGGAAATTAACTTAAGCCAAGTGTCACGATGATATGTTGGCCAATGTTTCGAGCCATCATTTTTAAACTTTGTGAATGAATATTTTGTTTCCCATGAAGGCATAACTATGCAAGATGAGCCAAAACAAATACTTAGATCCACTTATACAAACAAATTAATATAGATAAATGTAACTAACTTTTATTTCATACCTAATTTAATGTTGTTGTTTTTTTATTTCTAATGTTTTCCTAGGAACTATTATTCACGTTCCAAAACAATAGTGGTAATTTGGCTTGATTTGCCGTTAAACTGGTTAAAGCCCTCCAGTAAAATATTTCACTGACAGTTTCAAAGCGGTACTTCTTTTGTGGATTTTTTTATGTTTTTGTTCTGTCTTGTGTTTGCTATGTCTTTGTGCGCGTCTGTTTATATGTGCTTTGTGGTCACCTGCTGGGAAAGGGCTGACCTCTTGGCTCTCGTTTGTGGTGTCTAACTGTAAGTTTATCACTTTCCCATTGGTATCCTGCGTCAGGTGTGGTACTTGATTGTATTGATTCCTGATCTTTGCACCCTTACTTACTTTGATTCCACTTTAATGCCACCTTTTAATGGCCATTAAAACAACTGTTTGATAAAAAGATCGTAAGTTTACAGGACTATGGTATGGTATATGATTGGTGTGTATCATTTTTATATTCATGGCATTTAAATGTGCTTATTTTTTTTTTCAATTTTCTTTAGTACTTTTGAAAGACCCTGCAGCTAAATTCTGTTGAAGATGATTTCTCCATATGATTTACAAATGATTCTAATTTTGTTTTCTTAATATTTTAAAATGGACATGACTGTAATTAATGTCTATGATTTCAATGATGATGGGCAAGACATCCAATATTTTTCGTTTTGTTGTTTCTATTGCCCATGAAACGTATTATTGATGGCGCTATTTATTTACCTAACTTTAATGGTATTGCCTCTTGGTCATTGTTTATTAATAATTTGCATTTATGAAATTAATGGGCATGAATTTAGTGTCTAAGATAGTAAGTGAGTATGATCAGGAAATACCACAATCACAAACTGCAGACAACCCCGTGGCACCGCAAGGAAGAGCCGCTCAACCATCAAGAGACACCAGGAAGACAAATTAAGCAAAGCAATCAGCTCTCTCTTCCCCATAAACATGATTGCAATACTAGAATGGACATAAAGTAACGCACAACAAAACATAGAACAATTACAGACTCCCACAATGGGAGTAACAATAAACGAAAAGTCAACAACAACAGAACCACCGCCTTAGAACGGACAGCAGCCCAAGCCACCGGGGGGCTTAAATGCATTTTACTGGTACCAAGTCTTCGCCATAGATTCTGCTGTTGTTGAAGTACAAGAAATGTTCAGCTCGCATGGAGGCCATCTAACTAATACAATGTATCATCATGGAAAACACTCTAATCAAATTACTACACCATGATGAAACAAAGAAAAGGGCTCATGACTCACAGATAGTCAGAGCTAAAAAAAACCTCAAGTTAGGCCACGGTGGGTCCAGCTACAGATAAGCATCAGGCACCAACCCACCGATTAAAGCTTAACGTCAGAGCGGTCATAGAGTCTTAGGCCTGACCCACCGTCGTGCAATTAAAGAGGAAACCATAGCTATAAGCCTAATATGCATACAATTTAATCTTTCTATTTCAAATGCCCATGAAAGAATTTTGCTGCCAATAAATAATCATTTTCCTTTAATGGTACTTTAAAGGGGACAGCAACCCTAATAATAAGTATGTTTTATCAGAAAGAGCTCTATGAACTGTGAATTTTGATACAAGTATCATCAAAATCAGGTGAAAAATGTGCGAGTTATGGGCATTTAAAGAATTCAATATGGCCGACATTTAGCCGCCATTTTGAATATTTAATTAGTTTTTAGATTTTTTTCAACTGCTTAATTTTTAGTTATCACTACTATCACATCATCTGTGTTTCAGCAGATATCCAGATTTATACATAAGGAAAATGTTTCATTCAAGATTAATGCAAATAATCCATTGGTTTGACTATTATTTTGATTATGCATATTTAATTAGGCTGAGTTACGTCACTAAGCCTATAACATGGCCGCTTCCATTACAGTCCATTTGCAAATATTCAAAAGCCCACAACTTCCACATTTTTCAACGGATTTAGATGAAACTGGTATCAATATTCACGGTTTATTAAGATCTTTCATATAAAGCATAGTAATCATCAGGGTTGCCGTCCCCTTTAATGACTGCCAATAATTTGTAATTGGCATTACAATAAATAAATAACCACGAGTTCTGAAATTTCTAGGCATAAAATATATTTTTTTTATCTTATGCCCATTATGTGAAATATTGATGGCAATGATGTAAATGCTATTTGTGATGGACATTAACCTAATGGTCTAGGGGCCAAATCTCAAATTTTGAGTTCTGTTGCACCCCCCAGGAAGAAAAAGTTGGTTACTGTTTTCAGTCAGGGACATGTCTGGGGGCCTCAGAAACCCATGTTTTACTAAGCTTTCTGTGGTCAGGTTTCTGTAAATGGCCTGTAATCACCGTTACCCCACAAACATTGAAAATAGCATTACACAAAATACAAGACTAATAATATATTTTATTATAGTATCAATGAATTTATTTGAGGTCTAAATGTTTGATCTAGTCATAAACATTAATTGCAGACATCTCTGAGATGTTTTACCGCTCATCAGCGTTACGTATGTTACATTTAATACGAAATTGCAGATAATGACTTTATAGATTGCATATAAGAAAGAACCATGTTCCGCAGCCACAGGAAGAGAAATTTGGTTTCTATTTTCAGCCTGGGACATGTCATGGGGTATTCAAACCCATGTTTTAGTAAGTTTTCTTTGGTCATTTTTTCTGTAAATGGCCTCTAATCAATGTTACACTACTAACATTGAAAATTGCAGTTCACAAAATACAAGACTAATATGATATTTTCAAAAGTATAAATGAAATTATTTGAACTTTACATGTTTTAGCTAGTCATAAACATCAATTGCATACATGTGTGAGAGGTATTTCTGCTTGTCAGAGTTACTTATGTTACATTTTTACAAAATCGCAAATAATGACTTTATAGATTGCATATTAGAACAAACCCTTCCCCCTACCTTAAATGTGTATTAAAGATCTCTATTCTAATGATAAATTTCTATTTTCACATATCTAAGGCTATTTACAACTTCTAACTGGCAATAGAGGTTGTTAAATAAATATTTAAGTATGCTTATGAGCATGTCACTTCTAATATTAGAAGTAGAGATTTTCTATTTGACAATTTACATTGCATTGGAATGTACAATGTCTTCTTCACCACTTTCACAATGAAACGAAATAATACTTATAAACAAATTTAACTACGATGGATAGTTTGTTGCTGTAAATATATATCAGGTAACGTAGGTAACAACATTGTCCCTTGCATAAATGGATAAAAATACTAATTTTACCTGGGCCTGACAACCAGCCAGGCTCAGAATATATTTGATTTCTCTCCTTATATTATTTAAATATTTTCAATTATGGGCAAATTATTCTAAATAAACTCTTATTCAAGAGATTTTTGTAATTTTGATTGATTATTTTACTTTGATATGACAGTTTACAGGTTTTTAATCAATGGCACATGTCAATATGTAGAATACCTACTTCATAAGTCAAATATTGTACTGAATGTTTTTACTACGTTTCCTGTGGTCTGTTTTACCACGTTTTCTATTGTCAAAGTGTCATAATAGGCCTGTAAATTATGTTACCTAATGAATGAGGATAGAAAATTTGTAAGCCAGTACAAATTACATGCTAATAAGCATATTTATAAATTAATTTCACTACAGCTACAAGAAATCAACAGCTTCAAATATATAAAAATGGAAATTTACCATTAGAATCGATATCTACACTATAAAGTTAAGGTTGGGGAACATGTTTTCGTTCTAAATGCAATCTATAAAGTCATTATTTGCAATTTAGTATACAACGAAACGTAAGTAACGCTGACGAGCAGAAACATATTTCACAGATTCCTGCAATTGATGTTTATGCCCAGCTCAAACAAGTAAAGCTAAAATAAACTCATTGATACTAAAGAAAAATATCCTATTTGGTAATTGTGTCTTGGTTGGCCTTTTGGTGACTAAGGCTCTTAACAAGGTTATTCAATGATATATACACATGATATGCAAGAATCCATCATTCACCATATTGCAGCAGCTAATAGCTTGAGTGCACACCCAGTTTATCATCAGTTTATCTGAGGTCATGTCTAATGTTTGGAGAAATTACACCACAAAATGTTTATCTAACACAAAATTACGAACATAATCAATTGGTTTAATGTCTGATTTGCTTGATGTAGAAAAAATCCCTAAGGTGGAAAACTCGCTTGTACTTACATATAAAAAATGCATCTGTGTTTTAACCATATTTGTTTGCTGAAACAGTGATACGTTGCATAAAAGGTTGGTCTTTACATTAAAGTTATCCACTACATGTATAAACCACTGTTATATACAAGATTAGCTTGCACTTGTAATTTGTAACATACTCATAATTTGTAATCTCAATATGGCATTACACCTCAAATAAAATTGAAACACTTTTCTTAACCAGAAACAGCCCTCAAACAATGTAAGTATTAACAAATATATGCATGGATATGAGGGCAAGAATGAGTAAGTTTATAACTAAAAATATGTTTACGAGCTGTTGTTTGCAGTATTGCTCACAATTTTTTATTGTTTTGCATACAATAAGGCTAATTCAGTAAATCTTTGAAACCAACAAACTGATCATAAGTCTCTTACTCCTTATGTGTAAACATGTATCAGTGTTACAAATAGCTAAACAAGACCAAAAGTTGCAAAAAAGAAAGAAAAAAGAACTTCCTTGTGAATAATGTAAGAAAGCTAACAACTGTGCGTGAGTCGTGGCACTGGTTTTTCAACAGACACTCAGGCGACAATTTAATCTCTGGTTTTCAGAAATTCAAACCATGTTGTTGAATTACAGTGAGTCATGTTTATTATTAAAACTTTAGAATAACTCGTCAAAATGGACTTTAAAATAAAGTTTCACTAACAGAAAAATACATGTGCAATTAATGTTAACATGAAATAGCTTTGTAATTAATGTTACCACATAATATGCTTTTAAGTCTACGCGTATCGCTCAGGTTGCTTTACCTCAAACTTGCTTGGTTAACAAACAAAATAATTTCTTTCGGAATTGCTGTATAATAAATAAGATAATAAGCATTTTACAATATGATATAATGAGATCGTATGATAATAGTGAGAATAGAAGATTGCAATTGTGACAGGCCTAGGGAAACATTGTTTTTTTTTTAAAAAAAGTAATTATCAACAGTGAAAATTAATGTATTAAGCATACAAGAAAAAAGTAAATGCTAGACCCACAAAGCACCAGATATATTTTGGTATCAACTGTGCTATTTCTGTAATGATAAGTACTTTGATTGATATCATATTTGTACTTTTGAAAACGGTAGAGGAACTTTAGATTATAACAAAATGCAGCCAAGACCTAAAATGTCCTGTGTTTCTTCCTCACGGTACCTTTGTTTGATCTACAGTCTGTGATTGCGACATTTTATGGTCATTCTCACATTTTAGCAAACATAGTTTTTTCAGGCATGATAAAGTACTTCTACTACCTGCAAAAAGGAGCAAGTTGTCGCAGGAAAACATATTTAAAGCTAAAATAATCACAATGTGCTGTTACATATGTTATGGGCTTGACAAATATATGCATATGGTATACAGGGTTAATATCTTGTAAAACAGTGAATCGTCAAATTTGACCAATTTGTTACCCATTCAAAGAAGGCTCAGCTGGAACTTTACTAGTTTTAAGATATGTTCTCTGTGTAAAGTAGACAGAAAGCCCCTGCTCTGGAAGACACCCACACTATCCTCATGCCTTGCCACCAGATGCAGGAAATATTGCTTTTCTGTATAAACTTATTTATTGAGGTACGGTATATTCAGTCCAATATTTGAATCATAAAGTAAATACTATGTTCATTGCTATGAATCATTGATAAAAAAAATCTGTAAATTACCATACATGTATCAAAGTAACAGGATCAAACAAAATTTCAAAACTCTCTTAGATGAATGTTTATTTTAAAATAATTTGTCTATTAATGAAGTTATCAAAATATGTGGAGAGTAGACTCTTCGTGTCGTCAGGCTTAGGTAAAATAGGAGTCTACTCTCCACAATTTTTAGTATATCCATTTACGCAAAACACTATTGTTGTTACTTATGTTACCTTATTTATATATTGAGAGAAATTAAATGTCCATGGTAGTAAAACTTGTTTTTAATGCTGTTATTTCATTTCATTGCGACAGAGATGAAAGAAGACACTTTCAATTCCAATGCAATGTATATGGTTGAAATAGAAAATCGGTATTTTAGTGGAAATGATATGCTTATAAGCATATTTTTAAAATTTATTTTACTACAAATTATCTCCAATTACAAGTTATAAATAGATTCAAATTTGGAAAAATGGATATTTATCATTAGAATAGGGATCTTTATCGCACATTTAAGGTTGGGAACATGGTTTATTATAATATGCAATCTATACATTTTTATCTGCATTTTCGTAAAACAATGTAACGTAAGTAACTCTGACGAGCAGAAATACATATAACAGATGTCTGCAATTGATGTTTATGTCTAGCTTAAACATGAAAAACTAAAATAATTCCATTAATGCTATTGTAAACTATCCTACTAGTCTTGTATTCTGTGTACTGCTATTTTCAAAATTAGGGTAACATTGATTACAGTTCCCTTACAGAAAACCAACCACAGAAAACTTACTAAAACATGGGTTTCTATAGCTCCAAAACATGTCCAAGGCTGAAAATAGTAACCAAGTTTCTCTTCCTGTGGCTGGGGAACATTGTTCATTCTTATATGCAGTCTATAAAGTCATTATCTGCAATTTCGTATAAAATGTAACATACGTAACGCTGATGAGCGGTAAAACATATCACAGATGTCTGTAATTAATGTTTATGACTAGATCAAACATTTAAACCTCAAATAAATTCGTTGACTCTATTATAAAATATATTATTAGTCTTGTATTTAGTATACTGCTATTTTCAATGTTTGTGGGGTAACGGTGATTACAGGCCATTTACAGAAACCTGACCACAGAAAACTTAGTAAAACATGGTTTTCTGAGGCCCCCAGACATGTCCCTGGCTGGAAATAGTAACCAACTTTTTCTTCCTGGGGGGTGCAACAAACTCGCAAAATAGCCCATATATCTCAGTTTGGCCCCTACACTATAATTAACATCCATTAATATAATGTGTTGTTCCTTTGTGGCCATTAGTTAACATTTTGTTAATCATATACTGGACATAAGTTTTAGATATTTTATAATCCTAATGACCATTAAAACATTATTCAAGGGTAATGGCTCCAGGAATATACTAATGGGCGTGAAACATATCAAAATACCCATAATGTTTACGCTCTTTCCTTTGAAACCATTAGTTACCATTTTGTTTGTCATATAATGGTCATTACAGACACATTTTTGGTCATACTAATGGCCATGAAAATGATAAAACAAGGTTCAATAGCCCCCATTAGTTTTTATTTATGACATGCTATAGAATTAAGGGCCATTTCGTGTTTTTAGTTAGGTGGTTTTCAGTTAATGGTCACGATTGTAGGTTTTTGTTGGCTATTAATATGTTCAAATGTATACCATTAATTTTCTAAAATACGGATCAATGCCTTAGTTTAATGGTTTCAAGAGAATTAATGGTTAATTCAGGGTAGATTAATGGGATTCTAATTGTTTATGTTCTACAGTAGTGCTATTTCTGTATTTAATGGTTAGTGAACTGTTTTATTGTTTCTTCAAATGGATAGCGCAATACTCTTAGTATATTGGACGGATGTTCATGCTGAGATAAGTCCTGGCTTGGCGTGCAGGGTATTATACTTGTACTGTGCTTTCTGAAATTCAAATTGTATTTTATGTGAATAGGTTATTAATTGACTTTTTAATACTACCTGAACTGATCCAGAAGATATTGTCGCTGTTTGTGCAAACAACAGTACATACAGGTGGAAATTGTGCACATTTGCCTAAAGAGCTGCCTTCGTTGACATCAATAATGTTATCCGTTTTGAATTCATCTGTCACCATAACCTTTAACGTTATGGTCATGAATCGTCTCCGCCACTGGAAAAGAATCAAATAATACAAATGAACCTCAATTTGAGTAAAAACTATTTAGACCCAGTTAAACCAGATTGCTTTCAAGACCACAATATGCGACTCTGTGAGAGTATTAAACACAAGTGAGTATGACCAGGAAATACAACAATCACAAGGCACAGGCTATCCATGGCAAATAAAACACACAGAAGAGCAAGAATACAATACAATTGTTATTTTGTCAGAAAACATATGAGCCGCAACATGTGATTTCCAACAATGTGGCAGTTTCACAAGTGTAGACAGAGACGAGCATATGCAGCCTCCTAAATAGCTTAGAAACTCCAAAAGATGTTCAGTAAGTAGCTCAAGTCTCATATAATATTCAAGGGACTAGCAAGAACTCTGATCAGACTGCGCGTACACCGCACATTGTTGAAAATCTCATGTCACCGCTCATGTTGATTACCATGTCTTAGACATTTGAATACGACCAAAATGTTTCATTCACAAAAATTAGACCAATCCATGGCACCACAATGTTGAGGGACTAGAAAACAGAAGACAAAAACAGCAATCATAAAACGTGATAAACGCAGTCAGTATTCTTTTCCAGTTAGATGATTGTCTAACTAGAATTCACACAAAACTATACATCACAAAAGCAAATTTATATGACCAGAAGATGCCACATGAACAGATCTGGGACCACAAGTGTAATACGCTTGTGCACTGACGAAACAAACTAGTTACTAAAACAAACGGTCCTGATATAACGCTTGGCTTTGGATGCCAATCTAAACGCAGTTAAACTGTTCGTCAAAGAGCATATAAGTTGCACTTCTCAAAATACCAACAGCCCAATTCGGAAATAAGTTCGGGACATGACACCCCCTAGCGAACTCTCGACCCTTCAATCAGCACACACAAAGTCGATCCCTCCTTATTTGGTGCCTGGATGGAGAAAAAGTAGCCAAAGGGTAAACATAGCTTACCTGCATCCAATGTGTCTGAAAATCTTCAAACCATGTTTTTACATTATGCCAACTAAGATATTAAGCCATCAAAAGGCCATGTAAATACCAAGCCAAATAATAAGACCATGAAATATAGGTATCAAATGACAAAGGTTGTTTCAGAATGACAACGGTTTTATGGTCTTATTATTTGGCTTGTCATTTACATGGCCTTTTGATGGCTTAATAATTTAGTTGGTATAATGTAAAAACATAGTTTGAAGATTTTCTGAAACAACCTTTGTCATTCGTTGCCTATATTTCATGGTCTTATTATTTGGCCTGGCATTTACATGGCATTTTAATGGCTCAATATCTTAGTTGGCATAATGTAAAAACATGTCACATAATCAGAAATAATGACATTTGATCATCACATGGTCTTCTGGGTGAAGGAAAAAAGGACTAAATAATGTTTCACAGGTCCGTGTGGTCTATATTTACGATATCAAACTCACACTTTAGGCCATACTCAATACACGCTTTGAACTATTAATGACCTAAAGATATAATTCAAATAAATTAGGCAATGTTATAGAGATCAAAGTGCAATTCTTTTATATTGAGTCAAAGGCACTGTAGTATGAAACATTAGCACAAACTATTATGTTCATACTAGTTTAGTCAAATATTTTACAAGAAGTTTTAGCAATGTCACTTTAGCGTGAAATATAGGTAACAATGATTTACTTTATTCTTATATAAAGTGCTCTGTCCCAATGAAAATAGCGTGTCGAAATATCTAATAATCTTCACAATATATGACAATTCACTGCACCATGAAATATACTCAAAATATCTGTTTAATGAACTCTGATGCTTAGAATAGTATGGCGCATATTGATAGCATCAAGTAAAATTGTGAAATCAGTTAGGCGCTCTCCACTGCATAAAAGTTGCTATTTACATAGCAGTCATTTATTTCAAAGTAATTTAAAACATCTAGTCATACTCTCAACGTGACTGATACAGCTAACTGTATAAAACCAAAACACTGAAAAGTAACGTACGAAGTAAATAAAAACAAAACGTCACCATTCCTCTAATAATGCAAGCAATGCTCTCAAATAGGTCAATGCTCACAATTTATCTGCCCCATTACTTATTTGGAATTTGTACCACCGTCTAGTTACAGCTACAAATGGACGTATCAGCAAATGTGTCTGATCCACAGCTTCCCCACTGACCTGATGTACCAAACAAATGGAATTAATATAAAGAGTATTAAAAATCAACGTAAACATAAAAACAAGAGTGTAAAAATACCACATCGATAAAATACTTAAAGCCGCCGTGGTGTAGGGGATAAACCTATGCCTTGTAAACTAGGGGTAGCAGGTTCGATTCCCGGCTTCTCCCAGTCTGTCGGATGAGACTTTAAGCCGTTGCCCCGTCTTCTGAGACGCTTTAAAACCAGAAACACTGCCGGTTGAGCCTTCGGGAGTTCCTGGACATAGAACCACAAAAAGCATAAACCCACCCGACCAGTACTGGTACAGCCAAGGAACACAGCCACAAAAGCAAATACATAATCTCAAAAGACATGCATATATGCATTCTGGATCGTATATAAACTGGTTAAAATAGTTCTAAAAGTGTACACATGCCGTCCATGATGTTTGGAGCTTGAAGTTAAAACATGTCGAATTGATATACAAAGGTTCCCTACCTGATGGTGAACGAAAGCCCCCACCTGTGGTGCAGACAATCATGGAGTATGCGTGCCATACTATCATGCTATTGGTAATGTTCATGTTTAGTTATAATGAATTTGACCTACCATTGAAGTCATTATGGTTCGTACACGGGGCCCAGAATAACATCATGACTGGCGGACTGATAGACAGACGGAGGGCCAGACGGACAGACTCAAACAAACATAATGAACCCAAACTGATCTTTGGTCGGTAGGGGGACTAGGTCTTATCAGCCTGTATCTGGACAGACATCTTCTTAAATAATCATTTAGAAACAGTACTGTTAAATAAATGAATAAGCGTTTTGATGAGAATGGCATTCGAATTATTAATGACTAATCCGTCTCTAGAGCATGTCTGACTAGGATAAGGAATCGTCAAGTACACTATGTACACTAAACGTATGCATTTCGTTGATGCATACGTAAGAGAGGCTTACGACAGAGCAAAACAGATAAAAATAAATCTTACAAAAGGTATCACTGTTAGTCTCAGAGTTCCACGACAGATCCCATCATTATCTGAACATAGGTGAAGAACTTCAGTGTAATCATTAGGGAGACATGACTTCACACTTATTTCCCCTTCAAAAGATATATAATAAA
Organism: Loripinus fragilis; assembly: GCA_964019695.1. NCBI lineage: Eukaryota > Metazoa > Mollusca > Bivalvia > Lucinida > Lucinidae > Loripinus > Loripinus fragilis. Next base: position 8,165,254 of record OZ026525.1, read on the forward strand.
AGTTCAGCAAATAAAACAGACGAATGTGCATCAAGTTGAATACTGGTTGTAAAAGGCAATTTTAAAACAGGACATCTCAAATATATACTATAAACATGGTCTTAAATATACTTGGGCCACGACGCGACAAAACCAGTCTCCAGGGTTCCGAAAAAACGGGACTCAAACCAGTCGCCTCAGCTACAGGGACTAGCTAGAAAATTGAAATTGTGCTAGTAGGAAGTCTAGATATAATGCTTTCTATTAAGCGAATAACATAGGCGCTGATCAGACTGCGCCTGTGTTGTTCGCAAGCCTCCGAAGACAGGTTTTCTCACACTGAGGCCCAATTATGCGCTGTATGGCGCCCTAAAAAGTACACCCGCATTCATTTAATTATTTTATTATTCCAATCATCAGGGATCGTGTATACAATCACTTCCCATTGCTTGTCTTTATTATACTGTATTGTGATCACCTGCTTGGAAATGTCTGTGGCTCTCTTGTGTGTGATGTTTCCTTGTGCTTTGGTCACTTTCCAATACGGTATCTCGAATTAGGTGTGGTACCTGTACATGATTGTATCGATTATTGATGGCTCCCCTCTACTTTACTTTTATAGTTTTCTCTACAGAATATATCTATACTCGTTTTGATTTTAACCAAATAAAATATCGCAATGAGCTCCTGGCATTTTTCCTAATATAATTCACGAAAAAAATTAGGCAATCGAGTTACCTGTGTTTCATTAAAAACATAAATTAGCCTTTCCGCACACAATTCTAGGTAAACCTTGTATTTGAACATGCTATTGTAAGAGTCAACGATTGCCCATAATAAATAATGCCAGATATTTAGTCTTTGACGTCTGGTTATTTTTTGACAGTATCTTAAAGTTGCTTTACATTGAAATTATTTCCCTATGATTAAAAACAATAGTAAACTTTAGTCCTTTCTAAAAGCTTTCTCTTATAACATTTTTTCATCAGTGATTCATTTGGACTTTTGCCCGAGAGTATGCAACATGGTCATCTGATTTAAATTCCAATCGGTTTGGAAGAAAATTTGCAATTAATTTGTAATGGTATTTTCATTGAAGCGCTGTTAAGTTCAGAAAATTGGACATGAACGTAAACATGCCACTCTAATTTCTGTTGCTTGGAGGATGATCAAGGTTGAATTGAACTTTAAACAACAATTCGAAAGCGTGTTTAAAATTGTCCATTCTCAAAGCTACTGTAGCACACCAAAGTGATGCGCTTTGGAAAAGTTTATTTTGCCCCCTTTGCACGTTTTATAAGGGTCTAATTGGTGCCATGACAAATCCATTTATACCAAACTTTGAATTATAATTAGAAACAAAAGCTTCTTTGATGACATCAAGCTATAGAAACACTTCGGTGGTACTATTTTTGTCATTTTAATTGTTTTTCAAATGTCTTTTATGTATTAATTGCTGGAATGCCTTAAGGACACTATTCTCAGATCCGCGGTCATTTGCTGTTAAGTATACATGTACATGTATATCACCAAAACCCAATAATTGACACTTTTCTTACAATTTTATGTGCGTATTTGTAGATATATAGCATTACTCCTTAATGTATTAAGACACTTTGTTGACTTAATAATCAACCGTGTCTTAACTTCATATTCGACTGAAATTCAACATTTGGATGGCATATCAGATCATAAATTAGTTCGTTTGAACTTAAATTTAGACAAATTTAAATCATGGGGTAACTATTATTGGACATTTATCAATACTTTATTAGAAAACAACCCCTTTCAACAAGAAGTTAAAAATTTAATTAATGAATATAATACAATGAAATCACTGGGAACACCCCATCAAAATTGGTCAAATTTCAAAATTTAAATCAAAAAGATTTCTAAACAATTTGGCTCATTTTTATCAAAATTGCGGAAAAATGAAGCTATAGCTGTATAATTTTTAAAAAAATTCAAATATTCCGGAGGAATTAATGGAAAATGTTAATCAAAAAGAAAATGATTTTAAGAAATATCAAATTTCTGGAAACTTAATCAGGGTTAAAAATAAAACTTTAAATAATATTTATGTTAAAAGTAAAGATCTAGTTAGGAAAGAAGAATTTAATAGAGGCACATCAAAATTTATTTTTCGGATTAAAACAAATAATACAAATTTTACTGAAAAACATGACATTTTAAATGAAATTCAACAACTTTACCAAAATCTCTACTCTTCTCAAAATATCCCTGATAATAGCATTCATAAATATTTAGAAAATTTTGAGCCCACAACATTAACAAATACTCAAAAAGAAAATATAGGACAATACATCACTGAAAAAGAAGTTAACACAGTTATAAAATTATTAAATAGAAACAAGGCAAATTCGACGAATTTATATCCCTCGACGAAGGGTTATTGAGAGAAACATGTAGATCACAAAACATAAATCCCATTTTATCTAGCCCTTAGTTCACCTTCAGTATTATTCAGATCATAACAAATGCCTGTCAAGTATGTTTTAGTGCTTAGTTTAATAAAAAAAAATATACTTGCATCTGCACAATTTCGATATATGACCTTTAAACCCAACCGCAGAGGTCAAGGGTGTGTATAATTCAAAGTGTTACCTTGCATATAGGTCTACACTTCTTCCACTTTAATTTGATATGCAACATGACCACTTTTAGAAGAATAAAATGACCTTTTGACCCCACCCTGGGGGTCGTTGGTGTGTGTAATGACAGCATATTTGCCTTCATGGTGTTCTGTGCTCAATTCCCTTTAATTTGATATGCAGCATGACTACTTTCAGAAAAAGATATAGTTTGATCTTTTGACCCCAACCCCTGGGTCAAGGGTGTGTCTATGGGCAAAATATTTGCTACCATGTTGCTGCCAGTGTCGCAAGCTTTAATTTGATATGCAACATAACTTCTTTCAGAAAAAGATAAAGTTTGACCTTTTGACCCCACCCCCTTGGTCGAGGGTGTGTCTGTGGGCAAAATATTTGCTACCATGTTGCTGCCAGCGTCGTCAGCTTTGATTTGATATGCAACATGACCATATTTTGAAAAAGTTTAATTTTGGCCTCAGCTCCACCCCTAAGTCCACCTCACAGGCTCGGACCTAGACCTTCAAACTAAAATCCCGTTTGATATGTTTCATATCTATTGTTGCTCTGCCTGCATGCAAAATTTCAGCAAAACATAAGAACAATTGCCTTAGTTATTGCAAAATTTAAATGTTTGACCTTTGACCCCTTAGGCGGGGTCAAAAGGGGTGGGGTAAAACTTTGACACTGCCATGCTTATCTACAGGCACTGGGTAATCATGGTGTATAGTGAGAAGTTGTTAAATATAATAACCATGATGAAATGTGAAGATTATCACACAAAAAAGCTAATATAGGTTTTGCATTATAATTGCCTATACTAAAACAAGGTCAATAACTCAAGTGTTAAAAGGTCGATTTTGACCAAACTTATAGGATATGGAGAGTGTATGGTACTGATCATTTGTACCAAGAATGAATTAAAGTAAGTAAAGGTGCAAAGATCAGGAATCGATACAATCAAGTACCACACCTGACCCAGGATACCAATGGGAAAGTGACAAACTCACAGAAGACAACACAAACGAGAGCCAAGAGGTCAGCCCTTTCCCAGCAGGTGACCACAAAGCACATATAAACAGACGCGCACAGACATAGCAAACACAAGACAGAACAAAAACATAAAAGATCCACAAAAGAAGTACCGCCTTGGAACGGTCAGTAAAATATTTTACTGGAGGGCTTAAACCGGTTTAACGGCGCCAACCTCACCCTTAATTCAGATGTGGATCAAGACACATAGATATTTGGTTTGCATGAAAGACCCCTAACTTATCAATGCATCATCTCCTAAAACATATAAATCAAGATTTAACAAGGAGATAAAGCAAGGATAAGGACTCAACAGTAAATTAAACTGAATACCGGAGCAAAAGAAATCCAACAGGTAAACCCCGGTGGGCCCGACAAACAGCCAAAGCATCAGGCCCCTACCATCTCATCAAAAGATAAGTCTTTAAGTCGGAACCATCATAGAGTCTGAAGTCTGACCCACCGGCGTGCAATTAAAGAGGAAAGCAAAGTTGCCAACCGTGATTGGGTTGACTACCAAGCATGCAGTCTGTTGCAATACATTAATGTTATAGCCAATCTTTTTATAATGAGAAATTATTTTAATGAACTGCGCTGAAAAATTATTAGAGCCAACAATCTTCTTCAATTTATACACCAAGTCACCATAGAAATCAGGTTCCGAAAGTCCTTGGCGCAAGAGAGATTTAAGTCCAACTTGGAATTTAGAAATCAAATCATAGTATCGTCTATAAAATTTAGAAAATGTTTTGCGAAGTTTATGATACCAATCTGACCAATAGGTACTGAGATATGGTTCCGAACAGACAAAAAGTGCGGATGGACGGATGGACGGAATGGACGGACAGACAGACGGACGCACCGACGACGCCAAACCTATATCCCTCCGACTTCGTCGGGGGATAATAAATCTCCTGGAAATGATGGTATAACTGCAAAATTTTATCAACTTTTTAGGCCACAACTGGTACCAATTCTCACGGAACATTATAATAATAGTTTTCTACAAAATAATTTACCTAAAGAATTCAAACAAGGCATTATTACCCTAATTTTCAAAAATAAAGGAAGTCCAGATGAGATAAAGTATTGGAGACCCATATCTTTACTCAATTTGGATTATAAAATTTTAACAAAAGTCTTAACAATGAGACTTAAAAATATTTTTTCAACTATTTTGAACAATTTTCAAAGTTGTGGTCCCAATAAATCTATAATTAATAATGCCTTAAACCTAAAATCTATAATTTCTTATATTAGACAAAATGATCAAAAATATGCAATAATAGCCGTAGATCAGGAAAAAGCCTTTGGTAGAATTGAGCATTATTTTCTTAAAATAGTTTTTAAAAAAATTGACTTTCCCCCAATTTTATTAAATGTTTTGAAATGTTATATACATATATTGAGTCCAAAATACTAATAAATGACACTTTTACACCTATTTTTAAAAATTTAAGATCAGTTAGACAAAGATGCCCCCCTATCTATGTTCTTATATGCTTTAGGCCTTGAACCCATGATTTTTAAAATAAACTCCAATCCTCACATTTTAGGAATAGACCTTCCTAATTGTGAAAATAATACAAAATCTTTACAACATGCAGATGATACAATAGTTATTATAAAAGACAAAAAATCATACATATACTTAAATGAAGAAACAAATTTATTTGGAAAAAAACTCTGGTTAAAAAATTAATCAAGATAAGACAGAAGTTTTAGCATTTGGAAACTGGAAAGATCTAAAAGAAATTACCCCTGCAAATCTTTTTAAAGACAAAATTAAGGTTTATGGAATTATATTTGGCAAAAAAGAAAATAAAAAAAATTATGATCCCAAAATACAAAAAATCAAACAAGTCATTAATAAATGGAACAATTGCTATTTTAATCTCTTTGAAAAAGTAATAATTATCAAAACCTACATATTCAGTTTACTTCAATATACAATGATATTTATTGATTTACCAACGCCCCTGGACTCTGTGGCTGTGCTATGTTAACCCTCGCACGGACGCAGAGCCGAGGAGTGATATATTGACATGCTGTTTGCTGTCATTTTGTATTTGCAGTCGGACCTCTGAGGGACCCACTCTTATGAGTGGGAAATAAAGGGCCCCGATTAACCAGTCTTAAAATAAATAAAGTATCATAGCAGAAGACTGGGGCGCAGCCTGCCTTGGGATTGATTCATACCAACTCTTGGGGTAGGAATCGTCACAAATACAAAATACAATGGTGCAAGTTCAGTCATTTTTCTTGAAAGGATGCAAAAAAAATGAAATTTTAAATCAGTGTGATATCAAGTAGGTTATTTACAATTATAAAGCTACTATAGCTTATTAAAACATTATATTATAATTACCTCCATATTCATATATATTGTATATACTACTAAACATATCATCCAGTTGAATACTTTTGTTGTTGAGAATAAACGGCACATGAAAATCATGCTCGTTAATATAGCCATGATTATAAGCACTATGTCTCTCTACATGAGCTATTTAAACAACATACTATGGTGATGATATGTAAATGCTAAGAGGGTTATCTCGAAAGTTCTGATTTTTGCCTTGTGGCTTTGGCCAGAGCCACTTTTGAGAATATGCACCATTCAAAATAGCAATGTTTTATCTTTGGAAGGATGCTAACATCACTTCGATGAACTATTAGTCTAAAAGTTGCCACCTATTATATATATATCTGCCATCCCGTACCACTAACCTATTTTCAGAGTGTAGAATTATAACCATGTTTTAATTAAACCACAAAATTAAACTCCATGATTTATTTTCGTTACTTATATTGTCCGATTTTATTAACCTGACACAGGTGCATAATTTCACGGTTAGAGCACAAGATATTTTTACCTTCCGTCGACTTTCGGTATTTACCGTAAGTTTTACGAGAATTTTGCAAGTACTTATGCAGATAATGAAACGTTTTGCACTGTACTACTGACTAGTCAAGTGGTTTTGGTACAGAGTTCACAACCGAAAGGTCCTGAGTTCGAGTCCACGTAAATTCATATTTTTTTTTTTTACCTCTTTATTTGATTCGTTTAACTTCATTATTATAGATGTACCACGACTTCTGAGGAATGTCTTTTGGATCATTGTATTCAAAAGGTTGATGCAAAACGCATACATTGTACACTGAGCCAGTCTGTCTGGAACATCTACATGCTTCAAAATAGAATAGTGTACGTAATAAAACGCCTGAACCCTCTATTTCTAGATCCGTATTTTCAATTTTGTAAATATAGTCACGCTTCAAAGTTATTTGTTTATCTATACTTGCATTTGTTATTGTTTTATCTGTAGGACCATCACCGAGAACGTTTACCGTACGGTCGATATGTGAAGTTGAATCTCTGTGCTTTTGACATATTTTTTTAAAGTAGTCGCAGACATTTAAAAAATCTATTTTGCCTAAGTGCCAAGACTTGCTGCATACTTTTTTTCTTCAGACGTTTTCCCAATGAACTTAAGTTCAAACAACTTGTTTAGTGAATACATTTTAACCATATGTTTTGGCTATAATATGGAACAATATTTTCCAATAATCTCTGAAGATGTTTCGGACAGACTGGCTCATTTTACGCGTTACGCATCAACCTTTTGAAATAGAATAATCCAAAATTTCATTCCTCAGAGGTCGTGGTATACCTTGAAAATATTCTGATCCTTGCCTTTATCATTAACATAATTTCACAGCCGATTGAGCTTCTAAATATATCTTCAGCGTTCATCGTATAACCAATACGGAAATACACGTGGTACTTTTTAACACAATAGATATATATATATATATATATATATATATATATATATATATATATATATATATATATGTATACCGCAATAATGCTCAATTGGCTATCAGCTGGCTGCGTGGCCCAGTGGGTAGAACACGTGAATATTGCACACTTATATTTTTAAGCTCTGCGTTGTTAGTTCGAATCCAGTACGCGACATTTATTATTGTAACTATTGAAAAGACTATTGTTTTTTTATTTTTATTTCTCCTTTGCAAATTTGAATATCGTTTCTCTATTTTAATTAATTTGATCTCTTTGGTGACAACAACATTCTCTCGTCGGATCCGTAACACTGTAGTTCAACTATCGCCTGTCATCTCTTCAGTTTTTAAAATATGAGCTACAACATGAGATTTCCAACAATGTGACATTTTGACACGAATTATCACAGGTGAGCCTTTGCACCCTCCTTTTAAGAATTGAAATTAAAAGCTGTTAATTCAGTAGCTTTCCATCCATAGAATATTCAAGTGACGAGCAAAGGCTCTGATCAGACTGTGCGTATGCGCATGCTGGTCTGAGCCTTTGCTTGTCGCACATACCACATTGTTGAAAGTCTCATGTCGTGGCTCATATATGGACCTCCTTGCTGCTCTTTAGAGAAATGCTTCGACCTGCTATAACTGATTTACTTTGCTTTGGTGCCAAGAGCACGAGTGTAGACCTATATTCGCAAACTAAATTGTAACTCCAAGCATGGTCATAACATTTTCAAAGAAAGCGCGAACTTACATGTTTTTTGTTTATGTGCATTTCTTTGGCATGAAAACAAAGAAAAATGAAATAAAAAAAATTGGGTTGACCAGGATGCGAACCGAGAATTTACGTATCTGGAGCTATTCTGACTAACCACACGACTGCCGTGGAAAGTACAACTTCTTTAAGTTATCAACGGATCTCATCGCAATTGTACCAATACGTTTATTTCCGTAATAGCTCAAAACATACCGATTGCACACGATCCATCACGAAAAACTATATACTCAGTGCTAATACCGTAATAATTTATTCATGCATAAAGGTCAGGATCAGGTTAATTTTGTAGAGGTATACATCTATGATATATGAAATTAAACGAATCGAATAAAGGTAAAAAAAAAAACAACACACACACACGCGTGGACTCGAACTCACGACCTTTTGGTTGCAAACTCTGTATCATAACCACTTGACTAGTCAGTAGGACGGTACAAAAAGTTTCATTATCTGCATAAGTAATTGCAAAATTCCTGTAAAACTTACGGTAAATACCGAAAGACGACGGAAGGTAAAAATATCTTGTGCACTAACCGTGAAATTATGCACCTGTGTCAGGTTAATAAAATCGGACAATAATATCCAGTCTAATGTTAGAATGGCGACTAGTTGTGTCGAATCAATAAAAAAAGCACAATGTGCAATTATTATGACATCATTGAAATTGAAAACTTTGTCATTTTGAATGCATTTCAGAACTTTCATTCCAATTTTTTTTTTAAATCCAGTTGCCGAGCCTAATAACAGCAAAATACGTAAGACGAATATTATTTCAATCAAAAACTATTTCAATATTAATTGGAACATTGTGGAAAGTTTTATTTGTAGCCAAATAAATGGCTGATTTTAGATGAGAATTAAAAAAGTAAATGTCATGATGCCATGAGTTTGTCTCTAGTGTGTGATTGTGGTATTTCCTGGTCATACTACATGTAACTTACTTTTTTGCATACGAGTACCTCCGAATTTTGAACTAATTTTCTGATTAATTATAATTTTCTTATGTGGATTACTTCTATTCTCGCATACAAAATCGAAATTTCAGCTGTTTTTACCCATTTGAGATCATTCTATCTAACATACCCAGTACCAACCCGTAGGAAAGACTAAAATCGAGCAGCCGCCTGTCGCAAAACAGCACGTTAAATTGACGTCATCATCTCATGTTGCATCTCAGCGTATTCATGAACTTCTGTGAGCATTTTATAAACATAAAATGCGGTATTTACATGTAATTGTGAGTAAGAAGAACAATCTTTTATTCGTGTGAGGATGGAATAGACAAATATGTCCCATTGCCATCACTCGACACGCCTCCTGATGTCAATCTGTGATTCTTGGGATGGGTTTTTCTATCTCATCTTCACACTCATGATATATGCTTATAGTCACAGACCATATTAACCTCAAAAAGCTTTTACTTTTCATATACACGTAGTCGTTGTTACGAAGGGCATTTTTATGTTCGAACAACTGTAGATTTATTGGAACCAGCGAAAGTATATGTTTTAAATTAATGTTTTACTTAATTAAAGAGGCTTCCTTACAGCCCATAGGCCACTAGGTCTCCTCACTAAGAATATAAACATATACAAATACAACGGACAATACAGATAGACACACAATAACATAAAATATGCACATATTTACATCCGGTGACAGAAAACGGTGTTTGCGTGCTTGCGTAATACTATATTGTGTGGTAGAGAGAAAGTGTGTGTGTGTGTGTGTGTGTGTGTGTGTGTGTGTGTGTGTGTGTGTGTGTGTGTGTGTTTTAGAAAGAGGATGTCATTTTAGCGCAATCTTACAAGCTTTCGTTGTTCAGCTGTTGCATTGCGACCGAAGCGCCCAGATTAATAAATAAATTAGAATATGCAGACAAAAACCTCTTTTTTTATTTTTTTTTCCAAGCTTAATTCCTCTGGTCAATGTAAGAGGATATTACAGATATAATCAGGCATTCGTGCGATGACAGTAGTATAGCTTGTACTCGAAAAGATGATTGTGGAAATTTCTGAGAGCATTGTATGTCGTTGTGGGCTGTATCGAGGGCAGGAGAGAAGATGCGAGCAAGAGAATACTAGAGCGCGCAGTCGATGGGGCGCCATCGCAAATCCCCACGCTAAAGTTTTTGACTCCCCCAGCACCCCGAGGTCCCACCCTGGGACATGACCTTGGCAACAGAATGAAAATTCTGTTCAATATGTTTTCTATCTTTTATTTGTGTGAACACACACAAAGTTTGGTATAAAAATCTTTGAAATTGACATGTAAAAGATATTTGACCTTTGACCTCGCCCCAAGGTCACCAGTTTGACCCTAGGATAGAAATGTTACTCGCATTTTGTTCTGCTGGTCATCCCCGTCGATTTGATATGCTACATGACCCAAAGTCCCACCCCTGGGGCATGACCCACGCAACATAATAAAAATCTCGTCTGATATGTTTTGTATCTTTCATTTGTGAGAACACACACAAAATTTGGTATAAAAATCTTTGAAATTGACATGGTAACCGAAGTTTAATGATATTTGACCTTTGGCCTCACCCTAAGGTCACCAGTTTGACCCTAGGATGAGAATTTTACTTGCATTCTGTTCTGCTTGTCATCCCCGTCGATTTGATATACTACATGACCATGTGTGAAAAATGATTTTTTTGACCCCCTGGGCACCCCCAGCGCCCCAAACTCCCACCCTTGGGGCATGACCCAGGTGACAGAATGAAAATCCCGTCTGATATGTTTTGTATCGTTCATTTGTGAGAACATACACAAAGGTTGGTATAAAAATCTTTGAAATTGACTTTGTAATTGAAATTAAATGATATTTGACCTTTTGACCCCTCCCGAGGGCCCCAGGAAGCGGGGCCAAAAAACATTTTGACGTTGCACGCCCCATTCATGTCAGTAACTCACACACCAAATTAGGTTGAATTTCATCCACTGGTTTAGGAGGAGATAGCATAACGGACAGACGGACGGACGGACGGACAGACGGACGGAGGCGATTACAATGTCCCCTTCGCTTTTTACGGCGGCCAAAAGGCCGCCGTTCTAATATCGCTTAAGACCTACATTTTATGTAAATTATTCACCAATCAGAAGTATTTGTAAATTGTAATAGTCATCACACAAACTGGAAAAAGATGCTCTCATTGGTTGATACTCAGAATGTCCGTACAATCTTATTAAACATGCAACTAAATTTGAAAACATACATGTAAATGGCAGAGAACCAGTCTGTGCACTGGTTCTAAAAATGCAATGTATTGACAACCTAATCTCGAATATAGGTCAACCCCCGATGTACAGTATTTGTAAATTGCTGTCACTATCATTGTTTAGATGCCTTGCACACAGTAAAGAAGTGCATTATAAAATCATCCACTAAATCCGAAAGCACTTTACAGGATATCACGCTATTTAAATAAAATATTCGTAATTTTCCAATTCTCATATAACCTGGACATGATTATAGTCTGTTTCATATATTTCGACAATAGTCTTTTTTGGCCGTTTTACGGTTATATTCGCAATGCCAAAACGTTTCTTTTATCCAATGTTCGGATGAAAAAATCCCAATTTCAAGTCGGAAAAAAATAACAAAGAAAAAATCATCGTTTAGTTGAGTAAATTATGTTTAAAATTGTTTGTTTATATGGGTTCCCGTTCGGACATTTTGATTATCGGCTCAGTGTCACCAAACCACGTGGTGTGTGACGTAAATTTTTGGTACCACCGGCAGCTAAATCATCAACAAGAAGCATCGCCTCGGAACTTCAATCAATCGTAAGTATTTTATTTTCCAGCCGATTTCAACGACATATAGCCTATTCTAAGGGGAAAAGTGAGTTCTTTACAACGGTGTTAATGGATTTGTCACCAGATTAATACTTTAGGCCTGAAAACGAGGCAAATGTCCAGAAAATGTGAAAAACACCGTGCAACCACGGCAAGCCAGTCCCAAATATTTGCCTCGTTTTCAGGCCTAAAGTATTCATCTGGTGACAAATCCATTAACACCGTTGTAAAGAACTCACTTTTCCCCTTAGAATAGGCTATATGTCGTTGAAATCGGCTGGAAAATAAAATACTTACGATTGATTGAAGTTCCGAGGCGATGCTTCTTGTTGATGATTTAGCTGCCGGTGGTACCAAAAATTTACGTCACACACCACGTGGTTTGGTGACACTGATATCAGTCGTGCAACTACGGCGCCGAGGGTGTTGTGCCCTCTAACGATCAGCATATCAGCCGTGGTTAACAGGTTATTTCCCCTGTAAGTACAACAATAAATTTAAACTTGTTCTCCGGATGCATAAAAAGATAAATACCAACTAGCTGATAAAATTGGGTAGCTTAATTTCGTACATCTGTGTGTAAGAATGGAGATGGAAATGATAGAAGCTAGATGTTATTTTTTCTATCTTAACTGTCTCTTGTCTATCACACCTGAAGGAGCTGGTACTTTGGTGTAAGCTTCTGTAGTACCAAGTGCCCCATCCCATTCTTCAGTTTTTCTAACTTATTCGCACTTTATGTTGGATTGGGAAATTGCTGGGGTGAACGGAAAGTCATAATGTATAAGGGAACCCCTGCCAGATGTTTTTCAGTGTGTTTACTTAGTCATTTTCATGCAAATGGTGTAAAGGGGAGTCCCGCTCAAATTTGTTTAGGGTGGGTTTGCAGAATTACTTTAAGCAGTCAATAGGAAATCTAAGCCTACTCTGTGCTTTCAAAATGCTTAGCTGTCGGAATTTTCGTGGGCCCATGTACCCTCTAAAAATTGTGCCCTCTACATTTTTCCCTATGTACCTTCGAAAATATGAGTGGATAGCCCTGGTAATAATTAACATTGCGCAGTCTCATATAATACACCATGCAAGTTAACAGTACAGCTAAATTCAGATTAAATACGATGTGTTTTATGATTTGACAATATAGCTTACAACACTAAAAATTGGTAATTTTAGGCGTTTTCGCGCTTAAATTCCCAATTCCAGGGGTATTTGTCATTGTCCCAAAATGGTTAATTAGACCATTGTTGTTTTGGTTTTTTTTAAATTAACAAGTGAATTTAATTTGTTCCATTACAATGGCGTAAAATTAACCGCGAATTTGCACGTAACCTATGGGTTCAGGCGATTGAGCTTGCCCTAGCCGTTATATGCATTTTCTTACAAGAACAGTGTAGCTATCGGTAAAGTCTCTTCTATCAATTACGAGTAGTTAAATGGTCACATGCGCGGATCCAGAGGGGGGAAAAGAGGGTCCGCACCGCTCTTGGAAAATCACAAGTTCTATTGGTTTCTAGAATAAGCATTTGGACCCCCCGCGCCCGCCCCCATGGAAAAAGTTTGACCCCTTGGAATAGGTCCGACCCCCCCCCCCCCCCCCCGAAACCTAGTAAAATTATAGATTTCTTTGAAATAAACCATTGATAAGCCACTGTAAAATTGTAAAAGTTGAGGACAAAAAAAGACAAAAACGTTGTTAGAGCTGTTTTCTGGCAGTCGGGCCTCGACCACCCTGGCAAAAATTCTTGGATCCGCGCATGGGTCAGCCAGCATCCAAACTCGGGCCACTATCGGCCTGCCAGCAAAACTTCATTCGGATGGCGTTTCAGTGGCGGGCCGATAATGGCCCGATTGTACGTGCTTACTGGGTGTTGATCAGTTTTGGTCATTCGGATGGCGTTTAGTGGCGGGCCGATAATAGCCCGATTGTACGTGCTTACTGGGTGTTGATCAGTTTTGAATCCTACATGTATTTATTCCTTGATCCTGGCTATGTTCTTTTCTGGTGTTCGGTTTGTTTCAGTGAACGTTTAATTTTACATTAATTTATTGTCAACACCCCCCCCCCCCCCCATTTTCCTAAAAACTTAGGACTTAAAACATTGTTCCCAAACCCTTGCTGGTGAATTCCTAAAATTGAGACAGAAACAGGATCACAACCCCGCTGTTTTTAGATTCTAGCATGCAAAGGGAATTTCGTCTAAAACCAGCGAATTTGGTTGCGTTTAACGTCAGTATTTGAGAGGCGCCGAATATCTTTTTTAAAGATATTTCTTGTTTAAAAAAGCGTGGGGATAAAAATGAAATGGAAAGAGTGATATTGCCAACACCAGTTTTATTACATTTGAGCCGCTACATGAGATTTCAAACAGTGTTGTTTGTGCAACCAGCATAAGCTCAGATCAGCCTGCGCATACGCGCAGTCTGCGCAGAGACGTTGCTGATCGCCTGAATATTCTATGATTATTTAGCTACTGAATGAACATCATTTGGAGTGTCTTAGCTTAAAAGGAGGCTGCACATGCTCGTCCGAGTCTACACTTGTCAAAATGCCTCATTGTTGGAAATCACGTGTCACAGCTCATTTGTAATGTCTGTACCCTCCCTTCCTGGCCTGCGTTTTACCTAATCAGAACATAACATTGAGAGGTGATGAGTATGTCGCTTACATTGTTCCGGAATTGTTAACTTACAGCTGCTTTTAGGAGCCACCTTGAAATAGTTCGACATTTTACACAGCGTAATGTCTGTCCTGAGTTGCACATTTAGGCTGTTGTCTGGTACTGTAAACACCACATCTCCTATCCGAGCGTTGCTTCTGACAGTGATCGAGGTGTCCAATGTTGATTCTACATTTTTGAAAAATAAATAAGACGTACACACACTGCACAATCAAAAAGCAACAATCCATTTAACCATTTTAATACCGACAGTTTTGCAGCAGCGGTGATTCAGAAGAAATGCTGCAGTATTTGGCATTTCTTCTGGGTTTATTTAAAATATTCTTGAGGAACATAATTTGGAAATACATACTTTGAAAAATGGTTCATTTTACAGTTTACAATTATCGTATCAAACAAGTTGGAAGAACTTATCTGTATACATGTGCAAAGTTATAATAACTGCAGTGTTGATGGTATTTGGGCTATATCATGTTAAAATATTTCTCATTCGTGCACAACGTATAACAACTTCATGGTAATTTGATAGAAATCAGATGCATATGTATTATCACTTTTTATCCGTATTTGATGATAAACATCGATAATTTGTTTTCATGTGCTTTATAAACTCTATATTAACATGCATAAATTGAGGATCTTACATGATTGAATAGGTAAAGCTTCGAATTTTATCTCTTTTTCGCAACGAGTTTAATAAATTCAATAATACAAGAGCATGAATGTTAGATTCTATTTATCATATGGCATTAAGATTACTTTGAAATCTCATTTCTAGCTTAAAGACGTTATAATTTTGTCATTATGTACGCAGCGTTGCTATGGACGTCATATGTCCAACGTTGTTATGGACGTTATAACGTTTCCCGAAAATCTGTAACCCACTAGTGGTTTATCACTAGTGGTTTATCAATTTTATTACATGGCGTTATTTCACTCCCAGACGCAACGTCATATTATGATAATATGTTGTTGTGAATATAAAGTAGGTATACATAGTAAATTGTAGTTTTGCCTTGTAATATCTGTGGTCATGGTATGTACTGGATAAGTTTATAAATATATATTAATATATAAGCGAAAATAAAGAAGAAAATATCGACATACCTTGACATGGTTGCAAATAGCTCATCTTAATGACATCTATAATAAGAAGAAGAACAAGATTGCGGGTTCCTATGATGTTTTCCGTAAACATTTTAGTTCGCAAAATGAATGGTCTGCAACAACGACGAAAACTCATCTTTTTCCATAAATGAAATTGGTAAGCAAATGAGATGTTGGTACTTAACGCAAATGCAACCAGCGATGGTTCTGATGAGCCTGTGCATCTGCACAGTCCCTCCATCCCTCGAGGTTATAAAACTTGAGTACAGTCTCAGACTCAAAATAAAGCGCAATGATTGGCTGCTTGCGGACATGTGTCCGCAAGCAGCCAATCATTGCGCTTTATTTTGAGTCTGAGAATTAATTCAAGTTTTATAACCTCGAGGCCAGGGTCTTCTCAGTTTACACAAAGTAAATCTAAATCTAAAGTTATAATATAACACTGGATAGCTGCGTAATTAGTTCATGCATATTCGATATGCACCAAAATCTCACGAGCTTGTCCATATGACGTTTTATTCCACTACAAAATGGACATTTCTATAGACCTTGGTGTAAGTCAATCTATGTGAGGGCCAGTTCGTGAGAAAATACCTCTTCCCCGAAATTCTGCAAAGACGTATTTACCTTGATTTCAGCACCTCATCTCCAAAACAAACTTAAGGTCACAACTGACACTTGGGCATTTTTTCGGAAAAATATATTATTTACATTTTCTGTAAATTGATATTACTTTTTATTTATCAAACAATAGAAATTTGATGTCACCGTTAATTATTTGAGCTATGGTACTTCAAAGACATGCATAATACACCTTTTTTCTCCAAAAAAAGTTCAGGACCGAACTCAGAGATAAACAGGTCTATGATATGGTAGCTGATGATTATAGCATATTGCGATTGTATCAGTCTCAGAACAGCTGACTTTTACAAGTAATACAGGAATGGCTAATTAATGCAAATCTAGCCATTATATATTTACTGACCAATTTTTATATAAAAAATAATAGTCAAAAACATTGTAATTTTTAAGTTTAATCACTACATGTTCAAATATTTTACGAATTCTAAAAGATAGATTTTTTGTACAATAGTCCGGTAGAAAACACGAATGACCTGGAACTTATTAATGAGCCGCGGCATGAGATTTCCAACAATTTAACATTTTGGCAAGTGTAGACTCGGATGAGCCTCTGCAGCCTCCTTTTAAGCTTAAAAACTCTAAATGGTGTTCAGTCAGTAGCTAAACATTCATAGAATACTCAAGCGACCAGCACAGGCTCTGATCAGACTGCGCGTATGCGCAGGCTGATCTGAGGCTTTGCTGGTCGCACATACCACATTGTTGGAAATCTCATGCACTGGCTCATTTCAAAGTTTTTTCTCTTTGTTGATTCTTGTTGTTTAGGCATTGTACATAATAAATCCAACTGGTTCAACTGACATCATTGAGCGTTTTGAAATATTAAAGATGGCGTCCAAGATGGCATCAGTTTGGCTTCGAAGACCTATATGACCAGCATACTCGATCAAAAGCACTTAAATTTTGACTTTTCGAGGATTTTTAGCGCTAATGATACGATCGATTAAAATGGAGCATTGATTTGATTCAGAAGGTTTTAATATTTAAGATGGCGTCCAAGATGGTCGTGATTTAGGTTCCTAAGACGTGTTCGACCAACCAAACTCGATATAAAGCATTTTAATTTTGACCTTTTATTGATGTTTGGAGGCCTAATGATACAAACGATTGAAATGGAGCATCGGTTTGATTCAGAAGGTTGAAATATTTAAGACGGTGCCCAAGATGGTCGCCATTTTAAAACAAAATTCAACTTGAAATCAAAATCGCAGTTAATAACTATAATCTTATAGTTTTCAGCAGCGGTTGTATTTTGAAAATTTGACTGATATGTTGTTGTTGTTTTTCAGTGTTGTAAAATATTCATTATGATGTCAAAGATGCCGGCAATAACAGGGTGGGGAATCACATGTTTTTGCTATGATACACTGCACGGTAAAAATAACTGACTCTTATTTTTCATAATGGTAATCTTTTTTTGTCTTTGATCTGGTAATCGTTTCAATCAACCCATGCACCATTTTTCACACCACTTTTGGTTGGATCCGGTAAAACCATAATATCATATTATTCTCTTCAAAGTTCCTACTTTGGGAAAGCATTCTGTCAAAAAGGGAAGTTATAAATGCCAGGGTATACTGGACGGACGATATCAATGAAAACTTTGTGACAGAGTTTTTGATCAAAGTACAATATAAAATATGTCGAGTGATCAAATAGAATTAGATATAAATTGACTTTCTCTTGCGGGCCCTTAAGCAACGTTACATATGTTTCATTTAAGGTTTAGCTAGATATCACGTGCATACTTTGTACGTGAGATTATGTCTTGGTGCCTAAAGGTATATCTAAAGAAAGCATTCAAGCTAGAGCGGCGTTTCAGTGAACAACAAAATTTATTAAATTTAGCTCAAAGTTCGAAGGAAACGTACTTGACTTGGTCGGATTCGAAATAGCCAACTATTGCTAATAACTGATGTTCCTAAGGTTAATGTGCTTGAAACAACGTTAAGTATGGCATACAAGTTGTAAAGTTATGTTTTAGTCTATGGGTTTGTGGTGAATCGTATATAATAGGTTAGATCACTTAACTAAGTTAACCGACGTTAAATTACCGCGCCTGTTAATATCTAGATGAATAAAATGTGAAATCATGTTGGTGGTTTATTATATGTAAATTTGCTGGAGGTTTGGTGGCTAGAGAAAACCTTTTTGAATCAGTGTGTGGAAAAAAATCAACTAGAAAGTTGTATAAGGATGGATGGATAAAATTACCAAAAAAGAGAAAAAAAAATACCATTTTCTTATGAAGTGCAGTGTATGAACACAAAGAAAAACTTAGTATGAGATCTGCATGTTGCAGATGTTCGTTACCATTTTATTTGATGGTTGAGTGTAACTGTAAAATACAGGCCTGATGGTCCCGTGAAATTGTAACAACCCTTACTACTATACTGGTATTATCTGGTGCAAGTGCAATAGGCAGCACAGATGATTGGCTATTGCTATAACAAATATGAATGCTCTTCTGGTGAAGTGTATCAGACATGCATGCTCGTAGGTGTACATTTAACAGATATGACTGCTGGTAAGATGTAACTGTGAAATACATTACAAATGGTGGGATGCAATTCTTACATACATCACTTATGGTCGGGTACAAATGTAATATACATGACTGCTGATAAGATAACTGTAACAGACATGGATGTTTATAGTATGCAACTAATAAAGACATAGCTGCTGGTCAGGTGAGACTGTAACATACATGCCTGATATTCTGGTCAAATTGTATTTACCAGCGGTTTGGCTGTGTACGAGCATAGGGACATATCTACGGGCCTGAGGCAAGAGTAACATATATACCTGCTGGTTCAACCCGCAACTACAGATGTGCTTGCAAGTCGGTTGTAACTGATTCAAACATATCTGCTGGTGAGATGCAACTCTAACAGACATGCATGATGGTCGAGTGTAATTGTAACCGACGTGCCATGTGGTCGGGTGCAACTGTAACAAACACGCCTGCTCATTAAGAGCAAAGTTTAAAAAATCGATGCTACAACAGGCCTGCTAGTCTCGTGAAGCTGTTACTGAAAAAATACTTGCTTTCAGACATGTGTGTTGGTCCTGTGCCACACCATCAAACATGCGTAATGGAAAAGTGTGGCAATGATGGCTGGGCTGATGGTCAGGTGCAAATAGAACAGACATTCACAATGGCCGATGCAATTTAAAGAGACATGCCTGCTGATCCAGTGCATACCTGTTAGTTTTGGTTCAACTGCAACATACATTATTGCTTATGCGATGTAACTAGCACACATAACTGCTGGCCATGTGTCTCGTCAACAGGCATATGTTCTGGTTCAGTACCACATAATTAAACACGCGTGATAGTACGAATGTTTAATGTGATGACCTGGTGGCATTACAGTGCTGCTGATCGGTAAAAAGTCAACAGATATGCCTGCGGACTTGGTACCATTTAACATTTAACATGCCTCCTGGTCCAATGGAAATCAAAGGGAAAATCTACTCGATCGACGGCCCTTCATCAGACATGCCAAAGAACACTGTGAAACTTTATCACGCAAGACTGTTACAATGTCAATGCAACATACAGGACTGCTGGTCCAGCGCCACTCCGTATAAAGAGATTCTTGTGTTGATGCAGCTGCAACATATATGCCTACTGGCCTAGTGTAACTGCCACCAAACAACCCCCCCCCCCCCCGCTGCTATTCAAACATGTCCACTGGCTGAGCGCTGCTACAAGATGGAGGCTTGCTGGACCGTTGACACTCTATCAGCATGCCTGCAGCTATTTCGCCACTCAACCCTGCATGTCAGCTGGTGGTGTGCTTCTCTGTCTGCCATACCTGCTGGTCTGGTGTCTGGCTGTGCTGGCTGGTACCGTGCCTCACTATAGGACATGCCTTCTGGTGTGGTGCCTCACTGTCAGCCGTACATGCTAGGGTGGTACCTCAGCATAGGGCATACCTTCTGAAGTGGTGTCTCACTATCAGCCGTGCCTGCTAGCGTGGTACCTCAGCATAGGGCACACCTTCAAATGTGGTGCCTCACTGTCAGCCGTGCCTGCTGGTATGGTACCTCACTACAGGTCATGCCTTCTGGTGTGGTGCCTCGCTATCAGCCATGCCTGCTAGTGTGGTGTATGTCTTAATGTAACTTTGAAAGCTCTTGGTAACTAGAGGCGAGCTATTTCCCATCGACATTTGTCTGAATAAACTGACCAACCCATTCAGTTACATGTACATGTAGCCCCGTTTGACGAGGATTGGGAAGAAATATAGGATAATTTAAAAAGTATGAAAAACATCTTCTGTTTTGGACTATCTCACAGAGTGCCTTGAAACGAATTGTGTTGTTGTTGTCAACTATTTTAGATATTTTTTTCGAATTTCTGTCATATATCAACAGGAGCATGACATGGGTACATATTTCGTTATGTTATACTGCTATCATCATCATGCAATGTCGGCTGAAATATGAGCGATGCCCGGAAAACTGCATATGCAGTTTTCCGGGCATCACGCATTTTCAGCCGTTTCCTATGTTTTCGCTGTAAACAAACATTAAAAATGCACTGGTTCATACATGTAAGGACACTATTTTATATAAACAAGTTGACCGCAAACACATAAACCGTTGCGCCCTTTATATATTGTCCTCGTCGGAACAAAGGTCTCAGTTGTTGCGATTCTCTTTAGACCAATGTCCATATTTACAGTAGATACAAGAACCGGCCTATCATTAAGTTAAATAAACAGAAGGCAGTTAAAATTTCAATTTACTTTACTTTATTGTAGGTATTTATTTTTTAAACCATCAATTACAAAAAAAAAGTACATCAAAAGTACATCATATATATTATACGTGTGGTCAAAGACCGGGAAATATCAATTAATAAATGAGCCAGCGCATGATAACACATAATTGTATGACTCATGTCAGAATGGGCATCCGCCCTGTCTGATCAATATTATCCTTTCATATAAGAAATTTATTAATCATCAACAATACATTGTATATGTACAGATAAGTCGCTGGTGTTATTGGGATGAAGCTCCTATTAATGGCACGCGTTGCTAGCGTAAAACAAAGACGCATACCAGCCTGCGCCCTGTGCATTCGCGCACTCTGATCAGCGTATTTGAATTTCGCTCACTGTAAAAATTATCTTTAACCTTGCTTCATACAAAATTCCTTATTCTAGCTAGTCTCTGTACCTATATAGGCTGGTTTGAGCTAGTTTCTTTCGCTAACGCTGGAGACAAAATCCAGTTGGTTTGTCATGTGTAAAAAAGCTCCTACTAACAATTCGGGTAATATAATGTCATATGCGCCATGTTGTTTCGTTATTTAAGAAAAGTGTTAATAAACTCGCAATACTAGTTAAGTATTTTTTGCCGATTCTTTTGTTCCTCATGATGGTCTCTTTTCGCTTGTTGTGCTTAAAGACATCATGTTACGGCGTGACTTTTTTTACAAATATTTAAAGTACGAATAGAAGAATACAGGGATTGTTCAGCTTTTTGAAAAAAAAACGATGCCAATATACAAAGTCCGTTCTTAAACCGAGCCGCATCAGTAGAACATACATATATACTGACCCACACTTCCAACGCAAAACCTTTCAGGATTGTAACTTTAAATATACGAGGTCTTGCAGAAATCATTGTACCGTTCATGGGTTATGGGAGAAAATCACCCAATAAGGTTATATTTACAATTCCACTGTGAGTCTTAGATGAACCTTTACATTTGAGATGTGGTTCATACCTTCATGAACAAATCGATTTAAGCCACACCCACATACGCGCCATTTAATAGGGCTAAAGTCAAGTTCATTTAATAACGTTGCTTGTTTACTGACGTTTGCATGACGTTGAACACGTATCGCCATGACGTTAAGCGCGGCAAAATGGCGTTTTGGCTATTCCAAACCCTACGATATGTCTGATTTAATTCAAAATATCTGGAAAACAGCCGACTTAGGTGAAATTGATACTTGACTGATAATAAAGAATGTAAATATAAGTAATAAATTCAATTTTTGGAATGTTCATGGAATCATGAATACTTCGGATCTCTTGCAAAGTTAACGTGAAGCCCTTTGGGCTTCACTTACTTTGCACGACATCCGAAGCATTCATGATTCCATGAGCATTCCAAAATTTGTATTCATTTCTTAAATGATTAATTGATGAAGTTCTACTTTCACTTTCTCTATTGTACTTTCATAAATAAGTGTTTTAATGTTTGATAAAAGTGTATTATAATGCGACCAGCTAACAGAGACTGGGCGTGTCAGACAGAGCGCTGTCATACACTGTCAAATGAGACTAGTCTACAGTAAATCGGGTGTAATAGCCTATGAACGCTTTACTCGTGCAACCAACTGAAGCGCAGACGACATGGGTGACCAACTTTATACGTTAGCATGCCTGGTAAAAGTTTATCTTTAGGTACGCTGCTGGGGACCTGCTGCATTTCATTTTCCGGGATGGATGTGTTGTGAAAGTTTTCGGGGAGGGTAGGTTTGCACTTTCTTCAAATTTTGTCTGTACGGCAAAACTGGTTTGATTTTTAAGCCTGATACAATAATAATAAATCACCAATTAGAACTCAGCAGGACAAGGATTAAGTATCTGGGTCATGCGAAAAGGGCATACAAACACGAGATTTGGTCTTACCGTATCCGAAAAAGCCTCTAATAATCGCTCATTCTGGCGTGTCCAGAGCGACTAGATGTCTAAAAGTTGTTCGGAGTTTTCTATAACTTGCACACTTTGTTTATGGGAGAAGCGAAAGCCCTGGCGAGGTCATGCGTACATGCAGGCTCGTCGGAGCCTTCGCCACACGCCGATGTAATAAGAACCATCATTTCGTGTGCTGGCCAATTTATAGTATCAATTTTTCATTGCGGACCATTTATTTTATTTTCTTATTCAGTATATAATTTGAATAGTTAGAATTTGGAAACATTGTCAGAGCGCATATATCTAGACTAGTCAGTCTCCTTGTTATCCAAATTAATTCGAGATGCCTTTTTCTCACAATAGGCTAAAAACTACAACATGTATACAGGTATTTTCACAGGTGAATAAATACACTCTCTCTTACCGATTTTTATATGGAAATGTCCAAGGGTGTGTCTTTGCTAAGAACCGCCCAGTCTCTCTTAACTGGATGGACTATACAATGGATGAAAAAATATATGTAATATTCAAGGTTCAGTTTGATTTTGTGTTAGAAGTGTGGTTCAGTATATAATATACCGTTGCTGCAGTACACATCACGTGACATCTCTGTGACCATCCGCAAACGAGTGAGAACGACCAGGAAATTCCTCAATCAGAGACGACTGACCAAGAAATGATACCGTGAGAAAGATATACCAGATCGAAGACTTTTAAAGACAGATGTGTAAAAGCAAAACATTTAATTAAAGTAGAGCATCCAACTATCGCTTTCTCAGCAAGATAATTGAGCCAGTGCATGAGATTTCCAACAATGTGGTATGTGCGACCAGCAAAGCCTCAGATCAGCCAGCGCATACGCGCTGTCTGATCAGAGTCTTTACTAGTCACTTGAGTATTCTATGATTGTTAAGCTACTGACTGAACACCATTTGGAGTTTCTAAGCTTCAAAGGAGGCTGCACAGGCTCGTCCGAGTCTACACATGTCAAAATGCCACATTGTTGGAAATCTCATGCCCTGGCTCAATTACTATAGGAATTAATTTTATTTTTGTGGATTGTATCGATGTGTGAACTGCGAATCACTCACCAACTGAGTAAAGCCCGAAGGACTTTATGTAATTAGGGCTTTATGTTAAGTTTGTGAGTGATTCGACGGAGTTTACACATCAATAAAATAAAAAGAAAAGTTATTCCTTATAATTCCAACTTTGGAACAAAACAGCTCATTTGTAAAGGTTTGTTGACAATATTTCAAATTTTAGAGCCCGTTGAAGGAAAATGGTTCGTTACTGCTGTCCATGAAAGACGGGGTAGCCATCTTGAAAATTATGTCAGTTCAAACTTTGTTTTGCTAAATAATGTTTAACCTGGCATTCTATTGGAGCACATGTGTGAGTATGAGCTCAAAAACAGCCCCATGTAGTTTGGAATCGTTTCCGTTTGTTAAACAGCTTCCTGGGCTCATTGAAGAACATTTGCTTTAGGCCCTTCCATGGATTGACAGGGTTTAAAAAGCACAAGTTTACCTTCACAAGTCCCTGCCTAGAATCCCCACATTAGTAGGACCTAAGCGTTAACTAAAAGTTCGTAAACTGTGTTGAAACATTTCGTTGTTGGTGTAGCCACGACATTGTTTTGATGATTCTCTTCGATGGCGTGACTGTTTAAGGGACGTCACATAACCTCGTCATCCAGTTTATTTCTTAGTCGCCCCAACCCCCGTTGCTTTAAAGATGCACCATCATACGGTGTAGGGTTTTTTTCAAACGCGCTTTCAACATGCTCAACTGTATATTTAAACTGGTGAATGTTTTATCTTGGACACAACAATATTTGCGTTCGAAGTTTTATGTACAGTTCGCTGTTTGCTCTGTGAAATCAAGGAAGATATCAAATATTCGTACGCATGGATATTCACTGGACCTTGTCACCAGATAACTACATAAGCTATCATAGTGTTTCAAGCTGTATATATCACGTACAAATCAATGTTTAAAGACATGCGGCTATTTCCAATGCGCACCTTTCTCGCGTCTGGAAACGGGTAAAGTTATCTGGGTCCTGTCTTTCGACCATTAACGGATTCGGATCAACACAGCTTTTGGATATTCTTATGTCATATCGGTGTTCCGACATTTTCTTGACAAAATGAAGTAATTAAAGTGTGTCCGAAATATCTATTGACATCTTATATCAGAACTGATCGCCTCAGCACTAAAGGCAGAGAAATGTAGCTCAGTCGAAATCAAACAACGTGGTTACGAATACGATAGTGGCCGAGTCTCTACTATTTGTACCGTTATTTAGAGCGGCGCACGACCTGGTCTCGTGGCCTAGTGGTTAGCGTGTTTGGCTACGAAGCCAGAGGGCCAGGATCGATTCTCGTTTGCGCACATATTTTCTGTGTGTTTTTTTCTTTCTTTTTTAACATTTAAATGCTTAATTGCCTCATATACTAGTAAAATGGCATCATCAAAACGACCGAAATGGACATTCCTGAACTTTTTATATTGAAATTACGCATAAAACCTATGGGGGTGGGGTTAAATTTGGCCCTCTTGAAAGAGAATTAGTTCGGTGACCCCAGATTTTTATTCTTTTTTCTGAAAGGCATTATAATAGTCCATGAATTAAAAATACTTTTTTAAGATTTTCAATATCAGATTTTTTAATACATGATTTATTCTAAAAACAAATTCCAATTTTCAACGAATTGCCAAAATATATCTTGACACAGCATGGGATAACAAATAAACTTGCACATTATCTAAAAGGTTTGAGGTGATGGGCAATAATTTAAGTTAAAAGAAAGAAGCTGGCTGAATATTAAAACCGTTTTAGCTCGGTATTTAGGACTAGTGTTTTTATTTTACATTTTTAGAAAATTGGTCAAATGCTGAAAACTTCAATATGAGATTCTGAAAAAATAAGCACGGTGACATATCCTTTTTATTTCATATATGGATAGCCCATACATAAAACAAGCTGTATGCAAAGTATTGAAAATATTTCAATATGGGAAGTATTTAGTAGCATATGTCCTTAAGACAGGTATTATGTATAGGTTATTCAATGTTTTGTGTTGGTTATGGAATATATACGGGGGAGCAAAGCTGAATATGGTCCTTTTCTTGCAACTGATTGGCTGAAAACAAAAGGAAGTGGTGGGTCATAGGCTAAATTCTCGCATCAAGGCAGATTTAACATCATGGGCAATACAATGTATATGGACAAACTCATGTCGAAAAAGTACTAATCCCATGCATTTATTCACCCGCCAAAAACAAGCGAGTATGACTAGAAAAAGCCACCATCATAGCACAAAGACCATCACATGTCACAATGAGGGAATGGCATTAAAACAGACAAAGACTCACACATTATAGCAAGAATACAATCTGACTAAAGCAACCAGCGTTGTATTCCCATTGGCGTAGCACCCATTACGCAGTACACGTATACGCACGTGCGTAATAAAAATCGTAACACTCAAGGGAGCTAACATAATGTGGTAAAAGTGATTTCCCATACCTTAAGGAGCTGTTCTTATAGGAAAGAATTCGCTCCCTCTGGGGAACTCTCAAAGAAGATGGCACCTGTATCAAAAACGCGGTCCAAAACAGTGTTTCGAGATTGTAAGAAACCATTCCGTAACAAAACGATTTCTGTCCATTTTCAAGGCGAACAATCACGTAATACACATGTGGTTATCTCACACGTTTGTTTAATTTTGTGCTTGATTTGATTATTTACGTCCCATCAACAATATTTCAGTTATGTAGGGACGGATCTTCCTAGGTTGAACCAGTAGTACTAAGCTAGGATTAATGTGTCTTGCTCAAAGACACAACGCAGTGGAGCTGGTGATGCTTAAACCCGTGGCCCCTCGGTCTCGAGTCAAGCACTCTACCACTGAGCAAGGCTATATCGTCAATCTGCCCCCTACGGGGTTGTTATTTACAGTGAATAAAAAAACTACACTTTCATGCCGTGATATTCTGATCAGCGTCATTCAGACGCTGTTCACTATAGGTGAAAACTGAACGGAAAATTTAAATATCGCAGTAAATATTCATACGCCCTCTTCACTACTGATCGTTAAGTTTCCCCGTAGAAACAGACTATAACTCATCAATAAGAAATATACCACTTCAGTGATTATTATTTATTTTTATTTATTTTTTATTTTTTTTTTTTTGGGGGGGGGGGGTGTCCGGACCACCTATCCCCCTCTGGATCCGCACATCGGTTAGAAATAAGTAATTGCCCACTTCCCCGTCACGGATTGAGTTTTGTAGGTGCAAACTGAAAGTCTCATAAGTGTTTCCCCTGTGAACATTTGAAATTCCAGAAAATAGTTGTACCGGGCCGCGTTGCGTCTGACTAGATGCGGGGTAACTGTATTTTTGTTTATTTTCGGGTGGCGGGGAATGCTTATTTCTATAGAAACCCATAGAACATGTGATTTTTTAGGGGGATGGGGGGGTAGGGTGCGGACCACCTAACCCCCTCTGGATCCACGCATCCAGTGTTGGGTTGGGGATGCTTATTTCTATAGGAACCTATAGAACTTGTAATTTTTCAGTTGCCATATTCCTGATAATAGAACAAAATAAACTTTATAAAAAAATCCAATCCGCACGTACAATTGGGCCACTTTCGGCCCGCCAACGAACCGCCATCCGCAGGTGACGGTTCGTCGGCGGGTCGATAGTGGCTCGTGATGGGATGCTAGCTGGGAGCAGTTGTTTAAAAATCGCAAATGCACTTTTTATTCAATACCGCAGATGGACTCAAGACGTCCCTGGTATTTTCCAATACTACGTATTTTTCCATTACTACGTCAGTGTATATGCTATAAATAGACGCAATGGCGTTTAGTAGTTACCTGTCTTAATATGCTGACAAGCTATTAAAGGGAGAGAACCAGTCTAAATAAACTGTGAAAACCAGTCTAGTGGATAAAACGCCCCTAGCTATGGTTACTCCGTCGGCTTAGAGATAAAATTAATACAGGTAATGTGAAATTGGTGCCTCCTGGCGGATTAAGATACGAACACGACAAACGGTCAGCTTGGAAAAGCAGATGTCCGTTAAAGTTCGACATGTATTCCGTTAAATATTGAGGTCTGGGGTAGATTCACGATCAGTGCAAAGACAGTTCATCTATCCAACAAACTTAATCATGCATTGGGGGAGGATGCCACTTATTCCGTAAAATATTGAGGTCCGGGGTAGATTAACGATCAGTATAAAGGCCTAGACACTTCATCTTTCCAACAAATTTATTTCATGCATTGGGGGGAGGATAGCCCCCTCCAAGTGTCTTAAAGGGTCTTCTTTGGGGACCTTTAAGAAAAGAAAAGGGGCTAGGCTTTTCTTTTGGGGTTATTCAAAGATTAGAAAATTAAAAAATGAACAAATAATTGCTAATAATCTCGAGTTTTAACATACGGGGAAGATTAACGATCAGTATATGGCCACCGACGGGGAAGATTAACGATCAGTATATAGACACTTCATCTATCCAACAAACTTGTTTCATGCATTGGGGGAGGATAGCCCCCTCCAAGTGTCTTAAAGGGTCTTCTTTGGGGACCTTTCAGAAAAGAAAAGGGGCTTGGCTTTTCTTTTGGGGTAATTCAAAGATTAGAAAAATGAACAAAAAATTGCTAATAATCTCGAGTTTTAACATACGGGGAAGATTAACGATCAGTATATGGCCACCGACGGGGAAGATTAACGATCAGTATATAGAAACTTCATCTATCCAACCAATTTATTTCATGCATTGGGGGAGGATAGCCCCCTCCAAGTGTCTTAAAGGGGCTTCTTTGGGGACCTTTCAGAAAAGAAAAGGGGCTTGGCTTTTCTTTTGGGGGTTTTCAAATATTAGACATACACATACGGGGAAGTTTAAGACGAACCTTTTGTAGGGGGAAACTTATTCCGTAAATATGAAAATAAAAGAAAGATTAGACATAAACATACGGGGAAGTTTAAGACGAACCTTGGTGTAGGGGGAAACTTAAGCAGACGTTTCTTGTCACAACAAATGCAAGTTCATAATATATTTTTTTCATATTTACGGAATAAGTTTCATCTCTATGATTTTGGGTTTCATTAACTATAACATTTAGTCATTTAGAACATACGGGGAAGATTAACGATCAGTATCGCGAGCGACGGGGTAGATTCACGATCAGTATAAAAACAGTTCATCTATCCAACAAACTTATATCATGCATTGGAGGTGGATCGACCCGTCCAAGTGTATTTTCATTCAAATTTACGGAATAAGTCGCATTTCTGTGATTTTGGAACAATGTTTCTTATTCTAGCCATTTATACTTATGTAACAATATCTCATCCACTACGATTGTTATAATATGATAAAGACTATAATCATGGTCCTTCAGACGCTTGTTCAAACCCAGATCATCACTGTTTTTACAAAACAGATGTCAATACGTCTACATAAGTTTCCCCGTATTGAAGTTCTACGGGGAAGATTCACGATATAGCCCTGAGCAACTGCGCTCCTTCGCGTTTTGTTTACCTGTTCCAGGAATGTCAACATTCTTTGGTTGATTACAGAAATGACACCTAATGCAGAGTACCTGGAGTAGAAAGTTCTTTCTTTTAAGACTTTATCTGTGGACTATAGAGATGTATAATTCTCTTTAAAACCGTCGCAAAGTTGTGCAATGTTAGTTGGTTGAAATAATCCGATTGTCTAGCAATACTTTTTGAGCGCTTTAGCTGCGCACAGTATTCTGCATTAAAATTAAAATTGGTAAATAAAAGATGACAGGCTTTTATTCTATGCAGTAAAAGTGAACTTCGTAGTGAATACTGGAGAGGAAAGACAATGATAGAAATCACTCTATATGATAAGAATCACATTAGAGTTTTAATCAAGACACGTGATCAAAATGGATAGGAATCACACTTGTAAATTATTATTTGGAAATCGTATGGATTTTATACTGCACGACTGTTGTGCATGTAATTCTTATAGTATAAATATGCCAGCAGCTAGTGAAATGACTCAGTGACGCATAGGTCACTGAATGACTAAGCTATAAAATGAATCCTCAGCATCATTCAAAAGAAGAAACAGCATGTCAATATCAGGGAGCCAAACTATAGTTTTTTGTATATTAATCCAGAATTAACTCTTTGCATGCGGAGTAACTTTATATTAAATTCGAGTCGTTGTGATTTTTTTTAACCTGCAAATAAAGTTGCTTGAAAACAAAACAAAGTATTTAAAAAAAACGTGCCAAATAGCTCGGATCCACGTCAGGATCGACTTGTTTGTCGGGCCTAATCTCGGGTCGGGTCCACAGACAAAGCAGACAAAACAAAGCATGCAAAGAATAAACCATATAAATAAGCAGCAAATAACACATGAGTGTGAGACGCTTCATTAATACTAAAGAATGCATGTTAATACAAATTTGTAAAAACATTGTTGGGATCTTTAGATGTGCTAAGTTATTATCCATTACCTGACGTGTATGCAAAAAGTGCATTTGTTCGTGAATTTTTTGAATAAATGGATACAGGGGAGACCCTGATCAAAAATAGTAAATGAGTATGATCAGGAAATACCACAATCACAAACTGCAGACAACCCCGTGGCACCGCGAGGAAGAGCCGCTCAACCATCACGAGACACCAGGAAGACAAATTCAGCAAAGCAAGCAGCTCTCTCTTCCCCATCAAGATGATTGCAATACTAGAATGGACATAAAGTAACGTACAACAAAACATAGAACAATTACAGACTCCCACAATGGGAGTAACAATAAACAAAAAGTCAACAACAACAGAACCACCGCCTTAGAACGGACAGCAGCCTAAGCCACCGGGGGGCTTAAATGCATTTTACTGGTACCAAATCTTCGCCCTAGATTCTGCTGTTGTTGAAGTACAAGAAATGTTCAGCTCGCATGGAGGTCATCTAACTAATGCAATGTATCATCATGGAAAAACACTCTAATCAAATTACTACATCATGATGAAACAAAGAAAAGGGCTCAAACGCTGTGTTTTGCGGCGTCTGTTCTGGGTATGCACTGTTAGAATACGTCCCGCAAAGAGGACGCTATTACGGGTTAAGAGCGCGTAAAATAAATTTCTCAAGCAGAACGCATGTTCCGGGTGCTCAAAAGATCCGTCTCAATGAGACGGTTCTTTTGAGCGCCCAAACACGTGGTGGTATACGTACCATAAAAGAAAAAAACTACATCCCTCGATAACAGAATAACACCTTTAGAATATCAACTGATTGAATGATTCGTAGTACACCTAATCTCTGCCCCAAATGTCATTCATCTGTAAAGCAGAGTGATTGGTCAATTCATTGTAATAGCTGGAGGTAAACACCATTGCATGCAGGTAAAATGCAAATAACTTTATTTATTATTCTAACACACCTCGCCTATAGAGCCAATGCTAAAAAGTGTGATATATCAAACAATAATTCACAGTTTTGAAATCGCGAGGAAAGTACGTGCCAGCTGACGTCATTTGTTACTGGAAAATGACGTCATTCATGACGTTAGGCGGTGTAACGTCGTTTTTACACTTGAAAAACGTTACAAATACATGTAAACGTATGCGACGTAGTCTAAGTATTGGCGGGAGTTCTTCAGTGCAATGGCGGAAAGTTGGAAGAAGCTGAAGATTTCAAATGTGTTTTCGTCGTTTATTTTGTGTTAGAATCGAAATAGATCAGCCCAAGTGCGTGAAATGTTGAGTAATAATTCACTGTTTGTCGGTCAGTTGTACGAAGATAAATCACTCGAGCTGCGCGCTCGTGATTTGATCTTCTTTACAACTGACCTCCAAACAGTGAATTATTACTCAACAATTCACTGCTAGAGCTGATCTATTTCTCAAATATCTGCTTTCTTTTTATGGGTCTATTCTTAACTTCTAACAAAGAAAACAAACACAGTTTGCATGTAGGCGCGCTTTAATGTGAGCAAATGAGCAGCGTGACATGGAAGGACGTTGTAGACCTTGATGAGATCTATTTAAGAAATGCTTGTAAAAGACCGGTGCCAGTCACACAGTTTACTTGACCCTTAGATCTTCTCATTGCCGAAGTATCTGCCGTCCAGCCCACATGACACCAAACCTTTCTTTTTTGTTTGGCGAAAACTTGCTGTGATTTTATACAGTGCAGTATACCCCATTGCAATGACGACGTGCAAATCAACACGGCAAGATCTCTTGCTCGAATCTATACAAAATTGTGTGTGTTGCTCACGTCTGTGGAGCCGCCTTAGAACTGATTTTACAGGGCACTTCGTTTGCTATTGCATTACCTGTTTATTCTCAGTCCGTGCGTGACTGAGTAATAATATACTGCACAACCTTTGTTAATGCTAGTACCGACTAGACAAATATTCTGCTCTATTCGATGAAACGAGCAGAATGTTAAGTCTATTCTTAACTTCTAACAAAGAAAATAAACACAGTTTGCATGTCGGCGCGCTTAGAAAATACAAATGTTAGAAAGAGAGCGACACAATTTTGTATAGATTCTAATAAGTCACATCACAATGCCTCACATAGACATCACCTCTGTAATTTTTAACATTTTGACTCCAAAATCTTTAACGTACTTATTTAACTGTCAGTAGACTTCCAGCGGACATTGATAAAAACATGTGGTATACGTGTATTTTTTGTACTTCCGCTTGCTTCAGGACACAATGTGTTGAGATTTGCTCAGAAAGTCCCTTCTAAATCGCTTTGTCAAAACAGATGATGCTGTATGTTTCTGATTGAGCCAATACCTGCAACAGATGAAAACAAATAGCCATAAGTAGTAATGGATGGCACTCTGGCACAAATTTTTTTTAAGCCTGAAAAGAACTTAGAATTTTTCAGGCTAAAAATTTGTGCCAGAGATGCCTATCCTGGTAAGCTTGAGTGACTAGCTGTGAATAACAGTTTATTTTTAGGGGTATTTTGGTTGGGTCTATGATTGTGATAGTTTTCTGGACTATTGAAAATAACTTAGTTTATTTTGCTCAAAAGCGCAGGCTGATCTGTGATTGTGATAGTTTTTTTCTGGTCGCATCGCTGGGATGCGGTGAATAACTTAGTTTATTTTTAGGGGTATTTTGGTTGGGCCTATGATTGTGACAGTTTTCTGGACTATTGAAAATAACTTAGTTTATTTTGCTCAAAAGCGGAGGCTGATCTGTGATTGTGATAGTTTTTTTCTGGTCGCATCGCTGGGATGCGGTGAATAACTTAGTTTATTTTCGTAAAGATCTGATTGTGATAAATTCCTACCCACTCGTCTCTCGCTGGTAGACCTATTGCGGTTATCTTTTTATAAAGACTAACTTTACTCGCTTCACAAACAACAGGGTTTCTAATTTGCATATCGTACATCTAGTACGTTGCAATAGCGAATTATATTTTAAGTAAGGAAATTGGGTTCATGAAATTCTATGTATCATATAGTCTCTTTAGAAAAATAACTTAGATATTCAAGGCTAATTTCTGTAGCTAAGAAATATCACATTTAGCACAATTTTTCGCTTCTCGCGACTTTCAATGATAAGTTACGTCATATAGATTATACATGACGTCATTGAAAAGCAAGTAGTATCTTCTAAAAGCGACAACAAGTATAACTTTTCGAACCAATAGATAACTTGGTCATTTTAAGAGGAAAGGTGTGTATTCAGATATGATGGGCCTATTTATAAGTTAAGCTTTACATTTTGGTCAGACTCTTAGCTTGATTTTAACTTAGTACTTATAATAGTTGATTAGTTTAATTTTATATGCTTAAAGTAAAGTTGTATAGAATGTCGCTTGAGGTTGTATCTCAAGACCTCAACTCCTAGATGTAATATTCTGTAGAATCAGTCAGGACTTTGAAAATAACTCAGTCATTTTATCTAGAGTAGGTGCGTACTTAGCGATGATAAGCCTGCTTGAAGGTTTCTAAGGATTATACTTTTTTCAGGTTCTTGCATGGTGTCGTATTTGATAGCTAGTATCAATCTTATGATTAAGTTAGAGCTTCTGTTGATATCTTTGATAATCATCATTGGCATGTAATAGTATTGGGGTTTAATGGTTAGATGTTGATGAAAGTGTCCATATCACTTGAGATGTGGATGCAATGTGGACCTTCACACGTAAAATGTGGATGCAATGTGGATCCACCACATCTCCACATTTTGAATGTGGATGTAATGTGGAGCAATGTGGATGTATTGTGGAGCAATGTGGATTTCCACATTTCAAATGTGAATAAATGCAGATATATTGTGGGTCAGCATAATGGAGATTTACGTTAATTCTTGGATAAATTCGAAATTAATGTGGACCGCCACACTAAAAATGTGGATCCACCACATCTCCACATCTTGACAATGTGGATCCACCACATCTCCACATTTCCACAATGTGGAGTTTCCACACCTACACATTCGACAATTTAGGGGATCCGAACCAGTATTTCTAAGGTCCCCTATATTTTTGTGATTTTTCGAGGGAGGGTCCGGACCCCCTGTCTCACTCTGGATCCGCGCATGAACATTACATAAAGTTAAACAACTGAAATAACTATGATTGTGATAGTTTTCTGGTCGTATCCACTAGTTGGTCTATGATAGTTTCCTGGGCTGTTGGGAAATAACTTAGTCATTTTTGAGGGGGATAAAGATTCTGCTGTGGTGATATATAAAATAACTTAGTTAAATTCAGCTTTGAAGATAACTTAGTCATTTTAGGGGGGTATAGTATGTGGTGATATATGGTGTGTGTAATAGTCAAGGCTACTAAGTACTATGCGTCTTAGAGTCTCTTGGTCAATCAAGACCTCAACTCCTAGAGGCATCACTCTGTAGCGTTAACTAGTGTATAGCTAGCCGTCTCAAGCTTACTACTACTTATTTTTAATAAAAAGAACAACAAAGACAAATGAACATTTCTATAACTTTATTGCCCCGCTAACTATAACTCATTACAATGACAGAGGATTAGGGCCGTCCCTCTATTCATTGTTTACAATAAGAGAAATTAAAGAATATATGCCATCGTACAAAATAGAATTCAATTAGAATGTTTTAAGCATCGATCCAGGGCCTTTTTGGAAGTTGACTTTGAGTATGTCTTGGTCCAAAGTTGTTCTGTTGTAGCTGACTTGGTGCATATTTTGATCCTGAACTCTGTTGTAATGAATCTGATTCATCATCTTCACCTAAGGAATAGGTTGGTGGGTCAAATTCTTCAAGTTTCCCATCCAAGAGGTATCTTCGTTTTTTAATAGCATATTTCAAAGCGTCATCCTCATCAAAGTCATCTTCATCTCGTAGTCGTTTTGCTGTATCTGTTATCTTCTTGTGCAAGGGATCTTTCTTCAATGCCTTGGATAATTTAAGGAAGGCCTTGTATTGACCAATGGCTTCTGCTCTGTATCTTGGTTCCAGTTTATCGAAAGTCACCTCCTCTGCCTCTTCTGTGTCAATGTCTGGATTTTTCTCTATTATATGTTGTACACCTTCATTGAATGTGTCTTGTAGGATACTATGAGCTCTATCAACAAAAAATGTCCAAGGATCAAACTTGCTCTTTTTTCTAGAATAACGTTGGTCTTCATCATCTTCATCAGTACAATCTGTATCACCACCATCTAGAATGCCATAATCTTTGTCTGTATATTTCCCAAAGATATCTTCCTTTTGATGACTTTTAGAAGTCTCTGCATCCGATTCGTCAGTCATAGTAGAGTCTTCATTTTCTGACATTGTTTCTGACTCCATATCTTCACTGCAGATACCACTTGTCAGATGTCGTCTCAAACTGTCTGATCTTGCAAACTGTCGTTCACACTTTGGACACTGATGTTGACCCATTGAAATCGTTTTGGTAAATGAATAGCTTCTCTCTGATTGTGTCCTTTTATACTTGTAGTGACATAAAAAACCCACAATTTTGTCAATATTTCTCACAAAAATATGACATTTTCTACTCTGTCTTATTATTTGCATGTACTTCTTTTGCTGCAACACTTGAGAGAGGACTGCATTTTCTTGTTTTACTGCTCTCTTTTGCAGATGAAAAATTCTTTCTTTTATCACATCTGTGTTCCGTTATATTTCTTCTCTTCATATATTTATTCTCTAATGGCCGTCTTTCTAGTTGGCTTCCTATCAGCTTACGAAGTTCTCTATGGCACATTCTACAGTACTTTGGTGGTCTTCCTTGCTTGAGTTTACTATCCAACGCTGTACTCAGCCTTTTCATCAGATATCTAATTTGTCCATAGCTCATTTGATATTTAGTTGATTTTTTAGAAGCAGGTTTTATCATATCATCATTGCAGCTTGTATTTTTCTGTCTTGCTGAGAGATCCATTCTTCTTCTTTGAGTGTTCGTAGAACAATAAGACATGTCAACCAGAATCATCATATTTATACTAATAGCATAATTGATCAACTTTTTATACGTTTGAAGTGTAATTTTACTAAAGTTTTCCCACCAACAAAAGGGACAGACCTGCCAATTTCATCTTTGATATCAATATGAACCTGATCAATATAAGATTTTGCCAAAGGTACATAATGTAAATTCACAAATTCTTGATGCGATTGAGTGCTAGATTTGGACTGTTTATAAGAAACAATTCTAAGTATAGGAGCAGTTATATTTCCAACGTAAGTGTAATCTGCAACATCAGAATAAACAAACATCTGATGGTGGGTCATGTTCAAATCAACAGCATATGTAAAAGCCTGGTTATCATTCCCAATCAGTTTATTTGAAAGATCAGGATTCAATCCAAGTATTTCGCCAAGAGACTTTGAAAATCTTATTTGAACTCTATTTGGATTTTCAACATGTAAATTTACACGATTACCTGATTTCTTATAACTTAATGAGATCATACTGTGAATTTGACGTAGAATAGCTCCACATTTTTCTTCAATAGCAATCTGAATTTGCTCTACTAAGTGCTGAGGCGAATTATAGTTTCCTGCTGGGATAAACAATTTTATTTCAGGACAACTTCCATCTTTCATGCAAACAGTATTCATTTTACTTTTTCCCAGTCTTTCCAAAACATTCTCATCGTAGAAGTGAATATAAAAATAATTGCTATTATGTGAAATGTTATATACTTCTGAAGGAGTCATAATTTCTACCAACGCTACAACCTATTGTTCTTTCTGGACTTGAATAGGATGATTTAGCTTTGTGGTAAATGAGAACTGTTTATTTTTAGGGAAAATATCCATAGAACTATCACTCAGTAAGCTCAGATAAAATTCGTCCATTATCGCATATGTGAAACAACCACCACACTTGATAGAAATATAATGACACTTAGACTTTGCTTAACACCATATATATGAAATGGCTACTCTCATATTAATTATATTAAGATGGAATATATATCATGCGAACTTTGTATGTAATGCAGATCTGAAATATCAACTATGTGAAGATGTATATTACACGTTTTAATCCTAGACATATTCATTCACTTATTAAATATGTAAATGTGGAAAATTCACAGTGTAAAGAGTTGAATAATTAATAATGCATGGGCTATACATTTTTTTATTGACCATCAAAGGTGATGGGTGGTACTAGAACTAAAGATTAGGTTATCAGAAGTTAACTATTTAGAGATTTTTAGATGGAGTTTAGTCCCAGTCAACAATATTTCAGTAAAGTCAGGATCCTCCCAGAGACAATAAAAAGAAAGGAAGAACAGGATAGAAGACTGAAATGGGCTCAATCTAGATTTGCATCAAATGAAACAAATATTATCTTGCCAACAATCCAATATGATAGAACCATCTCTCTGAAAGTTGTCATAGCAAATGTACCATGCTACTATCAACTTGAGATACAGCGAGAAAATAGTATTGATTGGAGAGAGGGTATAAGTCAAATTGTCAAATGTGTAGGTGTGGAAACTCCACATTGTGAAAATGTGGAAATGTGGTGGATCCACATTGTCAAGATGTGGAGATGTGGTGGATCCACATTTTTAGTGTGGCGGTCCGACCCACCCTATTTATAC
Organism: Loripinus fragilis; assembly: GCA_964019695.1. NCBI lineage: Eukaryota > Metazoa > Mollusca > Bivalvia > Lucinida > Lucinidae > Loripinus > Loripinus fragilis. Next base: position 8,203,434 of record OZ026525.1, read on the forward strand.
CGATAGCGAAATAAATCAGCTTTTTATATTGGAAAAACCCAGATTTGGAAAAACTCAGATTTTCTGAAATAAACAGTTGAAAATTCTCAAAATTGTTTCATCAAGCGTAATCACTATTTGATTTTTTCATCCAATCAAATATTTTCCATAGGTCAAACTACTGAAATTTTAAGAAAAAATCCTCAGTCAAGAATAGTTCACAAATTATTTTGATATGCAAATCTACTTGAATTTTTCATCAGATCAAATATTTTCTATAAGCCAAACTGCTGAAATCACTAGCAAAAAAAATTGACAAGCAAAACTATATGAATTTTTCACAAAGTGTCGGGCGAGAAAAAATTGCAAGAAGTATCAGGCACTGTATAAACAGCACCATTACTCCCCCAGTACTATCCTAACCTCGGAATCCCTGGCGATTGAAACTGTCTCAAATACAAGTCAAATTCCTGCATGTCTCTATGGACCAGAGAATTTGAGGCGGAGCCACTCCAACCCGAAGGTCCGCGCCCTTAAGCAGCCGAAGCTGCTCTACCTTTTTAAATGCATATTCAACAGTTTCTGAAGCACAAAGCTTCTCTACGGGCCTCGGCGGACTATAGAGTACCAGTAGTCAGTTATATGTTCAACATATATCTCTTCTGACTTAATAAGCAAATATTTGCGATTCATATATAAAGTAATCCTATAACAAAATAAGTTTGAAATGGTGTCTCAAATTTGCATACACCACCCCATAATAGTTATCATGCCTTTAAAGTATGTAAAATCGATAACTTGAATATAAGAGCTATCTTATGGTAAAAATTTGAAGTCAATCGGATAAAAAATACCCAAGATATTACAAATTTGACAAAATTTCGCATATTTTTCTTATTCAAGGGAGATAATTTATTGGCATGAAAAAGCAAGAACCGGATTTCTAAAAAAGTAAAATCATATTTTCCCAATAACTTGAGTTTGCTTGGACCGATTTTCAAAATTTTTGCACCCTATAAAAGCTTAGAACAATTGCTATCTTATCACATTAGAAATAATTCATTTGCAGGTAACACATAAAGAGAGCAAATCAGTTATGGCATATCATCTACCGACAGAAATACAAAATATAATTTGGACTCATGAATTTTACCTACGAGGGGCGTTCAATATGCAATGAAAACAGCCTATTATATCCCAAAGTTTTACATTTACACACTTCATGATTATTTTCATTAAAATGTATGTTTCTTGGCTATATTAATGTAAAATTGCAGATGTCCACCTCCTTATCTTATTTACACAAGCCACTTTCAAGATATGGTGCTGAAGTACACTGCGCTATGAAATAAAACAATGTTTTCAAAAGTAGATTACTACATGAACGAGGGATGTTATCAGTTTGCTTCTTCGTGTGGTAAATCTCCATATATTGGTGATTTATATCTGCACAAATTTTTGATATTGCTTTATATTCTATGAAAAGCTGAGGCTGCCATGTTGGTTAAAATCCTCCTTAATGCTACATTTTCTGACATTCCATTGACAGAGTCGTTTTTTTTGCGTGAACGGATACATGGCAAAAATTAATACGAAAATCATTTTAAACATTTTTTCTGATCGCTTTGATGTTCATTTGCAAGTATTACAGCAGATTTTGAAATTTTCATATTTAATCTCAACCATAAAGTACCACCAAGTACGTCATTGGAAATAAGAAAATCACTTAAAAGAATGTCATCTCTGGTTTACACTGAAATGGATCAGATAAAATACCACGTTTCATCAATGTTTGCATTCGGATGCATTATTTGGACATTGTTACACGTATTTACATGTACATAATCTGGCTGGCTAATTTCAGACGATAAAATTATGGGAAACGAAAACGATATACCACTCAGATGAGATACTCCTAGATATTGGTTTCAGTTTAACTGGTCTGCTGCCTATGCACTGTGTGTATTGAAACTTCGATACAATCAAAATTGTTCTTTCCTGGTACAATGTGGTAGAAAGTCACATTTCCGATTTTCAAGAACCGTGCGTATTTTAAAGTTACGTCCAGTGCTTTAAACGACGTCAACGTAAAAGGGGGTAACGCAATAAACCCGTTCGCACGGGAAATCGGTACCGGTCAAAACTTTGTATCTTTAATGCAGATAAAGAAGAAATGAGTCAGAAAACTATGGATATGTGATTCATGAATGTTAAATGTTTGTTTTAGAAAATACAGCATGCCTTTCTACCTTTGTTTAAATGAGTCTTTTCAATTAGGAGGAAAATTTATGCAGTGTATATTAGTGTGCTTTTTAAAAAGTCTGTAACTTATTAAATTTGGAAAGATGAATTAATGTTTCATGCACCATTAAAACGGCGACGCTTTGATCTTTTGTTTGGTATATGGCATACAATCCTAACTCGTTTGTGGATGGAGTTATGAATGGGTTTTCATTACATATTGAACCCCTTTCGTAGTTATTTTATATATCATCACAGAAGGACCTTTATTCCACAAAAATGACTAAGTTATTTTCAAAGCTGAATTTGACTAAGTTTTTTTATATATTACCACAACAGGACTAGGAAACTATCATAGACCAACTAGTGGATACGACCAGAAAACTATCACAATCATAGTTATTTCAGCTCAGCGCTGAAGTTTACCTAAAATTGAGAGAGGGTATAAGTCAAATTGTCGAATGTGTAGGTGTGGAAACTCCACATTGTGGAAATGTGGAGATGTGGTGGATCCACATTGTCAAGATGTGGAGATGTGGTGGATCCACATTTTTAGTGTGGCGGTCCACATTAATTTCGAATTTATCCAAGAATTAACGTAAATCTCCATTATGCTGACCCACAATATATCTGCATTTATTCACATTTGAAATGTGGAAATCCACATTGCTCCACAATACATCCACATTGCTCCACATTACATCCACATTCAAAATGTGGAGATGTGGTGGATCCACATTGCATCCACATTTTACGTGTGAAGGTCCACATTGCATCCACATCTCAAGTGATATGGACACTTTCATCAACATCTAACCATTAAACCCCAATACTATTACATGCCAATGATGATTATCAAAGATATCAACAGAAGCTCTAACTTAATCATAAGATTGATACTAGCTATCAAATACGACACCATGCAAGAACCTGAAAAAAGTATAATCCTTAGAAACCTTCAAGCAGGCTTATCATCGCTAAGTACGCACCTACTCTAGATAAAATGACTGAGTTATTTTCAAAGTCCTGACTGATTCTACAGAATATTACATCTAGGAGTTGAGGTCTTGAGATACAACCTCAAGCGACATTCTATACAACTTTACTTTAAGCATATAAAATTAAACTAATCAACTATTATAAGTACTAAGTTAAAATCAAGCTAAGAGTCTGACCAAAATGTAAAGCTTAACTTATAAATAGGCCCATCATATCTGAATACACACCTTTCCTCTTAAAATGACCAAGTTATCTATTGGTTCGAAAAGTTATACTTGTTGTCGCTTTTAGAAGATACTACTTGCTTTTCAATGACGTCATGTATAATCTATATGACGTAACTTATCATTGAAAGTCGCGAGAAGCGAAAAATTGTGCTAAATGTGATATTTCTTAGCTACAGAAATTAGCCTTGAATATCTAAGTTATTTTTCTAAAGAGACTATATGATACATAGAATTTCATGAACCCAATTTCCTTACTTAAAATATAATTCGCTATTGCAACGTACTAGATGTACGATATGCAAATTAGAAACCCTGTTGTTTGTGAAGCGAGTAAAGTTAGTCTTTATAAAAAGATAACCGCAATAGGTCTACCAGCGAGAGACGAGTGGGTAGGAATTTATCACAATCAGATCTTTACGAAAATAAACTAAGTTATTCACCGCATCCCAGCGATGCGACCAGAAAAAAAACTATCACAATCACAGATCAGCCTGCGCTTTTGAGCAAAATAAACTAAGTTATTTTCAATAGTCCAGAAAACTATCACAATCATAGGCCCAACCAAAATACCCCTAAAAATAAACTAAGTTATTCACCGCATCCCAGCGATGCGACCAGAAAAAAACTATCACAATCACAGATCAGCCTGCGCTTTTGAGCAAAATAAACTAAGTTATTTTCAATAGTCCAGAAAACTATCACAATCATAGACCCAACCAAAATACCCCTAAAAATAAACTAAGTTATTCACAGCTAGTCACTCAAGCTTACCAGGATAGGCATCTCTGGCACAAATTTTTAGCCTGAAAAATTCTAAGTTCTTTTCAGGCTTAAAAAAAATTTGTGCCAGAGTGCCATCCATTACTACTGCCATATACAAATAGCCTTATTGTCAAAACATGTTATTCTTATTTTCATTGCAATCATGTTGAAATCTAAAATTTATTTTCCAAAAATATCATTGTTTTCATGCCCATTTGCATAGAATACTTTGTCTGATTAAAATGACTGTATCTGGTACTCATTTTATTTACTTATTTATTTACTTTTGTTTTGCTAAATGTACCACCTATTAAAACAAGATAATCAGGTGCCACTTCTTGAATATGGGGATGTAATATGGGATAACTGCACCCAGTATGAAAAGAATGAACTTGACAAGATCCAAAACGAAGCAGCGAGAATCACTACTGGCACAACAAAACTCGTTTCCTTAGACAATCTTTATAAAGAAGTTGGATGGCAGACCCTGCACAGAAGACGACAGGATCATAAAATTACCCTCTTTTATAAGATGTTTAATCAACTCACACCTGTATATCTGTCTTCCTTAATTCCACAGCAAGTGAACGCTATCTCTCATCACAATCTTAGGAACTCAAACGACATTCATACTATCAGATCTAACACAAGCCTCTATCATAATTCTTTTCTTCCATCGACTCTTAGGCAATGGAACAGCCTACCAGTGGAAGTAAGGCAGCTAAACACTCTCTCATCATTTAAAACTTTCCTTAAGAAAGATCTTCAATCTGTCCCAACTTATTATTACTGTGGTTCCAGGAAAGCCCAAATCCTTCACGCACGCTTACGTACAGGCTGCAGTTCTTTAAATATGGACCTCTTTCACAAAAATATTACTGAATCCCCACTATGTCGATGTGGAAGCATCGAAGATACTCAGCACTATTTCTTTCACTGCAGATTCTACCAGGGGCCTCGCAACACTCTTTTGAATGCCTGTACTACTTACCAGAATCCTTCACTAAGTCTCCTCCTCTTTGGAAGTTCAACACTATCACTTGAAGCAAACATTGCAATTTTGGAACATGTTCACAAGTATATACTTGACACCAAACGTTTTACCTAATCAAGTATCATGCTACCTTAGGGCGATATTTTCATATGTACACATATACTACAGGTTTTCAGCCTTCCAACTGGTCTGTGGTGTCTACTCTTATCCCCCACCCCTACCCCTACCAAAGTGATATTCCTAGCCTTTATGACGATGTTATCATTTTTTTTATAATTATTGTATTTATTCATTATGTTCTCACAAAGCTGTATGTTGTTTTCTTTGTTTTTTCTGTTCTTGTACTCGTTTTGTTTTCAAATGAATATCCACCGCTCAATATGCTAAACTAATACTCAACTTCCGCTAAAGCAAACAAATACATTGTGATAGGGAGAAGAACTTTATAAGCTTTGCTTTCGTTCTAATCCTTTATATTGTCTACAGATTTATGTATGTATACTGTAATTATTTGTGTGTTATTTCAAATAAAATATATTTTAACTAAACGGCTGGTCTGAAACTCTTAAAGTACAACAAACTGCCATATCTATTATACTCAACAGTTCCCAACTCTGATACTGAGCTAATAATCGGGCAACTTCTATACTGGGAACCCATCTGGAATTAGCTTATTTGTATCTACGTTATAATATACACTGAACGTGTCATTTGTTTGTGATCCCATATATCAGTAAATTTAATTTTCTTCTTTCTCTGACTTAAAGACATATATTTTGTGATATATGGAATCATTAGTGACTTTACTGATAAGGGACAGTTTCAGTATCTCACAAACTTAAAGGGGCCTCAAGAGGGGACTTACATGTATACAATACAATTTCTTTCACTAAGATAAAGATCAATATTTTATCAGAAAATACCTAATCCCTTCATGGGACCACTTTATTGCCCCCTGTAAGGAAGTCATAATCACCTCATAAAGATTAGCCTTTGATCTGTCCAGTATGACCCCTGGAGAGAATCATAATGAGTGGTACCAGTATTATTGCTCAATTTTCTATGTCTTTAAATAAACGCATAGCTCATTAGAAGTAAACCATATCCATTTTACTGACATTTTAATTTTGATATTTCACGTAACTTACAACCATGGTGATATTTTGAAAATCACCTTTTCTACTCTTAATTTTTTATGAGTGAATTCATTTTCTTGTTATTGTAATAAACATTGACCTCATTTTTTATCTTCTAAATACTGCTCTATACAACCATATTTACTCCTCCATCTTTGTTCATATGGAGGACATTTTCTCTCCCAAACCATACTAAAACCAAATACTTCGTTGTTTGAAAGTCTACCCTTATTTTCATCTGAGATTTTTTTTATTTGTTCATTGATTTTGCTCTCAGGGACTTTTGCACCTTTAGAAAATTAAGACCTTCAGTCTGCATTTTCAACCTGACTTCCGCTTCTGGGGAAATCTCAGTTATTATCTGTTAACAGGTAAATACCTTTTTCCACTTCCTGGGAAATCTCAACTATTACCATCGAACCAGGTAAATACCCTTTTCCACTTCCGAGAAAGGACGTGTAACGGTTTTGTATAACAAATGGCCCACTTTTACAGTAAAAAATCGATTGTAAAGAAATCCCTCCAAAATATTACCAAATGATACCTAAGAGTCTCTAGTTTAATGTCCACAATTTATTTTCTTTATTAAAATGTATTTTTATAATATATTTTGGGGTTAAATGCATGCCCTATCAACCACACTTAACACTAAGTCTATGGTAAAACCAAACACCCTCGTGTACTTCGTGACTCAATTACATACATGTCCACATGCGGAACCGGATAAAACTATTTCTCATTTTATTGTGCATATAATATTACACCACAAAATGGTAACTTTGAGCCGGTTCCGCATGTGGCAAATACTGTAAAAAGACTTTTTCTGCAAATTTTATCCTGATATGTTCTATTCAATTCATACTTATCAAAGCACTGAGAGTACTAAAATCACTGGAGAGACGTAAGATTCCCGTACAATATTGGAATACAATGTACATATTAGCAAGCTCGTATCAATATTATTTCTCACAAACAGTCCTCGGGTATATTGCGTTTGAAAAGCAAATACAACAACATTTCAGTAAATGTGAGTCTAATTTGAAAGAGAGAGAGACCAGCGGAGAGAGAAGGTGCAAGGAGAGAGTTTGTTGTGCCCCCTTCTTTAACTGATACATAGATTTCTGGAGACAGTTCTTTGGTACAATCTGCTTTTAAAAAGACAGCTCACCGCCACTTTTGTTTTGGCATGACCCATTGCTTTGAATTAAGATTGTCAAAAATGGAAAATTATGTGATCATTCTTTGGAGCATGAGGAAAAAATAATCAATTATTGGTATTCTCAAATTACAGGGCAGACACTGTTTAATATGGCCATACTAGAGTAGTTAGGAATGGAAAGTATATAACATTAGATAGACTTGTCCCCCTACCCACTTAAAGGAGTTATGTGACGCTGGTGATCTTGGAATTAAGGTCAATTTGACTAAATTCTAGTCATTCATTAAGGTCTTCCCAATGAGGTATCTGTGTCAGTTTGGTAAAAATCTGGTCATTGGTTAGGAAGATAGAGTACAGACAAGCCTTTTTTATATATGTCCCTGGTGGCCTTGTAAATAAGGTTGAGGTCACCAAAATCTTATAAATCGTTTTGGCTGTCCCAGATAAGTATCTGTGCAAGTTTCGATGAAATTCATCTAGCGGTTCATAAGGTGGAGCAAAAAGCTACTTCACAGCACAGATATAGGAATCATTTTATATGATTCCAAAATTTTGATAGAACTGTGCCAGTTTAATGGTAATATTATTAAAGTGAAGTTATTTAAACAAAAAGAAGCTGGTGAGATGTATACAAATGCACACTCTCAATATATATTGTAACTGACCCTCAAAACTAACACCTATCTGTATTTTTTGAAGTTTGTAACTTCTCATATACATATATGATGTATATAGGTGGCGCAGATTTTGTCGCAAATAAACCAATGTAATTCTTTGATTTAGTTTTGTTCTTTTCAATTCATTTTTATTTATGCAAGAAAGCATGTATAAAACAGCCAATGGTATGAAGGCGAACGCCACAAGCATTTTATTCATATTGAGTGTAATGCGCTTTTCATGCTAACATGTGCACAATATCTGTGCTAAACTGTTTGTTTCCTCAACGAATATCGCTCTCGTAAAGTGTTTGCTAAAATAATGCAGTATATATACAACAACCACTTATTTGCAGATGGCAAATAGTCACTGGTACCAACAAACACATACATTTAATATTCAAGGATCGAAATACTCTATTTTAGATGTTTATTCACCTTTATCAAAACACAATGTATTTTGTTCAAACGGTTCCGAAATCCCTGCATTGACGGAAATTGTCACCCTTGAAATAGATGTCTGCACCACAAATGCTTGAAACACGACTAAGTGTTTTAATGCTCTACGTCACTGCTCTACGTTACAGTGAACCATATTTCAGTCATGACGTTTCCTCGGTTGAACATGTATTACGCAATAAAGATGAAGGGTCTTGCACAATGACACAAAACATATGTTTCTTCGGGATTGTGAACTGCGACCCCTTAGTTACATGTAAGATAATAGGTAAGTAATATAGACCACAGCGCTATCACGACTGTTGGATATCTGAGCTGGGACACGCGTAAAATATGGAGCCAATATGCATTCTGTACATGTAACCTATGACCGCCTGCTTTGACATGGCCTTAAAGTATTCATTTATTCTGCATGTTTATCCACAAAGGTGCACAGTTTTGTGAATTAATCTTATAATCGAATCAGGTGTTTGGAAGATACGTCACAGACACAAATGTGTGACATACAGACGAACTGACAGATGAACAGACAGATATACAACACTCACATGTATCTATTTAATAATTGTGACTGTGAGCAAAAAAAGTGTTCAAAGCTTCCATTATCATTTCTGTTGCTTTATACCTATTCATATTCATGTTTCATACTAATCTAGCAAAAAAAGGTTGCGCATGTAATGCCGCGTTTAACATGTTACATGCACGCTTGTGTACATGTCGTACTGATTATATTGGTATGAATAAACCGGAATTGGCTTGTTTGAGCTATTGATTAACTAAAAAAGGCGATAAAGCACTAAATGTTCAATATATATTACACCTAAAAACAACATATCATCAAGGTAATCGTAAACACAGTATTTAGCCAAGTTTTAGCATAATTTTTAATTAATGGTGGTAGTGTTAGCTCAAATTACGACATAGGCATGACGAGCATAAACATACGCATGTTTGGTATTATGTTTGAGGTCAGTTTGCTTGTTGCATCTTTAAAAATATCCACATTCTTGAACAAACCTCTGTTTATACACACTAGTGAGAAACTTTAATTCATGTGACTGCATATGCCGTCGTTAATTCAAAAACATGCTCATATGAAAGGGCAAAGATCAAACCACCATATATTCAAATTTCAGCCAAATCCATCGTGGGCCAAAAAACGGCCAAACCGTTACACGTCCTTTGTTTTCAATCCTGGAAAATCTCAATTGTTACCAAATAAATACAATTTTCTTCTTCAGGGGAACTCGTTTCCACTTCCTGGGAAATCCCAATTATTACCTTCTAACAGGTAAATACTACGTTCCACTTCCAGGGAACTCGTTTCCACTTCCTGGGAAATCTCAATTGTTACCTTCTACCAGGTAAATACCATTTTCCACTTCTGGTGAACTCGTTTCCACTTCCTGGGAAATCTCAATTGTTACCTTCTACCAGGTAAACACCATTTTCCACTCTTGGGGAACTCGTTTCCACTTCCTGGGAAATCTCAATTGTTACCTTTAACCAGGTAAATACCCTTTTTCCACTTCTTAGAAACTCGCTTCCACTTCCTAGGAAATCTCAATTAGTACCTTATACCAGATAAATAACTTTTTCCACTTCAGGGGAACTTCATATTTCCAGTTCTGGGCCACGGACATGTGACCTAGTCACCAACCGATTTTAAAGCTCTCTTATGAGGAAAGTTTGCTTTCCCCCCACATAAATCTACTGCTACTATGTTATGTTTTCTTACCTTTGGAATTAACCTTCTACCAGGTTAATACCTTTTTCCCACTTTCGGGGAACTTCTTTCCACTTCCTGGGAAATCTCAACTGTTACCTTTTACCAGGTAAATACCCTTTTTCCACTTCTTGGAAACTCGCTTCCACTTCCTGGGAAATCTCAATTAGTACCTTATACCAGATAAATACCTTTTTCCACTTCTGGGGAACTTCATATTTCTACTTCTGGGGAACGGACATTTGACCTAGTCACCAACCGATTTTAAAGCTCTCTTATGAGGAAAGTTTGCTTTTCCCACATAAATCTACTGCTACTATGTTATGTTTTCTTACCTTTGGAATTAACTTTCTATCAGTTAAATACCTTTTTCCCACTTCTGGGAGAACTCGTTTCTACTTCCTGGGCAATCTCAATTATTACCTTATACCAGATGAATACCTTTTTCTACTTCAAGGGAACTTCATGTTTCTTCTTCTTGGGAAATGACATGTGACCTAGTCACCAATCGATTTTTGAGCTCTCTTATGAGGAAAGTTTGCTCTTCCAACATAAATCTACAGCTCCTTTGATATATATTCTTACCTTTAAAAATAACCTTCTACCAGGTAAATGCTTTTCGCACTTCTGGGAAAATCGTTTCCACCTCCTAGGCAATCTCAAAATTACCTTATACCAGATAAATACATTTTTCCACTTCTGGGGAACTTCTTGTTTCCTCTTCTGGGGAAATGACATGTGACCTAGTCACCAACCGATTTTTTAGAGCTCTCTTATGAGGAAAAATTGCTCTTCCCACATAAATCTACTGCTCCTATGATATATATTCTTACCTTGGTAAATAACCTTTGAAATTCCACTTCTGGGAAAATTAATTACACTGCAAATGTATTTGGATTTTTTTTTAAATTTTGTCTCACTACTTATAACATTGTCCATATCTGCATAGCCAACATAAGCATCACCGTTTTTCGTTTGCAAATAATTCAGAATCGAATGCAGTATTCTCTTTCAATTCTCTGACATTAGCTTTTAACGACTACTCCTTTAAAACAACTGACCCCTTTTCAAAGGTGAATGACTCATTTTTATTCTAACAAGCGTACCTTTAACTGACATGTCTCTAACATCTATTCTACTGTAGATGCAGCGATTTCTGCTCGTACGCTCTGATAACTTTATGTTTCTAATTGAAATCTCCTTTCTTTGATTATCTTTTACATTTTCTCCATCTTTCAGCATACATAAACCTACCCATTTTCAAGCAGAAGAAAAGCATGAATCATTTAACATGCACAAACGGTTCAAATGATATTTTTCTTCAAACAGAAGAAATCCAAATTTCATTAAATAAAGAAAAAAATCAATATCAGGAATAAGGGCTGGCTATGAGCAAAATTTAAATACATACTGCGTTTTAGCTTTGATTCCACATAAACAGTCATTTCCAAATGCAGTTATTCTTTGACCGTTTACCACCATAATAACATCACTGTTAAAACTTTCCACAATAGTTGACCAATGCTCGCCAATTCCAGTAAAGAATTATGTATGTAAAATGCTTCCTTACCTGCGTCTGACCATGAGAAAGCTGAAACCGTTACATTTGACTGAGCTTTATCCATGTAATTAATATAAGCCTCACCATTTTCAAATTAGCTCATGAAATATCATATTGAAGTTGTTGTCATGTTATCTTGCAACTTTTTTGTATTTTAAACTTAGATTTATGCAAATTATTGCTTATACCTTTACAATCCAGTACTAATCCATGCTTTGTGCCTTGTTATTTTTACAGAAGAGTATTAATAGCATGAGGCTACGTTTCAATTTTAAGAATACATTTCTAAGATAAGTAAGTAAGTAAGTAACGACTTTATTTAGTGAGGGTAACCCAATTGACGAATCAATCTTCCTTGGGGCCCTCAAACATGAGGAAAATACATATATCCAACAATAAAAAAACACCCACACCCTACACACATATACATATGAGTCATGACGTGAGAAAACCTAGCTTCGGGGTTTCCAACAAAGTGAGATTCAAACCAACCTGGTCCGCTACATAGGCTAGCTAGAAAATTGAAATTTCACTCGTGGCAAGTCTAGGTATTGTACTTTTCAATAAGCGAATAACAAATGTGCTGATCAGACTGCGCGGAAGCGCAGGCTGGTCTGCGCCTTTGTTGTCTGCAAACCCACGAAGACAGGTATTCTCGCGTCAAGGCCTATAATAAAACAACAATGAAAGCTAGATGACCCTCTAGCTGGCTATGCAAATTAAACATATTTACCTTTTAACCAGAATGTACAGTTTTGAACAAAAGAATTTAGAGTCATAGAATTTTTTATATCAAGTGGAATGCTATTCCAAACTAATGCACCTGAGTACGATAAACTATTCGTAAACAAGTTGATTTTAGGCTTGGGTATCAGAAAATGTTTATTACTTACTGATCGTAAATTTAAGGTTGAGTTACTGTTCGATTCTCTCATTTTGAATAAATCAGTCAGATATTCAGGAGCTATATTATTCGACACTTTATACATTACTTTTGCTTTCTGTAGAAACACACTCTCGGAAAATGACAACATGTTTAGGCGATTCTGAGCTTCTTCTAAATTAGAGTATTCATTTCTTAATATAAGCTTACATGCTCTTCGTTGCAATTTAGTTATTTTATCTGTATTAGAACATGTAGATGATCCCCAAATAACAGAACAGTTTTCAAAATGAGGGCGAATATACGCATTATAAAACAAACGTCTGTCTTTAACTGATAGGTATGAAGAAATTTGAAACAAGAGCCATAAATGTGTGGACACCTTCTTAACAATGTACTTATAATGTGAATCCCAAATTAAATTTTCATCTATATTTGCACCTAAAATTTTATCACCTTTAGTAAGTTTAAGGTCTATATTATTGCACTTCAAGTGGAATGAAGCATCATTTAAATTGCATCTTTTCTGTAGACTGGTAATAAACATGACCTTAGTCTTATCAGTATTAATTAACATTCCATTTTCTTTACACCATTGCTGTAGCAGTACTAGAGATCTTTGAAATTGTTTTCCAATACTTGCTTGTCATATTGTATATCATATATTGTAGTATCATCTGCATACAAGTCAGTTGACGCTACAATATTTTGAAGCTTAAGAGGCAGATCATTAATAAATATTAAAAACAAAAGTGGTCCAAGAATAGACCCTTGTGGAACGCCACAAGTTATGTTTTCAGTATCAGATTTTGAATGCTTAATGGACACTTTCTGTGTTCGCGTAGATAAGTATGATTTAAACCAAGATAAAGCACTTTTCCCACATTTATATATTTCAAGTTTCTTCAAAAGAACAGCATGATCTACAAGGTCAAAAGCTTAATAGTAATGAGTGGATCTCTTGGTTGTCTTATTACTGTAAGACCTCTTTACATGGCAGAAATTTCCATCTTTTTTTTAAGATAAACACTCTCTGGCAAAAAAACAACATTATTTGTCGCGATCAGTACAGCAAATAGATAGATAAAGTGTAATCCTCTTCTATAACCAACGTCAAGTACTAATATGACCATGCAACTATTTATATTTAATATTTAGCCTATTTCATGGGGATTCATCTGTACTTACTCTCTGCAAATCCACCCACCTTCGTTATCGTCTCTCATGATCTAACTGATCTGTACTACCAACCTTAGTATAGCGCCAAGATTCACATCTTAAAAAATTCTTTATATCTGAAATGTCTATCTGATGAAAACAAGAAAAACTGCTTTCTGTACTTATCTTTACATTGTGCTTTAAATATGGACTTTCAAATTTCCATTGCCGACTTGGATTGAGCTCTTCAAATGTGTTTCTGATCCTCCTCATCACTGATGTAAATAATCGTCAACTACTTTCCAGCCAATGTGGGTTCTAATAACCTGTCGTTGTTCTAAATATTGGAAACTGAAATGTAAGAACGTTAGATGTAAAACTGTGATTGATTTCATCGTTGACTTAACAATTTTATTTTATTATTATTATTATTATAACTATTATTATTAATATTAATTTATCTTCTTTGCAAAACCAGGAAATGCGGACCAATTCATGAGGATGTATAGCCTGCTTTTGACGCCTATAGTCATAACTGTGTTTGAAACTATAACCCTGGTATCCCTAGTATATTCTTCCATAATGTGTATGTAGTGTGTTGCGTTATTTTTTATTTGCTCTATATTTTACAACATTCTCAGCATTTGAGCGTTTCAGATAAACATGTATAGCCTGCTCTTGACGTCTATATACGTGAACATGTTTGAAACTATGACCGTGATATCCTTAGTGCATGTATATTCTTTCATAATGCGTATGTAGTGAGTTGCGTTATTTTTTATTTGCGCTTTTGAGTGTTTCAGATAAACTTTTATAGCCTGCTCTTAACATCTGTATACATGAACGTGTTTGAATGTAGTGTGTTGCGTTATTTTTATTTGCGCTATAGTATACAACATTCTCCGCTTAAAGGCTTAAAAATGTACCTTTCGCTAAATTCTTCATCTTCATATACCGTTTAAAAATGGTTTAGATTTCTGTCACAATTGTCTATTTTTTGAACATGCCATCTTCTACACATTGAACGCATTTACCTTTTTGAGTTATAATCTGCAGATGCGACAGACGCTCTTTTGCTACCTAAAATTCACAAAATAAGTTTTTGAGTGTCACTTATCTTTTTTAATTCTGTAGAAAACAACTTGTTAATCTCGTTCTGTCTGCTGTTAATACCCTAGGTCGATGCCATGTTATCTTCTTACTCCAGAAATATAGATCAACGTCCTTCGCTTTTTGTGTGTTGCTCACGTCTGTGAAGCCGCCTTAGAACTGATTTTACACGACACTTCGTTTGCTATTGCATTACCTGTTTATTCTCAGTCCGTGCGTGACTGAGTAATAATAAACTGCACAACCTTTGTTAATGCTAGTACCGACTAGACAAATATTCTGCTCTATTTGATGAAACGAGCAGAATGTTAAATATTGCGCAGGATTCCCGCACCACGCGAATTTTATAATTATTTTAAAGAATGATGAATGACTGGGGCAGAGAATTGGAGTATTATATGAATTAACAGTGGCTAGCACTGGGTCGGGAGGGCACTTCTTGGATTAGCCTTCAGACTACTCTGATTTGCGCCCTATCGGTACACCACACAGTATAAGTGTACACGTCAGGTGGAAACTTAATTAGAGAAGAATTCGAGCAACCTCCCTAAACGAGACGTTCGTTTTATTTTGTTGAAATAACGACTGGAGAAACTAGGCACATTCAACAATTATATTTAGACGAGCCGTCGATGCACCATTGCCCAGGAATTTGTATATCTAAAACGCGGTTTCCTTCATGCATTTAATAATGCTACTTCTTATTGAATGAGAATTTATTTCGATCATCAACTGTGCTTGTTATTCAATAACATATATGGGGACTAGACTGTTAAACAGGGAACCACGCTATGTACAGTAAAACTTTTTATACAGTTGATGTACAATAAAAACGACCATCTTGCAAAGTGGTCTATTTTTGTCAGATATGTGATGTCTTCTTTCGCTTATACAACCCCTCCCACCCCAAGACCCAAGACGCCATTTACATATGTTATATATTTGTATAGCGACATAAGTTGTCCAAAGGGCATCTTGGGTCTAGGGGGGAAAGCATCTAAAAACAAACTGAAAGACGCCAGTTTCATCTTTTCAATAACAAACGTCACAATTTTAAGTATATTTCGTACGCATGCGCAGAAGGAATACCGCAAAGTTTTGGAAATGAAGGGCACTCATATCCTTAAAATTTTAGCACTGTTACTTTTTGAAAACCTGCAAAGGATTTACTAAAACTATCATCTAAACGGCACCCAGTCTAAAGACGTAAAATGAGGGGTAGGAGTAGAAGACGCAAATTTTCACAGCTTTGTAAATGATGGATCGCTTTGAAACCTATTTTGATGCTTGCTATGCATATTTTACTACCAAAGCAGTCCAATTTTAAAAACATTAGGGCAATTTGAAAATTTAGGTTTTTTAATCATGTCAACTAGGGAAAATATACGCCTTATCGTTAGAGCTCCTTTAGCTTAAGTTCATGTCTTAGAAGTTATGCATTTCTCAGATGCCATGTCGCCCATGTGAGGGCGAGAAACATGTATTTGTTTATGCCTAAATAAAGCATACTTGACTTGACTTGACTTGTATATGATTCTTATCATATAGAGTGATTTAGGGGAAAAGCGGTGCGACGTCGTGGCGTTATGTTCATGTCAACGTGATGTCACACATCAATATAAACAAATTCAAAATGGTGGAACAGAGACTATGTAGTTGATACTTAAGTGCATGTTTTTTCTTGAAAAAGGCCTTTGGCCGAAATATTGAAATAGAGTAAAATTTATCACATGTGTATAGTTTTTTGGTGCTGTTGTAAATGTATGAATATAATGGAGTTGTCTCTCCCTGTGAAGAGGCGACAGAAATCTTATTGCATTTGCCTCTGCATTTGTGCTAGTAAAGTGATGGCAATGCTCTGATTTTTCGAAACATGTCTCTAATGTGTACCTCTAAGCATACAATATTCATGGCTCACAAATACTCCGAGCTAAAGAAAGCATCAAACTGATACAGTTTAACAAAAAAAATACAAAGAGGTATTGCATGTATCAACTGTATTTACCACTAAATACTGATTTTTATTGCCTAATGTGGGAATCAAACTCACACACTCGATAATAACACCTAACACAGCAGCATTTCTGAGCTACTGAGTCAACCCAACAAATACAAATGTTCCACTTAGGCATAGGTTTTCACAAACGTTAACCAGTTGCTCCAATGTACGAATCCTCACACTACTCTCTAGCTTAATAGGGCAATACTGAATCAAATGCCATTCCTTAAAATAAAAATCTATTTGAACAGCATCTTAACCAATGATCAAGATTTACAATAATTTCACTGATACATTCGGCATAACTTCCTCTGCTGAAAAATAGACAAATGTTTTGATCTGACAGAGTAAAATGTCTACCAGAGCTCTTAAACGATAAACTGGTCCATGCTCAAATTGATTTCATAGTAAGTTTGCAGCATTCCCCTTCAAAAATTGGAAGTTTTTTTCTGATATATGCTGAGGCTGAACTAAATATAGAAATCATTTCAAACATCCCCTTAATCATTGGTTACAATCAAAAAAGTGAAAACTTCACAGAAATTCTCCTCATAATGTCCTCTACAAAATTGCACAAAATGTTCTAGTCGTCTGATCAAAATGCCCACCAGAGTTACAATAGTGCAACATCGTTTCCATCAGTACGCTCAGTGCTTTGATTAAGAGAAGCTATGACCAGAAAATGTCACAATCACACAATGCAGACAATCCATGGAACCGTGAGGAAGAGACTAAAATCCACATGATAGCAGGAAGACAAGTAAACTATAATTTGCTCTCAAACACGGAAAACAGAAAGTTGAATCACATTTTTACATGCGATGAAGATTGATTATGAGGAGTGTTATGGGTTGAAGAGAAAAATAAATAAAGTGCTCTACGATGCAATACTATTCCAAATACAATTACAGTGATTCGGTTTAATACAAAAGCAAATGTGATCATTCAATGTAATAAATACAAAGTACAATAAATTACTTATTTCAAAATAACAGTACAAAAATACAGACAATCTACAGTGATCCTTGATTTACCATGGTGCAAAAAAACAAATGACCAGTTCAAATTAAAAGTACTAATATTACAGGCTATCTGGGATCCAGAATCATTCTGGAAGGAGTAAGGTAGCTCAGGCCCAGATATTATTAAGCCTTTTCATGCTCAACTAAAATGAGCATGAAAATTCAACAGCTCATACACACTGAAGTGCTGAAAAATAAAGATTTTCTTGCTTTCATACTCTCAGACGTTGTATTAATCATGCTTATAACTGTTAAAATGCCAATATTGTTGGCATTTTAACATTTAAGAGCATGCTA
Source organism: Loripinus fragilis (assembly GCA_964019695.1). Taxonomy (NCBI): domain Eukaryota; kingdom Metazoa; phylum Mollusca; class Bivalvia; order Lucinida; family Lucinidae; genus Loripinus; species Loripinus fragilis. The sequence goes on from OZ026525.1 coordinate 8,221,802, forward strand.
AATCATGCTCAGTTGATTTGAACATAAAATGTTTTATAACATCAGGACCTATTAGTGGAGCTTTAACTCACTCGCTACCAAGAGGTTGTACGCCTCAGGCACATCTTCAGCTCGGTGTGGTGTCCTTAATTGGGAATTTAGTCATCAATGCTTAATACCGACCCAACCCAGGAAAACGTCCAGACATGACTGACAAATTGTTGACTTGTATCTAAAGCATCAACTCAAAGATATTAACAAATCTTTTTATCAGCGCTCAATAGGTGATACATTTTTGTTGTTTAGTCATGCGCTCAGGGAAGACTTTGATCCGACTGGGCAGACATGAACGGATCCAGAAGGTCCAACTTTTACAACGTATTTTGTTTATTTTTGTTTTTAAATTGATGAGGGGAGAGAAGATCCAAATACCACCTTAAGCGGACCGATATTGGCCCAACATTAAATGCTGGCTTGGAAGCTTTGTGCTTTTTCAGGGGATCCAGACAAATATTGCTATGAAATCTTATATTTTCTATATTTTTTGTGATTTTTCAGTGAGTGGGGAAGGTCCAGACCCCCTGTCCCCTTCCTCTGAATCCGGGCATGACAGATATGTGACTGTGCTGGTGCATGGGTTATTTAGTTGAATTTTACTTGTATTGGCTGATAGATAAGTCCATTGGGGCCAGTACATGAGATTTTGGTACATATCATATAGTCACATAAACCTCTATAAACACCCCTGCTGGTGTACCGTGCTGGGTTAGAGGTCAAAATTGTGGTCTGAGGTCCATCTATTTCCATACTTTGCTGCTCGGCGAAGCCATAAATTACAAAAACCCATGTGCAGGTATATATCTTCTTAGTAGTCCTCTAGCATCACAGGCTACAGTAAAACCCGTGTAAAACGGCTACTCTAAAAAAGACCGAAAAATGATATTCAAGACGAATATCGCTTAATGCAGGTCAAAAGTATTACAGAATACTCCATGAGAGCATTCTGCAATACTTTCAACCTTCATTAAGCTACCATTTGTTATTAAGATCTTTGTTTTTTCTATGAATGAGTGGCCGTTTTACACAGGTTTTATTTTATTTAAATTCTCATGGGAGTTGTGTTAGAGGATGCCAATTTGTCTAGCAGCTTGCATGTATCGATGCATGTATCGATGCAAAACACTGAACAATCACGTATTCAAGACCTAGATAGGTAATATTTTGTTTTATCTCTTTATCACATAATTATTATGTCATGCAATTTCGGTACGCTGTTACATGTACACCAGTATCGCTCGCCAGCACTTCCAACGCACATGTTGAGAATAAAATAATATGATTTATCACATGACGTCGCGTCTGCGAGTGAAATAACGCCATGCAATAAAATCTGTAAACCACTAGTGGTTTATCGATTTACGGGAAATGTTATGACGTCCATAACAATGTTGGACATATGACGTCCATAACAACGTTGCGTACATAATGTCAAAATTATAACGTTTTTACGCCAGAAATGAGATTTAAACGTAATCTTAATGTCATATGATAAATTGAATCTAACATTCGTGCTCTTGTATTATTGAATTTATTAAACTGGTTGCGAAAAAGAGATAAAATGCTCGGCAAGCCTCGCATTTTATCTCTTTTCCCCAACTCGTTTAATAAATTCAATAAAACATGAGCACTTATGTAAGATCCTCTATTTATCACATGGAACAATCAGTTTGGGATGATTATGTATATATGATTGATAATATAAAATGTAGATACAAAAATAAAAAATTAAGCTTTTTACTAAACTTGCACTGGGTGATGACAAGCATTGCTATCTAAATGCCTCCCTTGTGCTTAACAGACATTAAAATGACTGATGATTTTCGTCACCAAGTGCAAGCTAAAAATCTGAATTCGAATTTTAAACAACCTATACAGCTCACTTGAGTAGTTAGCCTTATGGTTTGAGAGAAGATTTTAAAGTTTTTATTACAAATATATGGTAGCAAATGATCCCCATCGAGTGGCAAATTCCGATCCCTGGGTCCTGATTGTCAGGGTTTACGAAAGGGAACACTATGCACTGCAACATACTAAACATATCAGCTGAGGGCCTCATAGCTTTAGAGAAGATGTTTGAAAAGTTTTTCCTATGATAAGTCTATAGAAGCTAAAGACCACTGGGGTGTGGCCAAATTAGACCCCAGGGGCATGATTGGCGGGATCTATGTAGATGACCACTAGACATTGCTTCATATATGGGCCTCAGGGTTTTAGAGAAGATTTTTTTAAAATTTTCCCATTATAAGACTATAGAAACTATTGATGCCCCAGGCGGCAACAGTTTGGACCCGAGGGGCATTTATGTAGGGGACCACTTGACACTGCAACATACTAAATATATAAGTTGTGGGCCTCATGGTTTTGGAGAAGATTTTTAACAGTTTTTCTCCCATTATAAGTCTATGGAAACATTATCCCCCTGGCTGCACCAGTTTGAACCCCAGGGGCATGGTTGGCATGATTTATGTAGGGGACCACTAGACACTGTAACATACTACATGTAAATATACAAGCTGTGAACCTCATGGTTTTAAAGAAGATTTTTAAAGTTTTTCCCAGTATAAGTCTATGGAAACCTGATCCCTTGGGAGGGGCCAGTCTTAACCCCAGGGGCATGGTTTGCAGGATTTATGTAGGGGACCACTAGACATTGCTACATACTAAATGTATAAGCTGTGGACCTCATGGTTTTAGAGAAGAAGATTTGCAAAGTTTTTCCCATTGTATGTCTATGGGAGCTACCGGTATATGTTGCCATGGAAGCCAGAGTTCCAATCCAATCAGCCCAAAATCCTAATGAAGGCTTTACTTGACGATGATTTACTTGAAATTTGATCAAAATTGGTCAACTGACTTTAGAGATATATAACATGTACTTTGAAAATGTGGACAGAGAACACAGGACGCCGAACCATTGCCCTACTAATTCCTCACCTGGCAGCGAGCTAATAAAATGCCAATACACATTGACGCCACAGATATAATTACTGACCCGACATGCACATTTTTGTTATAATAAAACTAACAAAAAGAAATCAAAGAATTTTAAAATAGAAAACAGGACAATACATAAAATACAATAGAAAATTATGCAATTAGTGGCCTATATACTAGGTAAAGGCAACTAATGCAATACAATACAAATCTAATAATGCCATGCAAATTGTTATGTACAACATAAATGTACAGGTGATTATAAAAATACAAATACAATTTAGCAAAACTATGGCAAAATCTTTATCAAGTATAGTATTCATTTATTTTACATGGTACAAAAGAAACTAGTCAGCTCTAAGGACAAAGTACTTCTTACTAAAACGGGTATGTAATAGCTGTAGGTAAGCGTTCAAACCAAATAATTGAGACGCAACATGAGATTTCCAACAATGTGGTATGTGCAACCAGCAAGGCTCAGAACAATCTGCGCATACGCGCAGTCTGATCAGAGCCTTTGCTTGTGGCTTGAATATTCTACGATTGTTAAGCTACTGACTGAACATTATTTGGAGTTTCTAAGCTTTAAATGAGGCTACACAGGCTTGTCTGAGTCTACACTTGTCAAAATGACACATTGTTGGAAATCATATGTGGCAGCTCAATTATCATCATCATCACTGGTACAGCATTAAATCCATGTTGAAAGCAATGCACTTACATTTTAGTAACAACATCTTAACAGAAAAGCAAATCCATTTGTGAATAATAAAGGGGTAAAAACAGGTCTAAGTGTCAATATTGAGATTTGTCCTTCTCGGTAAAATTTCAAAAAGAAAAAAAATCATTGCTAAAAAGGTTCAAACCGTGGACGACATTTCCTGCAAGAATGACATTTTTTCTACAATATGAAAGATTACATTTAAAATTATCCAATCATTGGTAGCCACTTTATACGGGTAGATTTGCTCTTTCTCAAAATTATGCTGTGGGAATCAGCCCGCTTACAATATGGGCAACGACGCTAGAAAACCTGCCTTCAGGGTTTCCGACAAAGTGAGATTCATGCCAGCCTGCTCACCTACAGAGACTAGCTAGAAAATTAAAATTTCACTTGTAGGAAGTCTAGATATAATACTTTCCAATAAGTGAATAACAAAGGTGCTGACCAGACTGCGCCAACGCGCAGGCTGGTCTGCACCTTTGGTATTTGCAATCCCCCGAAGACAGGTTTTCTTGCGTTTGAGGCTCATATACTGTATAACCATTTTGGAAAATATATGAAATATGAAACCTGCGGAAAATTATATACTTAACATGGTTGTAAACATTTAAGGAATCATTAATGCAGAAAATATTGGTTAGGATTTAACATATATTATAGTACAATGTGATTACAAGTAAAGGACCTCAGACAGTCTCAATGAAGGATTGCCCATAAAATGACCAGAGAAAAGTTTGAAAGAAAATGATCTTTTTTCGATGAATAGGATAGTAGGTTCAACCCTCGACTTATCCACAAAAGCCGTCTTCTCATTGGACAAGTACCAATTGAAAAATATGGGATGAAAACTCCGTTTTTGCTATTCAATATATAGAAAATAGAAAAAAGTTTTACTGAGGGGCTTCCCCCCCCCCTCCCCGTGACCAAACTAATCCTTTTGCATACAGTTGTAGTTTTACATTTCACACATCATATAAAAACGGCATGTTTGGTCACGGAGGGGAACGCTGTCAAAATGCTCAAAAACACTTTATTATAAAAACTTATTAGAAACTTCTTTTGTAAAAACCTGTGGGTAAAGATCAATTTGCAATGGCATATATCAGGGCTTTAGTTATGAGTGCTTACAAAGAAAGTATTTGTCTCATTTCTCAACCAAAACTTTAAGTTGTGGGTACTCAAAAGAGCCGTCGCAATGAGACGGTTCTTTTAAGCACCAAACTTTTAGGTTAAATCTGATGTGTAAGAAAATATTACGATTTACGCTAAAAATCTGTGTTTATCTAGACTGTGATTTATACAGTATACAGATATGATACACCTCAGTGAACAAGTCGAACTGGTTGAACTCGAAACATTACAGGTAATAGTGAAAAGTAATTGACAGCCCACTTCTTTAACGAAACCATGAAATCTTCATAACCGGAATTTTATGCAAACGCATCACTTTCGTCTCAAGTTTTATGTCGCAAACATTATATTAACATGTATTTAGGTGAATACTCGACGAAACTTAGACTTTCTGTGAAATAAAATTTGGTCACAAAAATACCCCCACCCCCTAAACCCTAAAGTCCTGGCATAATTATGCAATATTTTCAAAATATTTTTATTTTGTTAGATGCACTAAATTTAAGGGTTTTATTTAAGCTCAAAACTATATTTGTCAGTTATGCATTATGCTAGCCACAGGCTGTCAAAATTTGGGCAGATTGAATAGGAAACTGTCCGAGGTCCTTCGGAAAATACCAACTTATATAATACAATGAAACATAAAGCTAATACAAAGCTAAAAAGATGCATAGTACAATATTAAATAATGGAATATACAATATAAAAAGCACAAGAGTGCAATGTAATATACACATACAAATTTGACGGCTAGTTTCAATATACAGGGTTCCCACAGGAATTCAAAAACACAATTTCATGATTTTTCCATGATCAACAATGTAATTTCCATGACTATTTAATGCATGACCTTCAACCTACCCTTTTAGTGACATCTTCACCACGCTGAGCATAAATGTGGAATGCAGCAACATTAATGTATTTAAATAAGCTTGCTTAAAGACCTGATGCATGCATTTTGAAATAATTAAAAGTTGAAACCACCAGTAGCCAGAAAACTAGCTGTCAGACACAAAAGTGATGTGTGTCTGACAGCTTGTTTTCTGGCTACTGGTGGTTTCATCAAATTATTTCACAAAATTCCATGGTTTTTTCCATGATTATTCAGGTTTTACCAAATTCCATGATTTTTCAATGCATGAAAATTCTTTTCGTGATTTTCCAGGTTTTCAATGATTTCCAGAGCTTGTGGGAACCCTGAATATAACAATTCAATTTCACAAACAAATCACAGGAAATGTACAAGCCTCAGCAATCAGCAATCACACATGGGCATGTTCAAAAATAATGTGATCTAAGTTTTCCATTGGAGGTCAACACTATACATTCTCTCATACAGGTTTAATTGTCATTAACAATATTGAATCTGTATAATTGTATTATTAAGAAATCTCCATACATTTCAACATTTTCATCACAAATGAAAAATTTATAATTTTTTTAGCAAAAACAAATAAAACAAAAATCTGCTATATTGGCCAGCTTTTGTGAGGACATAGTTAGCTAAATTCATGATGAATAGATTTAGACATTTAAATGTAATCACTTCAGGGTATGTAAGGAATCTATGTAAGGTAACCATAATAAGCATGATTATTTGATATAGGAAACATCCAAAGCATGTTAGTAGGTGATATTTTTCACCAGAAATCCATTTTTATGGTAAAACATACAGTTTAATTTAATTTTGCTGCATTTAAATAGTATAAGAGTTCATAAAGTTATCAGATCTTCTTATAACTCAGGCCAAATAAAAAACATACCTGGTTTTAGGGTAACCCTGCTCTGGCTTAATTTACTGGTGAAACCTAGATTTTTTTTCTCTAGAAGAAAAACAATAATTTTCATTCATTTTGAAAGGCCAAACGCCTTATGTTTCATATCTACAGCACCTGCGGCCCATCCATTCGGAGGAGCAAAACCATTTGCGCAATTTTGGTAGAGGCCAATATAAAAACATTTTTGTGAAATTATTTTAATCCATGAGCAGATAATATTATAAGATATATCATATCATGGAACCAAACATGCATCGTATATTTCAATAATATTTAAGTGTAACTAGGACATTCTTCATAATGACAGATAATTTCCACGCCAAATTTGCCTACAAAAAGAAGAGCCAATACGTTTTGTTTTTTTTTCAAAACGAAACAGAAATGAAGAGATGTCGTCGATGTTATCCTTTGTAACCTCTCATCTGTCGTCGACTACATCTGTTGAAGAAGTGATCTGCCGGCCGAGACAACAATTTTTCAGACACCTGGTCTCTTCATGGGCGTGTAGTTTGGTTATTAAACGGAACTTTGCGGCCAAACTTTACATACATGCCTGTGAATAATTTAAGTTTTAGTGTGACCAAATGATTATAATTTATTTAGTTTCCTAGACGTTGGGCTGGAGCAAAAAGCTGTTTTTTATGCAATTTTCTTACAACTCAGGTGTTGAAGAGCTGATAAAAAGCTTATTTGTGCGTGAGAAAGGCTCAGATTGCTGCTGCAGTATCTCCAAACAGTAAGCATCTTCTCCATTACGTGTATGGGCCCACAGATTCGTTTGTTGAATTTAGCAAACAAAATATCTTCACCTATCCTTTCCCTTTCAAATTTATCGGCATCTGTCGTCCAAACGGTAATCTGTCGTCAAAACAGTCTGTTGTACGCTGTGACACTTCAGGTTTAAATGTGAAAGTTTAAAAAACAATTTGACTGCATTATGTTTGTTTTTCAATTCTCAAAGAAAAACAAGTGTCATCTAGTAATAATGAATAATTGCTGAAAATTTCAATGCCGACAAAAGAATTATTGTTTTTCAATCTTGTATTTCAACCTTTTGGATATACTTTAAAATCTTCCAATTATAAGGCCATAGAAACTCTTGACCCACTCCCCCCTACCCGGCGACTTCAGATTTGACCCAAGGGGCATGGTAGCGTTGACAAGATTTATGTAGGGGACCTATAGACATTGCAACATACCAAATATATAAGCTGTGGGCCTCATTGTTTTAGAGAAGTTTTTTTCAATATCCCCATTATAAGTCTATGGTAACTCTTGATCCCCAGGGATGGACCATTTTAGACCCCAGGGGCATGGTTGGCAGGATTTATGTAGGGGACCACTAGACATTGCTACATACCAAATACTTAAGCTCTGAGCCTCAGGTTTTTTTTAAAGTTTTCCCATTATAGGTTTATGGAACTCTTGATCCCCAGGGTAGGCCAGTTTTGACCCCAATGGCCTGGTTGACAGAGTTTATGTTGGGACCAATATACATTGCTACATACTATATATATAAGCTATGTGCCTCATGTTTTCAGAGAAGATTCTTAAAAATTTTCCCTTGATAATTCTATTGATCTTTATCCTTGAGGAGGGGCCAGGTTTGACACCAGGGGCATGGTTGGCAGCATTTATGTAGGGGATAACTATTGAATTCCTACATACTAAATATATAGGCTGTGGGTCTCATGGTTTTAGAGAAGGAGATTTGTAATGTTTTCCACATTGTATGCCTATGGGGGCTACCGGTGTATGTTGCCATGGCAGCCTGAGTTCCAATCCAATCAGCCCAAAAACCTACTGCAGGCTTTACCATAATCTGATAAAGCTTTACATGAAATTTGATCAACATTGGTCGCCTGAAATTAGAGATATACTACATGTACTTTGAAAGTGTGGATGGAGAACACAGGATGCCGGACCATTGCCCTACTTATACCTCACCTGACAGTGAGCTAATAAAATGCCAATACACATTGGCGCCACATATGAAATTACAGACCAGACATGTACATTTTTGTTATAAAGAAGTTAAAGACTTTTGAAAATACAAAACAGTACAATACAGAGAATACAATAGAAAATTGTACAATCAGTGACCTATTATAGGTGAAGCCAACTTATGCTAAACAATACAAATCAAATAATGTCATGCAAATTGTTATGTACAACATAAATGTACACTTGATTATAAAAATACATATTCAATTTAGCAAAACTATGGCAAAATCTTTATCAAATAAAGTCAACTGATCATTTATTTTACATGGTACAAAAGAAACAACCTGTCAGTTCTAAGGGAAAAATACTTGTTACTAAAACGGGTACGTAAATAGCTTATGTCAGTGATCAAACCAAATAATTGAGCCGCAACATGAGATTTCCAACAATGTGGTATATGCTACAAACAAAGGCTAAGACCAGCCTGCGCATACGAGCAGTCTGATAAGGGCCTTTGCTAGTCGCTTGAATATGCTATGACTGTTTAGCTAATGAATGAACATCATTTGGAGTTTCTAAGCTTTAAATGATGCTGCACAGGCTGGTCTGAGTCTACACTTGTCAAAATGCTACAATGTTGGAAATCACATGTCGCGGCTCAATTATCATCATCATCACTGGTACAGCAATAAATGCATGTTGAAAGCTATGCACTTACTTTTAAGTAACAATATTTCAACAGAAAAGCAAGTTAATTTGTTCATAGTAAAGTGGTATAAGTAGATCTTGAGATTTGTCCTTCTCGGTAAAATTTCAAAAATACTATCATTGCTGAAAAAATTCAAACAGTGGACGACATTTCCTGCCAAAATGACATTTTTTCACCAATACCAAATACAATATTCAAAATTGTCCAATCAATGGTAGTCACTTTGTATGGGTAGATTTCCTCTTTTTCAAAATTATACCGTGGGAATCAGTCCGCTGACAAAATGAGCAACAACGCGAGAAAACCTGCCTTCACAGTTTCCAACAAATGAGAATCAGCCTGCTCACCGCAGGGCTCGAAAATTGTACACGTCCGCTTGTATTTACGAGTGGAAGTTCGGTAAGGGCGAGTGGAAATTGCCATTTGCTAGCCCGACAGGACGAGTAGATTATTTTGGTTTTGTAATTATTTTTGAGGAAAAAACAAACTAACTAGCATGTTTTACAGCCTGCAAAAGCAACGCAAACACAGTGAAGAAAGATCGTTTGGTAGGTTTAAAATGTCACTAAAATGTGACCGGATGTTTACACTAGTCAGCAGTAAATGCAACCCGATAAAATCTGGATGATCTTTGAACTAAATACCGGGACACATTGGAAAATCAATTCGACCTAAGGGTTTTGAAAGTTACTGTGAAAGCCGACGTTCCGGATTTTATCTCTGTATACGAAAACGGGGGTCAGTCTGATTACCGCAGGACACCACAGGATACCGCAGGATCCCCTTATATTGGCGTTTTCAATGGAATTTACCATATTATTACATGGAATAGGCATTATATAATAAATAACAGTAAATATCTTCACTTGTTTTGTTGGTAAAAATAGCCATGCAATAAACCAACTGATTAAAAAGACACCCTGTCACATTAGCCTAAGGATAACACAATTTGGTGCTATTAATTCGACAAATTATATGATTATTTTCTATTTTTATATTTGATATATTTTTCATAACTATAAATCATGATTTAAGGTTTTCTTAGATTAAGATGATATTTGATTTTTTTATATTTTTTTTTTTGATGAATCCGTGCAATATCACATGTGTGACAATATAAAATAGGTTCATTCATGATATCTTTAGTAAAGAGTTATATTCTTGTTGGAAAATATTTTTTAAAAAATGTCTTGAATGATGTATCCAGCTTTTCATTGAAGAAAATTAACTATATAGTAGGATCCCTATACCGCTGGATCCCTCAAACTATATAGTAGCACTTAGCCTACCTGTGCTGCATAATACTGGTTTGGACTCATTAAAACCTTTTCGTACATACTATTTTTAGTCAGTTGATGTCACATGACACCTAAAACTAATTGTAAATAAGCTACTGAATTATGTGTTTTGTCCCTTTTAAAATACCAGACTTAAGGACGAGTTCAACTGGAGTAAGGACGAGTGAAAAATTTAGACCACTTGCCCCACCGGACGAGTAGGTCCAAAAAAATGTTCGAGCCCTGCTGACACCTACAGAGACTAGCTAGAAAATCGAAATTTCACTTGTAGGAAGTCTAGATATAATACTTTGCTATAAGCGAATAACAAAGCCGTTGACCAGACTGCCTGAATGCGCAGGCTGGTCTGCACCTTTGTTGTTCACAATCCCCCAAAGACAGGTTTTCTTGCGTTGAGGCTCATATACTGTATTACTTTTTTGAAAAATGTATAAAATATGAAACCTGCGGAATATTATATACTTTACATGATTGTAAACTTTTAAGGAATCATTATTGATGAAAATAATGGTTAGGGTTTAACATATATTTAAGCACAATGTCATTAAGTAATTTGTAAATAACAACTTAGACAATACAATGCAAAAAAAGATACATAATACAATATTATATAAAGGAATACAATATAAAAAAGCACAAGAGTGCAATGTAATATACACATACAAATGACTGCTAGTTTCAATATAACAATTCAACTTCACAAACAAATCTCAGGGAATGCACAAACCGCAGCAATCACACATGGACATGTTCAAAAATAATGTGATCAAAGATAACCATTGGAGGTCAACACTTTACATTCTCTCATACAGGTTATATTGTCATAAACAATTTAGAATCTGTAAAGTTTTATTATTTAGAAAACTGTAAACATTTCAATATTGTCATCACAAATTTAAAATTTATGATTTTTTAGCAAAAACAAATAAACCAAAAAAATGCTATAATGGCCAGGTTTTGTGAGGACCTACTCAGCTAAATTCATGATGAATAGATTTAAACATTTATATGTAACCACTTCAGGGTATGTAAGGATTCCGTGTAAGGTAACCATAATTATTTGATATAGGAAACATCCAAAGCATGTTAGTAGGTAATATTTTCCACTAAAAATCCATTTTTATAGTAATACATACAGTTTAATTTATTTTTGCTGCATTTAAATAGTATTAGAGTTCATAAAAGTATCAGATCTTCTTATTACTCAGGCCAATAAAAAATACCTGGTTTAAGGGTAGCCCTACCCTACCTAAATTTACTTGTGAAACCTAGAATTTTTTTCTCTGGAAGAATAAAAAAATAATTTTATGAATTTGAAAGCCGAAATGCCTTATGTTTCATATCTACAGCTCCTGCAGCCCATACATTTATAGGAGCTGAACCATTTGAGCAATTTTGATAGAGGGCATTATAAGAAACATTTCCGTGTAATTATCTTAATCCATGAGGAGATACCATTATAAGATATTTCATATATACAGCTCTGGTGGAAACATTCATGTATTTCAGGAAGAGGGCAATATAGGAAACATTTGTGTAAAAATGTTTTGAATTAAACCCAGTGGTAAATGAGATAACGTTTAAAGATATATCTTATCTGCAGCTCTAACAGCCTTTTGCTCAGCGGAGATAAACCATTTGTACAATTTGAGGTAATGGTCATTAAAAGACACAATTCTTAAACTTATTACCAATATAAATATGTGGTTCAAGAGAGGTAGTTTAAAGATATTTCTTATCTTTACATCTGGTTGCTCTTTTGTTCAGCGAAGCAAAACCATTTGTGAAATTTTGGTATAGGGTGTTGTAAGGAAAATTTCTGTGAACTTTTTTTGAAAATGCACAAGTGGTTCAGGTGGCGATGTAGTTTAAAGATATTTCTTATCTACAGCTTTGGCAGTCATTTTGTTCAGCAGAGCGGAACCACTTTTTGCAATTTTGTTACAGGACATTATGAGGATTATTTCTGCTAAATTATTTTCAATTTGAACCAGTGGTTCAGGTTGATATGTCTTTTAGACATACTTCTAATCTAAAGCTCTGGTATCCCATACGTTCGTAGAAACAAAAACATTGGTGCAACTTTAGTAGAGGGCATTATGTGAAACATTTCTGTCAAATTATATTGTATTTGGACAAGTGGTTCAGAAGATGTAATTTAAAAGATTTCTTATCAACAGCTTTGGAAATTTTGCTAGAGGACATCATGGAGAACATTTTAACTTATTTTAAACTTGGACCTGTCATTTAACGAAACGATGATGCATGACTGACGACAAAAGACACACGGTGCAAGACGGATGAAGTTAGATCACAATAGCTCACCTTGAGCCTTTGGCACAGATGAGCTGAACATGTAAGTTAGGGTAGAAACCTGTAGGTAAACATAATGTCAACGTTACGTCCCAACATACAGCTTTTGAGCAATCCAAAGCATGCTTATCAGTCTATGTCAAAACTGTGCAAATGATTTCATGGAATGCGTAAAACTTCTGATCTGAACTTTATAATAGCTGGAATCAGCCACCACCAGGCCTAAGGCTAAACCATTTTTAAAGCAAACCTTGTAATAAGGTAGCATCATATACATGTAATAACACTATTTTGTTCCAATTTGTTTGGCTTACTCAAAAAAGAAAACCTGTTCTGGTGCTCAGTAGTGTAACACTTTACAGATATAAACAATCAATATTCTTGAACACCTGATAAGGATATCTTATATTTGGGCCGCATCGCGACAAAACCTGTCTTCGGGGTATCCGACAAAGCAAAACTCAAACCAGTCTCCTCAGCTGCAGAGACTAGCTAGAATATTGAAATTTCGCTTGATGCAAATTTAGATATTATACTTTCCAGTAAGTGAATTACAAAGGCGCTGATCAGTCTGCGCGGATGCGAAGGCTGGTCTGCGCCTTTGTTCAACGCAAACCCCCGAAGACAGGTTTTGTCGCGACAAGGCCCATTTATCCTGGGTTAGAAATTCTTATATCTACCCCGTTATTTTAGCCAAGATGGCAGGCTGGGTCAGTATGTACACTTGCTGTATTGTAAGCTTCTACATCATTTATTGGTTCTCACAAACCCGGAAAAAATAAAATCCAACAGCCGCACACCTGAAGACCAGCGAGGTCAGTATTATGTTGTGATATGTCGCATCTCGTGATGTCAAACGGCAATCCTCAGGACAGATTTTTCTATCCAATCACACTCATGATAGATTCTTATATTCTAGCCTATATTTAACTTTCATTCTCATGAATTGTTCTTTATATAAGCCAATCATAGCCTCATACTTATTCCTATACATTTACAAAGAATGTCTCAAATTAAACCAATTGGAACAGAAATATGGTTTTGGATGGACAGGTGGATGGCCGGACACCTTTTATTCTAAATCACTCCTACTACGGGATATAAAAGTTGAAATGCCCAGCTGAACATATTAAACGTAATGCATTTTAAATGTAAAGCATTGTCTGATTGGATTACATAAAAAATCAAAATTTATGGACAGTATAACACTATATTTGGAAACAAATTGTCTCTAATTGGATGACATGTTTAAGTTTGAAGACAGCTGGTAGCATATCTGTTCTTATAGAGTTAAAACATTGATATCTGGTACATTTAAATAGAAATGATAACTCTAATGTTTATTTGAAAACTATTTCATCTGACAGATAGGCAGAAATCCTGTTTGATGGCTCAACTTATTCTGGGCCATGTCATTTATCCGAAGATTCCTAATGATAAATGGGCCTCAACACGAGAAAACCTAGCTTTGGGGTTTGTAAAAAACAAAGGTGCAGACCAGCCTGCGCATCCGCGCAGTCCGATCAGCACCTTTATTATTTGCTTATTGAAAAGTATCATTTTAAGAGGCTTGCTACAAGAAAAATGTCACTATTCTAGCTAGTCTCTGCAGCTGAGCAGACTTGTTTGAGTCTCACTTTATCGGAAACCCCGGAGACAGGTTTTGTCGCGACGAGGCCCAAATATGGATACTTCTATTCCTAAATTCAAAGTTTCATGTTCCAGCAACAATAATTCAGTCAGTACATGGGATATTTTACTTATCCCTCTAGTGCCCAAACATAGAATGCACTATCAGAAAACATTTATATTCCACCCAGATACTAGCTTTGGCAAGTCAAATAGAAAACAGGGTCTGAACTTGTGTTGAGGTCAAAGGTTGCTGAGATTCACATGTAGCATATGCTACATTGGGCATTAAATTTTCATGACCTGATTTTTTAAATGTGAATAACTCAAGTTCAAATTATAATTTCAGGAAACCTTTTTGGATGACAATTTGGTGTAAGAAAAAAAAATTATTAGATTATGTTTTTCCTGTTTATCTGAAAAGGTGAAGTCAATATCTCAATTCTTATTTTGGATTTTTTAATGCCCAATGTATCACATATGATACATTTGCGTTTTTGATTTTTGGCAAACTTTCGTGGCTGATAAAACCCATTTCAGACAAATGGTCTCAACTGAAATGATTTATTCTAGTTGCCTAACATCTTAACTGTCTTCCTAGCAGTTTAACTTAACTTTCAAGCCAATATCCTGGTCACAGCACCAAAAAAGAGGAATGTAGCATATATAATACACCGGGCACTAGAGGGTTATTGTTTAATCATTAACCCTTTGTATATTGGAAACCCATAAACTGGTTCTTAGACAAACAGTAAAGGCCCAGATGAAATGCCGCCTTAGGTGGAATTTCATCAAGGTCTACACTGTTTAAGGTAAAAGCAAATCCCAGGGACAGAAATACATCGTAAATGGGACCTGTGATCCTTTAAAATACATATTGGACCATCCCATCCATATTACCCTTATCTACGTGGGTCGTTTTTAATGTTCGTAGAATCGAGCTGTATCTCTACAATTATAGAATTTACGGTACCATAAGTATAAAATATTTTGAAAGGACTAGCTTCTGTCTATCAACGTATATAAATTTTACATCATTAGCTCTTAGTTTGGTCAAGATATATAGCTTTGATAAGGCGTAGTAAAGGACACTGGCCGAAATCCATGTAATTTTAACCACGCAGACATTAGGAAATTAGACGCTGTTAAGTTCCATTCGCTATGGTGATATCAGCATTTGTCAAGCTGATTTTTCTTTTGCACCATCAAAATTAATTATTCAAACGCTTATCGTAGACAAGTGCAGCAAAACTATAGACATGTTGTTTGCTCTTCTATAACAATTTTAAAACACCCATCGATATACCAAAAAAATCACAGTCAAGTGTTTTTTATTATATCTGTTAAAATTACAATTATGAACTTTTTTTATTTCTTCTGGTTTTGCATAGTACATTATATACTCAATAATTCGTCAGCAGTTATATTGATGTATCGATTAAAGCGTGTACCCGGCAATCTCAGGAACTGTCATACCCCCATGTTATAAAAAGTGGGTGGGGTAAATTAACACCGCGTTGAAAAAAACAATAACAATCAGGTCTGCAGAATTTTCTTATTTCAGTAATTCCAACACCTTTATAGAGGCACAAAAAGATTTAAATGTAAGTCCATCAATGACATATTTCAACCATATTTACAGTGTCCGATATACAGGGTATGTCTTTGCCTCTTGAAATCATTAAAGTAATGCATTTAGCAATAACTTTAGATTGCATGCATGGATAAAAGCTCAATCCTTCCAAATATATACATGATGCATGCATTTACTTTCCCTGTTTTCATTTAATCCACCATTCTACGAACATAAAAAATGACCCTCGTAGATGGGAAATCCATCAGAATTCATAGGGTTAACTATGTCTTTATAACATAGATACACAGCTATCTAGTGAGGCTACGGGCCAATTTGTCTTCAGCCTTCCATAATTACCACTGTTTTTACACTTTCTTTGCTAGCGGCAACTTTTTGCCATCTGTTGATAACCTTTGCAGACAGTCTGGAGCCAGATCAAGAGTGTCAGGTCTGATCAGGATCCAAAACTTTTGATACTCCTAAAGTGTTTCTGAAAGAATTACCTAAAAAGTTAATATGAAAAAGTCAGCAGACGACAACGAATGCCTCATAAGTAGAGAGAACCTACAATATTAGAAAACAGCAGACACTGTTATATTAAATCTGTTCGTAAGAACTAATGGAAAGTGCCCTCACGCCCCTAGCACCAGCTTAAACAACAGAACCCAATATTCCTGAAAGACCAGAGCATGAAAAATCAGCCAGTATGCAAAGCAAAAAATTTGTTTGTTTGTTTGTTTGATGCTTAATAATGCAATCAATCTTTGTGTGTCATTAGCATCAGACAGTATTAGATTAGTTTGTGATGTGGGTGGAAGAAAAGTCAGAATATGTAGTATATTGCGTTACATGATCTGAAATACATGTTCGGTTCAAGCATACTATTTAATGAGTTATATGAGCCAGTTATTGTAGGCTCTGTTCAGATAGCACGTTTGTGCAATGTGTCATCAGTCTTCCATCTAAATCTTTTTATCACTATTTTAACACTATTTCACCCATAAAGGCTAAAATTGTACGCAATTTTGGCCTTTATGGGTGCAGTAGTGTTAAAATAGTATAGTTAAACTATTGTATAGTTAAACTAGTATAGTTAAACTATAGGATGGTTAAATTACTGCACCCATAAAGGCCAAAATTGCGTTCAATTTTGCCTTTCTGGATGCTATAGTTTTAATATAGTGAGTGTGCCAGCATTGGAGTCTCTGTGGAGAGTACATGTTAACACATGCTGGACTGAGCCACTGCTTCTCGCAAATTTAAAAAAATCTCCTGATCTGACTTAGTCATGCTCTCTAATCAGATTCACGATATCCTCATAACCAAATTCATCTAAATCCTTTACACTAGCCGCACCCAACTCGGCCTTACTATCAACAAACTGAACTTGATGCTTGAACTTGTTTGTTAGAACGGTGAACTCCGCCTCTGTCATTGGATCCAAGCATACTTTCGATATGGAAAATTCTTGAGCGAGCTTGTCTATATACCAGAATCCGCTCTTCATAACGTCACAACATTTAACATACGCTTGATGAGTATCTCGCTTTACAACATTAGATCTAGGCTCAACAGATATGCCAGAAACTTCAACATCACTCTTCACTTTAGCACTTGGCATAACTTCAGGAAGACCGGTGTTGCCAAACAGTTGTGATGGTGAGGTCAAGGTACTAGGACTGTCTGTAATAGACACATATTCCTAATAACTCATTGATAATTGGAGCGTAACTACAAAGCAGTTTCCATAAGATCACCAAACCCTAAGCTATTGCCAATCTCAGCACCCTTTAACTCATTGTATACTGTAAACCCCTAACAGGGTACTTTGAAAACCATGCAGTGAAGACCCAGACGAAATACAGTATCATGATGGCTGCTTCATTTCACTAGGGTCTGTACTGTTTGCGTAGATAAAAACAACCTTCATCAACAGAAATACATTATTATTTGTAAAATTGTACCTGTGAACCCTTAAAGTGCAAATGGGTTGTCTCATAGTTGTTACATCCATACGCATGGGAAAATCCATCAGAATACAACAGTGGATCTACACCGGGTAAACAGCGATCCTGAACGACGCTTATTTCAATCGCCAAAGCACAATCTAACCCAACAATAGAAAATATGGCGATACAATATGCGGTAACAAATCATAGTTTTTACGGTCAAAAACGTTGTTTTGGCGACCAAAACCTTTCCTCGTGTAAATCAACACGTTCACATCGTCGCTGCTCCTGTGTGGGATGTCTAGTATGGACGCATAGTGTATGGCCTCACATGCATTAAATTTACATGGGTCAGGCGCGGATCCAGATAATTATGTCAGGGGTGGTCCTGAAAACCATTTTAGTCATTAACGTATTTCCCAGAGGGCTTAGATCCGTAACAGTGTTTCTAAGGAAACCAATGACCACTTGTGCTTTTCCATGCGGGTCCGGACCCCCTGTCCCCATCTGGATCCGCAAATGAGTTATTTACATTTTACCATTACCACTTCTTCATATTCTGACCCATACATGTTATGGATTTCTTAAAAAAGTTTGGGAAAATATATAAAATCCGAGACTTGCCGAGCCTTTTATCGTGTTTTTGCAACAAGTTCAATAAAGTTGACGAAAGTTCACGTGACACTTAAAGAACTTTGACCGTTTTGTATCAGCAGACATAAATTACGAATGAAAAAGTGTATGCAAGCTAGGACTATTGTTTGCAATATGAGGCTTTGTGCAGACATTCAGTGCCTTTGTTTGTTCACGATGAGAGCTCTTCTATGTGCGTAATGAGGGATCTTGTATGTGCATAATAAGGACTCTTCTATGTGCATAATGAGAGATCTAATGAGAGATCTTGTATGTGCACAATAAGGACTCTTCTATGTCTTAATGAGAGATCTTGTATGTGCACAATAAGGGTTTTTCTATGTGGTGCACAATAAGGGATCTTCTATGTGCATAATGAGAGCTCTAGTATATGCATATTAAGGGATCTTCTATGTGGTGCGCAGTATGGGCTCTTCTATGTGCAATATGAGAGATCTTGTATGTGCACATTAAGGACTCTTCCATGTACATAATGAGGTATCGTGTATGTGCATAATAAGGGCTCTTCTATGTACATAATGAGAGATGTTTATGTGCATAATAAGAACTCTTCTATATGCACACATTGCGTTCTCGTGTACGTTCACAATAAGGGTTCTTGTATGTGAACAATGAAGGTTTGTGTATGCAATATTAGGACTAAATGAGAGTTTTTGTATGTAAACAATGAGGGCTCTTGTGAGTACACAATGATGGCTCTTGTGAGTACACAATGCAGGCTCTTGTGTGTACACAATGATGGCTCTTGTGAGTACACAATGCAGGCTCTTGTGTGTACACAATGAGGGCTCTTGTGTGTAATATTATACAATAAGTGACTTATGTTGAGGTGGACATGGAGTGTTATTGAACAGTACACGTAATATTGACCTATGTTGAGCGGAGGTCAATATGATTAAGTTTACTGTTCAATAAAAACTCCATGTCTACCGGAACATGTCAACAATTGTTTTATTATAAAAAAAAAAATACATGTTACGCATGCCCTGCCATTTTTACCATTTAAACCATTGACATTACGGATGGTTCATGCGAAATTACTTGACGTTCTTTGTTTGTTCGTTTTGTTGCTTTACATCCCCAAGTCAACAGCTATGGTCACTGCGGGACGGTCAGTTCACATAACCACACTTTTTCTTACTTTGCAACATCACGTCCGGCAAACCATGCGACATTTAGTTATATCAGCGGCAGTGGATAGGCATCTGAGCCAATCAGAATATGTTTATGTATAGATCATATAATGAAAGAACTTGAAAACTCTTGTATATTCACAATTAGGGCATGTGTATAGTGAGGAATCTTGTAAGTGCACAGTGAAATTTATGGTATGTTAACTACTCATCAAACTCACCTTGCACCGAGACCTGTGTACCATTTCCATCATGTTTCATTACAACAATGTCCATTTCTAACATCGGGTGTTTCCGGTAGTGGTGGCGAAGAACTGTTGCGGAATATACCGCGCGAAATTTACACCATCCGCATTGATAATTCTTTCGTTGTTTCTCTGTAAAATTATATTAGGAAGAAACTTTACCTCAATTTAAGCAACAATTAAAAGGCCAAGAAAAAAAGTATGTGTGGTTCCGGTTACCTGAGCTACCCTTAATCTTTACCCCCTACCCTAAACTTTTTTCTCCAAATTCTGAAGAATGAAGAGAATAGCAGAACAAAATAATTTTGTTTTTCTATTCTTCTTCTATTCTCTTCCAACTTCAGAATTAGGAGAAAAAATACATCAGTATGACCATTTGAAATAGAAATCTAAATTGCTATGCATTCAGTATTTGGTATTGGAAGTAAAAGGATTTAGCCTAAATAAGGTTATATCTTCAAAAATAGACGCATTTAAGTCAGTTTTGTCTTATTTAATACATTTCCAAGCAGATCGTAATATTCCAAGAAAAAAAAATTAAAACAAGAGATCATGCAAGCGGCCCTAAATCGCTCACCTGAGTTTTGTTTAAAGTTTACATATCTGCTGATAGCTGACCATGTCCCTGTTGACACCTGGGTTGGGGCCAGTTTTCGCACCAGGGGCATAAATTGAACAAACGTGTTAAAGGTCTGCTAGGTAATGCTATATACCAAATATCAAGGCTCTAGGCCTTGTGGTTTCAGAGGAGAAGATTTATTTCATGTTTTTCCCTATATAATTGCCTATGTAAATAATGTGACCCCAAGGGAGAGGCCATTTTGTCCCCAGGGGCATAATTTTAACAAACTTGGTAGAGGTTCACTACGTGATGTTTCATATCAAATAGTAAGGTTCTAAGCCTTGTGGTTTCAGACAAGAAGATTTGTTCATGTTTTCCCTATATCTGCCTTTGTAAAACATGTGACCCCTGGGGCGGGCCAATTTTTAGCCCCAGGGACATAGTTTGAACAAACTTGGCAGAGGTCCACTTGTTGATGCAACAAATCAAATATCAAGGCACTAGGCCTTGTGTTTAGAGACAAGAAGATTTTTAAAGTTTTCATCTCGAAAATCTATTTTAGCCTCAGTGACCTAGATATGCAGTGGATCAGAACCATTTAAACAATTATTAAAGATGGCCATATAAGGATAATTCCTGCCAAGTTTGGTCCAAATCCAGTTAGTAGTTAGGGAGATGTCCTTTGAAGAAATTGTTGACGACACATGACGGACGACGGACATCAAACGATCACAAAAGCTCAACATGAGCCAATAGCTAAGGTGAGCTAAAAACAGTATCCTACCTGCCTACCCTAATTTTGTTTTCAGGGTGTAACCTGAGCCAGATATGTTTTTTATTTGGCCTAACATTTACAGCTGCACATAGGCATACGACTTGGTTACTCATGCCGGTTTGACGATGTTATGACGTTCGAAAGGTTGAATCAGGTTCGGTTGGAATCAGGTAAAATATACAAGAATAACACACATGTTTATTTCATGGCATTAACACTTGCCTAGTCTCTCGGGAGCTGTTTTAACAATTTACTTGGGACCCGGCAAATGTTGATGTATAAAAAATATGTGTGATCCCTAAACTTGAACAGACGTCGATCAGTACTAGAGCAGACTTCGTTCATTACTAGAGAAGACGTCGATCAGCACCCTTTTTTCAATTTAGATTGAACAAAAATGAAGGAACTCAATGTCAATACATCATGCCCAACTGTCCTTAACTCATATACCCGACCCACTAACACCACCCTCATTATCTGTTTTCTTTTCTTTTTTTACTGTGTATAACCGTACAGTGGGCTACATTGGAAGTGACATCAACTGTACGCCGAAATATCAGTAGTGGCATCGTATGAAAAACACCTACACACATATTCTAATCGAGGTAATAGTTCAAAACAATGTATATGCTCAAAACCACCCAACACTTTTAAATTCGGATTTCGGTAATAAATCACAAACTGAACTTGTCTTTACGTCCCAGTCGGAACGGGCCTTCTGGATTGAACCGGTATTAAGCAGTCGATAAAAGACACAGCACAGGGAATCAATATATGAAAGGGGGGTTCTACTCTATATGAAAATTACACAAGTTTCTGCCCACGCACAGAATTTGATATAATTTTCTTTACAGATTATCACTCATATGAGTGTTCTATTTGTGAGATATTTATCCATTCATCTATTTCAGTTGTTAAATTTAAGTATTTTTAACTTTTAAAATGGAAAAAAAAATATTACCCAAATTAAGTGTAGCCTAAGGCTATCATTTTATTTTACCTAATTTGTTCTAAACATAATGCCTAGTAAGTTGTAGTTATGTATGTACCATACATGTATTTTAATATATAAAATAAAAAAGTCCATATCAAATTTTGTTTGAAGGTACCTTTTAATATTTTAAAAATATTTTCAAAAAATTAAATTGTCAATTTTACCTATGAAATTGACATCAAATTTGTCCTTATATGTGTTGATAGTTATCATAAAATCTCAAAAAAAAAAATAAAACCAGTAAAATGGTATTTTCTGTATTTCAATATTAAGAGTCAAAATCTTGCAGAATGTAGAAATCCAGATTTTTATGTAAAGTTCCAGTAGTATGCTCAATTAACATAAGGTTCTGTTTTGCGCAGGCATGAATTTTGATGATGTGCATACCGACTGTTTGACTTATAAATATTTTATATTTGGTCATGTGTACCATGTGAATATAGGGGTACCCCAAAGTCAGCCCAATGTATATCTTTCAGAAACCAAATTTCTGAAAATGATTCATTCTAATAATCTGCTAAGTTCTTGATTATGTGTGTGGTACATACATTATCATTCACATCACATAAAATGGTTTAAATAAAGTTTCTTTTAAAATAATTACTCAAATTTAGTTGCAAAAATAGATCAACAACTTTTGGGTTTTAATCTTGGTCTGTTGCAGTTCTTGTCAATCTTTTCGCATCCATATAAAATTTGACTTTAAGTATAAAGATAATATACCCAGAAATATACTTTGTTTGAATGATGAATATTAAGAATCATTTTTTTTTAAATCTATGACACCACTGAATTCTTAATAGATCATTATGTCCAGTTTTGCAAAACTTTCTTATATGTCAGCATTATGAGGTCATTTGAGAATTAAACTCGTGATTCTTTTACAACGGAAATAACAGCACATAGACTGACACCACAAACTTTGCTTAACTTGTTCAATATTTATAAGGTTAATAATTTGCTAAATGTTTCTTATTTGAAAATCCAATTTATAATCTTAAAAACTATCTTTTTTGTTTTCCTCAATTCAAATTTTATCTATTAGAACAGTTTTGAAGCTTTTGATTTTAAATGGGGATATGATAATTGTTTGTTATTGATTTTTGGATACTCTTTTGAAATGCTTTAACAGATAGAACTTACTGCAGGAGAACTTAACACAAGCAGTACATATTAAGATACTATGCAATTCAAATAAGTTTTCTGTAATATACATATTGAATGACTAAGGGACTGCAAAATAAGGACAATATTTTATTATTTAAATAATATTGAAAAACGGATCCTTACATAATAGAAATAACCTGCAAAATTCTAAAACTTCAGACAGTTTCACTAAGTCTCTTTATGAGACTTAATAGAAAGTGCTACATTGAACGGTATAAGCTATAGAAGGGTTATTAAGTAAACAAAAAATCCATTCATATAAATGATTCCGAAGTTCTGGTATGCAAATTACATTGGCATTATGGTAAGTTGATATTCTATCATTGTTTTTTACATGTGAATTCATACTTTTGTTAAGTGTGATTATGGATGTGACAACTGCTTAGACTCAAATGTTATAAAGATTTCATTGCTATATATGTATGCAACCTATTGTTAGGTGCATATAGGGACTGTATAACCTTCTCATCCCAATTTGTTTGCTATATGGGATAAATTTGAGTTTTCTTTTTACATTCATTTAATTATTTCTGTTATGCTTCATGTTAATTTTAGATTTTATTCAAATACAAGACAAATGTTTGCTAACTATTGTCTAATTACTGTTACTGTTTGCGTTTATCTAAACGCACAGTTCACTCTATTTAGTATAAAAAGTTTAAGTTCTAAAGAAAGTTCAGGCTCGTGTTTCAACACCACCCTCAAGTTACAACATATTTTAATGCATACGAGGGCTGTTCAAATATGAATGCAAGTAGCTTCATAACTTTCTTCACATATATGCTACAACAACATATCATACCTTTTTGGAAAGAACTATTTGTCGCCTTTAAAATGGCACCAAACGTAAAGAAACACTCACTATATTTCTCGAGTTACAGACCCTTATATAAAGGCCATTCATGTATACTGAAGTTTCTCTGCAGCAAATTGCAATGCACGTTTTGGTACATGTGCGGATATAGTGTCATATCTTTGTAAGTTTTTGACAAAATGGCACCAAATTTTAGATGCAAGTTTAAGTAACAATCCTAAAGTTGCTTGCAGGAAAAAGTTTATACACTCCTGTTTCAATCTCGAGTAAACAGGCACGTTTGCGACATCATTAATTTCATGATAAACGTCATTTTGAGTTAGCTACTGGTGATGTAATAATGAACATCGCTGTGTCGTTTTCTTTGCGTTTTGCAGAAAACATGCTAAAAATGTCATAAGGGAGTTTTCAAAACGTGCCGTCCTCTAATTACATAGTAATCACATTTTATATCATTTTTCAAGCACGTTCTGCTTCTTAATGAGGTGTTTCCATTAATCAAAATATGTTCAATCGGTCTAGTCCTCATAACCAAGTGAGTAATTTTATTGTAAATAATGTCTATAGTGGTCAAACTTAGAGTTTACGTTCAAATTTAGAATAAAGCTGAAATGTTATGGCAAAAATATTGAGTATAAATTCTATAACTCCTTCACTGAAGGCATTTGTGACTTACTAAAATGCTTTTCTGCGTTTAGAAATTACCCACTATCCATCAATAATTTATAACAACAACTCACTATGAGCGATCAACATATTGTCTTTGATTTAAAACAAGTTTAAATTTTGCTTCATGCATTTTGTTAGAGATAAGTTTAACTGAAAACTGAAAGGTGGGGTTTTGTTTATCATTTATTTGCAAGCATAAGGCGACTTTGATGAAAACGATAAGTTTAACTGAAAACTGAAAGGTGGGGTTTTGTTTATCATTTATTTGCAAGTATAAGGCGACTTTAATGAAAACGATTTGTTGTAATATATTTAAAGCATGTCGGATTTTCGCAAATTTCACAGAATCATTATATTAGAATTTGGGCATACATCTTTAAAAATTTCAAGAAATTTCACCTGTTCATCGAGGAATTATACGCTCGTCTATATCACTGGTATATGTTCGAATCATTGAGTTTGTTTGTATACTAACGTGATCCTCATTTGAATGGCTATAGCTCGATAAGTATACTGTATTTTTCTTTAGGTCTGATTCCAGTTTAAAGGTGAAATATAGTCCTTTATAGAAACGTTTACCATTTTGTCGTACATATATGTGAAAAAACCTCAACCTTCCCACAACTTGCTCTGTATGTGACGGCCATGCTTATGCATGCCCCCCCCCCCCCCCCCAAATTAAGGTTAATATACAATAACGGTTTCACACGAGAAACCCGGAAGGTGTATTATTCTTTGGAAGCCTCAAGCAAAATTTCAAGATTATGCTGGGAAAACTCAGAACACACACACACACACATGTTCTGAATCTTACCACACCCAAGCGGCGCCCTTCCCCCTAGGAATAAGCCCCGTATCCCCGCTTAAAACCTCTTAACAATAGGTCATCTAATGACGAATGGCCATCTTTTGGATATGGAGTTAAAAAATTTAAGGAGCAAACAAGTGAGATCTTTCATGGGATCATCAATCACAAAAGAACACAGACTCCTCGCCACCCGCTCCACAAAATTGCAACTGAAATAGAAAAATATGATTAAGGAGGCAAAACTTTATTTCCAAAAGCTTGCCCCAGGGAAAGCTAACTTCGTAGACTGATGTCCGCGTCTTAGTAACACCGCCCGCGAGCACATGTATACAAGATCTGGAAGGAAGTGCGGAGTGGAACCTGGATGTTGTCACCACTTGATACATCAACTTACAGCTCACCATTAGGGGGAGCAGCAAACTTAAACAACCGATAACAAAACTCCTTGCCCTTCCGGGCGGAATAAAAAACTTACACTTTCAGGAACAGTGGGGGTGACACTGTGCAGACGAAATTGTCACGTCGATCCCCACAATATTGAAACCTGTTTTAGAGCATTTCCAAAATTCAAACTAATTAATGCCCCACGCCTTTAATTAACGCAGATAGGCGTAGGATAAGGGCAGGATACAGCCCGAATTCCTTTTTTGAAGCGTGGGTGCATAAAACTGGGTGTGCCGTGTGTGCTATATATGCCTCGTGCGCAGGGACCGCGGCACACCGACACAATAACCGAATAATGATGATATGTGAAAAAAATTATGAAGCTACTTGCATTCATATCTAAACAGTCCTCGTAGAAAATCATGTTTGATGCCTATAGTGGTTTACATATTTTGGTAACAATATGTTCTGACGGCCGAAATATAGCAAAATCTAGCGTGCTAATGCAAAACACGCGATTTCAAAGTTTAAGGTCATATGATAAATATAACCTGACATTTGCGCTACTGTATTATTGAATGGCGAAAAGGGGTAAAATGCTCGACAGGCCCCTCATGTATCTCTTTTCCCCAAGTCGTTTAATAAATTCAATAAAACAAGAGCACGTAAGATCGGTTATATTTGCGATGTCAACGTAACTTATTTTCTGATCGACTGCGTTGGGAATTCATATCTACATGTAATAGCACTTGGTTGGCGAGTTTAAATCAGGATGCACGGCCTCCCTCTCTCTCTCTCTCTCTCTCTCTCTCTCCTCTCTCTCCTTCTCTCTCTTCTTCTCTTTACTCCTGCTCTCTTTCCTCCTCTCTCTCCTTCTCTTTCATTCTCTCCTTCTCTCTCATTCCTCTCTCTCGCCGTCCCCTTTCTCTCCCTCCCTTTCTCTCTCCCTCCCTCTGTCTCTCTCCCCCTCTCTCCCTCGATCTCTCTCAACCGCTCTCCCGTCCCTCTCTCCCTCAATATCTCTCCCTAGCTCTCACTCCCTCACTTTTTCTTCTTCTCTCTCACTCTACATATTCCTCTCTTTCTCTCTCCTTTTCTCTCTGCATTTCTCTCTCTCTCTCTTTCCTCTCTCTCCTCCTGCTCTCTCTCTCTCTCTTTCACTCTCTCCTTCTCTTTTTCCTCTCTCTACTTCCCCTTTCTCTCACTCTGTCTCTCTCCATTCATCCCTCTGTCTCTCCCTCCCTCACTCTGTCTCTCTCCATCCCTCCCTCTCTCTCTCCCTCCCACTCGCTCTACATTTTCTCTCTCCCCTATCTCTCTCCCTCGCTCCCCCTTCCTCACGCTCTCTTCCTCTCTCTCTCTCTCCCTCTCTCTCCCCAACTCCCTGGCTCTCTACCCCTCTACCTGATCTCTGTCCAAAACTATGATTGACGTTCTGGACCAGATTGATAGTTGACTAAGTTAGAGTGTCCATAAAAGGGGATAGATAGACAGATTGACAGTCAGAAGTCCCTGACAGACAAGTTGAAAACAATACAGCTCGACCAGTATGGGTTGGCAGTGCCCCAACCAGTGGTAGCCATCAACTATCAGTTTTAACACCAATCAGTGCAATGGAACACTCATGGGCTGGGTCAAAATATGTACGTATTCTGTGATCAGCATGATTTTTATCCCCATTCTTTTTTTTACAAAAAAAAAACGCGACGTGGATTTTGTAATCAGCTCCGTTCTTAAACTTTAAATATTTAAATAGACTCCACAATCCATAATTCAGTATTTCAGTTCATGTTTCTCCTTTGTAAAAAAATAAGTTAACATGATCAGGAAATACCACAACCACTAACTACATACCGACCCATGACACCCTTGAGGAAGATGCAAAGAACGAATAACAGTGACATGTTGTTCAGAAGACAATAAAGGTGAAGTTACACTCAGCTAGGAACTATTTTTATGGTGTTTCTAGCTCTGTCCGTTTTTAGGAATCATTTTGAAATATCCTTTCTCACATTAAGTCGCCCGTACTTCCTTCTTTTTCCAAGTGCAATGCTGAGAAGTGTAACTATTGCCAGCTTTAATGTTGTAGATTCACAATTTGATTTTAAAGTAAAATCATGCTAAAATATCTGGCAATATTGCCACAATACTTTGTTTTTCTGTAAAGCCAGAAACTGTGTATACACTTAAGCATACATGGAATCACGCTCATTTTAAAATACATATTTACTTTGTTTCCTAATGTTAAATTTAAAAAAGAACCTTGCAGCTGAAAATGCAGCTCGATCCATTAATTGCTTCAAGATCGAACGAAAGTGCAGTTCTGTACATAACATTTATGGCCAAGTGCAAATAAGATCTCAATTTCTTTTCTCAAATTTAAATAAATAATTATCTTCCAAACAATGATAAATAAAACCACTACATGGTAGTTATGTACTAAAAGAGTATATACAATGAGACAGTGCTGAACATTTCAAGTCAATCAGACAACTGGTTCCAAAGTTATGGCAGAGGGAAGATCAGAAATATACCCCAAAATGCTGCATTTGTGTGACATTCACTTTGAAAGTAAAAAAGGGCAAAGATCACGAATCGATACAATCAAGCACCACACCGGACCCAGGATACCAATGGGAAAGTGACATCACAAACGAGAACCAAGAGGTCAGACCTTTTCCAGCAAGTAACCACAAGGCATGAATAATCAGACGCACACGAAAGCATAACAAATACAAAACAGAAATGACATAAATGATCTACTAAAGAAGCACCGATTTGGAACGGTCAGTAAAAATATTTTACTGTAGGGCTTAACCGGTTGCACGGCGTGCCAAACTCACCCTTATTTCAGATATGGATCAAGACACATAGATGTTTGGTTTGCATGAAAGTAAGTAAGGGTGCAACGATCAGGAATCGATACAATCAAGTACCACACCTGACCCAGGATACCAGTAACAAATGAAAGACCCCTAACTTACCAATGCATCATCTCCTAGAACATATAAATCAAGATACAAAAAGGAGATAAAGCAAAGACAAGGACTCAACAGTAAATAAAACAAAGTGGCTATTAACAGTCTACTGTAAATAGCCAAAAACGTTAAAATGGCTATTTACAGTCAACTGTCAATAGCCAAAAAAACGTTAAAATGGCTATTTACAGTCAACTGTAAATAGCCATTTTAACGTTTTTTGGCTAATGACAGTTGACTGTATATAGCCATTTTATCGTTTTATTGGCTAATGACGCTCAGTGTCGTTATTTATATGAAATACAGGGGTAAATCATTGTTTATATCAAATTTATTTTAGCTGAAATCCTATTTTGGCTTTTGTTGAAGCCGTTTCATGCTGGTGCGGCTTCAAATCAACGACTGCCCGCTCCAAAAGCGGAAAAAGAACTTAACGATCTTAAAATCAAGAAATTAAACAGACTAATTGCAAAATTGTGGTAAGCCGTTAATCTAGAGCTTCCTAACATAATTTTGATATGACTTTAAGTGCAGAGTAAGAGGAAATTTTTGAGTGACACGAGCAGCCTTGTCTTTGTTGGTGATTTTAAGACTTGGAAACTTCTCTAACAAAGGTTTTCGTTTAAGAAATATCGGTCCAGATCTGGATTGAAACTATTTGGTATCACCAGTGACCTAATATATGTCACTGGTATCATGGATCCAAAATAGGCTCCGTGTTGGCATTTTATAATACTTTACTTTAATAGACATCTCATTTTGGTCTACCGTGTACTCAATTATTCGTCAAACTCAGGATCGTAACCGTTCTTTTGACTAATTATATACATGTAGTTTGCTCTGCAGACTACTGCTGAAATATCAAACAAGAGACTTAGAGTGAGTCATGATTTGATTATAACAGATAATTTCTATATGAGCTTTCTGATTCTGATCTATACTGCTACATGTTAGCTTCATGAGACAGCTAAGGGTTTGGCAATCATTTCCAGTCTGCAAAATTATGCGTATGTGTACGAGGGCCAGTACAGGGGTTTCGGTACTTATACTTAACGCATTTGTATCAAAAGAGTGAATAACTATGCCCTTAAATGCCAAAAAGTAACAAATTAATTGTTGAATAGATCATCCGTTGACCAAACACTAGAAAAAGTGAGATTCAGTCAATCCATAATTTATGTTACACTTGTGGCACAAATCACATTTTAAAGTTTACCTGTCTAAATCAAGATATAGTCTGGTTATAGACTGTCTGCTTTCTTTAGTATTGAATTTAGCATGATAGCCTTTCCCAAAATGTAGCTCACAGATCATGGTCAGCTTCATTATGAAATTAGTATATGGGCTTGAGGAAATGTCATTCCTGCTGGACCGTATGTAGTATTGACTACAAATTTAGTGAAGATGTTGACTTCTTAATGTGTTTAAATTGTATTTAGGCATTCAAGAATTATTAAAAATACCAAAGAAGTAATATATAATTCAAAATTTGCCATGTAAATGCATTTATCACATATTCATAAAATGTGTTACACTTGTGACATCAGTTAAAATCATGCCACGAAGTCAGCAGCTTAAGGATTTCACCATAATTCCTTATAATGTTTTGGGGCTCCATTGACCAGAAAAACAGCAAAAAAGCTATCAAATGCAAAACAAATTAAAATGCTGGTGATTGAAATCTTAAAGGGATAATTCACACTTTTTTTTCAAATGCGTTTATTATAGAGTTTACATTATGGCAGGAATAATTCCTCATTAAATGTTTGTGAGTGCCCTTCTATTAGCCTGTCATTAATCACTTTTGCTTCTTAATGGGAGTCTGGTCATTCTCAGGTCAATGATCTCTACACACTAAAACTGGAAAAACTTCCACCTGCTTACACACTACCAAAGCAGAATTATAAATCAGTCAAAAGGCAACAATGTTTCAGAGTAATTCTTTTAGCAGTGTGTGCATTGATGAGTATATTTTGATAATTGGCCCATATTTAATAATTAATTCTAAAATTTAAGTCTTAAAGCACTAATTATTACTATAGCAGACGACATATTTTGTAACAATTTTCTTCATTTTTCTAACAAAAAGACAGAATAAAATCAAATGAAACTTATTGAAAAACAAAATACTTTTCGTTTGACAGTTGTTACATTTTAATTTGCATTGATTTGGCTGTTGATTGTAATTATAACGGAATACCCATTATCCAATATTGAAATAAAGAAATTGACTGAAAGATGCCACTTCAATCATTTGGCAGACCAGCATATTGAGGTTAACTCAGGTTAATGTGTGCCAATAGCTGTAAGATGACTGCTCCCAGAAGATTAGATACACGGCTATAAAAGCTTCTGTAATTAACTAACCAGATGGATAAATGATCTGTGAAAATAAAATTAGTCCATTACGAAATATTTATTTGTGAATAAAGTAAAATGTTAAAAAGCATGATCATACGCTTTAAATGTTACACTTGTGACATATCTGGGTGGTTTTATTCAGTAATGGCTACATAAAATCATACTTATTGCTTTATAGGCAAGTTGGTTCCTTTAAATAGCTAAAAGACTGATAGTCATGAAAACAACATTCCTTATGAAAAAAAAGGTTTGTATATTATAAAAGGCAATTCACTTAAAGAGACTAGATCTGCAACTTTGAACATTTTTCGAAATTTTTTATTTTCTTTTTAAATTGTTTGTAAAAGTAGAATTAAGTTATGTTTTCACAATAAATCTGTTCACTTTAGCTGAAAACTGCACGGAAAAGGGAATTATCTTATAAAAACAGGTGTATTTTTCTCTTGTTGGTAATTATTTGCGTCCCTCCAATAATTATAGACAGCTTATTTTAACATAAATACCGTTATTTAGATACTGATAAGTTGTTAAGATTTACGAAATTGGTAAAATGTATACCTGAATTTTAGTTTTTTTACTGTGTTCTTGAAAAATAGAAACATTAGTTCTAAAATTAAACGATCAAAAGTTACAGACTATGCAGCTTTAACTCCAATCATATGAAATAATTCAATTCTGTATGATAAAATTTTGAAAGGGTGTGTTTATAAAAGTGTGCACAGCTCTGATTCATCATGTTTAAAATAGATGAAAAGATTATTTCCCTACAGTTTTTATGCTATATTTCAACTGCAATTCACCATTTGACAATATATGAATAGTGTTTAATACAATTTACAGTTGAATCGAAGGCAAGGGGAAAAATGTCACACAAATAGTGTTACCCTTGTGACAATTTTGAAGACCTTTTTCCATGCAATTTTGAAACGGAACATTCTAAAGCCGTGAAACTTGGCATGATGCAAGAAAAACTTTGACTACATATCTTAAAATTAATGTTAACTATAAATCTGCTTAAGATAGTCTATCAATTTTGATCAAAGAAATGATTGCATTATTTTTGAAATCACCCATAGATTGATAGATAGGTAGGTAGGTAGGTAGGTAGGTAGGTAGGTAGGTAGGTAGGTAGGTAGGTAGGTAGGTAGGTAGGTAGGTAGGTAGGTAGGTAGGTAGGTAGCTAGCTAGCTAGGAAGGTAGGTAGGTAGGTAGGTAAAAAAACTCTTGATAGTGGCGAGATTTCAAACAGTTTTGTGTCAAAATTTCAATGTTGACATACATCACATGTTGATGTATCCGACTTAAATCGAATTTGTGGCAAACTTATCTGTCTACAGAGGATTGATTTGTACGACAGAGAGGCTAGATACATGGCCCATCGAAAAGCATTCTCCGATTTTCGAAACATCTAGTAAAATGCGAGTTATAGATAACAACACAAGAGAACATGACGCTATTTACACGAATCGAGTCCTGCTTATGCATAAGAGGAAGACAGTCCCTCTCATGAATTTAAAATCATTATATTTTACTATGAAGTAGCTGTATTGGTGGCCGTGCTAATTTCACTACTGATGTTGATGTCACTTCCGATTTAATCAACTGTACGGTGGTGTACAGTGTTTTCTTAGCTGGATAACATGTACAACCTGGACGATAAACCAGTCCAGTAATTACTAATGCTACACCAACAGTTTTTAAATGGAATATCAAGCAGTGAATTCTTTCAATATGCAAATTTTATACAGTTCTTACAAAATCGACAGAAGGCCGAACCTTGTATTATACGAACCGCCAAATGAATGAAACTTTAAAAACGTATTTCTGACTGCCTCTCTGGCAACGCCTTGTCATTTTTTGGCAGCTAAGATAAAGTCTTATCGGCGGAACCAAAGAAATTGACAATAAAGCACTTACTAGTTGGTGGTTTTTGCTCTGTCTGCTGGTCCATGACAAGTTCTGGTGTTAGTACACAATTACAGTCTTCCGGTTTGGTAGCCCACGAAAATAGTACCTTTAGAAATTTAGCACTTGCCGTTTCTGGGCCCTTTATGGCGTAAATGGGTGCTTTATTCGACTTTAAATGTACATGTGATTCAACATTGGTCTATATTTGTCAGGCTGATGCAGAAAAATGCATCTTTGTGTGGACTATTTTGTCACAGACTCCCCGGCGCACTCCCCAGGTAACGTCTGACGCAGGTTGGATTTCAGCCCGGATTTTTTGACTGTTCCCCAAAGAACGGAGAATGCTGAGAAAACGAGATTATCAAGGTAGGTTGTCTTTTCACTTTTTTGACAGGTGAATGACAGATCTTGCCACTCACAGACAGAAAAAGGTCCAAGCAATGTCCTGGAAAAATTTGCAGATGCTCGAATTCTGCCTTTTTACATGGAGTTGAATGGGACCGATTAATTGTGCACCGAACCCTATAAGAGAGAAGGTGAAAAAAACGAAAATCTTTGTAAAACAGTCATTTTTCAATGAATTCAAATGAAATTTCGCACACAGATCAGGAATCAAAATAGAAATAATTTGAAAGTATTTTTTGAAGAAATTTAAATTTAAATTTTAAAATTTTATTGAATTTTAGTTAAAATTTTAAATTTTTCTTAAAATCATTTTTAAAGCCTGGTTCTCTCGAGGAAAGACTCAAATTGCATTATATACCAGAAAATGCAATTAAATGGCCATACAAAAACAGGTTTTACCAGGATTTGACTAATCAATCCGAGCAGGCTGACCGTGATACTCCGTTTTTGCAGACTGGCTAGCACTGCTGTGCAAGTTGATTTTTGTGATTGTATTCCCTTTTCTACTGAAATGTGCTATGAGTGCTTACTCACTTTAACTGTACCAGTATGATGACTTAGCATATGGGTATTTATTAAAACACTCTTAGGATACTTACACTCATTAGAACCGCCTCATAGAGATGGCACTTAAAGGCATAATGATGAGGATCCGCAGGGACTGGTCGGGACCATTCCCCCAAGCAGGTTCCCTGGCCTCATTGCTTAGACCAATGAAATTCAATTGTATTTGGCTGTTCAACTCACCGGGTCGAGGCTGTACTAATTTGAACACAAACTTAAACTTTTTCAGCTAAACAAACCAACTGCAGCCCCCCCCCCCCCCCCAGCTTCACTCGAGATCAAATTTTGTTCTTATTTCGACCACGCAAGCAGTAGTGTTGTTTGGTACTCATTAGAGTCGCCTCACACTCAAAATTGTTTATGAAGCTACTCATTAGAGCCGCCTCGCATAGATAATGATATAACACAGTTATTAAAGCTCATTTAGTTACCTAACCCCCAATGAAGCACTTTCACACAGATACTCGTATTATGTGCTTAAGCGGGTTGTGATATTTCTCGTTCGACGAGGCCGTTCTAATGAGTAATCTTTACTTACATTCTTTTCAGGAATTTCAAATTTGGGATATAGTTTCATCAAAAAATGAGGATGAGCAATTTCCATTATGATATGGGCATTAAATCTAGACCTAGGTCTCAAATCTTTCCCACTCTTACCATTTTGGTAGCATGTAAATTACGGAATATTTCACACTCAGGACTAGCAGTGTAGATCATGATTAGAATGAAATTATGTGTTTCGTCCAGCATCAGGCACTCATCAGTGAAGCTGCTCTACTTCAGACCCAAAGTAAGTGGTATAAATGGCTGTTTTCAGCTTGCTTGGGTGCAACGTAGCTTGGTTTTGGGGGCAAATTTGAATGTGATTCAAAACTGTTCGCGATTTTGCTTAAAATCACTTTAAATTTTGATTTTTTAGCTTCAGTTTTTATATTTTGTAACTAAAGTTTATGTGAGATTATCCTTTAATGACTCTTACAGATGCCTAAACTTTCCTTTTTGCTTTTGGGTTATTGAGATTTGTTGAAATAATTGAAACTATGAACTTTTTCATCCGACTAGTTTGAATAGTTGAACTTTTGCATGTGTCAGCTTGTGAGGGGGGTCACATATGAAATCCTGGATTGGTATCGCTTTTTGGTGACTGAGTTAGTCTTTTTGGACGATTATTTGCTTAACTATATGAGTTTGATATGTCACAGAGACAAAATTTAAAAATTCGAAAATTTGCAGATTCTTGAAGGTGTTAGTACACAATTACAGTCTTCCGGTTTGGTAGCCCACGAAAATAGTACCTTTAGAAATTTAGCACTTGCCGTTTCTGGGCCCTTTATGGCGTAAATGGGTGCTTTATTCGACTTTAAATGTACATGTGATTCAACATTGGTCTATATTTGTCAGGCTGATGCAGAAAAATGCATCTTTGTGTGGACTATTTTGTCACAGACTCCCCGGCGCACTCCCCAGGTAACGTCTGACGCAGGTTGGATTTCAGCCCGGATTTTTTGACTGTTCCCCAAAGAACGGAGAATGCTGAGAAAACGAGATTATCAAGGTAGGTTGTCTTTTCACTTTTTTGACAGGTGAATGACAGATCTTGCCACTCACAGACAGAAAAAGGTCCAAGCAATGTCCTGGAAAAATTTGCAGATGCTCGAATTCTGCCTTTTTACATGGAGTTGAATGGGACCGATTAATTGTGCACCGAACCCTATAAGAGAGAAGGTGAAAAAAACGAAAATCTTTGTAAAACAGTCATTTTTCAATGAATTCAAATGAAATTTCGCACACAGATCAGGAATCAAAATAGAAATAATTTGAAAGTATTTTTTGAAGAAATTTAAATTTAAATTTTAAAATTTTATTGAATTTTAGTTAAAATTTTAAATTTTTCTTAAAATCATTTTTAAAGCCTGGTTCTCTCGAGGAAAGACTCAAATTGCATTATATACCAGAAAATGCAATTAAATGGCCATACAAAAACAGGTTTTACCAGGATTTGACTAATCAATCCGAGCAGGCTGACCGTGATACTCCGTTTTTGCAGACTGGCTAGCACTGCTGTGCAAGTTGATTTTTGTGATTGTATTCCCTTTTCTACTGAAATGTGCTATGAGTGCTTACTCACTTTAACTGTACCAGTATGATGACTTAGCATATGGGTATTTATTAAAACACTCTTAGGATACTTACACTCATTAGAACCGCCTCATAGAGATGGCACTTAAAGGCATAATGATGAGGATCCGCAGGGACTGGTCGGGACCATTCCCCCAAGCAGGTTCCCTGGCCTCATTGCTTAGACCAATGAAATTCAATTGTATTTGGCTGTTCAACTCACCGGGTCGAGGCTGTACTAATTTGAACACAAACTTAAACTTTTTCAGCTAAACAAACCAACTGCAGCCCCCCCCCCCCCCCAGCTTCACTCGAGATCAAATTTTGTTCTTATTTCGACCACGCAAGCAGTAGTGTTGTTTGGTACTCATTAGAGTCGCCTCACACTCAAAATTGTTTATGAAGCTACTCATTAGAGCCGCCTCGCATAGATAATGATATAACACAGTTATTAAAGCTCATTTAGTTACCTAACCCCCAATGAAGCACTTTCACA
The DNA here is from genome assembly GCA_964019695.1 of Loripinus fragilis. Lineage (NCBI taxonomy): Eukaryota > Metazoa > Mollusca > Bivalvia > Lucinida > Lucinidae > Loripinus > Loripinus fragilis. Next base: position 8,258,861 of record OZ026525.1, read on the forward strand.
CAGATACTCGTATTATGTGCTTAAGCGGGTTGTGATATTTCTCGTTCGACGAGGCCGTTCTAATGAGTAATCTTTACTTACATTCTTTTCAGGAATTTCAAATTTGGGATATAGTTTCATCAAAAAATGAGGATGAGCAATTTCCATTATGATATGGGCATTAAATCTAGACCTAGGTCTCAAATCTTTCCCACTCTTACCATTTTGGTAGCATGTAAATTACGGAATATTTCACACTCAGGACTAGCAGTGTAGATCATGATTAGAATGAAATTATGTGTTTCGTCCAGCATCAGGCACTCATCAGTGAAGCTGCTCTACTTCAGACCCAAAGTAAGTGGTATAAATGGCTGTTTTCAGCTTGCTTGGGTGCAACGTAGCTTGGTTTTGGGGGCAAATTTGAATGTGATTCAAAACTGTTCGCGATTTTGCTTAAAATCACTTTAAATTTTGATTTTTTAGCTTCAGTTTTTATATTTTGTAACTAAAGTTTATGTGAGATTATCCTTTAATGACTCTTACAGATGCCTAAACTTTCCTTTTTGCTTTTGGGTTATTGAGATTTGTTGAAATAATTGAAACTATGAACTTTTTCATCCGACTAGTTTGAATAGTTGAACTTTTGCATGTGTCAGCTTGTGAGGGGGGTCACATATGAAATCCTGGATTGGTATCGCTTTTTGGTGACTGAGTTAGTCTTTTTGGACGATTATTTGCTTAACTATATGAGTTTGATATGTCACAGAGACAAAATTTAAAAATTCGAAAATTTGCAGATTCTTGAAGGTGTTAGTACACAATTACAGTCTTCCGGTTTGGTAGCCCACGAAAATAGTACCTTTAGAAATTTAGCACTTGCCGTTTCTGGGCCCTTTATGGCGTAAATGGGTGCTTTATTCGACTTTAAATGTACATGTGATTCAACATTGGTCTATATTTGTCAGGCTGATGCAGAAAAATGCATCTTTGTGTGGACTATTTTGTCACAGACTCCCCGGCGCACTCCCCAGGTAACGTCTGACGCAGGTTGGATTTCAGCCCGGATTTTTTGACTGTTCCCCAAAGAACGGAGAATGCTGAGAAAACGAGATTATCAAGGTAGGTTGTCTTTTCACTTTTTTGACAGGTGAATGACAGATCTTGCCACTCACAGACAGAAAAAGGTCCAAGCAATGTCCTGGAAAAATTTGCAGATGCTCGAATTCTGCCTTTTTACATGGAGTTGAATGGGACCGATTAATTGTGCACCGAACCCTATAAGAGAGAAGGTGAAAAAAACGAAAATCTTTGTAAAACAGTCATTTTTCAATGAATTCAAATGAAATTTCGCACACAGATCAGGAATCAAAATAGAAATAATTTGAAAGTATTTTTTGAAGAAATTTAAATTTAAATTTTAAAATTTTATTGAATTTTAGTTAAAATTTTAAATTTTTCTTAAAATCATTTTTAAAGCCTGGTTCTCTCGAGGAAAGACTCAAATTGCATTATATACCAGAAAATGCAATTAAATGGCCATACAAAAACAGGTTTTACCAGGATTTGACTAATCAATCCGAGCAGGCTGACCGTGATACTCCGTTTTTGCAGACTGGCTAGCACTGCTGTGCAAGTTGATTTTTGTGATTGTATTCCCTTTTCTACTGAAATGTGCTATGAGTGCTTACTCACTTTAACTGTACCAGTATGATGACTTAGCATATGGGTATTTATTAAAACACTCTTAGGATACTTACACTCATTAGAACCGCCTCATAGAGATGGCACTTAAAGGCATAATGATGAGGATCCGCAGGGACTGGTCGGGACCATTCCCCCAAGCAGGTTCCCTGGCCTCATTGCTTAGACCAATGAAATTCAATTGTATTTGGCTGTTCAACTCACCGGGTCGAGGCTGTACTAATTTGAACACAAACTTAAACTTTTTCAGCTAAACAAACCAACTGCAGCCCCCCCCCCCCCAGCTTCACTCGAGATCAAATTTTGTTCTTATTTCGACCACGCAAGCAGTAGTGTTGTTTGGTACTCATTAGAGTCGCCTCACACTCAAAATTGTTTATGAAGCTACTCATTAGAGCCGCCTCGCATAGATAATGATATAACACAGTTATTAAAGCTCATTTAGTTACCTAACCCCCAATGAAGCACTTTCACACAGATACTCGTATTATGTGCTTAAGCGGGTTGTGATATTTCTCGTTCGACGAGGCCGTTCTAATGAGTAATCTTTACTTACATTCTTTTCAGGAATTTCAAATTTGGGATATAGTTTCATCAAAAAATGAGGATGAGCAATTTCCATTATGATATGGGCATTAAATCTAGACCTAGGTCTCAAATCTTTCCCACTCTTACCATTTTGGTAGCATGTAAATTACGGAATATTTCACACTCAGGACTAGCAGTGTAGATCATGATTAGAATGAAATTATGTGTTTCGTCCAGCATCAGGCACTCATCAGTGAAGCTGCTCTACTTCAGACCCAAAGTAAGTGGTATAAATGGCTGTTTTCAGCTTGCTTGGGTGCAACGTAGCTTGGTTTTGGGGGCAAATTTGAATGTGATTCAAAACTGTTCGCGATTTTGCTTAAAATCACTTTAAATTTTGATTTTTTAGCTTCAGTTTTTATATTTTGTAACTAAAGTTTATGTGAGATTATCCTTTAATGACTCTTACAGATGCCTAAACTTTCCTTTTTGCTTTTGGGTTATTGAGATTTGTTGAAATAATTGAAACTATGAACTTTTTCATCCGACTAGTTTGAATAGTTGAACTTTTGCATGTGTCAGCTTGTGAGGGGGGTCACATATGAAATCCTGGATTGGTATCGCTTTTTGGTGACTGAGTTAGTCTTTTTGGACGATTATTTGCTTAACTATATGAGTTTGATATGTCACAGAGACAAAATTTAAAAATTCGAAAATTTGCAGATTCTTGAAGGTGTTAGTACACAATTACAGTCTTCCGGTTTGGTAGCCCACGAAAATAGTACCTTTAGAAATTTAGCACTTGCCGTTTCTGGGCCCTTTATGGCGTAAATGGGTGCTTTATTCGACTTTAAATGTACATGTGATTCAACATTGGTCTATATTTGTCAGGCTGATGCAGAAAAATGCATCTTTGTGTGGACTATTTTGTCACAGACTCCCCGGCGCACTCCCCAGGTAACGTCTGACGCAGGTTGGATTTCAGCCCGGATTTTTTGACTGTTCCCCAAAGAACGGAGAATGCTGAGAAAACGAGATTATCAAGGTAGGTTGTCTTTTCACTTTTTTGACAGGTGAATGACAGATCTTGCCACTCACAGACAGAAAAAGGTCCAAGCAATGTCCTGGAAAAATTTGCAGATGCTCGAATTCTGCCTTTTTACATGGAGTTGAATGGGACCGATTAATTGTGCACCGAACCCTTCTGCGGCTTCGGCCATACTGGTATGCAACTAATCGGCTTTCGTCCCTACACTATTTTCGCCTAAATAAACAATGAAAATTCGCGAATGTGTAAATGCAGTTGTGACAGTTGTGCCCGACGTGTAGAGGCCTCAAGAGTGGGGGTGCGGTTGGTGACATGGGGTAACATCTGGTCGGCTTATTATGAGACTAGTACAAATCGACTAAAGACTAAAACACCAAACTCACTAGTCGAGTACGGGCCTTAGTTTTTGACTTGGCACAACTTACCTGCCAGAAAAGGTTTGACTTCTGAAATGCAATCATGGGGTCTTCAACGACACTCCTAGTCAAATTGTGGAAGCAGTTTTGCTGTAGGGCGTCATCTTTGAACGCACCCTACGCTAAATGAGGCTTAGTAGGTAATTTGAGATGAAAAGACGCTTTACACGGGTAACCCATTGCTTCCTATTCAGCGTGTTTTCCTTTAAATTTATGCATTACATATAAATAGTTTAGATATCATATATTCCAAACAAGCGAATAACAAATGCGCAGAGCAGTCTGTGTGGATGCCGAAGACAGAGCCGAGGTCCATTGATGTACATTGTTAATCAATAACCCGTTTCTCTTGCATCGCTTGGAACTGAGGGTTAAGACGAGACTGTGTATTCGCACGGTCTCATCAGAGCCTTTGCTGCGTGTTAACACAAGGAAATTTCAGTCGAAAATTCATGAATAGTTAAATGACCATTTGACGCATATTCTACACGTATCATACTTATAGCATATGTGTAGAAAGGTCCTTTAATTAAACTATCATTCCTGCACACCAGATCCAGATCGGTACTCGAATCTATTCCTAAATGCGTACATAAATCGCCATGTGCATACTGAATACTTAAAAATGATCTAATTCTATAGTCCTTTAGGCATATGGCATAATTTTCTATTTTGTATTAACACCAATATCTACCACTTCCGGTCTATGAAGTACCGACAATACGCGTAAATACCACCAAATCGACGTATACATTTACCAGTGTGAGATTGGGGTTTCCGCTGTTTTAACCATAATGAGAATATAAGAATCTATCATGAGTGTAGGGGCGAAATATCAAAATCCGCCCAGAGGGATCATCGATTGGCATCACGAGGTTTGCCGCGTGATGACAAACGGTGATCGCGAGGAACGGATTTTTCAATCCAATCATCACACAAATAACGGATTATTTTTCATGATACGATACTTTATTAATGCATAAAGCCATAATGGCCCATGAGCATATAAACAAATACAAATACAATACAGTACAATACAGGATAACGAGATACACAAAACACAACACAGTTGCAATACAATGACAGCATTTCAAAACAAGATTTAGGTGATAATGGAATATTAGTGTATAGGGAGAGGTGCTTTTTTTCCTCTGAAACATGTTTTTACCTACGGAAATCGATATGTGTCGCATATAGAAAAGCAATTTTGGGTGCTGGCAAAAAAAGGTGCTTATCAGCCTGCGCATTCGCAAAACCCGATGAGCACATTTTAAGCTGCGGCGACAGTTACTATATATATGCATTAATTGCAGAAGAGGGTAATGGCTGTCTTCCATGAAGAAAAAATATCCCTAGATCCGATCTTGTCGAAACGAAATACAAGAAAGGGTCAAAGGATAACAATATAGTGGTATTATTTATCATCCTTGGATACAATCTTGTAAAATACAAGAAAGTATCTTAGGATATCACCTGTTAATTTGAAAGTTTGAGGATAATTAAGTATGTGCAATCAAATTTGTATTTTAGTAAAAGATTATCTAAATAGATAATGTCAAATGAGACCAAGGCCGAATAATGCTATACGGAATACAGGTTTATAACAGAAATTTAACCTGTGGCAATATGTTTTGCTCATTAAATACACTTCTTGATCCGCCCCGTTAGTCACACTTACCTGAGCAAGCTTTCCGTGCCTTTTTGTGTATTGATTAAAAAGGAATTCCGTTAAAAAAGAAAAGAAAACAAAACAAAACTGTGTGGATCTATGCGTACAGACAGTGCAAACTCAGACGAGATACCCATTTTTGCGACATCTCGCCCGAGCCTGCAATGTATGAAGTGTTAATGTAAAACATATAGCTACAGCCCATCAAGTTTAAAGCAATATACAATCAGTATAATGGAAAAGGGAGATTACTTTCAAGCAATGGTAAGTATTGGGTTTTTCTTAAAATCATCACATTTGCTAGGTTTTGGCAGTACTGTGGCATTGTCAACCCAAAAGCCCACTCAAAAATGCATCCGCAACTGCTGTCTGCACACGTCGTCCGCAACATGCATTCTCTTATAATATTTACATATTTAAGTGCATAGGACAACCGTTTGGACTCAGATCAGATTGCACCTATCTGAGCAGCCAGATCTGGGTCCTCACTGTTTGTCGAGGAAGGAAATTTATATCATTTCAGCAGGCGACAGAGCGAGCAGATGGCATTTTTGTGATTGGTGCTCCAGGGACTAGCAGCGCGAAATATACGATGGTTTTGTGTTACATACGCGTCGTGTAATCTCGATAGACTGCCTCGGCGAGGCCGTTCTAGCGAGAATCCACGATCGCAAACGATGATAACCACCTACCCAAGTAATCTTGAATGATATGGGATGGAATCTTATACGCTCATTAGTTATTGGGTTTTATCAGATTAAGAGTAATTCTATAACAATGTTACTGTTTCCTTAGTTATGAAACTCAGACTGATTTAGCCAATGTGATAAAACCAATGATAAAACATGTAACAGATTGAGATGAAGACTACAGGCTATACATCACCACCATATCACTCCTCTACGTCAGATAAATTTGCCTTGTATCAATGCATACATGTACAACTATCAGTCGCTACCTTTGTAGGCCGACTGGTACAGATATGCATGTATATATTATGATGGGCCTAAAATGATATTTTCATTGTGTAACTTTGGAGTAAAATTACATAATTTAGTATTTTGCAAATTTGCATTTTTATCAAACACAAGAATGCATAATTAATAAGTTGACAAACAGAATAAATGCTTTTGCAGAAAATCATATTTTTAAACGACAGAATTTAAACAAAGCAGCGCGATTTTTAAATAGTCTTATACGGCATAGAATTTTACTCTTCAAAATCAAGATTCTAAAATATTAATTTCAAAATATATCTATATGCACATCGTTTTGTTCGGCATAAATTCAAACTAACAAATATGTGAACAAAAACATCATTGAACTTTGTATTTTTGAGTTATTTTAGAATTTGTGAAGAAGCCTCATCAAAAGTCACTTTTTGAACTAATTGTTCGAAAATAAGGAAATTTAGTATCAAAATAAAGACTATGATGTGTAGATTTTGAATTTGAAAGAAATTATTTAAAAGTCCGGTTGTGCAAAGTTTTATTTTGTAAAATAGAGATGCAGAAACTTAAAAATTCAGAAAATTGAGAATTAAATATGGCTGCCAAGTAACGCGCTTGAAAAATCTGTTGGTCAACATTTAATTTTGGTGTTCTTTGTTAAGCTATCTTGTATTGCGTGGTTAAGCTGCCAAAATCCCTTGGAGCGCCGTAGTAAGTAAATTGTGGCATCCTTGGGACAAAGAGTCTTAACACTTATCACATACCTGGTTGATTAATACTTAATCAGGTTATGTCATGAGTGCGCATGCGCCGATCACTGCTCCGCGGGTTTAAGGCAGTCAATTTTCCCACCACATGACAAAATCCTGGAATGTGATTGGCTGGGGTTGAAGAAGGACTGTGCGCGTGATCTTTAGGGTCTAGCAGTGAAATCACTTCTGATTCTACTGCTAAACAATAAAGTCACATTATTTGTACAAGTTCTTCTTCATCATTTTCCAGGTAAGAAATTTAGTTAGATTTTTTTTATTTAAAATACTTTGTCATTATAGTGGTCCTGTTGTAAACCTAAGTATTGTATGTTAGTTTTTTTTCCTATGTGCATTCTGCCGTTTGTATCTTAAAAACCACATTTTGGATAAAATTCGCAAGATTAAGTTATTTTTGAATTTTTAATTTAGAAATTTTCTAACTATTTATTGGGCCTGAAAGCCTGCCGAGTAATTACTGGTTTTCTGAAGATATTTGAAATACATACAGTTTGGATCCAGATCAGGTCCGAATTTTATTAGAAGTTTTTATGGAATAATTTCATTTCTTTTGACAATTTTCATCTTAGCTTAAATGTGCAGCTTTATGGCACTGGTGGCAAAATCAAATTAAACTTTCAAGTTTGGAATGCACGTACAAACTTTGGGCTTCGTTTCGTAAAGGCGAAATGCTTGTAGGCGTGATTGTTTTTCTTTTTTTTTATTAAGTATATAATGAACAACAAGACCACTAACACATTGTATTCATTTAGTATTATGTTGTGTTCCCCGTAGTTCTAGTTTTCTTGCGTCTTAGAAACAAAGCTCTTTGATTCAACCGAACCACCCCCATGATCGACCTCTTTGCGAGGTAAAGAAAATTGCCAAAGCGGTTTCTTTTGGACGATTTGGTTCATTAATAGTCTTTTCGTTTTGACTGTGTCAACGCTGTCATTTCCAACTTCCGCTGGCAAATTTTGAACATGAAAAAGAAGTAAAGAAACAAATTTTGAGCTAATAAATTATATTCAGGAGCCACAGAAACATGACAGGTACTTTATTCAATCGTATACGTTTGCCCGTGGCCTCTTGGTTTAATTTCCCTCAGCACTTAGAAAGTTTCAAAGAGCTTTGGTTAGAAAAGACAATTTTGACAAATTCCCTGCCGCCTTTAACATGTTGAAAATGCTCTGATTAGCCATCTAGATAGTGTAGCACAAAAGACACAGTTTCTTGATGGCTTTCATAGCATCTTGAGGAAAGGCCCGTCTGAATGACTGTTTGTGCATGTACCTTTTTCACGTAGGCAGAAGTTGTTGTAAAGGCAGCCTGGTATTTGTTCAGTGACTGTAAATAAGTTTTCTTTGTTGCCCATGGCCCAAACCTTTCTTACTGTAGGGTTTTGTCAAATAATTTTGGTATCCTGTGGAGACCAGAAATTAATTTTGACTCCCTCCCAGTTTGGTATCAGTTGCGGCTCACCTGAGTGAGTTCTAGCGGTTACTCACCCGGGAAAGCTTCAGATGTACCATTGTCCTGACCTTAATATTACCTCCGTTTTAGACGGCATAATGCTGAGAGAGCCATACATGCCAATAGGCCCACTTAATCTTGTGTCCCCTGTATATAGTGTTTCTTGAAATAATTTGAATGGTTGCTTCCTAGCTGCAAGATGACAGTCTGTTTTTGAATTTCGATTTCTTGCTGTAAATCCAGTTTCCCGCATACTTTTCAACTATAAGGTCCTGGGCAAAATGACTGCCATAAATGAGTGAGCTCATATTCAGTCTGATAATTACTGGTGTTTATGCAAAATTCCATTAGACACGTCACTGCTGTTAGAGCAGGAAACAACCATTCCACACCAAAAACAAACTAAAAGTATGTCAATTCATCAGTAATAGAAATAGCGGATGTAGAAGGCATTGTAAATCTGTATGCAGTTATGCGTTAGTTTAAATATGGCTGAAACCTGTCATAAGCAAGCCACTGTCCTAGACAGTTTCCTGTAGTGCAAATTATGCAAATGTATTGCTGTGTCATATGCGTCTTTCATCTGAGTACCACTCGGCATGCACTAAATATGCACAGTGTTAATTATTCTAAAATTGAGTTGTTTTGGTTCCCTTTTTATGACAGGTTTTGCTATATTAACTTTTAAACTATGTGCCAATAATGGTTATTTCTCAAATTCAAAGTCCAGATTTAAGATTTCGGATATCGGATATTTTACATGCTTTCTGGCTGCCGGAATGAGGTGTTCATATAGCCTGTCTATCAGACAGCCAGTGAACTCCTCATATATTAGCCGGTAATATTTTAGACTGGCTCAGGTCTAATAGAATTTATGCATTGGAAATAGAAAATTTACTTGTATATTTCATGATAATAAAAATAACCATTATTAAAAGCATTGGTGCAAGAGTATGAAATGCCTTCCTATACGATTCTTTGGAACTTAACTTTCCCTTTCTAAGTAAATAAATAAATATTCCACAAACGCAATCAAATGTAAAGTAATCATGCAGTCATGGTTTTCTGCTACCGTCCATTCTCGTTATCTCAAAGTCTGTTTATGTCAAACTATGAACTTTGCCTTATTAATGACTTTTGTTCACATGCATTATTTATTTCCACCTATGCACACTAGCAAATCACTTTATGAGCTAAACAAACTCATACCTGGTTTTCTTTGTGATCATAGTTTTGAGTTAAACATAGGCAAAGGTCATCATTTGTATATTTCGAGTTAAACAAAGTTTGAATTATGCACACAAGCAAATCACTTTATGAGCTAAACAAACTCATACCTGATTTTCTTGGTGATCATAGTTTGAGTTAAACATTACTATGGCGAAGGTCATCATTTGTGTACTTCGAGTTAAACAAAGTTTGAATTATGCACACTAGCAAATCATTTTATGAGCTAAACAAACTTATACCTGCTTTTCTTAATGACCATAGTTTTGAGTTAAACATTGACAAAGGTCATCAATTATATATTTCGAGTTAAGCATAGTTTGAGTTAAACATTTTGGCAATGGCCACCCATAGTATATTTCTGATTAAGCAAAGTTTGAATTATACATACTGGCTATTCATCAGTATGCTATCTATAAGTGCAATTTTCAGTACTGCATAGGCACTTTGACCTAGCCATTACTTTGAGTTAACAGGGTTTGAGATAATGAAACTTGTCAGTCATCATGTCAAATTTATAATTAAAGTTACATGTTTAGAGTTGTATATGCATCATTTGGTGTTCTGGAACAAGCTTTTATCAGGGAAATCAATCTGTATTTTCAAAGTATTCAATTGGTTATATGAACTTGAGCAGTATTAGGCCACTGGCTGGATATGGTTTACCTCCCCCCCCAGGGGGAATTTTGTAGACCATATTTTTCTTGAAGCCCAATGTCTTGCAAGGATTTTGCAACATGTTAGCCCTCTGACAATGGCAGCGTTAAGCTGTAACAGCCTGTTACATACGTTACCCTACAAAATATTTGATAATTAAAATTCTTTTTAAGACTTCAGAAAAGTGCAAAAGATAAGGTAAGATTTCCAAATTGGTTATATTTTCTAAATAAGCTATTACTGGGCCACAGATAATGACATTTGAAAACAAATATAGTCACCCCCGATGTAGTGTATGTTACATTTTTTCATTGAACCCCCGTTTAAATGATAAATGCTTCTAATATAGTTTGTCTTAAATTTTATTGAAACCACTTTATGTTCATTAATTTGGTATTTTATTAAAGAATTTTTATTTACCTTTTCAAAACTGCAAGCATTACGTTTCTATCTTATATACTGTTTGAGTTATTAGATGATGAACATGGTACCCCCCCATATCACAGAAAATTGTAAAATGTAATTCTCGAGGCCTCGCACTGGCTATAGACCCCACTTCTCCCCAGGGGGAATTTCATACACTAAGATTTCCAGATACTACATTATATAAGCCACAAAATGAAATATGTTAGCCTTCTGAGAGTGGCAGCGTTAGCGGGTAACATCATGTTACATACGTTATCCGCAAAATAACATTAATTTTTTTACTGATAATGTCTCCAACATGACATATTCACACTTTTTTGAAGTCTGGCACAGGTTTAAGAACTTTTTATAGCCCAGTTGTATAATTTTAGCATTTATTTTATAAATGTCTTGAGTTTTTGCCGTTGTATATGTTACTTAGTGTTTCATATGTTATTTAAAAGTATCAGTGTGGCAGTTATTGACTATACATGTATTACATCCGTCAGTGAATATAGAAAATCTATAAGGCTGCTATTCAAATGAATTAAAGCTCCTTATTATGGTGTCTTGCACTATTTTACAGCCCAGGTTACATACGTTACTCTCCGAATACCATTAAATATTCAAGATATTCACGACCTGCTTGTACTTATCTGCATGCTGGCACAGGTTCATGTACTTCTTTTTACTCTGGCTCATCTGCAGAGGAAATAACTCAAAACATAAACTACCATAAACCCTCTTTTCTTTTATAGAGACATCAAATATTGTTAACATAATACTCATGGAAAGTTTGTAACATTCAGTGCAATGTGCGAGTAACAACTTAAAAGATCAAAGAAAACCCGTCAGGTAGAAGTTCTAGAGCAAGTCTTCATATATTATCCAAGGGTTTTAAAGAATTTTCCTATACAACTTATTACTCCTCAATCAGATTTATCTTGCAAGGATTTTGCAATATGCCAGTACTCTGGTAATGGCACCATTTCCCTGTAACAGCCAATTATATATACTACCCATCAACATCTTTGATAGTTTTAGTAAATGACATAACATCTGAAAAGTGCAAACCATAAGGTAATATTTCCAAATTGGCTATATCATCCAAGTAAGCTATTTTTGCATCACAGATATGGACCTTTGAAAACAAATATGCACCCCAAAGTGTTACGTATGTTAATTTTTTTCATTATTCCTATATAAATGATTTATGAAACTAATATAGTTTGATATTTTTTATAATGTGAATGTGCTCATTAACTCATTTAAAGAATGTTTATGTACCTTTTGGAAACTGCAAATATTATTTTTCTATCTTTTATAAGGTTTGAGTTGTTGATTTTGAACATGGTTACCCCATATCACACAAAATGTGAAATATAATTCTGTGGCTGTTTTGTTAGGGTACAATCAAGTTTTTTTTCACCCAGAGGTACTCAATTTCCTTCCCATTTATTTTCCACACATTTTGTCCATATCTGGAAAGCCTCACTTGTTTTCATGGGAAAGACTTGATAGTTCAATCTTTGTATGTACATCTAAAGGACAGAAAAGCAGGGTGGAGGTAAGCTCATGTTCATGCCATTTGAAATAGTCAGTACATGTGTATGGCTTTGGTACTTTTTTCAGAAACATGTCGTACTGCAGCTTATTCACAATTACATAAATAGCACATGTTAGGGCTTCGTATCACTGATGAGTGCCTAGAGCAATTCTTTATTTGTTTCGTACCCTTCTTAGAATGTTTATGAACTAGTGGGGGAGGGGTTCTCTATCAGTTTGATAGGAATAACCTTTCCGTGGTACTAACACATCGGCAAATTGGTAGTGTTACAATCTGTTAAACAGTGTATTGCTGTAGATCTCTTCCCCCATATTCTGGCCAATGCTGTTGACATTCAGGAGGTGCACCTTTTGTTGCATACACCATTGTTGAACAAAACACCCAGGTTATCCTCTGCGATAATGTTTATAAGAATTTATAGACTGCTGCTTATACATTGTATATATGTATCAGTGACAAAACCAACATGCCCTGCCTTTAGTGCCTCGTTGAATACTTGTGCCATCAGATCTATGAAGGTGACAGGAAAAGATATTATGCTCTTTAGTTACGGCATTAACATCAACGTTAAGTACAGCACTACATGGCCAATCTAATGTTGGTTCAAATTGTGATTGCAAGCCATGCTGAAGTTTGAACTTGTCAGTTTTGGTGGAAATGCTATCAGGAGTTGACAGTGACTATGGTACAGGTCCCAGAAGGAACCGCAGTGTCAACTCAAGGTCAACATTATGTCCAATAGAAAGAAGGTCATGCTTATCAAAGACACTCCTTTAAGCTCTCATCTGGCTGTTTACGTTTTGTAAATTGGACAATTTCTTTGTGCTTGACCTCGCAAGCATCAAAACTTTATTAGCTTGTAGTATTTTATGGGGGATGTGAAAGACAGATTATTTTAGCTAAAAGTGAGTCAATGAAGTCTGCAACAGCCTTCCTGCCAATGTCATCAGCCTCAATAAGATCCTTAGCTATGCCAGGCTTAGCAGGCACACCGAAAGACAAAAAGTACAGTTCAATGTCTTCATAAATAGAACTTAAAGGATTGGTGAAGCCTGAAACTGCCTCTAGTACTCATTCTACTTTGCATCTGAGCAGATTGAATATTTCACTTCAGTGCATTGAAGAGTTGTTTCAATATATTAAGGTCTGATGTGATGAGTAATACACCATTCCATCTGTAGTACGAAGCGTAGTTCTAGTTGATGAAGCCTATAATACCTCTTTATTGTTTGCATGATAGTTATGTTAAAAGCATTTCTCAAGCAAAGAACAAAGAGTTGTGACACACTAAACCCATTTTGTTCGAGAAGTTCTTTGCATCTGCGATGTGTATCAAATTTATGAGTGTAATCAGTTACACAGGTACATATTGTGCGTAGTTGTTGTGATCGTTTGCAATGAACATTGGGAACAAGGCATACAGATAGAGATGACATGCAATTCAAAGTTGTTTTCCTTGTAGCCCTAATCAGTGTCAGCACCATCTGAATCATATCCATATACCTTGCCCAGAACTGAGCTGTTTCACAGTGACTGTCTTTCAGAACTTCCGATTTGAATGCAAGGTATCTATACTGTTTATGTGAGCAAACAGCGAAGGTTGATAGATCACATTATATTATTAGTTTAAGTCACCATAAATTAATAAGGAACTTCAATTTATTTCAGCCTTATAAATTTTCTAAATTCTCTGACAGACTTTATACATGTATAGTCAACAACTTCTATACAGATACTCAGAATAACTTATGTATCATTTGGGAACACACATAACAGTTAAAGGTCAAGGCATTTATCAAATGAATACTTAAAATAGGTAAACCTTGTTAAAAGAAATACATAAACCTGTGCAAGCATGCAAATAAGTATAAACAGGGCTTGTTAGAGACGTTAACTTAAATGTTTAATGCTATTTTGAAGGTAACATACATAACATGGACCTGAAAAATAGTTTAAGCGACCATAATAAAGAACTTTTAAATCATTTAAGTAGCAGCCTTATAGATTTACTATATTCTGTGACAGATGTTATACACGTATAGTCAATAAATACCATACTGATACTCAGAAATAACGCAGGAAACACTAAGTAACGTATACAATGGTAATTACTCAAGTCATTTATAATATTAATACTAAACATTATGTAACTGTGTTATAAGAAGTTCATAAACCTGTGTCAGCATGCAAATATGTATGAACATGTCATGGTTGAGACATTATCAGGGACGTTTAATGCTATTTTGGGGGGTAACGTATATAACGTGCTGTTACATGTTAACGCTGCCACTCTCAGAGGGCTAACATCTTTTATTTTGTGTCTTATATAATGTAGTTTGAGAAAAGCATAGTGTACAAAATTCCCCCTGGGGGGGGAGGGGGGTCTATAGCCAGCTCAAGGCCTATATATCACCAGCTGTAATAGTGTTAGAATTGTTGACAAAGTCAGCAATTCAGCATCGTTCAGATGGTCGGTCCAGATTTTCATATTTTATTTGTTGGAAATGATTGAGACACACCCCACAGTTAAGACACGTTTAAATAATTCCAAGTATTAGTCCGCTAATTCCCCCGAACAAGACAGCATGTGTCAGCCCCGAATGGGATTGCGCATTGCTCTTTTGTTTGTATTCAAAGTTTTTTCCTGGCCTGGAAATTGCTTCATTAGTTCCTGTTTGTCCTGTCTCTGTGTTTAAACTGTGTTGGTGTCTCATATCTGCTCCCTGCATAAGATGTATGTCTGCAAGCCAAAGCAAATCATTTATGGCCTGGTTAGCCATTAGATGATATGTGGTCAACTTGCAGCAAGTCATTCTTGCACAAATATTCCGTGATCCTGCTCGATTCATATAAAATACTAAGAAGTAGTATAGGTGCCATTTTTGGGTATAAGTAGTAGTGAATGCCACTTTGGCAGCTACTATGGATTCTCATGATGAGGGCTTGTTCCATGTTTATGAAAAGACTTCTGATTCTACTGCTAAACAATAAAGTCACATTATTTGTACAAGTTCTTCTTCATCATTTTCCAGGGTTATCATGTAGAGGGCAAAGACTCCACAGTCGGGCTTGGCCTGGGCATTGTGTCCAGGTCAAACCAACCAACCAAGCCCGGTCCATGTAAATAGAGATGTAAAGAAACCTGCAAAAGTGTTATGAGATTGACTAAGCAACAAAGCCCCCATTATGCTTCTGTTACATGGAGGACAATAAAATAAATTTTCCCCAAATTTTCACTCCATTATATATATAAGTTAATCCTATATTTAAACTTTACTGTAAATAGCAGAAGCACAGATTTAAAGATACAAAATTTATTTTCTTAATTGAAATGCCTTTTCAATAAAGACGCTAAGATTTTTCAAGGTTTTGCAGTGTTCTGAACATATTAGCTGTATAAATTTAAGCATATTCGGTCTCTGCCAGTAATATTTGGATATATATCTCCTACGAAATTCAACATAAATAGGACATTCTAGCACAAAATGAAACTCGTCCTCCAAAACGTTACAACTTTTGCATTTTCTGTTTTCATAAGGAATTTTGTTAGGTTTTGCCCATCGACCCACTTCAACCTCAAGTCTATGAGAAGATAGGCGCAATCTACTTAATTGTTTTCGATATTTTGAAATATTTAACTTATCTAAATAAGTTTGGTATTGAAAACTTGCAAAAGTAATATAACATCTGGCACGAGTTGAATTCTCTAACCTCGTGTGCCATTCTTAAGCGAAAACATCCCTTACCCTTTGTTTAAAAGTCCCTAAAAATTGTTTGATATTGCCTACCCCTTGTGTTTCCCAGACTATCCTAAATCCCAGTTGACATAATAAATCTTTAACACACGAGGCCCACCATTTAATTTTAAAAAAGGCTCCGTGAAGATGCTGAATATGCTTAGACATAACATAACATGATTACGTTATGTTAAAATAGCGATGACGTCATGTGTCTCCCAAAGTGCAGCTGATCGATTTTAATCTTTCCCACGGGCTGAGATAAATAGAATCCATTATTGGTGTCCAGTGGGGACAGGAATATCCCAACCCGAGGGCACACCGTTTCAGTGGTAAACGAGGCTTGTCATGTCTCCCTCTGAACGGTGAACCAGAGGGTTGGGATTTCCTGTAAACACTGAACAACAATGATATAGTGCTTTTTCTTATATACGAATTTCACTTTTGGCGATGTATATACATATTATTATATGGCCGAGGTGTGCCTCTAGGTTATATTGGCACTGGAGTAGCAATATCGGTCCGAGGGCCTATATGGCTACCCAGTGCCAATATGACCTAGAGGCACACCTTTCCCATATTATAATCTTTTTATTACATAACTGCAAATTCATTTAACTTTTCATTAATCTCTTTTGCGCTGGTGAGACAGTGAGACCAAAAAAACTGACATGATGAAAATTGTAACAACTTAAAGCGTGACATAGATCTATGACGCCATAAGATAAGCATTGTTTACATTGTCATTGACGACGCTCATTTCAACATACTTTTGTCAATAAAGCAATCAAAAGCAGCCTAAAGATCAGCATTCATGCATATCTAGATTGTGGTATACCTTTCTTCTTACACTGTATTTCATAGAAAATCAATTTTTCTGAAAATATTTTATTTGAAGAGATGACAGGAACTTAAAACGACCATCTGATCAGCTTGACAGCTGTGTACTTTATCAGCCTCAGGGCTAGTCATTTTGTTTCTTTAACCAAAAATAGTAAGTGAGTTAGCTCAGGAAATACAACAATCACAAACCGCAGACAACTCCGTGGCGCCTCGAGGAAGAGCCGCTCAACCATCACGAGACACCAGGAAGACTTAAGCGAAGCAACAAGCTCTCTCTTCCCCAACAAGATGATTGCAATACTAGAACGGACATAAAGAAACGTACAACAAAACATACAACAATTACAGACTCACACAAGGGGAGTAACAATTAACGAAAAGTCAACAACAACAGAACCACCGCCTTAGAACGGACAGCAGCCTAAGCCACCGGGGGGGCTTAAATGCATTTTACTGGTACCAAATCTTCGCCCTAGATTCTGCTGATAAAACTGGCGAAAAGCCTAACTGTTCCATGTTTTGATGTCCCATTCTTTATTCTTCTGGCATTTCACTATTTTATGGACCGACTCGAGGGTAAAATAGATCAGAAGACATTGTCTCATAACGATTCTTAAATCTACTCAGCCATGTTGAAACGAGTAGAATCGAAAACGTGCATGATTCAAATACGTCATCACTATGAGTCAGTGCCAAAAATCCATATTGATGTCCCAATATGGATTCTTAGCATCGTCATGTGACTGTATTGATATGGATTCAGTCGAATGGAAAATATTACCGAGTGCTAATTGCAATTTTACTATGTAAAATGTAGAAGGCATGTAGTAATATATAAATATTACATTCCCTGAGAGGGTGACAGTCGAAAATATCATCCCGAGGTATGTGATTATCAACCGAGGCGCAGCCGAGGTTGATAATAAGATTTTAGGGATGATATTTTTGACTATCATCCTCTCAGGGAATGTAATATTTATTTTATTATACCAAACAGAAAATTAGATCCTTCATTTTCTGCCGTTTGTTTTCTCTTAGACCTACCATGGTGAGGAGAGTTCCAACGGGAATGCATGAATGAAAGATATATTTTTCACAAAAATGGTTCTGTTTCAAACAGTTTGAAAGCTCGCACTGATCACTGACGTTCGGTTAAATAACTTACGTCATACAAGAACTGATGACGCCAAACTTCAAACCAAGCAGCGTCATTTAAATGGAGATCCTTTACCGTATGCGATTTTGATGCAAACTAGAAAATTTCGCCTAATCCGCTCAAATTTGGTCTCAACGTGTTCCTCTCGTCCTAACATGATGTTCAACGCCGATGCGCGTACGGTTCGTTCACGACAGGAGACGTTCAACAGCAATGGCGGACATGAGACATGATTTGGCCACTTTCAACTCCAAATAACTTCGTTGTTTATGGTCAGAAACATAAAGTGTGGGTACTCGTTTTCTTAGTTAGGACGAGAGGAACACGTTGAGACCAAATTTGAGCGGATTAGGCGAAATTTTCTAGTTTGCATCAAAATCGCATACGGTAAAGGATCTCCATTTAAATGACGCTGCTTGGTTTGAAGTTTGGCGTCATCAGTTCTTGTATGACGTAAGTTATTTAACCGAACGTCAGTGATCAGTGCGAGCTTTCAAACTGTTTGAAACAGAACCATTTTTGTGAAAAATATATCTTTCATTCATGCATTCCCGTTGGAACTCTCCTCACCATGGTAGGTCTAAGAGAAAACAAACGGCAGAAAATAAAGGATCTAATTTTCTGTTTGGTATAATAAAATAAATATTACATTCCCTGAGAGGATGATAGTCAAAATATCATCCCTAAAATCTTATTATCAACCTCGGCTGCGCCTCGGTTGATAATCACATACCTCGGGATGATATTTTCGACTGTCACCCTCTCAGGGAATGTAATATTTATATATTATTATACCTCACATATAAATCCCATGTAAAACCTCCATTGGCCGGTAGGTGCTAATTTCGACTATCACCCTGCGATAATTTCGACTATCACATGCGCGCCGCCGATGCGCGTACGGTTCGTTTACACGAGGAGACGCTAACTTACAATGGCGGGTACATTTATGAGCCATGGCCTGGACACTTTAAATGCCTAATAACTTCATTATTTGTGGACAGAAACATAAAGTGTGGGTACTCGTTTTCTTAGTTAGAACGAGCGGAACACTTTGAAACCAAAATTGAGCAAATCAGGCGAAATTTTCTGTTTTGCAACAAAACCGCATCATCTAGACTGTTACAATGCTAATTTAGGCGACGCTGCAAGCAAAGAAGTCTAAAATATTTGACGCATCAGTGATTATGGCGCGATCTGTTTCAACGGCGATCACGACCAGTTTGTGTTTACAAAAATAACCCTCTTGTGACAGATATTATTTCAATCATTCGTAGCAATTACACATTACGTTGTCTTTGGAACTTCTCGCACCATGGTTAGAAAATAAAGGAATAATGTTCGGTATAATAAAATAAATATAACATTCTTGAGAGGGTGCTAGTCGAAAAATCATCCCTCGAAATATGATTATCAACCTCGGCTGTGCCTCGGTTGATAATCACATTCCTCGGGATGATATTTTCGACTAGCACCCTCTCAAGAATGTTATACTTATATAATATCACCCGCTTCATAGACCGGAAGTGGTAGATATTGGTGTTAAATCAAATATAGAAAAACATGTCATATGCCTAAAGGACTATAGAATTAGACCATTTTTAAGTATTAGGCATGCACATGGCGATTTATGTAAGCATTTAGGAAAAGATTCGAGTACCGATCTCCTCGAATCTATTCCTAAATGCTTACATAAATCGCCATGCACATACTGAATACTTAAAAATGATCTAATTCTATAGTCCTTTTGGCATATGGCATGTTTTTTCTATATAGTACACTACCGCCCATCTTTTTGTCCTTGTCGAATTCGCGTTGAAAACGCATTGAAAACGCACGTTAAACGCATTGGTTTTCCAACGCGAATTTTGAAAATCCAATCAAAGCCCACTATCGATACGCGTTGAACTGCAGTGCAACGCAGTTACCTGTTAACCAATCAATAACTCAAGTATAACAACGCAGTTCAACGTACAATTCGCGTTGAAACGCATGGTTGAACAGCCAATCAAAAAGGTTTAAGTGCGTTGCCAGATCTGTTACGTGTAAATCAATGATTTTTTCATTATTGAAACCAAGACAACAGCGAAAACATTATCCCACAAAACGCTTTGTTTATCGTTTCTTTTTCTTTTTTGTGTCAATGGCACTCCCTCATTTTTGGCCATCGTTGCGAGATATTTCATGCCAGCTGACTTCACATCCCATTGCATTTGTTTAACATCGGGTACAATTCCACTATGTGGACCAGTTCATCGTGTTCAGTCCAACCATATCAAACAGGTCAGTGGATCTTTGTTATGAGGCCTAGGGATTTTATTTCAGAACCTGAACCTGCTGCATATTGATCAAATAACTGGTTTGAAGTCTTTATCGATCTATCTCTTCTTACTGGCTAAATTAAATTTAGGTCTTCAGATGGATAGGCTCCCAGTCCAAGCCTCACAGGAGGCACTGCGTTCGGAGAGAGAGAGAGATAGTGAGAGAGGGAAAGAGAAAGAAGGCTGTTTAAACTGTGACGGAACCTACCTGCGTGGCACTGTGTTGCAGGGGTGCAGGCTGTTTTAGCAATGTCAGAACCTACCTGCCCGGCACTGTGTTACAGGGGTGCAGGCTCTATAAGCGGTATAGGAACCTACCTGCCGGGCACTGTGTTACAGTGATGCAGGCTGTTTAAGTATTGTTGGAACCTACCTGCCTGGCACTGTGTTACAGTGGTGCAGACTGTTTAAGCAGTGTCAGAACCTACCTACCGGGCACTGTGTTACAGTGGACCTGGTGCAGACTGTTTAAGCGGTGTCAGAACCTACCTACCGTGCACTGTGTTACAGTGGTGCAGACTGTTTAAGTAATGTCTGTACCTACCTGCCAGGCACTGTGTTACAGTGGTGCAGGCTGATTAAGCGGTGTCGGAACCTACCTTCCGGGCACTGTGTTACAGGGGTGCAGGCTGTTTAAGCAATGTCAGAACCTACCTGCCGGGCACTGTGTTACATTGGTGCAGGCTGTTTAAGCGGTGTCGGAACCTACATGCCCTGCACTGTGTTACATTGGTGCAGGCTGTTTAAGCAGTGTCAGAACCTACCAACTAGGCACTGTGTTACAGTGGTGCAGACTGTTTAAGCGGTGTCAGAACCTACATACCGGGCACTGTGTTACATTGGTGCAGGCTGGTTGAGCAATTCAGAACCTACCTGCCGGGCACTGTTTTATAGTGGTGCAGAATGTTTAAGCGGAGCCAGAACCTATCTACGGGGCACTGTGTTACATTGGTGCAGGCTGTTAAACCAATGTCCGAACCAACTTGCCGGCTACTGCGTTACAGTGGTGCAGACTGTTTAAGCGGTGTCAGAACCTACCTGCCAGGCACTGTGTTACAGTGGTGCAGACTGTTTAAGCGGTGTCAGAACCTACATACCAGGCATTGTGTTTCATTGGTGCAGACTGTTTAAGCGGTGTTGGAACCTACCTACCAGGCACTGTGTTACAGTGGTTAAGACTGTTTAATCGGTGTCGGAACCTACCTACCAGGCACTGTGTTGCATTGGTGCAGGCTGTTTAAGCAATGTCAGTACCTACCTGCCGGGCACTGTGTTACCGTGGTGCAGACTGTTTAAGAGGTGTCAGAACCTACCTACCCGGCACTGTGTTACATTGGTGCAGGCTGTTTAAGCAATGTCCGAACCTACTTGCCGGCCACTGTGTTACAGTGGTGAAGACTTTTTAAGGGGTGTGGGAACCTACCTGCCGGGCACCATGTAACAGTTGTAACCTACCACACGGGCACTGTATTACATTGGTGCAGACTGTTTTAGCAATGTCAGTTCCTACCTGTGGGGCACTGTGTACAGTTGTGCAGACTGTTTTAGCAATGTCAGTACCTACCTACCGGGCACTTTGTTACAGTGGTGCAGGCTGTTTAAGTGGTGTCAGAAACTACCTGCCGCGCACTGTGTTACAGTGGTGCAGGTTGTTTAAGCGGTGTCCAAAACTACGTACTGGGCACTGTGTTACAGTGGTGCAGACTGTTTAAGCAGTGTCAGAACCTACCTACCCGGCACTGTGTTACAGTGGTGCAGACTGTTTAAGCGGTGTCAGAACATACTTACTGGGCACTGTGTTACAGTGGTGCAGACAGTTTAAGCACTGTCAGAACCTACCTACCGGGCACTGTATTATAGTGGTGCAGACTGTTTAAGCAGTGTCAGAACCTACCATACGGGCACTGTGTTACAGTGGTGCAGACTGTTTAAGTAATGTCTGTACCTACCTGCCAGGCACTGTGTTACAGTGGTGCAGGCTGATTAAGCGGTGTCGGAACCTACCTTCCGGGCACTGTGTTACAGGGGTGCAGGCTGTTTAAGCAATGTCAGAACCTACCTGCCGGGCACTGTGTTACATTGGTGCAGGCTGTTTAAGCGGTGTCGGAACCTACATGCCCTGCACTGTGTTACATTGGTGCAGGCTGTTTAAGCAGTGTCAGAACCTACCAACTAGGCACTGTGTTACAGTGGTGCAGACTGTTTAAGCGGTGTCAGAACCTACATACCGGGCACTGTGTTACATTGGTGCAGGCTGGTTGAGCAATTCAGAACCTACCTGCCGGGCACTGTTTTATAGTGGTGCAGAATGTTTAAGCGGAGCCAGAACCTATCTACGGGGCACTGTGTTACATTGGTGCAGGCTGTTAAACCAATGTCCGAACCAACTTGCCGGCTACTGCGTTACAGTGGTGCAGACTGTTTAAGCGGTGTCAGAACCTACCTGCCAGGCACTGTGTTACAGTGGTGCAGACTGTTTAAGCGGTGTCAGAACCTACATACCAGGCATTGTGTTTCATTGGTGCAGACTGTTTAAGCGGTGTTGGAACCTACCTACCAGGCACTGTGTTCAGTGGTTAAGACTGTTTAATCGGTGTCGGAACCTACCTACCAGGCACTGTGTTGCATTGGTGCAGGCTGTTTAAGCAATGTCAGTACCTACCTGCCGGGCACTGTGTTACCGTGGTGCAGACTGTTTAAGAGGTGTCAGAACCTACCTACCCGGCACTGTGTTACATTGGTGCAGGCTGTTTAAGCAATGTCCGAACCTACTTGCCGGCCACTGTGTTACAGTGGTGAAGACTTTTTAAGGGGTGTGGGAACCTACCTGCCGGGCACCATGTAACAGTTGTAACCTACCACACGGGCACTGTATTACATTGGTGCAGACTGTTTTAGCAATGTCAGTTCCTACCTGTGGGGCACTGTGTACAGTTGTGCAGACTGTTTTAGCAATGTCAGTACCTACCTACCGGGCACTTTGTTACAGTGGTGCAGGCTGTTTAAGTGGTGTCAGAAACTACCTGCCGCGCACTGTGTTACAGTGGTGCAGGTTGTTTAAGCGGTGTCCAAAACTACGTACTGGGCACTGTGTTACAGTGGTGCAGACTGTTTAAGCAGTGTCAGAACCTACCTACCCGGCACTGTGTTACAGTGGTGCAGACTGTTTAAGCGGTGTCAGAACATACTTACTGGGCACTGTGTTACAGTGGTGCAGACAGTTTAAGCACTGTCAGAACCTACCTACCAGGCACTGTATTATAGTGGTGCAGACTGTTTAAGCAGTGTCAGAACCTACCATACGGGCACTGTGTTACAGTGGTGCAGACGGTTTAAGCAGTGTCAGAACCTACCTACCGGGCACTGTGTTACAGTGGTAAAGACTGTTTAAGAGGTGTCAGAACCTACCTTTCGGATACTGCGTTACATTGGTGCAGGCTGTTTAAGCAATGTCATTACCTACCTGCCGGGCACTGTGTTACAGTGGTGCAGACTGTTTAAACGGTGTCAAAACCTACCTACCGGGCACTGTGTTTCATTGGTGCAGGCTGTTACAGCAATGTCCGAACCTACTTGCCGGCCACTGTGTTACAGTGGTGCAGACTGTTTAAGCGGTGTCAGAACCTACCTGCCATGCACTGTGTAACAGTGGTGCAGACTGTTTAAGCAGTGTCAGAACCTACCTCCCGGGCACTGTGTTACAGTGGTGCAGACAGTTTAAGCACTGTCAGAACCTACCTACCGGGCACTGTGTTATAGTGGTGCAGACTGTTTAAGCGGTGTCAGAACCTACCATACGGGCACTGTGTTACAGTGGTGCAGACGGTTAAAGCAGTGTCAGAACCTACCTACCGGGCACTGTGTTACAGTGGTAAAGACTGTTTAAGAGGTGTCAGAACCTACCTTTCGGGTACTGTGTTACATTGGTGCAGGCTGTTTAAGCAATGTCATTACCTACCTGCCGGGCACTGTGTTACAGTGGTGCAGACTGTTTAAACGGTGTCAAAACCTACCTACCGGGCACTGTGTTTCATTGGTGCAGGCTGTTTCAGCAATGTCCGAACCTACTTGCAGGCCACTGTGTTACATTGGTGCAGACTGTTTAAGCGGTGTCAGAACCTACCTGCCATGCACTGTGTTACAGTGGTGCAGACTGTTTAAGCGGTGTCGGAACCTACCTGCAGGGCACTGTGTTACAGTTGTTAAGACTGTGTAAGCAGTGTCAGAACCTACCTACGGGGCACTGTGTTACATTGGTGCAGTCTGTTTAAGCAATGTCAGAACCTACCTGCCTGGCACTGTGTTACAGTGGTGCAGACTGTTTAAGCAGTGTCAGAACCTACCTACCGGGCACTGTGTTACAGTGGTGCAGACTGTTTAAGCGGTGTCAGAACCTACCTACCATGTACTGTGTTACAGTGGTGCAGACTATTTCAGCAAAGTCAGTACCTACCTACCTGACACTGTGTTACAGTGGTAAAGACTGTTTAAGCAATGTCAGAACCTACCTACCGGGCACTGTGTTACATTGGTGGAGGCTGTTAAAGTGGTGTCAGAACCTACCTGCCCAGCACAGTGTTACAGTGGTGCAGACTATTTCAGCGGTGTCGGAATCTACCTGCCAGGCACTGCGTTACAGTGGTGCAGACTGTTAAAGCGGTGTCAGAACCTCCCTGCTGCCCACTGTGTTACAGTGGTGCAGGCTGTTTAAGCGGTGTCGGAACCTACCTGCCGGGCACTGTGTTACTGTGGTGCTACTAGTTAAGCAATGTCAGTACCTACCTACTGGGCACTATTTTACAGTGATGCAGACTGTTTTAGCAATGTCAGAACCTACCTACCAGACACTGTGTGACAGTGTTGCAGGCTGTGTAAGCGGTGTCAGAACCTACCTACCGGGCACTGTGTTACATTGGTGCAGGCTGTTTAAGCAATGTCAAAACCTACCTGCCTGGCACTGTGTTACAGTGATCCAGACTGTTAAAGCGGTGTCAAACCTACCTACCGAGCACTGTGTTACAGTGGTGCAGACTGTTTTAGCAATGTCAGAACCTACCTACCCAGCACTGTGTTACAGGGGTGCAGGCTGTATAAGCGGTGTCGAAACCTACCTACCAGGCACAGTGTTACAGTGGTGCAGACTGTTTTAGCAATGTCAGAACCTACCTACCCCGCACTTTGTTACAGGGGTGCAGGCTGTATAAGCGGTGTAGGAACCTACCTGCCGGGCACTGTGTTACAGTGGTGCAGGCTTTTTAAGCAATGTCAGAACCTACCTGCCGGGCACTGTGTTACAGTGGTGCAGACTGTTTTAGCAATGTCAGAACCTACCTACCGGACACTGTGTTACAGTGATGCAGACTGTTTCAGCAATGCCAGAACATACCTACCGGGCACTGTGTTACAGTGATGCAGACTGTTTTAGTGGTGTCAGAACCTATCTACCAGGCACTGTGTTGCAGGGGTGCAGACTGTTTAAGCGACGTCAGAACCTACCTACTGGGCACTGTGTTATAGCAGTGCAAACTGTTTAAGCGGTGTCGGAACCTACCTACCAGGCACTGTGTTACAGTTGTGCAGACTGTTTTAGCAATTTCAGAACCTACCTGCCGGGCACTGTGTAACAGGGGTGCAGGTTGTTTTAGCGGTGTCCAAACCTACCTGCAGGGCACTGTGTTACAGTGTTGCAGACTGTTTAAGCGGTGTCCGAACCTACCTACCAGGCACTGTGTTACAGTGGTGCAGACTGTTTAAGCGGTGTCAGAACCTTCTTACCCGGCACTGTGTTACAGTGGTGCAGACTGTTTAAGCAGTGTCAGAACCTACCTACCGGGCACTGTTTTAAAGTGGTGCAGACTGTTTAAGCAATGCCAGTACCTACCTACTGGGCACTGTGTTACAGTGGTAAAGACTGTTTAAGTGGTGTCAGAACCTACCTACCGGGCACTGTGTTACAGTGGTGCAGACTGTTTAAGCGATGTCGGAACCTACCTACCGGGCACTGTGTTACAGTGGTGCAGACTGTTTAAGCGGACTCAGAACCTACCAGCCGGGCACTGTTTTACAGGGTTGCGGGCTGTATAAGCGATGCTGGAACCTACCTACCGGGCAATGTGTTACAGTGGTGCAGGCTTTTTAAGTAGTGTCAGAATACCTGCCGGGCACTGTGTTACAGTGATGCAGGCTGTTAAAGCAATGTCTGAACCTACCTGCCGGGCACTGTGTTACAGTGATGAAGGCTGCTTAAGTAGTGTCCGAACCTACCTGCTGGCACAGGCTGTTTAAGCAGTGTCAGAACCTACCTCCCTGGCACCAGGGTGCAGGCTGTTAAAGCGGTGTCGTAACCTACCTCCATGGCACTGTTGGGCCAGGGGTGCAGGCTGTTTAATCCGGGTTGGAACTTACCTCCTGAGCACTGCTGGGCAGGGGTGCAGGGTGTTTAAGCGGTGTCAGTTGCTACTTCATCAGCAGGTTAGAGGGGCGGAACTGGACACTGTTCTACTTTGATTTTAGGACTGATCAGGTGAAGCCTGGGCATAGGCAATTGCTTTTACTTAGGAGTGCCTTCTTATTTCTTTTGAGAGAGATATATAAAGTTAGAATGTCAACAAGTGAGTTCGATTATTTTACTTATGCAACAAGGAGATTTTGCATCTAATCTCAGTTGACCCAATCTTAAAGTTCGAAATTGTTTGATGCGAATCCCTAGAAACAAAATTGAATGCAGTACGACATGTTTTTAATTCATCTGCTTCTTGTTGTTGTTTTAAGAAAAATATTTTACATTGGGCACTAAAAGAGACTAATTATAGATCTATATCTGTGGTGATCGATGTGATTTTACTGTTATACATTCATTTTTCGGCCTTGGGTAACTCTACTTATTTCTCTGCTGAAAAGTCGTGATAGTCGGCTCAAAATATTGATAAATGAATGGAGTGAGATATTTAATTCAAACTGGGCTTTAAAAGCTCAAAGGAAATGGGAATTGAGATTTGCAAGACAAATCTTATCAGAAAATATTCAAACCGAAGTTAAACAATATTAATGTAAACATTGAGCAAGGTCAACTAAATTTTGATTGGTTTACGCATCACTGCGTTGTAACAAAACGATTTGATTGGCTAAAGGAAGAAACGCATATTTTATCGTTGAAACGCGTTGGAGGGCTGCTTATGAATATTCATGAGTTTCGAAATACGTTGATTCGCGTTTCATACGCAATTTAAACTCAACGCACGTACAACGCGTTGGAAACGCACATAAAACGCGAATTCGCAGGACAAATACGCGGGCGGTAGTGTATTAACACCAATATCTACCACCTCCGGTCTATGAAGTTCCGGCAATACGCGTAAATACCACCAAATCGACGCATGCATTTACCAGTGTGAACAACAGTAAGTAAATTTCGCTGAGGCAATTGAGTACTTTTTCACATCAGCAAGACTCCAGCTGTCCCCAGCTGGTCCCAGGGAACGACCACTTGCCCAGCACGTCAAAATATTTAAGAAATGAATTCAATTTTTGGAATGTTTATGGAATCATGAATACCTCGGGTCTCGTGCAAAGTATGTGAAGCCCGAAGGGCGGGGCTTCACATTAACTTTGCAAGAGACCCGAAGTATTCATGATTCCATGAACATTCCAAAAATTAAATTAATTACTTATATTTACATTTTATATTACCAGTCAAGTATCAATTCTCAATTTTCATCTAACTTGGCTGGTTGTAAAGATATTTTGAATTAAATCAGACAATCCGTAGGGTTTGGAATAGCCAAAACGCCAAATTTCCGCGTCTAACGCGTCATGGCGATACGTGTTCAACGTCACACAAACGTCAGTAAACAAGCAGCGTTATTGGATAGACATGACGTTAGCCCGCTCAAATGGCGCGTACATGTATGTGGGTGTGGCTTATATCGATTTGTTCATAAAGACATAAACCACATCTCAAATGTAAAGGTTCATTTAAAGACTCGCAGTGGAAATGTAAATATGCCACAATGCATTCAACATGTTAAAATCATTTGAATAAATGTTGAAGTGAAACTGCTCAGTTTATACCATGTGTAGGTCTACTGTAATCGTTGAAATTTCAATATTGACAATTCAACTTATGCTTTTCGTAAGAATACAGTCATGCACCTAAAATGTCGCATGTAGCTGATCTCTCATTAGCAACCAGCCTCATGTAGCTTTTTCTCGTATTAGCAACGCTTTTCTCACATACCAATGCAAACAAGGTGGAGTGATCCCTATGTATGATCGCTGTCGGAAAAATCTGTCCCACATCGCTACCCATGTGAGATAAGCGTAACTAATACGAGATAAGCCACAGGCGGCCGGTTGCTAATGTGAGATAACATTTTTGGCGCATGACTGTATTCCTTCTAAAACGAAAGTTGAATTGTTGTCAGTCAGGAAAAAATTCAATTATGATTTTTCAGCGATTTAAGTCGGCCTCCAACTTGGTTTAAAAGTAAAACTGCCCAATTTTACTTAAAACCTTTATTATCTAGCAGCTAGATACGGAGTTCAAAAGGACTGGATCTTTGTCAAACTGCATACAAAACACCATACAAAATTAAAAGAGTTGATAAAGCGATTATAGTGCTTTGTGAAAGCTCGTAATACGATGCTAACGTAAAACTGACGTTAAAAACTTCTGGAAGAATAGACCCCTATGTGGCCTAGTGGGTCTACTAATGTATTAGGGGCATCGTATTAATTTACTACCAATAAAATTGCCCTCAGTTTGTGTCAGATTTCTTTAGTAGTTAAGTATATATCGTATATGTATGGTGGGAAATGATCCCAGAAGTTCCTGAATACGCTGAGATGCGACATATCGTGACGACATCACATTGATATAACAAGACTGCATATGTCTATTAATGTGGGGCCGTCCGTTTTTCATCCTTCCCACGGGTTAGTAAGGGGTATGTGAGATAGAATTTCCTCACATGGGTTAAAGCAGCGATCTAGATTGCAAATAATTTTCTATCTCACATATCCCGTACCAACCCGTTGGAAGGATAAAAAACGAACAGCCGCACGTCGGAAGACAAGTGACACCATTGTTATGTTAATGTGACGTCATGACGCTACGTCGCACCTCAGCTCATTCTTGAACTTCTTGGGGCCTTTTTTATAGTATCAAAAATGCGGTATTTACCATGGTGTGCAAGAAAAAGAATGCATTATTTGTTTGAGGATGGGATAGAAAAATCCGTCCACTTGGGATCATAAAATTGTTTGCCATCACTCGGCAAGCCTGTTGATGCCAATCCGCAATCCTCGGGACGGAGTTTTCTATCCCAACCTCTCATGCATGATAGATTCTTATAAAGTAATAAAATACCAAGAGCTGGCTCATTTATCGTTTAAAAACTTTATTTAGGACACTGGCATCTTTCATTATCCCTGCTGCAGCGACTCTTGTTGAATCACTTTAATCAACCCTTCCATAAGGCTCACGTCTTTCTTGTCCTTGACTTCAGCACGTTTCATTTTATACTCTATCAACTGCTTCAAAGACACAAACTTGATTCCATAACAATAGCCATGAGTCCTTGGGTCATAAAATAAATCCCATTTTGTCTTTATGATTTGGCTAAAATGATCCTCTCCCCAAGCGCGTCCATAAGAAATAGCATTTTCCTTAAATTCGTGGGCCTCAATGTTCACACCTTGGCGACTTCCCAAGATAGATTTTTCAATTTCTTTTAGAAATAGTATATCTACATCTGTGCGATTTCTCAGGTTGAATAAATTTAGAACAGTTCCAGAGTCAATCATAAAATCTTCTCTACCAATGTATATTCCTGGCAGTGTGCTAACCACGCTGATGCCTAATCGAGAAGCTATTTCTTCAGCGATTAGCTGACAATCTCTGCCATTTTTACCGTAGTTAAGAAATTCAACCGAATTAGGATTAAGGATCATTTCTGCAAGAATTAAACTTTCATTAGCACTATCTGTGATATGTGCAGCAGACTTAAAATCATCTTCACTGTACAGTTGCCTTATTTTCAGCTTACATTCATTCAAATCAACTAGAGGTCTTCCAATAAAGAAAATAAAACGTATTTTATGCGTCGTGTTTGTAACTTTTGAAACCATTTGTCTAATTTTAACCCCAATCCAACTTTGATTTCCATAATTGTGACGAACCAGTTGTTCCATTCCAAGTTTATTTACATGAATTGTTTTCTCGTATAAAATACCATTGTCCAGAGAGCATTTTTCTTTTACTATCTGATATATTTCATTCGTAAACTCAGCTTTTTTCGAAAACAGAGATAAAATGGAAACTGTTCTGTTCAAAGTGGGTATTTGTTGTTGAATCGCCATCCACTGCAACATTACGGCATCTGCTAATTCAAGTTTGAACCCAAGTGATAGGAAATATAAGTAATCCCATTGGTGAGTCCCTCCTATAGATTGTATAAAAGTCACGTTTTCTGACAAAACAATAGCTGCAGCAATCCTGTGTGCGCCGTTCTTTGGGAATCCATTTGCATTTACTGGTATTCTGCCATGTTCTGAATCAAATCCATTTTCTTCTATGCTTTCTATTAATTTATGAAATGCATTTATGAAATCATTTTTACTTGACTTGTTGTCTTCCTTAAATTGGTTCCACACCCGTATGTGTTCTGTGTAAGCATCTTTGAATACCTTTGGGACAAATCCATTTTTAGAATAAAAATGTGCATATACTATTTTTACAATGATATCAAACCGAGTAGAAAGAAGAAAGTTTGTGGGTTTTTGTGACATAAATGTTTGAACTGGTCTTTTCATTTCTTGATTTGTGCGATACGAAACTGTCATAGCAATGGGTTTCTGTTGACATAAAAGCATGTCTCGTAATGAAACAGTATGACCTATCACAAGAATTGATTCATCGAGGCAATTGCCACTGTCAGCTAGCTTGGGTGTTAGCACAAAGCCTAGCATATGCTTTTTTTGCAGTATGCCATTCGATGTGTCTTTAGTACTCTCATTAAAATATTTATGTTTTATATCTGTGTTACCAAAACTATATATTACCATAGATTTTGCAACTATGAATGGTGTCGAACTAAGAGGTAGCGACGTAAGATATTTTAAATTGCCTTTTCCCACTGACCCATTAATGGAAACATTCCAGCTTGATGTCTTTGGTCCAATAATAGCAACACCTGACTGTACATTTAGAAGGTAGTCTTCCAACAAGTTAATTTTAACGAAACTGTCATCAAATACGTTCAAAATCCACTTGCAATCTAAATTGGTTAAAGCCCATCTATATGCCTCTACCACTTTAATAGATAAATTCTCAGGCTCATCGTCAACTGGTAACATAATCACTTGTGATTCATTGTGAATACTCTTTGTTTGAAATTCTTCTTCAAGTTGAAACTGCTTTAGACGAGACTGTGAAACTGGTCTATCATTTAGTCGACAGGTCCCTGGTACACGTGCATCTGGTGGATAAGGACAAAAGTGTTCTGCTACCATAAAGAAGACGTTGCTATGATTAGAAGACCAGGTATTACGTATCGCTTCTCGATTGTCAAAGGCGTCACGCCTACTTAGTACAAGAATGCCTAAAGTACCTGGTGTGGTTTGTTTCACAGCAGAATATGTCATTATGGGTACGTCTTCTGTATCCAAGACTCGTTTTGTCTGAGGACCATATGACATATCTAGATAATAAAGCTGGGCTACACCTACAAGTAATATTACAATAAAACTGAACAGAAATCTTCTTTGTCTCCTTTTAAAGATAAAGTTTATAATTGTTACCTTCTTCATGACTGTATTTTAATCACACTGGTAAATGTATACGTCGATTTGGTGGTATTTACGCGTATTGCCGGTACTTCATAGACCGGAAGTGGTAGATATTGGTGTTAAATCATATATAATAAAACATGCCATATTCCTTAAGGACTATAGAATTAGACCATTTTTAAGTATTAGGCATGCAGATGGCGATTTATGTAAGCATTTAGGAAAAGATTCGAGTACCGATCGGGATGATCGGTACTCGAATCTATTCCTAAATGCTTTCATAAATCGCCATGCACATACTAAATACTTAAAAATGATCTAATTCTATAGTCCTTTAGGCATATGGCATGTTTTTCTATATAGCATTAACACCAATATCTACCACTTCCGGTCTATGAAGTACCGACAATACGCGTAAATACCAGCAAATCGACGTATACACTTACCAGTGTGTTAATAAGTTTACCACATTGTTTTAGAAGCGATTTACTCTTTCACCGTCAGAAACACAATAAGGAATTAACTCTCGTCCTCTGTATATTTCTGCTAACACATGCTGTAAATATAATAAAAACCGTAAATTTTATGTTGTGGCTGAGTGAGCTAACTAATATTACTTCATTACTATTGTAACTCGTTTTATTGTAAGAAATAGATCAGCTCTAGCAGTGAATTGCTGTGTAATAATTCACTGTTTCGAGGTCAGTTGTCAAGAATATCAAATCACGAGCGCGTACCGCGAGTGGTTTATCTTCGTACAACTGACCAACAAACAGTGAATTATTACTCAACAATTCACACACTAGAGCTGATCTATTTCGATTCTAACACACAATAAACGACGAAAACACATTTGAAGTCTTCAGCTTTTTCCAACTTTCCGCCCTTGCACTGAAGAACTCCCGCCTATACTTAGTCTACGTCGCATTCGTTTACGTGTAACGTTTTTGAAGCGTAAAACGGCGTTTCGCCGTCTGACGCCATGAATGACGTCATATTTCAGTAACAAATGACGTCAGCTAGCACGCACTTTTTTTGCGCTTTCATGCTGTGAATTACTGTCTGATAAATCACACATTTTAGCATTGACTGTATAGGCGAGGTGTTTTAGAATTGCATTTAATATCTTAATATTTCTTATCTAACACTACGTTCCTATTCTTTATTATATAAATAGTATTCAAAAATATTTATTTCAATTGTATAGTTTTCGTTTTAACTGTATTTTTTTTTTATTTATATTATGTTTTTATGATTTGTTTTCAGTACATGTTTATCTCTATTGTATATTTTTTGTGGATTGTATATATTGCGTGTGTGTTTGATATTTAGATATATACATTCAGTCTTACTCTATTACTATTATATAATTTTGGATTTGTATTTAATAGATTGACATTTCGTGTCTGTATCCTATAATTTGTATTAAAGAATTATCTACATGTAATGGTAGTGTTTAAAGTGTTTGTTCTTGACTTTTCACACTTTACTCGAATCAAAAATAAATATTTAATTATGTCACCGTCTATCATCGAAACCGGAAATAGCCTACCACTGAATCGAAAGTAGAGAAAAACGGCATGGCAGGCGGTGAGTTTTTACCTTTATTTGAGCTTTAATATTTGCTCCCGAACAACCACTGATATCAAGAGTAATTGCCAAGGGATTAATTTCAATGTTGTGTATCTTTATTGTATTCTGTTTGTCAACATAGCTTTGTTTACACAAAGTTATCGCAGCTTGGTACTGGCTGGAAAGTGCTCCTGTCGTAAAAACAGCCTTTGAACTAATGAAATGAATACATGGTTTATCTTCGGGTAAGAAGTTAATTTCCCATTTTTATATGCAATTTGCACCATCCCAGTTTTATCTCTGGTCATTGTTTGATTATTTTCAATTAGAATCTATTGAAACAAAGTAACTGTGGTATACGGCGAATAGTTGTTGATGGCAAAACTCGTGTACTGCGATTAGTTAAAATCGTGTACCGCGAATAGTGGCAACGTTTAATGAGATTGACGCTTATTTCATGACTGACACTAGAAAAATAAATGAAACATTGAATTTTTAGCAGTTAAGTTCATTTCAATTAATATGTCAACCATGAGGATTAAACGGGGGCGCAGTTGCTTAGTGGTAGAGTGCTTGACTCGAGATTGAGGGGTCGCAGGTTTGAGCCTCTCCTGAGGCACTGTGTTGTTTTCCTGAGCAAGATACTTATCATCTGTCTAGTGCTGGTTTAACCCAAGAAGACACATCCGAACATGACTGAAAATTTGTTGACTGAGGCCTAAAGACGAAGAAAAATAACCTCAGCACACAAGGCTAAATGGTTCACATTTGGGCTCTGTCTGAGCGTATTGCCCATGTGTGTGCCACATGGGAATTTAAGCCCATGTAGAACGTACATAAGGCACATATAATTTTTTACACTCGCATAACCACTGCCGCTTGAGCCTTTGGGTGATCCCGGAAATAAAACCACAACCCTCTCCACCAGCCCAGTACTGGTTACTGTCAGAGAGACTGACTAGAAATATGATATTTCACCTGTAGCCGGTTTAGCTATGATACTTTACAAAAAGCGAACAACAAATGTGCTGATCAGACAAAGCAGAAGAGCAGGCTGGTCTGCGCCTTTGTTGTTCGCAACCCTCCGAAGACAGGTTGTCTGGCATTGAGGACCATATAACCGTTATGTGTTTCCCATAATGACCCAAATGGGTCCCACTTTCAAACCATATGGGTTTTCCCACATGGGTCCATGTACCACTATTGCAAATACCTTATCAGTCCCATTTGGACTACTACTGTGAAACACATATTATATCCCACATTATTGAAAAAAAAATCTGTGTCACGTGCTAATAACAGTCATTTTTAACCAGCGTATTATCTAGGCAATTCACGTGCTATTGATTCACGGCTTTTGGACTAAACGTATACACAGTTTGGTGACATCACCAGAAGTGACCTCAGTAAAAATGGGGCTAAATTAGATTTGGGTTGCCTGTCATTCCATCATTCTGTCTGTCATTCCGTCCATCTGTCATCATTTCCTTTCCAGTCAATATCTTGAGTACAACTTTATAGAATTTACCCAATTTTGTATGTGCATTGATATTGACTTATTTTTCGACATGATCTAGATTGGGATTTTACACAACATTTTTCGGACATTTGTACCAGAGTTATGGCCCTTGGTTTACGCCAGAATATTGTTTCCGCTCAATATCTTTAGAACATATTTACCGATTTTCACTAAATTTTATATATGCATTCATATTGATAAGATCTAGCTTTTGGTTGTTACACGTCATTTTTCGCTCATTTGTACAAGAGTTATGGCCCTTGATTTATGCCAAAATTTTGTATCCGTTCAATATCTTGAGAACAGATTGACAGATTTTCACCAAATTTTATATGTATGCATTTATATTGATAAGATCTAGGTTGGGACTGTTAAACCTTGATTTTTAGACCATTTGTACGAGTGATATGGCCCTTGATTTATGCCAGATCTTTGTTTCCACTTAATACCTTGAGAAATAACTGACAGATTTTCACTAAATTTTATTTATTCATTCTTATTGACAAGATCTAGGTTTATGACTTATAACAGAGTTATGGCCCTTGATTCATGTCAGAATTTCATTTCCGCTCAGCATCTTTAGAACAAATGGACAGAATTAGACCAAACTTTATAAATGCATTTAAATTGACAAGATCTGTGTCAATAGGATTTTTACCTGTTATCTTTCACTTTGTGACAAAGTTATGGTCTTTGATTGGCAACAGAATTTCGTTTCTGCTCAATATCTTGAGGACAAATGGATAGAATTTCACCAAATTTTGTAAATGTATATATATTTATAAGATATATGTTGGGATTGCTATCTTCCATATTTTGTTTAATTGCAACAGATTAAGAGCCCTTGATTGATGTCAGAATTTTGTTTCTGCTCAATATCTTTAGAATATGGCTTTTTACAGCGTAAAAGCCCCTTTGCATCTTCTATGATAATGTGCGCCCTTATTATACTACAGAAATTCAACTTGTCTAATCGTTTCCCCAAAGTTTTCAATCAACAATATGAATTAATGCAATAATAGCGGTCAAGTATTTATTAACATTTGCTAGACCCTTTGGTTCTGTTAAAACATCTGTCAGGCTGAGGTTACAACACCACCCTCGTCTCATCTCATTTATTTTATTTTTTTGCTTTATTTCCTTTTTATTAATCATAAACAAACCTTGAAGCTACTCATCTTTTATCAAAGAGCACAACCCAAATATCTACTCGTTAATCAGTGTCAGATAAGTAGGTCAAATATAGCGAAAACAAACGATAAATATATGTTACCCCACCACTATTTTGGGGCTTAAAAGTGTTATCCGCTATTTACATCTACTGCTTTATTCAAATGTACTTCAGACTTTTTCTTTCATGAACGCAAACACTTTGAACCCTGATCAGACTGCTCCTAAAGATCAGTCTAATCTGGGTCCATATTGTTTGCAATATAGGCTACACATTACAGAGCAGACAAAAATTGGCTGGTGGTAATTGTCAAAAATACGAATTAAATTTAATACGAATAAATAATCACAACAGTTGGCCTACGTTGTACCCTTCGAGGCAGACGCATACCTTTAATCTAGATGATGGACATGTGAATGCATAGACAGACGGACAGACGGCAACTACACCAGCTCATGCTTTAGGTTATATCATGTTATTCATTGAAAATTTAACATGTTAGAAAGGAAGCCTGTAGCATTTGCTTCCATAATTTGACTTTTTGCCTTCTTTTGGCAGACGGTCTGTTTTATCTTTAAACCGATCACATTTTGCACCAGTTCAATTATGAGAAAATACCCCAAAATAGCAGTTTTACTTCATAGTGGGTAACAACTCATAACTATTCCCAGTACACATTTTTCTTATGAATTTGCTATCTGCAGTACACATCAGCACCTATTCGCGGTACACAACGGGATTTAAACATCAGCCCATAATTGGCTTAATTTATAGATTCTAGCTTAAACGCTTGCAAAAACGTTTGTTTTCTATAATTTCACTTGCTTTCCATTGGAAAAATCGACAAAATCCACATACTATCCTCGAATAAAGTGAAAGTAAATGTCAAAATGATGTGTGTTTTCGGTACCAGCTTTCGGATTGATGATCCATTCCAGCCTTCAAATTCGTTAATGAACAAATACAACTACTTACGGCTCAAGCTTAATATATCCACTATTTGTGTATTGCAAATGTTTTGCAAAACTTTAGCGATTTTATAATGTAATGTGCTATTTTTGAAGAGCACTCATCCTCGTGTGTTGTTTACTCTCGATTCAGTGGTACGCTATTTCCGGTTTCGATGATAGACGGTGTATGTACTGATTTAATTTTCACAGATCATTTATTCATCTTCTAAGTTAATTACAAGGCTATTATCAGCTTTATGCAAACATCTAGGAGCAGCCATCTTACATCAATACACACTACACACTAACCTGAGTTTACCTCTTTATGCAGGTCAGCTAAATGATTGAAGCAGCACATTCAGTCAATTTCTTCATTTCAGTATTGGATAATGGACATTCTGTTTGAATTACTATCAACGGTCAGATCAATACAAATTAGAATGTTACAACTGTCAAAAGCAAAGTATGTTATTTTTCCAGTAAGTTTCATTTGATTTTAATCTATCTTTTTGTATCCAAAATGAAGAAAATTGTTACAAAAATATGTCGCCTTCTATAGTAATAATTAGTGATTTAAGGGTTAAATTATTGAAACAAATATTAAATATCGGCCAGGTATCAAAATATACTTATCAATGCACCCACTGCTAAAAATATTACCCTGAAATATTTTTATTTTTGACATTATCAAGGATATATAACTTTTCTTGTGTTGTGTATAAGCAGATAGAAGTGCTTCCAGTTTTCTTGTGTACAGCTCATTGACCTGGAAATAGCCAGATCCCCATGAACAAACAAAAGTAACTAATTACAGGCTAATTGAAGAGCATTTACAAACATTTAATGAAGGATTAGTCCTGCCATACTGTAAGCTTTATAATAAATGCATTTGAAAAAAGTGCAAATTTCCCCTTTAACTTTTCTTTAGATTCTATAATTTTAGATTTAGATTTATATATTATTTTATTTTAATTCAATACATGCTTCATGTATTTATATTGCATAACTCCCGTTAGTGGTGTATATGTTAGGCTTGTATTCAAGCCTCATCCTTAGTTCAGATGTGGATTAAGATACATAGATGTTTGGCTTGCATTAAATACCCCTAACGTATCCATGCATCATCTCCTAGAACATATAAATCAAGATATAAAAAAGAGATAAAGCAAAGACAAAGACTCAACAGTACATAAAATTGAATACCGGAGCAAAAGAAAAACCAACAGGTTAACCCTGTGGGCCTGAAAACAGCCAAAGCATCAGGCCCCTCCAATAGATAAGTCGGAACCGAAGAAGCCTCTTCGATAAGAAGTGTAGACCCAGACCATGCTGCTCCTACAGGATCAGACTGATCTTTTTGTCCTCATTTTTTGTATCCATACTCCCATTAGTCAATGATGTTAACACATGCTTGCAATTGACGGATTAATTAGATGTGGCTTTATAGGGTCTGCAC
Organism: Loripinus fragilis; assembly: GCA_964019695.1. NCBI lineage: Eukaryota > Metazoa > Mollusca > Bivalvia > Lucinida > Lucinidae > Loripinus > Loripinus fragilis. Next base: position 8,297,742 of record OZ026525.1, read on the forward strand.
TGATTTCTAGGGTTAAAACAATCTTCAGGAAAGAGATTATCTTTTCATTGAAATTTATGCTGGCGGCCCCCTTAAATACCACATGAACCATTGCATACGTATTGCGTCTAAATGTATGAACTTGTTTACTGATATTTGATGCTGAATGTTTACACGCAAAATGTAATTTTTTATAGAAATCGTACAGGAAAAAAGTAAGTGAGTATGATCAGGAAAAACCACAATCAGATACTGCAGACCAACCCACGACACTGTGAGGAAGAACCTAAGAGCGTTTATAGTAACAATACATATGTAAGAAAATAATAGCACAGCAACAAGCTTTCACTGCCTCTGCAAGATGATTGCAAAACTAGAATGGACACAAAGTAATGCATAACAAAACAAATACAAACACAGAACTCCCACAAACAATGTGAAGTTCAGCAAACAATAGATCAACAACAACAGATCCGCCGCTGTAGAAGGTTCCGTACGAAAGCTATTTCCGTACAGAAACAGCATTTGGATAGCCCAACCGAAAGATTCTAGTTGAATTTACTATCTACTAGTTCCAGTCTCTGATGCCTTTTTATAGTAAAATTGATATTCTCTCTTATGTAGCAATTTATAAACTTTACGTGATGTAGTTCTGGGTTCGAACAGAATAGATGGGTGAGTTTCAATTTTTATCAAACAATTCACAGGTCCCTACTGACCAGTTGTTATTCCTACCCTGGACATACCTTAAGCCTGTATACTCACGCTAGAAAAATAAGTCCACCTTGAGTGTTGTATAATACGGCAAGGTAATGGTTCGTTTATTACACATAGCAAATTGGAGCTCACATGCAGGTCATCGTTATGTGGATGACGTCTTTCACCAAAATGTTCTGACAATCTATCGAACTATTGGAAACGATTTTCTCTTGCAGCAAGACAATTCCCCCATACATGCAGTATGAAAAATAACTGTTTTTAAGCTGGTCATATCATAACAACTTCACTGGCCATCAGGAACCCGATCTATCACCAATCAACCACCCCTGGAATATTCGAGACCGGCGCCACATGACTTGTATCCTTCCCAGCTGCCACATAACCTCAATTGGTACACCAGCCAATTGAACAATGCCTACGCATTGCACAGTGGGGGATACCCATGATTCTTCTAAGCTCATAGAATGCATTTATAAAGGTGATGGTCGTACAATATATACATTTGAAATCTTATCATGTTTAAGCCTTTACTTATTTTCAACAAAGCTGGTGAATTTGTGTGGCCTTCTTTATATAAACATGAGTATATTTAAGCCAGTGGCTTTCTGGAAAAGGTTCTGCATTCCGAAAAAGTGGGAAAATAATCATGGATGGCGACGGGCATAGGCACAGGTCACAGTTCGCATTTTTCAACAAAGCAGGTTTTTATCACGATGTGTTGCCAATTGTAATGAAGAATCATGCCATCAGCCTTGAGTGACTATCCCTAAACAAGCTTAACATATGAGCACACTAGGTGGGGTTTTCATAATAAGCAGCGCTAGTCATCGCTTTATCTAGTGTTTAGTGACCACATAGTGTAATTTTAGGACATACATTTATTAACACATGTTCAAATAGCACATCTTGGCTAAAAGTTAAATGAAGCATCTAGAATGTTGCAACTTAAAAGATTAGCGGCTCTAATACTTCGTGACAAGTTTCGTCTCAAACAGATTTTTTAAAATTAATAGGAAAAGCAACATCAACGGCCAGGTAGTTAAGTTCACTGTGTTCACGGTGGGTCGGACTTCAGACTCTATGACTGTTCCGACTTAAAGACTTATCTATTGATGAGATGGTAGGGGTCTAATGCTTTAGCTGTTTGTCGGGTCCACCGGGGTTTACCTGTTGGATTTCTTTTGTTCCGGTATTCAGTTTTATTTACTGTTGAGTCCTTATCTTTGCTTCATCTCCTTTTTATATCTTGATTTATATGTTCTAGGAGATGATGCATTGATAAGATAGGGGTCATTCATGCAAACCAAACGTCTATGTGTCTTGATCCACAAACTAATGCTTTACGCTATGTTACTTACGTGATAGTTTGTATAACTACCCTATTTTTAGGGAATTATTATTATGCCTGTCGTTTCTTCTAAAATGTTTATTATTGATTATTGTGGTTAGTTTGAGACGCTGCCACAAAGACAACTGAAACAAAAGACCTATCCAAAACTGCAAATACCAGTCTCCTATCTTTTATAGAATATCTTTAGTATACATTTGAAAATATCTACCCATTTATAATTTTTCAATAATAACAAACACATTTTCTTTGCTAAACGCTAGGAATAAAGTCATGCCGTTTAAAAAACAAATACATTCAGCTGGCATGTTATGTGAGTGGTTACCAACAGTAAATTATACTTGAGTACAGTGCTGATCTTGAAACCATAATGCAAATAGTAACATACGTAATATCCAAAAAAAAGCCTATGGAACCCAACTGAGGGATTATCTTGTTCACTATGATTTACCTAAGCTACATGAACTTGATATATATCTATAAGAATATAAGATGCAAAATGGCTCATTTTAGCTTTTGGTATTTAGGGCTTCACTGTGTAATAGCCATGTTAACTCTGTTACCCTATAATAGTCTCAAACACTTTTGTGCAAATACAAAGTGAAATCTAACTCTTATTTATCGACATGCTATTTGTATTGAAATCTCTTAGATAAATGCAGCCTACAGCCAGTATGCAACAAAACAATCGACATATATGAAATACTGATCGATACGTTACTCAAATTCAAATGTATTTAGTACAGTGCTATCACTTGACCATTGGCTTTTATAATGCATCCAAAGCTTTGTTCATTATGGTTTAAAACAAACTTATTATATAAGCCTCAAATTAACATTTGTTAGCTCATACGCAGATGGGGATTACCCTGAAATATCAAAAATAGTAAGTGAGTATGATCTGGAAATACCACAATCACAGAGCGCAGACAACCCGTGGCACCACGAAGAAGAGCCGGTCAACCATCACGAGACATCAGGAAGACAAATTAAGCAAAGCCACCAGCTCTCTTTTCCCCATCAATATGATTGCATTACTAGAATGAATAGACATAACGTACCGTACAACAAAACATAGAACAATTACAGACTCCTACAATGGGAGTAACAATTAACAAAAAGTTAACAACAACAGAACCACCGCCTTAGAACGGACGGCAGCCTAAGTCACCGGGGGTGGGGGCTTAAATGCATTTTACTGGTACCAAATCTTCGCCCTAGATTCTGCTGTTGTTGAAGTAAAAGAAATGTTCAGCTCGCGTGGAGGCCATCTAGCTAATGCAATGTATCATCATGGAGAAACACTCTAATCAAATTAACACACCATGATGAGACAAAGAAAAGGGCTCACGACTCACAGATAGTCAGAGCTAAAGAAAACCTCAAGTTTACTATGTAACCCTAAAATAGGACTTTCTATAGAAAGATTGGAATCTCAATACTTTAGTGATAATATCAAAATATTTCTTACTCTTACATGTTAATATTACTTTTTAATTGAAAGGAAATGACTAGCAGTATAACTGTAACTAATAAAGGCACCCATTGTTACAGTTATATATGTTACTTTCTTTTAAATTTATTATTTAGTTGTAATAAAATCATTATATGAGTTTAAATAACTAGTGGATATAAAGTGCTACCATTTAAAGGCTCAATTATGAGAACATGATAAATATTGTCTTTATTAAAAGAAAGCATATTACAAAGATTGATGAGAATTGTTGTAAAACAAAAAATATCAACTTATCCAGGTAATGGGTGATTTATACAGGTAAACATCCAAAAATACCTCTAACTGCAATAATACACATGTACCGTTATTTACATGTTTCAATGAAAATAGTAGTCCTATTATTATGCATCTTTGAAACATCAGTAAGTTGCATGCAGAGAGAAAATATCCAACTAGACTTTGTTTTCTAATCGACTACACTCCAATTTGTAAGAAGTTACAAGAAAAATACTCATCTTTTCACTTGAGGAGAAAATTTTCGAGAATTATTCAAAACATTTCGTTTGAGACAGCATTTTTAAATGCTTTAAGTTTGACAACTAATCATGGAATACCAAGCAAATTATACTAAGAACTATTACCTTGGAGATAAAGTATTCCTGGACATCAGATTAAAATGTATATTAAATACTACAAAATATAATGAGAAATAAATATACATGTATCACGGCAATTTCAAATATTTGAAAAAACAATATGAAACACCTCTTGCATTGGCGGATCCAGAGGGGGTTAGCATGGGGTCAGGACCTCCCTCCCCCACCTTTTGGAAAATCGCAAGCGGCTGTAGGTTTCCTAAGGAATACTGGTACAGACCCACACGAAAAGCGATTGGACCCCAATTGCTTCTCGAAGCAGGTTCGAATGGCCCTCTGTGAAAGACGTTGATGACTAAAACAACTCTGTCAGGATCCCCCGTGACCAAATTTTCTAGATCCACCCATATGACCATGTCTTGTAGGATAGTGTTCACGTCTGGCCGCCGGGTAAGGTAAACAAGACATAGTTCAAGCGAACGGTTGATTAGTATAGTTATTTCATGTCTTTATGTGATACAGCCAAAACTATTACCCCGAGGCGCTGTGGACGATCAGCAAGGTCGATTGCATGCGAGGATTGGATAGGGAAATCCGCCTAAGCATCGCGAGGATGGCCGAGTGATGACACACGGTGATCCGAAGGACAGATTTTTCTATCATATCCTCACACAAACAATGGATTTTTTTGCGTTTCTTTTATATTTTGAACCTGGCCCCCAGGAGTTCCTGAATATGCTGATGCGGTATAACCACACTGGTAAATGTAAACGCGGCGGAGGTTACTTAGTAAATGAGTCTAGAGTGCTCGATCCTTGCTACCTGAGTCTTGAAGGCATCGGGCGTCTCTGCCAGGCAGATTTGACATGGAAGCTAGATCAACTGTATTACTGTCCTTGGGAAGAAGGAAAAGCATGTGTAGTCTTTGTTTGTTCTCAAATGGCGATATTGATACTCTCTGCGCCAAGTGTCTCTCTGTGAATAAAGATACAAGGTTGTTTCGTATTTTATAGAGGATGGTGAGCCTGGAATCTACTCTTCTTTATTTGAGATCTCCAGTCTAGACTTCGAAGCCTGTCAGATACACTGGATGTATTATGGTACCTACCTGTTGACCACCGTGTTGTCCTCCTCTTGACCATCTCTAACTGATATACTTGCCTGTGTTTTGTTTTGTAGCCTTCTTTGGGATTTTAATACATTTGGCTCTCATACTGTGTTAAAATATTCTAGCTTGGGGCGGACAATAGATTTATACGCCTTTTCCTTGATTGTTTGAGAGTTGATTTTAAGGTTGCGTTTCAGAAAACCTAGAGTCTGATTTGCCTTTGAGGAGATGGAGTTGATGTGAGAATTCCACTTAAGATCTTGAGAGATGTGTACTCCAAGGTATTTGATTTGGGGCACTGAAGGGGGTATGGAGTGTATACTTGTGTTTGATAGGGTATTTCTTTGTGGTTATGTGGATGGCCTCACCTCTCTCTGGATGGAAAGACATTGCCAGTCGGATTCCTATTTATGTAAGTTGTTGAGGTCATCCTGGAGTTTGGTGCAGTCTAAAGAGTTGTGAATTGTTAGGTGCAGAAGGGTATCATCTGCAAAGAGCCGTACAGTGCTGTTAGAGACGTATTCTGGAAGGTCATTGGTGTAAATGAGAAAGACTACAGGGCCCAAAACTGAGCCTTGTTGGGCGCCTGAAAGCACTGGGGCAGAAGAGGAAGATTTCACTTCAAGGACAACTTTCTTTCTAGCAAAGGCTCTGATCAGACTGCAGGCTAATCCGAGGTTTTGCTGGTCGCACATACCACATTGTTGGAAATCTCATGTCGTGGCTCATTAATAATGCATCAACAGCAACAGAACCACCGCCACAGAACGGAAGACTGTTGCGAATTATGGCTTCACAGTATTGACTAACCTCAGTATGGAATCCAGATCAGACTGCTTCTGGCCCCAAGGTTATATAAGTATGTTCATGCTCAACTCAAGTCGCAAAACACACTAACACACACACATGCTATTTATAGTCCGACCAGTTAACAGAAACTGGGCGTGTCAGACAGAGCGCTGTCATACACTGTCAAATAAGACTTTTGTGCGTACAGGAATTCAGTGAACATCGCTTTTTAGCGTTTATTTCGTTATGTGCGGACTGATCCCTAAATGACCATCAGAATTTAATATATCTATGCATCGTCTAATTGGTGATATTTTTTTCGTTACACAATGTATTGTCAAATGGGCTGTGGTATGATGGAATTTGCCCTCATTTGAGCATCTGCATTTTTAATTTACCCTAAATGCACCTTTGTGCGGACCACTGCCTTTAGTTTACGATCGATGAACAATTATACGGTTTTATAAGACGAAGTAACTAGTTAGGAGAAGGGTAACTTATCATATCAAAATAGTTCCATCAAATGCAAATTATGGCCAAAGTTTGGGCTCAAAGAATTTTGGCATACGAGAAAATATTGAGGCCTTCCCAGTGGGCACCCGTCCGCTTGTTCCTATGAAGTCATGAATCTCTTTGTTCCCCTGTTCCTCAATTTAAAATCTTAATTTTCTGTGTTCCCTGCTCCTTCTCTGATCATCAGATTTTAAATAATTTTCCAACTTGTTTTATTAAATAAATTGAACTTTCTATCTGTTTATTCTAAATACTGATTTGTTGACACCAGACAATGCAAAATATGCATGCCAAAACGTCATTCCGAGCATCTATAATTGATAAGAGAAAATAATCACAGGGCTCACCCGTTAGGTGTGATTAAAGTGAAAAAAACTCATCCAATAAAAATAATGCTGAGGTAGGAAAGAGAAACTAGTGATGGGGTGGGAATGTGCTTGGAAATAGGTGGAACAAATATATCAGCGGATGTCATATTTTGCGTTTGAGGTGGCTGAGAACTAATGTTCACGCTAAGTGCATCAATGGCTATACGTGGGCGGATCCAGAGGGGGGACAGGGGGTCACGACCCCCCCCCCCCCCCCTGAAAAATCACAAAAAAATATAGTGTTTTTTTTTAGCAATATGGGTCAAAGCTACCAAGCAAGCATTCAATGTCGAGTCATCATCGGCACGCTAGCGAATCGCCATTTAAATGTCGTTTCAATGGTGGGCCGATGATGGACCGCTTATATAGTGGTATTTGGATCCTCTCATTAAAAAACCCGTTGCCAAGTTGGAACCCTTCTAGCGACATTTTCTGGATCCGCGCATGGGCTATATATAATGCGCCAGTCATTTGTAACCACTGCTTCACCCCAGCCCCTGAGCAGGACGGGGATATCCATAGCCTGGTAAATGTGCTGTGTTTTTACTTTTTTATTGTCCCCACAATGTGGAGGAAATGTTGTGGTTTGATAGACATAGACAAACAAGGCAGTGCAGTATAATAGCAGACTGCGGGGATGAACTGTCATCTTTTTGCCAGCTAGCTGTCCCCACAGTGTGATGGTTACTATGGGGAACTTCAGACACAAAGTCAAAGTCCTCAACATTCCTCTGGGCTGGGGCGTGGTCACAAATGACTAGTTCATAAAGACGAAAGAAATTATGCGCACCAGTCATTTGTAGCCGCGCCCTAGCCAGGCAAATGCGCTGTTAGTACAGGGTCATACCAGGGGCCTGTAACCAGAAAAGCAAAGTCCCCGCCGTTCCCCGGCTCTGTGGGACATAGTTACAACTGACTTATGTAAAAGGCGATGTAGATCGAGTGCCATCAAACAATGTGACTCCCGTTTATACATCTGATGAACAGCCTCCTCATTATATTTGTTTTTAATATTATTATCTGTTGCACTTGAAGTATTTGTCCTAGAGCTGTCGAGCAAGCAACACAGGCCACGACGCGAGAAAACCTGTCTTCTGGGAGTCCGACAAAGCAAGTCTCAAACCAGTCTCTTCAGCTAAACAGGCTAGCTAGAAAGTTGATTTTAGATATGATTCTTCTAAAAAAGCAGACAACAAAGTTGCTGATGAGACTGTGTGGATGCACAGGCTGATCTGCGCCTTGATTGTTACAAATCACCGAAGACAGGTTTTCTCAGTCGCGGTCCAATTTATCTACTGTCTGAATCTGCATCAGTTTCTGATCCTGTGTAGCTCCGAAGCAATGATGTTTGTGAAATTATATTTGCGCACTTCTGATATTTATCTAATTTCACTTGTATCCTTGGATCCATCAGGCTTTCACTTGCGAACGAAATAGAAGCCATGCATTGAAAAGGAACCAATATACGACATGTACTGCATCAGGCGTCGTCAATTTCAGCGCTTCCTGAACATCCTTTCTTGGGGATGTCTCAGTGGCGCAGTTGGTAGCGTCAATGTCTGGTGTAGTGCTAGGCGTGTTGTCGAGGTCGTGGGTTCGAATTTCGCTAGAGGCAAAATATTTGCAGCATCTATCGGCTCAGTTGATTCACTAGATCCCTCTGTATTTATCTACTGTCTGAATCTGCATCAGTTTCTGATCCTGTGTAGCTCGAAAGCAATGATGTTTGTGAAATTATATTTCCGCACTTCTGATATTTATCTAATTTCACTTGTATCCTTGGATCCATCAGGCTTTCACTTGCGAACGAAATAGAAGCCATGCATTGAAAAGGAACCAATATACGACATGTACTGCATCAGGCGTCGTCAATTTCAGCGCTTCCTGAACATTCTTTCTTGGGGATGTCTCAGTGGCGCAGTTGGTAGCGTCAATGTCTGGTGTAGTGCTAGGCGGTGTTGTCGAGGTCGTGGGTTCGAATCTCGCTAGAGGCAAGATATTTACAGCATCTATCGGCTCAGTTGATTCACTGTATATATATATATATATAGTATTAAAAAAGTCCAATAGAATGCACAAATTTTTATTTTATATGGCTCTTCTTCTGACCTTTTGGTGGCATTCTTTTCCTCGTATTGGGTCGTTGATTGTGAATAAAGGATTTTAAAAGTCCTCAATACGGGTTTTAAATAGTATTAAAAAAGTCCAATAGAATGCACAAATTTTTATTTTATATATATATATATATATATCATGTTTTTACAAGATACAGACAAGTCAGTTTTCAACTATGTCTGCTTAGTGTTATCAAGTCTATTATCGTGATTATGCCAGTCTATTGTAGGTTCAAAGATAGATGAGAATTGTTGTAAACAAACACAGGCTAGTTTACCTTGAATTTGGGCGTGCAGGTAGTCTCAGTTTACAGTTATATTGAACCTAACACAGATAACTGCATATGCGCGTGGCAGTGAATAGTCATGCTTTACCTGTTCATAAGAAAAATAGAATCACCTCATTACTATGCATCTTTGAAACTATAATACCAATCCTGAAAAATATCTTGGGCTTCAATAATATAATCAAATCCACTCAGGGTCTTATTGCTTGTCAGATCATATTGGCAGTAAATGAAAATTTAAAAGCTAACTCTGATTGGTGATGAGCTGTTTTATGCTTAAGCCTGAATAAAACTTTATGTATATAGGTATAATTCTATTTCAGAGTGTGAATAAGTTCCCATTTCCCAATACAACTGCATTAAAATATATTCACACTTTTGTTACTAGGACCAGCATAACTGCATTTGACCATAATTTTATAAGTCAAGGATAATTGCTCAATTACTGCCCCAAAGATGTGAATCACAGTCGAAACAATAGTACTGTTATTGTTCTAAATTTTGGGATATCCCCCACAGTTTTTTGTAATCATCCTATAATTTGACCACAGAGTAATACAATCAAAAGATGCTGACAGAAATGCAAACAGCTTTAATCCTGATCAGACTGTTTCTCTTTAGACCAGCATTAATAGCACAGAAAAACTGTAAGGTAGCAGCTGGTTGTGGGAGTTATGATTAATTTTTAGATATATTAAACCCACATAAAACCCCAAAAACTCGCCCTCATAAAACCCGCCGGGTTGGACTTTATGATAAAAAATAGTAAGTGAGTATGATCAGGAAATACCACAATCACAAACTGCAGACAACCCCGTGGCACCGTGAGGAAGAGCCGCTCAACCATCACGAGACACCAGGAAGACAAATTAAGCAAAGCAATCAGCTCTCTCTTCCCCATCAAGATGATTGCAATACTAGAATGGACATCAAGTAACGTACAACAATACATAGAACAATTACAGACTCCCACAATGGGAGTAACAATAAACAAAAAGTCAACAGCAACAGAACCACCGCCTTAGAACGGACAGCAGCCTAAGCCACCGGGGGGCTTAAATGCATTTTACTGGTACCAAATCTTCGCCCTAGATTCTGCTGTTGTTGAAGTACAAGAAATGTTCAGCTCGCATGGAGGCCATCTAACTAATGCAATGTATCATCATGGAAAACACTCTAATCAAATTAACACTCCATGATGAAACAAAGAAAAGGGCTCATGACTCACAGATAGTCAGAGCTAAAGAAAACCTCAAGTTGAGCCACGGTGGGTCCAGCTACAGATAAGCATCAGGCACCAACCCACCGATTAAAGCTTTACGTCAGAGCCGTCATAGAGTCTGAGGCCTGACCCACCGTCGTGCAATTAAAGAGGAAACCATAGCTATAAACCATGATTGGGTTTAAAACTAGGCATGCAGACTGTCGCATGATATCCAAATTATATCCAACCCTTATATAACGTTTTACTATCTTTTTGAATTGATCACTAAAATTAGGTTTTCCAACAATTCGTTTGAATTTATAGACTAAATCACCATAAAATATAGGTTCTGATATGCCTTGTTGCAGAAGAGTTTTTAACCCAATGTTGTATTTAACAATTAACTCTGAGTGTCTGTAGTAGAATTTAGAAAATGCTTTTCGAATTTTATGATATCTATAACCTTGTTTTAATAATTTAGCAGTTAAAAATAGGTTTCTGTTGTTGAAGTCATCAACATTAGAGCACACTCTAGCAAAACGAATAAGCTGAGAAATATATACACCATAGGAAGGAGAGCGAGGAACATCTCCATCAAGAAATGGGAAATTTACTATTTCAAAATTAAATCATCCCGTTTATCATAAATTTTAGAAGAAACTATGCCATTTGTTATTGACAAGTTCAAGTCCAAAAACGGAGCTTCAGTATCAGAAGAATTCGCCTTATTTAACTGAAGTTCAGTGGGATATATCTGACCTACCATTTGTTCAAAATAAGGATTATCAATATTAAGTAAGTCATCTAAATATCTGGAGGTAGAGTTAAAAGCTTCAATAATATCAGCTTGATTATTGTCTGACAGAGATAACATAAAGTCTCTCTCATAACAAAACAAAAACAAATCTGCAACAAGAGGAGCACAATTAGTACCCATCGGAATACCGACAATTTGTCTATATAATTTTGAGCCAAATCTTATAAATATATTGTCCAAAAGATAATGGAGCGCATCACACATTTTCTGACATGACCACAATTTATATCGTTTAGGTTGTTCAGAAGTAAAAAAGGCATTTTTATCATTACAAGCCAAATAAAGTGAGCCCTCTCTGTTAAATGTTTGTTCAATTAATTCTGTTAGTTTTTCTTTTATTAGATTATGAGGCAATGTAGTATAGAGAGTAGAGAAATCATATGTAGACAAACCAGATGCTAGAAAACCTCTAGATTTCAATTTATTAAGAATTTCACCTGAATTTTTAATAGACCAAAATAAATTTTTACCATTTCTTTCATAAACTGTTGTGCAATATTTAATGACATGGTTTTTAATCGCAGTGAGGCAAGAAGTCAAAAGAATAGACAACTCAGTAGCTGTACATGCACTAGAATTAGCAATAAAACGTGACTTATAGGGTCGTTTATGAAGTTTAGGTAACCAGTATAACGTAGGCAGCTTGCTATGGTCCTCATCAACAAACAACCCAAACTTAGCTGCCATATGGCATCGATGCCTATCAACGATAGACGTCTCATCAAGCATGTTATGCTCATATGTTTTGGCAGTGCTAAGTTCTTGCTTTAGGGTGTTAATATAGTATCTTTTTCAAACCACCACAACATTGTTAGCAGCCTTATCTGCGGGGGCCAAAACAAACTTCCTATGGAATTCCTGGATCCCTTTCTTCAAGTGTCTAAAAGTGAATTTAGGTTTAGGTGGTAGTAGATCTAAATTGTTGCAATAAAATGAAATTCTACCATCAATAATTTTAAAAATATTTAGTTTCCAACTATTTAAGGCATTAGACTCAACATGCTCTCGTTTACACCAGCGATTACAAAATTCTTGTAAGGCTCCTGCAATTTCCTCACGACATGATTTGAAGTCTATTTGCACAGGAAACCTATATTTAGGTCCCTTACATATAATAGACCGAATTCTTGAATCAGTTATGATTTTTAAATCCCCTGTGACTATATCACCAGCAGGTTGATAGCAATACTTAGAGTCTATGCAATCTCAGGAGTCAGGAATAGAATTTTCGATATCAAGTTCTGTTACTAATTTGTTATAGTTAAAAACAGTACTACGAATAGGTTTATTATACTTATAACAAATGATAGGGGATTCCTTATTTTCAAAATAAGTAGGAATAGAAGAGATAACAGATTTATCTATAAATATACTGGGTAAGTTAATGAATTCAATCCCCTTGTTGACAAATTGAATTTTAATAAAATGTCTAATATGATTAATTTCTGAATCTATATATGGCCGAAGAGCATGTTGAGTGTAACACCGGGTAAGAATTGCTGCATCATAAAGTCGATGAGTTCTATCATAGAATTTATTAGCCTCAATATCCAAATTACGAAGTGAAGATATAGAAAGAGTTACTAAACGTGAAAGGGCCATATGTCGGCCAGAATGTTTTAAGATGATACTTAATTCTGAAAGAGTTAAAACATGTTTATTTTTGCGTTTTAAATTTCCATTTTTGCGTTTACCATGAGATCGGTTATTACGTTTACGGATATCTAAAAGAGAAAAAACATCAAAATCAGGTAATCTAGAAATGTTACCCTCATGGTAAATATTATCATTAAAACCAAGTGGATGTGGTGTCTGTAATAATTTTATCCACTTTAATTCTAATTCATGCCTAAGAATATTTCTATATCTTTTAGTGGAATTATCACCATATATTATATTTTCAACAGGCTGAATTGAAACCCAGATTGTATGCCAACCCTGCATTGGGGTGGCAGAAACTAGCTAGTCTGGCCTAGGAAATATGCACACTCTAGTTTCAGTTCTTTGGTGCAGTCTTTGCTTCCAAAGGATAACCTTTTAAGAACATATTGTCTATATATTGTCACATAGTGTTTATTATCATATTTACATACTTTAATCATATTTACATAACATGACTTTATACAAAGCACAAGTACAGTATCAAGCCTACAAATCCATATACCATTTAGGTTTAAACTTTCTACTTCCTGGTTTTTAAAGCCAAAAAAAGTAACGAGTCGATGCTATTCTCTGAGACATTGAACTTTTGAACACTGATATAGTTTTCAGAAAGATATTATGGTTGATAATTAATATTTTGTTATCACGAAAAAGGGCATGTTAACTCAGCACATATTCTAGAAACAGTCGTTGTTCCAGGGCACACTATTTTAGGTACATGTCGAAGATAAAAAGCATATCCCAGGCCCCAGATAAGAGTGTGTAACTGAAAATTATTATATTCATTTCTCAACCATAGCATGTGTTGTGGGTACTTAAAAGAACCGTCTCATTTAGACGTTTCGTTTGAGCACCCAAAACACATGTTTAAACTGATGGATAAGTAAATAATGGCGATTTTTTTGCTGAAAAAATTGCTTAACTGGCCCTATGATATCCAGTATTTCAAAATTTTCAGTGACAAGAAAGCAAGATTTTATTATATTCGAGGTCCATCTCATTCATAGTAAACAGGTCCCTCTTCTTCATAACAATTTGGATTTTTTCTATGAAGGAGATGCATTGGTCAGCACGAGTATGTCTCAAAAGTAATGAATTAACATTACATGTTTTATTGTCTATTTCAGTATATTTGCTGATATAGCATGTTTGAGAGCTGGGCACAAGGTTATAAAACTGCTTTCATGCTCAACTCAACTGCATATGAAATATGTCCTGCTCATAAATGTTAAAATGCCAACAAACTTGTCATTTTAACATTATAAGCAAGATATATTAAATCATCTGCTAGTTTCGAAGCAAGAAATGTATTTGTTTTTCAGTATTTTGTTTTTTTCAGTAGTTGAAAGTTCATGCTCAGTTGAGTTGAACGTGAAACTGGATACATTTTCTCGTCATTCCCTGTTCTACTCACAAAGAATGTTTTTATCAGCAATATTATATATTTCATAATTGCTTTTAATTATTAGTTGTAGGTACTGGAAAGCATATTTGTGCCGTGACATGAGATTTCCAACAATGTGGTATGTGCGACCAGCAAAAGCTCAGTCTGCGCGTATGCACAGTCTGATCAGAACCTTTGCTAGTCCCTTGAATATCATATGAGTGTTAAGTTACTGGCCTAACACCATTTGGAACTTCTAAGCTTAAAAAGAGGCTGCACAGGCTCGTCTGAGTCTACACTTTTCAAAATGCCACATTGTTGGAATTCACATGTTGCGGCTCATTTCGTTTCAACATACGCTGTGGTTACCCATTAGATGTGTCTCATTATTCACTGGTTTGAACACAAATATAATCCTTTTCCTCTTTAAAGGTGGGTTTTCAACGCACTATTTAATAAAGCAAGAGCGTAGTCAGAACGCTGATGAAGTTACGCACATCAAAGGGAGACTACCTGGTTAAAGCTGCATACTCTGTAACTTTGAACATTTTTCGAAAAAAATTATTTTCTTTTTAAATCATTTGTAAAAGCAGAATTAATTTAAGTTTTCACAACTAATCTGTTCACTATAGCTGAAAACTGCACGGAAAAGTGAATTATCTTATAAAACAGGTGTGTTTTTTCTCTTATTGGTAATTATTTGCGTCCCTCCAATAATTATAGACAGGTAATTTTAACATAAATGCTGTTGTTTTGATACTGATAATTTGTAAAGATTTACGAAATTGGTAAAATGTATACCTGAATTTTAGTTTTTTTACCGTGTTCTTGAAAAATAGAAACATTATTTCAAAAATTAAAATATCAAAAGTTACAGACTATGCAGCTTTAAGGAGATATTCTCTTCAATCGCGTCCATTTTCAAAATGGAAACTTCTCTTAAAGGAAAGAATTTGCTCATAGACTTAAATAGCAGTAACTTATGGTATAGAAAAAACACTTTTACTATATTAGGTGACCTCCCTTAAATACTACAATTTTACGCACGTGCGTAATTGCGTAATGAGAGCTACGCCAATGAAAAGAGTTTTTATAATCGCTAGTCACGTTTGGCCCTTTTTTACATATTCATATTATTAACATTTGATTAATATTTTAAACATATGTAAAAGATGTACCTTTTTTCTAATTGTCATAAGTGGTGTACGGTTCTCTGAATTGTTTTTATGTTTAACTTATCTATTAGTCTTTATCAGTTACCATTTGTATTAACCACAGCGTTGCACTTTGCCTGATAAACATTGTCTATCTCACCGCATGTACCTTTATCAGGTCATGATGATGTTGCACATTTTGAATGATGTCGCCAATGACGTTGAATCAGCACAAAAAATCGACCATTGCGTCATATTCGCTAGTCTGAAGAGTAAATCAACTTTTTATGCAAATATATAGAATACCAGGTGAGTGTCTTTTAATATCAAGTTCAAGGCTCGGCTTCGAGAACGCATGTTGAATCGCTTGGCAAAGCCTAGCGACGTGAACAAGCGTTCTCATAGCTTGCTATCAAAAGGCACTCACCTAGTATTCCCTATTTAGAATGATAGCACTTTCTTACACACGTTTAGATCTATAGACATGCAAAAGCGACAAAACTAGTATGTGTTCAAGCCGCATTTTTATCAAATGAAACGTGTTTTAAATCTAAACACATTTTATAACGTGTGCGTCATCAAATAGGCTACATAACGTGAATAAATGATAGGAGGCTGCCATTATAAATGTCACCCGATTGCACCAATCACTAGCAACTACGATTTCATCATCGAGTTGCCATCATAATGTCCATTGTATCTATTTGCCAGATATTCATCTTTCAGACCTTTTCTTCAACAGTTTTCCCGTTCATCATGGGAGTCCGTGCATCCTCAAGGACAGGATCGAACACACCGATATTGTTTGAAAAACCGACAGCCCGCACCTCGTCATGTGGCTTGATCATTAATACAAGTCTCTGAAAAAGAAAAGGAATAAAAAGCAGAAAATTTGATCCTCATCGCAATAAAAACCTCTCCAGAGACTATAGACCAAGTTATAGATCTAACGTATCACATTAAAGTATTAAGGTTATACGATTTTAAAGCTCAACTCAACTGCACATGAAATTTATCCTTCTCAAAAATTTTAAAATGTCAACAATTGTTGGCATTCTAACATTTATTTATGGGATAAATACAATATCTGAGAGCTAACAGCCAGATAACACTTTATTTTTTCAGCAATTTAGTTTAAATTAGTAGTTGTAATTTCATGCTCAGTTGAGTTGAGCATGACAAAAGTTTATAACTTTGAGGGAAGGACAGACTTTATCCGCCACTGTGGTGTAGGCTATCCATTTAAAGTGCACGGACTGTCACACTAGAATTCCTTAGTCGACAGAAACTCATTTATGAAGTGTTTAGTACTACAGTGAAACCTGTCTTAAGCAGCCACTCAAAAAAGACAATACAAAAGTCTTAAAGACCAATTATCTCTTAATGCAAATCTAAAGTATTGCAGAATGCTCCCCCTTGGGGCATTCTGCAATACTTTTGACCTGCATTAATCGATGCTCCCCCTTGGAGCATTCTGTATTACTTTTGACCTTCATTAAACGATAGTCAGTCTTGAAAACCAATTTTGGTCTTCATTTGAGTAGCTTCTTAAGACAGGTTTTACTGTAGATGAGTCATGACATTACAAAGCCAACAATATGAATGAGCGCTGAGCGAAGACTCAGATAAGCCTAGGTATCCGCCAAGTCTGATCAGAGTCTTTGCCGCGCTCAATGGGTACTATTGATAAAAGCTTTCAAATTTCAGACAGTATACAACTGTGGCTTGGTCTGCAGTGTGTGACTGTGGTATTAATCGACCATACTCCTTACTTTTTATATGTTTATACTGATGGATAAGAATATAATTACAATTTTAGAGTCAAACATTTCGCTAATAACAAAACTAGCCTACCTGTTTAAATGTGCCTTTCACAGTGATGAAATTGTAGACTATGTAAGCGGGGATACAGGCCAGAGAACTACAGGTAACCAGCCAACCAATTCCTTCAGCCCAGCCTGGGAAGCTATAGCCATCCAGATGAAGACCTTCATATGCCACAAACGATAATACAAATAAAACCTGAAAAATAGTATACAATGTGTTAGTTTCCAGCCAGAAAGCATGCACGTAGTTAACATATACGCAAAAACGCATTTACATACACTTTTGAACCAAAATATGAGATTAGTCTATCACAGTTCTGAAGGTTTCTTGATGATACGCATACCAAATGTGTGTGGAAAAGCAATTCTCATGTGTCTATTTCCAAGTTTGGTAGAGGTTATATATACTATGATGACATTATCTGCTCTAAGACCTCCTTGAAGGGTTAAGCATTAACGAAGTGAAAGTTGTCCTGGTTCATATAATATTTGATATTGTCCACCGTTAACAAGAGTGTGCCTAACATGGCAAATAGCGCAGACCCTGATGAGACGCCGCGCTATGCGGCACCTCATCTGGGTCTTCACTATTTGTAAATGCTCATTTTTTTATGCATTAACCCCATTCCCACAATCGGCTACATTAAATTTTAGGCAAGCTACGCCCCTGGAAAGCATTTACGGGCCCCTATCAGGCCACCTCAAAACGCCCCATTTATATGTCGTTCGCTGACGTGCTTTTATATGCTAACCAGGAAACTTAAGCATGGCTAAATAAATATCAGACCAGTAAAATGCACTTAAAGTTAGTAAGAACGTAAAGATCAGGAATGGATACAATCAAGTACCACACGTGACCCAGGACACAACATGGGAAAATGACAAAACACAAGAAAACATCGCATACAAGAGAGCCAAGAGGTCAGCTCCCCACACCCCACACACACTTCGGCTAGTGTCCGGTCTCAGGTGGTGGATCTGTTGTTGTTGATCTATTGTTTAATGAACTTCCCATTGTTTGTGGGGTTTCGTGTTTGGTCCTTGTTTTAATTTTGCAGTACTTTCTAGTTTTGCAATCATCTTGCTGAGAGAGAGACAGAGACAGAGAAACAGAGAGAGAGAGAGAGAGAGAGAGAGAGAGAGAGAGAGAGAGAGAGAGAGAGAGAGAGAGAGAGAGAGATATTGCTGCTATTTTCTATTTTTTCCTTATAAAGTACACATTTCAGAAACTTAATTTAGCATTTAACTTACCATTTTAATTTGTGCTTTAATTCAATCGAATCTTACACCCACATCATTTTCAGCCAGCAAACTATCTCGGGCCACTAGTTTAAATGGCGTTTTATTCTTACTGTTTTTGTGTTGTTGCTGTTGTTTTGCACACACGTTTAAAGGAAGTAGATGAGAAAGTACCAGTACATTAAGATAATGGTTGCAAAGAATGGCAAGTGATTACAGTGAAGTCACAGATTAGCCTGGAAACGTTATCAGATTTCGTCCATAGACACCTTTGTAAGCTGTCAGTGGGTGGCCGTCCGGATAGTCAAACAAAAAGTGGTTATGTCCTGGGGTTACATGTACACAATCACAGATCACAAACCAAACCATTGCAAAGTGAAGAAGACCCTGTTAGCATAAAGTCCCCGGCCACTATCAGCCCGCCAGCGAAACGCCATTTGAATGGCGTTTTGCTGGCAAACTGATAGTGGCTCAACTTTAGATGTTTACTGGTGATACATTACAATACCAACAAAGACACACAGATTACATCTAGAGTGTTAAAGCGGGTGTTACTCTGTGCAACCAAGAAGGCAATGATCCCAAGAACAGAGAAGCCTGGAGATCTGGTGTGAGAAGGACAAGCTAACTGCAGCTTACCCCAGGAACTGGAAAACTATCTGCAGTCTAAATATCAAAACAGGATTAAGTAAGTAAGTTAGTTAGATAAAAGAAAATCGACCAACTCTGGCTTCCTAGCAAGATGATATCAAAACTTGGAAGATCGCAAAGAATCAGAACCAAACCCAATATAAACCAAAAATAAACACATAAAATGAAAGCAGCAGCAAACAATAAACTAACAAAAACTCCATGCGAGCTAAATAAATATGTGTTTTAACAACAACAGAGTCTAGGGTGAAGATTTTGCGCTAGTAAAATGCATTTAAGCCGCCCAGTGGCTTAGGCTGCTGTCCCTTCTAAAGTGGTGGTTCTGTTGTTATTGATCTATTGTTCAATGTACTTGTCATTGTTTGTGGGAGTTCTATGTTTGTCTTTGCTTTGGTATGCATAACTTTGTGTTAGTTCTAGTTTTGCAATTATCTTGAAGAGGAAGATAAAGCTGGCTGCTTTGCTATTAGTTTCTTACAGATGTAGTGTTACTATATATCTTCTGTGACTTTTCCTCACGGTGCAGTTGGTTGGTCTGCAGTGTGTGATTGTGGTATTTCCTGATTATACTCACTTACCAAGGCTTATTTGTATCATCGTTAGGTACACATATCAATATGCCTTTGAAATCTTGTCTTGCGTAGCTTAGTAGTAGCAGTGGCTCAATTATATCTAAAGTGAATCATATAATGGCTTCGTCTCAACAAAAATAGTAAGTGAGTATGATCAGGAAATACCACAATCACAAACTGCAGACAACCCAGTGGCACCGCAAGGAAGAGCCGCTCAATCATCACGAGACACCAGGAAGACAAATTAAGCAAAGCATTCAGCTCTCTCTTCCCATCAAAATGATTGCAATACTAGAATGGACATAAAGTAACGTACAACAAAACATATTACAGACTCCCACAATGGGAGTAACAATAAACAAAAAGTCAACAACAACAGAACCACCGCCTTAGAACGGACAGCAGCCTAAGCCACTGGGGGGGGGGGCTTAAATGCATTTTACTGGTACCAAATCATCGCCCTAGATTCTGCTGTTGTTGAAGTACAAGAAATGTTCAGCTCGCATGGAGGCCATCTAACTAATGCAAAACCTGTCTTCGTGGTTTCCGACAAAACGAAGACAAACCTGTCTGTTTAGCTTCAGAGACTAGCCAGAAAATTGAAATTTCACCTGTAGCAAGATTACATATGATACTTTCCAAAAAGCTAATAACAAGAGCGCTGATCAGACTTCGAGGATGCGCAGGCTGGTCTGTGTTATTCGCAAACCCCCAAAGACAGGTTTTCTCACGTCGGGTCCCAATTATAATTATACTTACAAATAAAAACAAAGGACAGATCGCTACCCAGCAAACTTTCCAGTATAGCCCTGGCTGAAATCCTAACATCTTTTCAATGTCTCGTGAAAATCTTTGAACTCCTGAAAGTGATATCAGTAAGTCATAGAAAGACATAAAAAACACAGAAAATAATCCTACATACATGTAGGGCGATTAATAAGATACAAAGCTTATATCTCAACCAATGCTAAAATGACAAATTAAATATCAATCAAATAAGTGGATAAGAATATAAGGGAATTTTAAGAACTAGATGTTCTGATTATCTTGAAATAAGTTCAAGTGTATATATTTATTACAGGACTTAAGCTCAGAGTGTGTAACAGAAAAATAATTTTCTTATATCTCAACCAAAACATGTGTTGTGGGTACTCAAAAGAACCGTCTCAATGAGACGGTTCTTTTGAGCACTCAAAATATATGCTTAAAATTGTGTGTAACAAAATATTCACAATTTTACGCTGAACATTTTTGTTTATCTAAACATGTGAGTGTTTAAGTCAAGGTCCATTTAATGTCAAGGTCATATTAACTTAAAATCTATCTTACAGATCATAACGTGAAACTCCTCTTTCCCATGTTATGATGTATGTGGTGTGTAGATAATTACAAATATTTTTATCATGAATATGACTTTTTGAGACAAAAGTCAAGGTCAAATATATAGACTGAAATCAGTCTGTATTAATTATAGTAGCAACTACTTTGCCTTTTTTGACATAGGATATATTCATATTTAACACAATATTTGTTCGAGGTGTGTAGATGACAAGAACTATTCTGGATCTCATGCATGGCTTTTGAGTCAAGGGTCAAGGTCAAAATACTTAAAATTTGTTTTTTATCTTGTAAAGCTAATATATTGTAAGTGTTTCAATGTATGCGAGTCATATATCTTGTACATTGATTGCATAATGTGTGTTTGGATATTAAAAATAGTTTTGGACTTCTGATATACCTTTGATTCAAAGGTCATGGCCAAATTACATACAATCCGTTGATAGGACGTGTAATGCTAACATTTTAGTGAGTGGTTCTTATTTGGGACACTGATTGTCTATGACTTGTAGATAACAATACAGGTTTAGGATTGCTAATGCGACCTTGGAAAGGGGGTCAAGGTAAAGCAATTTTCATACTATACATTATTAAATGTAATTGAAGGTATTTGCAATGTGTCCGCCAGTTGGATGACTCCATTTTAGTTAGAAGAGCATTGGGTTGCATTTAGAAAAATTGCAGTGCCATTATCAATATTGATGTTTAAAAAATGCATTCATGCAGATACATAAGTACTGCCGCGCCAACCAAGAGTGGCAGTGACGAAAGCCTTGTGTTTACAATGTCTTAGTAAAAATACAATTTATAAACTCCACTTGATCTATCGCGAATCGATATATCACTTGTGTATTAATCCTATCTTGCAGGATAGGATTAATGCACAAGTGATATATCAATTCTTAGTCCCTGATAACTTTGTAAACAGAACATGAAGTCACTGTCACTCTTGGCTGGCAGGACAATACATATGTGGCATCTCATCAAGGACACTACTCTTTGCTGATGTCCCATTTATGGAAAGTTAGGCATAAATTTTTAAACTTTTGTTAAAAATTAATTTTCTTATTTCTCAACCAAAACATATGTTGTGGGTACTCAAAAGAATCGTCTAAATGAGATGGTTCTTTTGAGCACCAAAAACATATGCTTATAATTATGTGTAGCAAAAAAAAATCATTTTGACACTGAAGAATTTTGTTTATGTAAACACGTGAATTATCTCTTTCTTACCGTAGAACCAGCTAACGCCTATAGCTTCAATGAAACAGATGAAGATCAGAGCCACTGGTGCTGCATGTGTGTCCAAGAGAGTGATAACGTACTGCCCGCCCTGGAATATACAAGTATGGGTACATGTAAAACATCTTTCAAAAAAGGCAGTGCAGTGGCTCAGTGGTAGAGTGCCTGACTCGAGACCGAAGGGCTGCGGGTTCGAGCCTCACCAGCGTCATTGCTTTGTGTCCTTGAGCCAGACACATTAATCCTTGCTCAGTACTGCTTCAACCCAGGAAGATCCGTCCCGACATAACTGAGTGTTGACTGGGATGTGAAGAATCAAATCAAACAAAAATAATCTATCAAAAGAAATCAATTTGGGTATTATTGCATACGCCGATCCAGAAAGTTTTTTCAGAGGGGATCCAACTTTGACAACGTTTTTTTTTCGTTTTTTTTTATTTTAGTTTGATGAGGGGAAGGATCCAAATACCACCATTAGCAGGCCATTATCGGCCTGCGGATGATGGCCGAACATTGAATGCTGACTTGGTAGATTTATGATTTTTTAGGGGATCCGGACCAGTATTGCTTAGAAACCCTATAATTTTTAGATTTTACGGGGGGGAGGGGGGATGAGGACCTCCTGTCCCCCACCCTCTGGATCCGCGCATGAAGGTATACTACTTTATACAGAGTTGAAAAAAATGGTTCAAGTGAGTTGTCTCTCATGAACATATTTTAAGCACAAGTTTATTTTCTTGATTTACATTTTCTGTCCATTAACAAAAATCAAAAATAATTCTAATGCAACTGGTTTTTTAACGCGATGTCTGATTGGATAACGTCATAAATTTGCGACAGTATATCCTGCGATATACTGTCGGAAATAGTTTGACGTCATTAATTACGTCACATTTCGTTGGATGACGTGTGGCTTTATGCGGATTGCAACGCTCCAATTTGAGATGAGACTGCAGAAGTGCGTCAAAATGAGAATAAGCATATTCAAACTTTTCATTTGGGGATGTATATCGTCGAATTAATACGTTTGGAAATCATGTTTTACAGCTCCGTTCGAGTGTTGCCGTAAAGCTAAATTTCCGACCTAATATCTGACGATATACCACCAAAAATGAAATATTTGAATACAATTATCGCATACAACTGTTGCGTTATAACCCTTCTGGTCTCATTGGATGTAGATGGTGGCTAGTGACAACACTTTTATCATCCAAACAGTGCAGAAACAAATCTGGCCCCAAGATTATAAAGCTTTTTCATGCTCAATTCAGCTGAGCACGAAATTTCAACTGCTGATAAAAACTAAAATACTTACAGATGAAGAAGTTTCTTGTTTTAAATCTGTCAGATGTTGTATTTATCATGCTAATAAATGTTAAAATACCAACAATTGTATGCATTTTAATATTTAAGAGCAGAATAAATTTCGTGCTCAGCTGAGTTGAGCATGAATAAAGGTTTATAAGCTCGGAGCCAGAAGTCGTAGAATTAGATATTACATGACAATTTTATAACATTACACCCTAAAACTCCTCAAATTGTTAATGGACTCGTCATATTAATATGGATGGGATATTTCATTTGGTACATATGTGTTTATTTTATATAACTACAGCACCAAACAAAAGAAAGGGACGCAATAATCCAATCAAAGCAACAAGTGCTGAAGTTTACCATCCGACTGTAGTAGGTTTACCTATACTTTACATGTAATTTGGGTTTATTCAAGATGTAACATTTGAATAAATATTTTATCAGCCCTGGTCAATGCTTCTCATTACTACCAAGTGGGAGTGGAATAACGCCATGCAATAAAATCGATAAACCACTAGTAATCTACAGAATTTCGGGGAAAATTATGACGTCCATAACAACGTTGCGTACATGATGACAAAATTATAACGTTTTTGCGCCAGGAATGAGATTTTAAAGTAATCTAAATGCCATATGATTAATAGAATTTATTCTTCCTGCTCTTGTATTATTGAATTTATTAAAGTCGTTGCGAAAAAATGATAAAATGCTCGGCAAGCCTCGCATTTTATCTCTTTTCCCCAACTAGTTTAATAAAATTAATATATCATGAGCAATCATGTTTGATCCTATATGAGCCAGAGCATGAGATTTCCAACAATTTGGTATAAGCGACCAGCAAAGCCTCAGATCAGCCTGCGCATATGCGCAGCCTGATCAGTGCCTTTGCTTGTCGCGTGAATCCTCTATGACTGTTAAGCTACTGACTGAACATCATTTGAAGTTTCTAAGCTTAAAAGGAGGCTGCGCAGGCTCGTCTGAGTCTACACTGTCAAAATGCCACATTGTTGGAAATCTCATGCACTGGCTCATATGAAAGATTGGTTTGGACCATTTACCTGCTGGTGTCAAACCCTGACAGCCTTTGCAAATAATTTCAGAACAAAACGCTGGGCCTGTTATGTATTCAAACTTTTTAACACTCAGTTATTTTGAATAGAAAATTTGTTAGCACAGGACAAAATATTTTGAGATATTTCCCAGCGTGCAAAGAGTCAAAAGAAACAATTTCAGCAAAACATACTTACTTCACTGTGTATGTCTTACTGCTGTTAATACTTACATATGTAGTTGTTGGAAGACTTCCGAGGAAACAGTACACCACCACCATCAGCACGCACACCCAGCGCCTCTTAGCCAACCAGGGAACTATATCACATACTCCAGTAATAACAGCTTCTAGCCCGCCAAACTGTGGTAACAAATACAATGGTATTATAATACAGGGAACACGGACCCAGCGCCTCTTAGCCAACCAGGGAACTATATCATATACTCCAGTAATAACAGCTTCTAGCCCACCAAACTGTGGTGACATAAACAATGGTACATAATATAGGGAACACACACCCAGCGCCTCTTAGCCAACCAGGGAAATATATCACATACTCCAGTAATAACAGCTTCTAGCCCGCCAAACTGTGGTAACAAATATAATGATACATAATATAGGGAACACACACCCAGCGCCTCTTAGCCAAACAGGGAACTATATCACATACTCCAGTAATAACAGCTTCTAGCCCACCAAACTGTGGTGACAAAAACAATGGTACATAATATAGGGAACACACACCCAGCGCCTCTTAGCCAAACAGGGAACTATATCATTTACTCCAGTAATAACAGCCTTTAGCCCACCAAACTGTGGTAACAAATACAACGATACATAATATAGGGATCACACATGTTTGTTTTATTGCACTCATATTTGATGGGTTCCAAAGAAGATGTTTGAACACAAGGTGTGTTCAAACATCTCCTGAGGAAACCGGCAAATGTTAATGCAATGATACAAACATGTGCGGTCGTTATTCCTGCAAATTTTACCTGCTGCTAAAACATTAAAATATACCTTTTCTTACACTGCGTTTTTTCTAAACAAAAAGGCGTCAGCTGTAAACTTTCGTACCTCATAACGTTGTCACAACGTCACAACCGTACTTAACGCTTTCACGAACAAAAGCATCGGCAAAATTATCAGTCTGGTTCGCAGCGCTTTCCATATGTAACGTCATGCATACTACTCAGGACTAAATTTAAGACTTCTCTTTAAATCCATGTTCAAAAAGCATCCATATCTCCTCATTTGAACATGGACTTTCGTTCATTTAAGAAATGAATTCGATTTTTGGAATGTTCATGGAATAATGAATTAAATACCGTACTTCGGGTCTCTTGCATTTAGTTAACTTGAAGCCCAAATGCTTCGGGTCTGTTGCAAAGAGACGTAATTGTAGAGAATCCTGGCTTGATACAGTAGTCTCCCTTTGATGTGCGTAACTTTTTCAGCGTTCTGGCTACAACATTGCTTGTACTATCCCACCAAATTGTGTCAACGAGTAAGTATTTTGTATGGGACAAAGGCAAGCAGTTAGTAGACGCCATGTAATATGGCGCTTTTTAGAGAATAGGTTAAATGATAGATAAGCAAACCATACGAATTTGATACTTATTGCATTGGCGAGCAATGAAGGCTCAGGCGAGACTGCGCAAATGCGCAAACTCACCAGAGCCTTCGCTGCTTATTTACACAATTGTTGGGTGTATTTGAAGACACATGCCAAAGTTTAGACATCTTGTCCTGCTAGATATATCAGCATGGGCGTTTAAATGAGTTAACTGCGCATGCGATAAGTACCAAAATCTCAGGTGCTGGCCAATGGCACTTACCGTACTGTCGAGTCCTAGCGTGATAAGCATAAAGAAGAATATGATAGCCCAGAAGACTGATCCAGTCAGCGTGGCAATAGCCTCTGGGTATACGTAGAACACAAGACCTGGTCCTGAAATTAATTAGTAACAAACTGATTAAATCTAATCATAAAAAATATTTACAATATGAGCCGCGGCATGAGATTTCCAACAATGTCGTATGTGCAACCAGCAAAGGCTCAGACCAGCCTGCGCATAGGCGCAGTCTGATCAGAGCCTTTGTTAGTCGCGTGACTATTCTATGACTGTTAAGCTACTGACTGAACATCATTTGGAGTTTCAAAGCTTTAAATCGGGCTGCACAGGCTGGTCTGAGTCTACACTTGTCAAAATGCGACATTGTTGGAAATCTCATGCAGCGGCTCATATAGAAAACGTAGGCCATTTCTACAACACACAACCTGGAATGGAGTTTTGGCCTTAATGAGTGCAATAAGGTTAACCATTAATGTAGGTTTCTGAAATGTTTTTGTCGTTTGTTTTAGAAAATGAATATGTCTTACATGTATGTGATTGGTATCTTGTTTGTTGTAAGTGTTCTATACTTTGATGAGCGGTAACTCAAAAATAGACAAAACAAAGGTCTTCAAGATAATTGGTAGCTTAATGAAGGTCAAAAGTATTGCGGAATGCTTTAACTTTTGACCTGCATTTAGCAATAATCGGTCTTGAAAACCTTGGTCTTCATTTTGAGTGGCCGCTTAAGATAGGTTTACTATATATTACTCTCAATGAACGCATAGGAAAGAAAACCGCCATTCTAGCATAAGGGCAAACATCCCATGAGCTAAAATCAAAAATTTACTTTCTATTTCCTTTTTCTGTAGTATTTTATAATTTCAAGCTGGGTCCTGACACTAGGGAGAAGTGACTTCTTCCTCCAGGAAAATTAGGGAAAAGTGACAGTCAGATAGCGAGAAATTATAGCACAAAAGTATGGCACTTTCTGTCAGTTTAGGAGCAAATTAGCCATTACACATAATATTGCCATAAAATTGAAGGAAAATGCGATGCAGTACTAGTAGACTAGTCACAGCTTGCGTCTGTGTGGTTGGTGACAGAATGAAAATGAGTCTCCCTAAAAAAATCCCACTTCTCCCTGGGTCCCATTTAGGGCGAAATTTCGGCCCCAATGGCGACTATTTTGCCCTAGTCGGGCCGACTAGCTTATTCCCTTAATTCAAGAGCATATCTAAGAATTGTTTATACATCATCATATTTAGAGTTCACTAGTACGGTAATTGCATCTGAGAATGTTGTCGTTTACTTCATCTTGCCGTTACTAAGTGGACAAGATCCAATTCTAAATCACTGACGCAAACTAACGCTTAATTGCGGTCATTTCATTCAATTTCAGCAGTTACCAGGTTGTCAGAATTAGAGCTAGGCATCTGAATGGAGTTTTCATGAATGTACGTAAATGAACCAGTGCTTAGGATTTCGGTACTTATCAAGTCAGCCAGTAGTGAGTAATCAGGTGAGTCTGCGCATATGCGCAGACTCACCTGATTTCTCACTGCTCGCATTCACAAAGTATGAATGCAGATGAAGGCGCAGATCAATACATATACCTCTAACTCTGCTGGATAAGCCAGCAATGGCGTTTATTAGAAGCATTTGCGCATATGCGATAAGTTCCTAAATTGTGTGCGCTGGCTCAAACAGTCTAAGATCATAATGAGCCAATACATGACAACACGAAGAAGATAACATGCGCCTAGAGAGACAAAGATCAGGATTCACATTAAATCATTCAGATCAGTAGTTTCGTTCTGCACTCGATGGGTAACCAAGGAATGAAAGTAATTCATTCTGAGAATGAAGACTGTGGTCAGACTGAGTGTATGTTATCGCTGAGCCCATAGATCATTTTATTTGTTTATAAAGCTCTGGTTTTCGATGAGACAAACCTCAATTTCATTTGTTAGTCTTTTACATGCATGGATTTTGCACGTGTTTGATAAGTAGCTGTTTACTATAAAATGACATGTATGTCGCATCTTGAGCAGCGTATTCAGGAACTTCTGAAAGCCTTTTTAACGTTTTTCAAATAAAAATAATGAGGTATTAATTGGTGAGCAAGAAAAAGAATCCATTATTCGTGTGAGGATAGGATAGAAAAATCCGTCCCTCGCAATCACATTTTGTCATCACTCGGCATGCCTCGTGATGCCAATCGGTGATCCTCGGGGCAGTTTTTCTATCTCCCACTCACGAAAGATTCTAAAGTCTTATATTTTGAGGTAAATAAAGGGAACTGTATCTTGAGATGAAACGGTTCCTATATGTGCCCTAAAATATGCTTTTGATATGCAATAAGGAATACATATAAGATACAAGGCCTAGATATTAATCCAATATATCCTATAATTTGCTTTGATTTACGCAGATACTTTGAGTTATCCATATTCCAATTATACATTAAACCTTTGTAAAACGACCACTCCAAAAAAGAGAAAACAAAGATCTTTATGACAAATGGTACCTTAATGCAGGTCGAAAGTATTGCAGAATGCTTCGTTTTGGAGCATTCTGCAATAATTCCGCAATAATTTTGACCTGCACTAAGCGACGGTTAGTTAGTCTTGAAAACCAACATTTGGTCTTCTTTAGAGTGGCCGTCTTACACAGGTTTTGTTGTATTTACTTACCTTGTAGTGCCAGTTCTTCTACAGTGGAGTGCCGTATGTGAGCCATATAACCCAGGACAGCAAACACAACAAACCCTGCTAGTAAGCTAGTCAAACAGTTGATTGTAGCTGTCAGCATGGCATCCCTAGAGGAAGACAATACAATTAAAATGAATAGAACAGAATAATTTTAAAGAAGCTACAGCCCGATTCAATTGACTAATCGAAACACTAAAAACTTAACCTTTTTCTCTAGCGTGTAAAGCGAAATGTTTTCCTATACAAACAATCAGGTTTATTTATAGACTGTTACAGTTTGATTTTCAAAATAGTGTCATACCTTGTGTCAAAATCAAACACGAAAAAAAACTGTTTCTAAAACGCTCGTCAAAGTCACAATGCCGTTGCTGATTGGATTGTAAAATATATGAGGAGACAGGATGAAACGCCAACCTCTGTGTAAAGAAGTTAATTGGGTTTTGTGGTGTCAAATATCACGTATACAAAACCTGACAGACATTTCGAACTGTTTCGGTGACATAATCTCTTGTCCGCAAATAGATTTAACTTAGTCTGCTGGAGTTTATACCCTTGCATACACATTTTAACAGAACAGTTTGTCAGGAAAGTGACTCAAAAATATTGCGGGCTTGCAACAGTTTGAACCCAGATCAGACACAACCAAACGGTCTGACTGGTGATGCTCCTAAAATTTTCTTGGCATAAAATTGTACATGACAAAGATGACAAAATATGAAAACTTATCCAGCATGCAAAGAGTTATAACAAACGTCGGTGTCAAAAATCTTTTTATCTGGAGTTTGAAAAGGCTTTGCAATGAATACTGCTTTGGTCTTAACCCTTAGAACGCCGATCATGACAAATTGCACACTTCTCTCTTGAATTTCAGGGAGTAATAGACCTTGATATTGCATATGAATCATTAACAGCAGACAGATCACATGAAATATTGTTTCTGATTTGATTTCTAAGACAGCAACAAACTTCAAAAATGTTGTCTGTTTTTGTTTGTGGACAGGCGAAAATTGTGATTACTGCAAGCGGTCTGGGTTGGGTGAGGCTGGCGCCGTTAAACCGGTTTAAGCCCTCCAGTAAAATAATTTTTACTGACCGTTCCAAGGCGGTGTTTCTTTTGTGGATCGTTTTGATAGTTACGCTTCATGTTGGTGTGTGTTGTGCTGCCGTGTCTGTTCTGTGTAGCCTCCTGGTCACCTGCTAGGAAAGAGTTGACCTCTTAGCTGTCGTGTTTGTTGTGTTTTGTCACTTTCCCTAATGTGTCCTGGTCCACATCAGAATTAAGGGCGAGGTTGGCGCCATAAACCTGGTTTAAGCCCTCCAGTAAAATATTTTACTGACCGTTCCAAGGCGGTATTTCTTTTGTGGATCTTTTATGTTTTTGTTCTGTCTTGTGTTTGCTGTGTTTTGTGCGCGTCTGTTTATATGTGCTTTGTGGTCACCTGTTGGGAAAGGGCTGACCTATTGGCTCTCGTTTGTGCTGTCTTCTGTGAGTTTGTCACTTTCCCATTGGTATCCTGGGTCAGGTGTGGTACTTGATTGTATCGTTTCCTGATCTTTGCAACCTTACTTACTTAGAAGCGATTTTGGATACATAATGAAGCGGGTGTAAGTTTTTGTTATTATTTTTTGTAGTTAAAACTGTGCACTATGCTACCAAACATGGAGCCTGATATTTGTGATCAGTGCTATTTTTGGAGCATTGACGCGCACCCCCGCAGTCTGATCAACGCCTTTATTTTTCGCTGATTGAAAAGTATAATATAAAGACTTGCTACGAGCAACATTTCAATTTTCTAGCTACTCTCAGAAGCTGAGAAAACTGGTTTGAGTCTCGCTTTGTTGGAAACTATGAGAGAGTTTTTGTCGAGGCCAAAATATCGGTACATTGAGTAGCAGGTAAAACAATTCTATAAATAAACCTGTCAGTGATACAAATTTGTAGAGTGTTTGTATCGGAAAACGTCGTGCTTCACACGCTAGAGCAAAAGGTTAAGTTTTGTGTTTCGATTAGTCAAACGAATCGGGCTGTTATTCTTCTAAAATGTATTGTCTAAATTTTTCCCATATACCCTGGTAGAGTAAGCTATACATTTTTGTACAGAAAAGACAAGTGAGTATGATCAGGAAATTCCACAATCGCACACTGCAGACCAACCCGCGGCACCGTGAGGAAGAGCCACAGAACAATTACAATCACGAGATACAAGGAAGACAAAGAAAGTAAAGCAACCGACTCTCTCTTCTCCATCAAGATGATTTCAAACTAGAAAGGACACAAAGCAATGCACAACAAAACACGGAACAAGCAGTTAGGATCATAATTGGAGCAACAATCAACAATGAATCAACAACAACAGAACCGCCGCCTTAGAACAGACAGCAGCCTAAGCCAATGGGGGCTTAAATACACTTTACTGGTACCAAGTCTCCGCCCTAGCTTCTGTTGTTGTAGTTAAATGTTCGCATGGAGGCTCCCTAACTATTTCAATATATCATTTCAGAGAAACAATCAAATCAAATCAACACACTACGATGAAACAAAGAAAAAGACTCATGACTCACAGACAGTCAGAGTTAAAGAAAAGCTCAAGTTGAGCCATGGTGGGCCCGGCCATCACACACCAACCGACCAATTAAAGCTTTACGTCTGAGGCCTGACCCACGGGCGTGCAAGAAAAGACGAAACCATAGCTATAAACCGTGATTGGGTTTACAAACAGGCATGCAGTCTGTCGCATGATATCAACGTTTTATCCATTTTTAAAACGTTTACTTATCTTTTTGAATTGATCACTTATTATGGTTTTCCAACAATTCTTTTGATTTATAAACTAAATCACAATAAAATACTGGCTCCGATATGTCCTGTTGCAGAAAAGTTTTTAAACCAGTATCGTATTTAACTCTGAGTGTCTGTGGTAGAAATCAGAAAATGCTTCACGAATTTTATTATATCATTAGCTTAGCAGTCAAAATACGTTTCTGTTGTTGAAGCCATCAACATAAGAACATACACTCACAAAACGAATACCCTGCAAAAAATCAACACTATAGGAAAGGAGCGAGGAACATCTCCATCAAGAAATTTGTAAATTAACTATTTCAAAATAAAATCATCCAGTTTATCATAGAGTTTAGATGAAACTAAGCCATTCGTTATGGGCAAGTCGAAGTCCAAAATCGATTGGCAAAGTTTCAAAAGAATTAGCCGTAGATAAATGAAGTTCAGTGGGATATATATCTGACCTATCGCTATTTGGTAGCCCAACAATTGATAGCAGCTTTTCGCATAGAAACCCTATTGCAGTAGAGTGTAATTGAATAAAAAGTACACATTAAATAGACTAGAAATAAGTCCCAATTTTTGTCGAATGGAATGTCATGTATTATTCCTATACCCTGATGGGGCAAGTTGAAATATCCAACTAGTAGGCTAATCAAACAACTATTAGAAACTGCCAGGAGGGTATCCACTGTGGCGGAATACAGAATAGAATATATTAAAATGACAATAATAGATTAAAATCTCAATTCATCTATAGTGTAGTGTCTTCTATGTGTACTATAAAATACTTAAAGCTGCATAGTCAGTAACTTTTGATCTTCTTATTTTACAAATTAAGTTTTTATTTTTCATGAATACAGTAAAAATACTCAAATTCAGGTATACATTTTACCATTTTCGTAAATCTTAGCAAATTATCACTATCAAACCAACAGCAT
This sequence comes from Loripinus fragilis, assembly GCA_964019695.1. Taxonomy (NCBI): domain Eukaryota; kingdom Metazoa; phylum Mollusca; class Bivalvia; order Lucinida; family Lucinidae; genus Loripinus; species Loripinus fragilis. Next base: position 8,330,749 of record OZ026525.1, read on the forward strand.
TTATGTTAAAAATCAACTGTCTAGAATTATTGGAGGGGCGTAAATAATTACAAACAAGACAAAAACACCTGTTTTTATAGGATAATTCACTTTTCCATGCAGTTTTCAGCTGTACTGAACATGTTTATTGTGAAAACATAACTTAATTCTATTTTTACAAATGATTTAAAAAGAAAAGCATTTTTTTCGAAAAACGTTCATAGTTACAGACCTAGTCTCTTTAATGTTCGTAGCATCAAACTTTGGCGATTTTAAAATGCAGACATTTTGGCTTAGTTTAATTTTGACAGTTTCTTAATTTAATGTCCTTTTAAAGTTATTAATCAGTCACCTTTCATATTAGCTGCATTGTCGCACGCTGCCTGATAAACCAGTCTATCTCATTGCATATGCCTTTATCAGGTCATGATGACGTTGCACTTTTTGAATGACGTCGTTAATGACGCTGAATCAAAAAAATCTAGAGAAGAGAGAAACAATAGGTAAACTGATAAATAGAATACCAGGTTTGCGTCTTTTGATATAAAGTTTACCAGGCTCGGCTTTGAGAACGCAAGCCTCGCGATGTCAATAAGCGTTCTCAAAGCCCTGCCTGGTAAACTTGATATCAAAAGACACTCACCTGATATTCTCTATTTTCTTTTCTTATATTGTCTACTTTTAAAGGCAAGAGTATGCTCCTATGGAAATATGCTGGGGACCATAGTCTTTCCTTTAATAATACCCCCTATTAGGATGTTTACTCGAAACATACTTTAGCTTTCAATCTAAGGACGTGTGTCCACTTATTGCTTATTGTGTGACCGAATTTGAAGCTGTGTTCTGCAGTCTCAAATTTTGGCATTTTTTGTGTTTACCGCCAAAAGTGCCAAAGGATACCCGCCAAATATTAGTATTTACAGACTATATGAGTCATATACATGTACAACAGCACAGCAAACGCTACAAATCCCGCTAGTAGGCTAGTCTAAAGTTGTATAGAATCCTCGTCACAAGATTTCCTTTGCTCAGGTAATCACTAGTATGTAATGTTATACCTGTTTTATCTCTTTTTTATTTCTTGATTTGTATGTAGTGGGGGATGATGCATCAGTAAGTCAAAGATCTTTCATGCGAACCAAACATCTATGTGCCTTGATCCACACAAAAATTAAGGGCGAGGTTGGCGCTATAAAGCATGTATAAGCCATCCAGTGATTTTTACTGATCGTTCCAAGGCGGTGCTTCTTTTGTGGACCACTTATTGTTATTTATATTTCACGTTTGTCTTTATTATACTATCTTGTCTTTTCCTTGCAGGCTCGGAAAGGCTGACCTCTTGGCTCTCTTGTATGTAATGTTTCTTTGTGTTTTTGTCACTTTCCCATATGGTGTCTCGGGTCAGGTGCGGTACTTGATTGTTTCGATTCCTGATATTTGTCTTCGTCTTTACATAATAGTAAAAACCAAGAAATACATTTTCGAAATCAGTTACACTATATGCAACAAACGGACACTCATTCAGTATTATTGTATTTGTAGCAATAAAACAAATTTGTATTGGTAATGTATGTGTCCCCATCCAGAAGAAGATTTAAAGCTTTTTAGATTAAGAAACCGCCTAAATTATACTACGCCAAAATGTCAGTCTTTTTAAATATCTAAATTTTGATTTCACGAAAAGTAAGTGCTTTACAACTTCTACAAACGGCATGTGTTGCTATACAAAATTTACGTTACCACCAGCAAGTACTAAAAACATTACCATGAGCATTACCACGAAACGACACAATCATGGACAAAGCCACGGCATTGCGAGGATGAGGCACAAAACACAGACACCCACACGACAGCCACGTCACCCGCACGACAGCCAATCTAACATGCACTGCTATGATCTTTGTTTAAATGAGTCCCATTTCTTGTCTCTCAATACAATTTACCCTTATAAGTTATCACGCCTGCTTTCAAGAAATCTTTGATAAATGATGCCGACTTAATTGACCATATTCGAAAAGCAATATGCTTTGTGGGCGCTGAATATAACCAATTTCTGATAACGACGGACTATTTACTGGCTGTCTGTGTTCATTAACTCGTTGAGCACTAGAACCAAATAACCGCGATAGGAAAAGCGTGCCAAAACAAAATAGTCCCAGAACAGACTGCTCCAAGGAGCAGTCTGATCAGGGACCATTTTGTTTGGCTTCTTCAGTAAATCATCTATCAACTAGGTTGGGTGTGTGCATATCATCTGCAGGAAGATTCTTATTCACAAATTAAGCACACATAGATTTAGCAAAGTGTGTGGGTTCCACAAGTAGCTTCCTCGATTGCATTGATAACATTTTTTCTCACTTTTAGATAATAGTTTTTGTATTTTATTCAGATAGACATTTCTTTTTCTACAAGGCGCAAATTAAGTTTTTACACACTGCAGAGCGCCAACAGAAATAGCATAAATCTTACATCCCACGTTCAGGCATTGTGCTTATAAATTGTTTGAATACCATGATAGTGCATTTTGATATCGATGCAGACAAGACCGACATCGCTCAAGTCAAGCTGTAACGTAGGCAAAAACAAACCATCGTAATTTTGTTGTTGAGCTTATTCCTTGTATTCGCCTATGGCTGGGCCAACCATGGCTACATGTAATCTGACTTTTATGAGTCACGTTCTTTGTTGCATTGCGGACATCGGCGAAAATAAAAAAAGAATACAAATAATGCCAATATTGAGACATGGCATTGGCATTTTTTGTATTCTTTTTATTTGCTATGCTGTGAGAAGCGATTCTTCACGACATGGGCGGATCCAGAGGGAGGGGTCCTGGGGTCCCCACCACCACCCCCTGTAAAATAACAAGTTGTTAAACGTTTTTTTAGAAATACTGATACTTACCCCCTTCACGATGGATGTGAAATACGTTTGTAACTAATTAAAGGATGAAGGAGTTTGAAACGTTATTTTCACAGCCTATAAACGTAGTACTTAACCCATATTAGCCTAGCGTCCTTTTATGGGACATATGCAAACAGTGCAGGCCCAGAACAGACGCCGCATCATGCGGCGTCTGATCAGGGTCTCCACTGTTTGCTGACAGAATGTTCTGTAAGAATTTGAATGAAAATGAAAAATACCACTCGTCACCCCTTAAATTGGAAATGGACTCGTCCTACTGATACGTGTAGGAAAGTTCATTCGGTTTAAATGGCTAAAGGTGGCATTGTAATGTTTGGTGTTTGACTTATTATTTAAGTATACCTGTAACAGTTGTTGTTAAATTTGTTGTAGCTGGAAAGGGCAATCAAGGTGCCGAACCCTGGGCCTAGAGAGAAGAAGATTTGTGCAGCCGCATCTAACCAAACCTGAAAAAATAATATAAATTTGTAAATAAAGGCAGGTATGACATAGCTGACCTCAGACAGATTGATGGCGACAATGCGTAAGCTTAAAGCAAAACTTTTAACTTAGTTAGCGCAAATATGCAAAAAGATAAAGATTTGGGTTTTCTGTTCAGTATTTCAATATGGTCTCATTTCCGTCCTTTTTATAGGTAGACTATAGTCAGAGCGGTCCATAGAAACACCCCAAACCACCCCAAAAACACCCCAAACCTCCATCAAACCTCCACCAAACCACCCCAAACCACCTCCAAACCACCCCAAACCGCCATCAAACCACCAAAAACCGCCATCAAACCACCCCAAACCACATAAGTCTAGCCTCCCTGGATAGTGGATATACAAGTACACCTTCGACCCCTCCTCTACCCCTACAATCTCTCCGGACCAAGACAACCACAACCTTTACAGTCCCCCTTTTTCGCTTCACGCCAGCAATTCTATCATTAATGTGCTGTCTCGTGCTGTCAAATAATGTACAAACATTTGAAGTTATTAACTAAACTATTACATTACCATTGCGTGGGCATGGTAGTATAATTTCCCAGATTCTTATAGGTCTATGTGCACCAAAAGTGTTTTGGTTTCTCTCCAGTATGAACAATATATAGTGAGACACCTTGATGCTTATTTGGTTTGATGCGTTTTGTGGTGATAAAAAGGTTTAAAATGAGTTTTAAAGTGGTTTGGCATACGGTATGTGGATGTTCGGGATGGTTTGGTGTAGTAGAATGTGGTCTAGGGACCATTGCTTACTGTCGAACCATTACATTTTTTCCAGTATAGATCATGCAGTTGGGCACTTTTATTTGTTTTGTTTTTACCCTGGCATGGTAATAACAAAGTAAAAAATGCGTTTAAAGTTGTTTAAACATGTGGTATGAGTGTGTTTGGAGTGGTCTGGTGGACGTTTGGGGTGGTTTGGGGTGTTTCAATGGACCCTAGTCAGAGCAGGCCTTGAGTTAAGAGTGTGTAATCAAAACAATTTTCCTACATATACTGTGGTTGTTCTTTTGAGCACCAAAAACATATGTTTACAAATTATGACCAAGAAGTTATTTAAAATAGTACGATGAAAAAATTGTGTTTATAATATGACGTCGCGTCTGGATGTGAAATAACGCCATGCAAAAAAAATCTATAGACCACTAAGGTAGTTTTTTTTCAGATTTTCGGGTAACAGTATGACGTCCATAACAACGTTGCTTTCTAGTAATGGGTTCAAACATTAAAACTCATTGAATGATGCTGGGTAGTATGTCATGCTATTGATCATGTTAATGCTAATGATATGAATATATGAGGCTCAGAGTATGATTTACTTGCATGCACGGATCCAGAGAGGGTACCGGAGGGTCGGACCCACCCTGAAAAATCACAAAGCTATAGAATTCCATAGCAATATTAGTCCAGATATAAAGCTACCAAGCCAGCATTCAATGTTGAGCCATCATCGGTCCGCTGGCGAAACGCCATTGAAATGCTTTTAGTGGTATTTGGACTCATTATCCATCCATCAACTAAAAAACAAAATAAAAAAATACGCTGTCAGGGTTGTACCCCCTCTGATAAAATTTTCTGGATCCGTGCATGACTTCAGAATTCACGGGCATCTATACTTACCCCCAAAAGCAGTAGCTTGTTCCATTCTGGCTTTATGAAATATATTATGCCTTCTAGAGCCCCAGGTAGTGTGGCCCCTCGTACTAATAATATTAACAAGATTATGTAGGGAGCGGTAGCGGTCACCCAGACAGCCTGTAAATAAAACATAACTTTAGTATGCTACTTTCCTATGCGATCACCTTGTCTCGCTAATTTTCTGCTAATAGCATTGGTAAATAAGGCTTAGTTTCCACGTACTTGCTTTTGATATCGTTGTTGGTCGTGGCATTTTCTGGTTAAACTCATTTATTTTATGATGTCACGACTCTTATGTTTTTGCTGCGTGGTTACCGTTAAACGTTTCTCGATACTTGCTATTAATGTCGTTGCTGGTCGTGGCATTTCCTGGTCATACGCACTTACTTTATTAGGTCAAATTTTGGGTTTCTATGCCCACTAGAAAGCTACTTATGTATGGTCAAATAGTGATTTTAGGCAGATCATCGCATCTGCATAAAGTAACTCTTTGACCATGCGTTTTGGTTTGTGATGACAGGCAACCACTAATTTAGCATTCCATTCCAATTTCAACACTGGGGCAATGGAAACAGGTTCTTTGCTCTATTTGTATTTTAGGGTTAGCATAACGCCCTGTTTCGATATGAAGGGGTAATTTACCACAGCAAAACATTGCTAATATGCGGCGGTGATCTCTCCGGAGCGACAGTTTAACATATGTCACTGTCTGTAAATCAGACTTATATAATCTATAGGTCCCTTATATGACCATCATCATTGAAAACATTTAATTTCCATTTTTCTTTATTTTTATCGATTAGTACTGTTCCCAACATATAATGTAGTTTCGTACAAATATGTCTACCAATCCAAGCTCTTGCATGCTTTCCAGAAAACGGTTTTCCTAACATCTACCATGGGATTTGGACCAGTTGAAAATTATTTTAACAATTCTGTCATCACTGGTATTCAGTTGTTTTAAAAGTAAACGACAACATTCTATTCTCTGTTTGACACAGCAATCAGTCCAGCCCATATCGCCTCTATGCAGTTGCTAGATTAGCTGCGTTTTTTTCCAGTTCCTAAAAAGTATCTATCTTATCATAATTTGTTAAACCCCAAATTGCCGAACAATAAGAAAGTATAGGCTGTACGTTAGACGTATGAAGCTTATAGTATACATCATAAGCCATACCCCCTGAATTCTTGATTTTAGCATATAAAGCCGACAGGGTCCGACTTGCTGATTTTGCTAACTCAAAGGTTGCATACTTCATATCAAGATGTTCCTGTAAATGTATATCAATTTTACAAAATATAATGAGAAATAAATGACTTACAGCAATTTCAAAGAGCTACGTGCATTAAGAGGCTAATTTGGCCCCCTCTGGAGCCAAAAAGTGAAAGTTGCTTTTCACCAATTTCTTCTGAATGGTTGTTTAGAAGAATAATCCAAGTGTAAAAGCCAGGCATTAATTCAACTTTTATTGTTGCCATAGTAATAAAAATGGCCGCAAAAACAGGCTTAAGATAGAGAAATTGCCATTTTTGAACAACTTTAAGGCTTTGACCGATTTTTTAAGAATTAGATATCAGCACAGCTAGATACCGAAAAAAAAATATGTTGTGTGCCATGATAATTCTAATCATCTGTTAAAAATATATTTTTGGACTTTGTTTGTGCTCTATGTTAATTTCTCCGTCAAATGCCTCAAACTTGTACCAAAATGGTCAATTTCCTATTTTCAGCCTATTTTGGCGGCCATTTTTATCACCATAGCAACGGTAAAAGTCAAATTAATTCCAGACTTTAACACTTGGGCTTTTGTTCTAATAAACCAATAAGAAGAATTTGGTGAAAAGCAACTTTTATTTTTTGGTCTCATAGCCCCTTAAGGATCTTGGCTCTTTGTTCAAATGAACATGAAACACCTCTTGAAGTAGAAGTAATAGTAGTGTAATCAAACTATTACATTCCTATTTGTTTTGGTAGATGGTGGATGCTGCTGTTGCTTTTAAGTTCCTGTTTCTTGGATGTGGATCTACGAGTGTGGTATTTCCTTGCCGTGCACTGCTCCTAATATGTGCAAGTGTGTTGTTGTGGGGTTTTCTTTGTGTGGTTTTGTATTTCGTTTGGTTGTTTTATTTTGTTTGTTGTTTGTGTTTTTTTCTGTTATTGATGATGATGATGATGATGATGATGATGATGATGATGATGATGGTGATGATGATGAGGATGATGATGATGATGATGATGATGATGATGATAATGATGATGATGATGATGATTATGATGAGGGTGATGATGGTGATGACGTTTTAGTTGTTATTTGTCGTTGTTTAGTGTGTGTGTTTGTTGTTGTTGTTGTTGTTGTTGTTGTTGTTGTTGTTGTTGTTGTTGTTGTTGTTGTTGTTGTTGTTGTATTTTGATGTTGTTGTTTTGTTGTTGTTGTTGTCGTTGTTGTTGTTTGTTGTTGTTTTATTATTTTTTTTTATTTTTTTTTTTTTGGGGGGGGGGCATTTTTTATGTTGGTTTTGTTTTTTGTTATTGTTATTTTATTGATGTCTTGTGGGTATTTTTACACTTACCTTACCGGATGATTTAATGCCTCTCCATAAAGCAAAATAAATAAGAAACATAACACCAAGAAGACACAACGCTAACTGCCATTTAATAGCACCAAGATTGTCTATACCAGTTGACTTCTCAGCCTCTAATACACCGAATCTGTCAAATAGAAGGATTCAATAATTGTATGTACCCAATGAACACATGAATTGAAAAAAGCATTTGGCATAAAAAAAAGTCGTGTTAACCCTTTGCCTACTGGGTAAGTTTGCATACTTTTGTTCGTCTAATGATTTTTTTTCAAAATCAACTTTTTCGATGAATTCTGTCAGGATTTCGAAAAAACAAGGTATGATATTTCATGAGAATCGTCTGCAGACGATTCTCATGAAAGATCATGCCTTATTTGTTATTTTTGAAAACGCAGCCAAAATGGAAATTATCGTCTGCTACAAATTATAGGTGGCGCTTTATGAGTTAGTACCGTTATTACATGGGCTGTTCCATTTAATAATAAACTTGACAGATTTAGTTTATTTTAGCTTATTTTTGAATGGAAGCTTCTGTGGTTTGTATCATTTGACGTTTTTCATTAAAGAAACTGGTTAAACATTCTCATAAATAAGATAGCATATCAACATGATCAATAAAAGTAAGTCATAGGGTTCCACCTCGGAAGCTGCGTGACGTAACAATTGACAGAAATATTACTTTCCAAAATTATATGACATATATAATATATTGAACTTGAAAGAATATCTAAAATCTGATAAAGAATGCTTCTGTTTTTCTTTCAACGCTTCTCCCAACCAATGTACTTTTTTTTTGCGGTCATCAATTTTACGTTACATCCAAAAAGTGGTCTGAATTGAATAGATGCCCTCTACTCGGGTTTTAATATGGCGAAAGGTAATGAGACGGTTCTTTTGAGCACCAAAAGCATATGTTCAAAGTGATGGGTAAGAAAATATTTACATTTTATGCTGAAGACTGCGTGTAAGTGAGTATGACCAGGTAATGCCACAATCATACACTGCAGGCCAACCTATGGCATCGAAAAGAAGATCAACAGAACACTAACATCCATATGCCATCAAGAAGACAGTCTAAGTAAAGCAGCCAGCTCTCATTCTCTCTCTCTCTCTCTCTCTCTCTCTCTCTCTCTCTCTCTCTCTCTCTCTCTCTGCGAGATGATTGCAAAACTAGAAAGGACACTAAGTACTGCATAACATAACTAGGTCCAACCACATAACAAAAACAATGGGCGCAGCAATGAACAGTGAATCAACTAATTCAAAATAATTCGCATTAATGAATCAAATCAATCAATTTTTATCCTTCAAATCTATCATTTCACCTAGAAATTAGACAAAAACGCGTCAAATTTTCAAGTCTGCATGTTTTAAATGTATATATATACTTAAAGCCAAAAGTAACTTTACACTTTGAACTATCGAATATATCTTTACTGCTTTCGAGTTTAACCAAATTAAATATTGCTATGAAATGCTGGTTCCCGCCCTGTCCTAATTCACGAAAAACAACTTAGGTAAATTAAGCTTCTTTCAAGTTATCTGTGCTTTCATTAAAAGCACAAAATCAGCATTTCCTGACAAAATCCAAAGAAAACCTAGGATTTGAACACGCTTTTTAAGGGCCATCGATTGAACGTTAAAAATACTGCAAGACATTCTGTCTCTGACGTATAGTTTGTTTTTGGCAGCATTTTAAAATTGGTTTACTTTGAAATTATCTCCCTTTGAATTTAAACACTAGTAAATTTTAGTCCCTGCTAAAAGCTTTATCGCAGACGGCATGCGGATTTTTTTACCAGCGATTAGTTGGGACCTCTGCCCTGAGTATGTGACGAGATAATCTGATAAAAATTCCCATCAGTTTGGAAGAAAAACGGCAAACAATTTCTTATGGGAAATTCCATTGAAAGCATTGTAAAGTTCACAAGAAGGGGTATGTATGTAAAAACACAACTCTAATTTGTGTAACTCGAAAAGTGATCCAGGCTAATTTGAACTTTAAACAACATTTCAGTAGCCTGTCTTTCAGACTGGTTCTTTAAAATTAAAAATTGTCGGATTTCAAAGCTACAGTAACACATCAAAAGTAATGCGTTTTGGAAAAGTTTATTTTGCCCCCCTTGCTTCTTTCATTAGGGCATTGTGGTTGCATTTATGACAGCAACAACATGAAATTTAAAAGGTCATATGAATAATTGATTGAATTTTAATATGAATTAAACACATTTAAAATACCACTCACCAATACCCAGAAAAGGTATATATAATAACAGTGTAAAGTTACTTTTGGCCTTAAGTATATATGAGCCATGGCATGAGATTTCCAACAATGTGGCATGTGCGACCAGCAAAGGCTCAGACCAGCCTGCGCATACGCGCACACTGATCAGAGCCTTTGCTAGTCGCTTGAATATTCTATGAGTGTTAAGCTACAAAAAAATTAGAGTTTCTAAGCTTAACAAGAAGCTGCACAGGCTCGTCTGAGTCTACACTTGTCAAAATACCACATTGTTGGAAATCACATGTCACGGCTCGTATTTGATTTACGGCAGCTCAGCGAATAATATATATTATATTAGGAGTAGGTATCCGTGCAAACAAATGTTATTCTTTTTTTTTTCATTTTCTTGACCGCAAAATCACTAAACGTTGCACCCGTTACTATCAATTTTCACGTGCTCTAGGAAAATTCATCACAGTTAACGTGATTTGTTTAAGTGGCATTGAACCGTAATATTTCATTAAAATTGGGCCAAGCAATGAGATTTCCAACAATGTGGTATGTGCGACCAGCAAAGCCTCAGATCAGCCTGCGCATACGCGCAGTCTGATCAGAACCTTTGCTAGTCGCTTGAGCATTCTATGATTGTTAAGCTACTGACTGAACACCATTTGGAGTTTCTCAGCTTATAAGCAGGCTTCAGAGGCTCGTCTGAGTCTACACCTGTCAAAATGCCACATTGTTGGAAATCTCATGCACTGGTTCAAATTTTTTGGAAAAAAACTTCAACCTTATCATATACCAAAACACCGACACGCAGCTCGTGCGTATGATTCTGAGTTCCCATTTTGATAAGATATGATGGGATTCTTTTTATTGTTTGAATAGCTGAATAAATCGCTGGCAGTACCTTATGAATGCATACATGTAATAAGAACTTGTCCATAAAGTTTGCTTTAGTTAAGTAAGGATTGTCCATTGTATATGAAGACGCAGATGAAATGCCGCAGAACATGACTTTTCATCAGGTGTTGCACTGTTTTGCTAACACAGAATAAAGAAATACAATATATGTTTGGAAATTGTATAATATATACCCCTCGATATATACATTTGACAACAACATGAATCAGAACCACCAATAATTACAGCAGATTATATTTTCAAATTAAAAAAAACTTGCATTTCCGACTCATTTTGGTCCGGATCGAAATCGCCAAACAGTGGCTCGCGCCAGATTGGATGACTGACTTGTAGTCATAAGGCACCTAAGGATCACAAACATTCATTATCTGACTTTTCAGTGGTCGTCAGCCTTACGTTGGGTTTGGGCTTCACCGTCACTCATGTTCTTATTAACGATCATCCAAAGGTGTCTGAGAGATCAACTATTACTTCTATAGCTCAGCTCGGGGTTCTTCGACAAATATCAACACATCATTGTTTTTCCAAACGGTTCCCCACATATCAGTTTATAAATGAAATATTTATAAATAACGACCACAGTGATCCACAGTGGAGATCGCAGTAGGGTAATTTCGCAAATCAAACGAGATTTAATTTCGACAAAGTTTATCAAAAGTTGTGCCTGTCTCTGTCAAAAACTTTTCAAACTACGAGAAAGGGGTTTAAACTTCTAGTTTTTGTTGTGTTTCATATTCCGCCTTGTGGTATCCACTTTGTCGGATGTCCACTAGTATTCAGTACTAAAATATATTTAATCAGGAGGGTGTATACCGAAATACCGAAATAAAGAACCGAATCGTCTTCATAAATATTTATTTTAGTAGCCTAAAAACTTTAAATTTTGTGTTTCAATTGATATTCGATGGTTGTATGTTGTATACTCTCCGACTTTTCTATCCGCAGACGTGAATTCGAATCGATACATATTTATCAAAAATCACAGTGACAGTCTGGCAATTTCTATTAATGATAGATTAAACAATATAAGACATTTACCCACTTGTTTCTCGATAATTGGGCGCCAAAAGATCTTGGCGGATATTCAAAAACATCACATTTGTAAGGCCGAACCAACAAAGTTTGACCTAGAAAAGAACGTGAGCATGGCTTGGAAATGCATGCGCGGATCCAGAAAGTTTTGTCAGAGGGGGTCCAACTCTGATAAGGTTTTTTTTTTGTTTGAGGTGAGCGAGACACAACATTTTGGGCTGTGCAGTATCACACAACCCCCCCCCCCCCCCGCGTCCCAACACGCTATTCACATATATTATGTAAAATATGAGAACGCATTTACCTAAAAAATATTTTTCTATTTTGATATATGTTTAATACAAAAAATGACCATTTTAGCCCAAAAATAAAGTCATGCAAATTAAATGCAATATCATAAGCTAGAGACAAACAGCGAGCTTATATATGAAGATGGAAGCATTTGACCAACATCTTTTCAAAATTATAGACAGCGATACACTGTGATTCCCATTACCAATGTCAGAGGTCCTTTGGTGTGTTTATGCCCAGCAAAGACTCAGGTCAGCCTGGCCCCAAGGTTATAAAGGTGTTTTTAACGCTCAACTCAGCTGAGGAAGAAATTTATTCTGCCCATAAATGTTAAAATGCCAACAATTGTTGGCATTTTAACATTTATTAGCATGATGAATACAACAGCTGAAAGACTTAAAGCAAGAAACTGATTCAGTTGTCAGTGTTTTAGATTTTATGAGCAGTTGAAATTTCGTGCTAAGTTCAGTTGAGCATGATAAAAGTGGTTTAACCTCGGGGCCTGTACATCGACTGAGACTAACCAGATTCCTCTGTGCACTCAATGGAGAACTTAGAAACCAAGGCCTGTTCATGTGCAAAGCGATGACTGGGCAGATGCCAAGGCTGATCAAAGTCTTTGCTGGGCGCACATGCTGCGTTGATGGTTTTAGCATGACTTAGCTCTATAGATTACATCACTATCTGTATCACTGTCATTTTTTTTCTTGTTAAAATGGTTTTGGGCTAATTGGCTATCATGAAGAAATAACAGATTTTTGTCAGTAGTATAGGCGCCGGTTTAGCGTTTTTGACGTCACTTCCGGTCCAAGATGGCGGCCCCCACGACACCAAGATGGCGGCCCCCACGACACCAAGATGGCGGCCCCACGAAATCAAGATGGCGGCCCCCTGTGACGCGTTCGGTTACACCTCGGAGGGTGAGTCAACGCCCTAGACCACGAGAAGGTAGCGTCACGTCCTAGAGCGCGGTGTCGTTCTTCTATATACAAGGGTGAGGGGCCTCTCATTTATTTCCGGGTGGTTTTTTTACTCAGTTCAGAACGAGATCCAGTCTTTAAAGGTGTAGCGCGTCGCAGCGCTCGGTTTATCCCGTTCCCCGGGTGGACCCTTTTTTTTCAGCACGGTCCTTTCACGTCTTTTTCCACGTACTGATCGGCTTCGTAATTGGGTCGTTAAGGCTGAGAGGGAAATGATTGTCTATCAACGTAGAACGGGTTCCTCGCCATGCATATGGCGTCTGGCTAACTTAGGAGCATATTGCGCAATTATTTGCCGTTCGTCCTTTAGTATCTTAATGAATTCCAGTCCCAAGTTGCTGTCTTACGCCCTCTGTCCGTTATACTATCCTCTCCTTTTCGCTTAAGCTCCGATTTTGCCATTTCTAAAGCTTGGGCTACTGGGGTGACCAGGTTCACTACGGGTTTTTCCTTTTGTCTCATTTCTTTCAACTCTCTGTATTTCCGTCCACTACCCACAATATAATGACCCTGACTGTCGCGTTCCGCGTAGCCATCTCTAACATCCAGCAAGTGCTGAAACCATTTGTCGGGATCCGAGACGTACGGAATCCACTTCTGCTGTTGGTAATCGTAAACGAGTCTAGTGCCCATCTCTTTCCATCGATTTCCTCCTTCGTGCTCGAGTTATTCTTACGCTCTATTCATACGAACGGGCGAGAGTCCAGTTCACTATCCTCAAGCACCTGGATTAATCGCTCAGCAGCCTCTCTGGCTTCGCGCCGTAGTTGTCTACATCTCATCCGAAACAACAGTTCATCAAACAAAGCTATACACATAAAAGTAATGGCGAACATATTTACGCCTACGCAATACTTAATCCCTTTTCTTAGTTACCAGTTTTGATAGTCATTCGGGTTGCACTCCAAACACCGTAATGCGCCTAACTGATTCATGTGATCACTTTGAATGTAACAGGGTACGACCCCGTCTAGTTCGGGTAAGGCCCTTCCAATTTCTGTTAAGAGTTCTTTGACGGCAATGTATTCTGGGGGTCTCAGGTATAATCCCTTTTTCGTAGGTATCACCTCTTCTTGCGGCTTCCAATACTGCCTTATATCCATACATGCGCTGCCCTCGGTGATGGTACAATAGACGTTCCCTCCAAGATGACTCTTATAGTTTTGTTTCTCTGTCCTCGCTTGATCCGCGTATTCTAAGTAATCCACCCAATTCTTCCATCGCATCAAGGTTAAGCTGATACCTTTCTTGGTCGGTTTGTCATCTTTCCATTCTCTCAGGTCAACACGCAGTTCACCTTTCCATTCTGTGACCTCGATAAAGCGATCGTTTCCGAGACTGAATCTGCATCTAGACATGTTTACTGTTTGACTGTCAGAATAGATATGACTAGATTGTTGCAAAGCGCCTTATATAGTGAGAGGTCTCTTCTGATTGGTCAATTATCCAGCCATCCGATTGGTCAACCTCCTCACTCCTGATCCCTCCTCCTCATTCTCCTTCACGACGTAGTAGAGTCCTCTTGGTCTTCAGAGGCTTTCTCGGTTTCTATATTATGATTCGGCCATACGTCCATAAATAAATCTTTTCTGAGTTTGATGGCTTGTCTGATAGAGTCCGCCTGATTCATATCGTGTTGGTTCTTAAACGTTTTAGCCAATTCCAGTATTTGCTGTTGAACAGGATCCTCTTGTAGCTCGTAATAATCTATTAGAAATTGAGCGTAATCTCGTCTGAGTTTTTTGCGGAGAGAAGGCAAATCATCATTGGCTGCGAGATGAATAGCTTTATCCGAACTAAAACCTCGCTCTTCATAAGCATTCACTTTAGCTTTAAACTGCTCTACGTTCTCCTGCCTGATCGGATTTTGAAATCTCCTGTTCCAGATGTCGAGTTTAGAGTGCTCATCTCTTTGTTTTCTTCGTTTACCTGGAGGGCTTAAATAGCTTACCCTCCTATTCCATATATCCGGTTTATAACTTTCATCTCTATCTTTATCCGGAGGGCTGATAGAGCGTATATAATCTAGGGACTCCACACTGTCAGCATCTTCATCATCAGAAATATCTCCGTCATCGGGAGACTGTTGATCGACAAATATGTCAGTTTGTAGTCTGTCCTGTTCGGATGTACTCGATTTAAGATCTAGGACGAGGTAACCATAAGGTCTTGCCCTGGCATCTTCAAATTTCCTCATAAATGTGGCGCAAGTGGACGGATAAATTCTTCTTGCCAAGGTCGCAACTTGTTGTCTGTCGATCGGATTATTAAACAAGACCAAATATTGCGTATTTAAAGCGATATCCCTGCAAGCTCTACCTTGAGGAAATACGTTTTGAGTCAAATACACGATAGATATATTTCTGTGGTGACTGCCTTTCGTAAAAAGGTCGGCAATTCTCTGGTCACACTTTGCTTCGGTCATCAGGTCATCAAAAATGATTAGGTTCCTTTTTGAGGGATCCATAAACTGAGCATTATCTAGATAGTCTGGGATACCCCGTATAAATTCTATACACGGAATTCTCTTCTGAAGGTCTTCGTACAGGGGCTGCCATTGTCCAAAACACCATAAGATTCGTTCCGGTGGCGGTTGCACTAACGAGGAAAGTAACAGTTTTCTAGTCCATTCCGTTTTCCCCGATCCGCTGGGTCCAGTTACCATCATAGAGAATGGGTGTCTAAATGTCATTTCCTTCAATGGTTGTGACTGGTCGGTATATTTCCCACTGCCATGGACATTGCGTTCATGTCTTTGCAATGCATCACGCCTACTATAGGACTGGTTGCAGATCAAACACCTGATCATTTTTGTCTCAGTTAGTATTGTTTCTCTACCTTCATACGGGTGTCATCCTTCTTACGATCATTGGATCATTGTTACCACCACTACCACCACCGACACCACCGACACCACCACCACCGACACCACCACCACCACCACCATCATCACCACCACCACCACCCACCACCACCACCACCACCACCACCACCACCACCTCCACCACCACCACCACCCACCACCACCACCACCACATGGTGGACCATTGTTTCCTGACTGTACATTCACTGTATCCTCACTGTATCCCACTGTACCCAACTGAACCCTCACTGTATCATCACTGTGCCCCACTGTACTCTCACTGTATCCCCACTGTATCCTCCCTGTACCCTCACTGTATCCCACTTTACCCCAACTGAACCCTCACTGTATCCTCACTGTGCCCCAATGTACCCTCACTGTATCCTCACTGTACCCCACTGTACTCTCACTGTATCCCCACTGTATCCTCCCTGTACCCTCAATGTATCCTCCTTCCCTCCTCCTCCTCACCCTCTCCTCCTCCCTCCTAATCTCACTGTACCCAAACTGAACCCTCACTGTGCCCCAATGTACCCTCACTGTAACCCACTGTACTCTCACTGTATCCCCACTGTATCCTCCCTGTACCCTCAATGTATCCTCCTTCCCTCCTCCTCCTTACCCTCTCCTCCTCCCTCCTAATCTCACTGTACCCAAACTGAATCCTCACTGAGCCCCAATGTACCCTCACTGTATCCCCACTGTACCCCACTGTACCCTCACTGTAGCCCAACTGAACCCTTACTGTATCCTCACTGTGCCCCAATGTACCCTCACTGTATCCTCACTGTACTCTCACTGTATCACCACTGTATCCTCCCTGTACCCTCAATGTATCCTCCTTCCCTCCTCCTTCTCGCCCTCTTCTCATCCCTCCTAATCCCACTGTACCCCGACTGAACCCTCACTGTGCCCCAATGTACCCTCACTGTATCATCACTGTACCCCAATGTACTCTCACTGTATCCCCACTTTATCCTCCCTGTACCCTCACTGTATCCTCCTTCCCCCCTACTCCTCACCCTCTCCTCCTCCCTCCCAGCTCCATTATGAATTTGAACTATCATGATCACTGTTTTTACGGCCATTATACTCGTTGTAGAACGTTCTATCATCGTAGGTTCACCGGTAATTGTTGGTTGACCATGATTATATAATGATTAAGCATAACAGTTTCGCTTTAAACAACCAGTCGTCAGCATTTACGCTATGTATAGTCTTAAGATGATGTACTATATTTAGCACATACTTTCTATCGCATATTGGACACTGGATCTTGTATCTATGAGGCATAGTTTTGATCTGTTTTTAAACACCATTTAAAACGAAACTTTATGTATACCAGCTTGCTGGGCAAGCCTTTCCTTTTAAATCGAAACTTTTATAATACAAACGCGAACCTTCCTTTTAAAACGACACTTTTATGTATAACCTGGCAAGCCTTTCCTTTTAAATCTAAACGCTTGTAATACAAGTGCGAGCCTTCCCTTTAAAACGACACTTTTATGTTTCAGCTTCCTGGGCAAGGCTTTTCACGCAGTCTTATAACGCGAAGATGAATCACGCTATAAAAAAAAAACGTGTGGCGTTCGAAAACACCAAACGTTTGAGCTAAATAGTATCATTTAAACTGTTCAATTTATTGTTCGACTGTCATATTAGCTATGACTCGATTGCATGCGATGCGCATTATATAGCGAGAGGTCTTTTCTGATGGGTCAATTAAAAGTAATATCGTTATAAATGTATATATCATAAGCCATACATTTCGCAATTCGTCTCTAGACTATGAACAGACGATACGTAAGTTGAATTTAGGGGTTAATTGTCTCATGTACCTACCTGTACACGAACAGCGCAGACTCGCCCCTGCGCGAGTTAGGCTAGCTCTGTAATACGATCATGAGTCGACTATTTAATGTCTACATACGATGATGTTATCCAAAATGGCCGTCGCGCATGCGCAGTGAAAGCATTTAATTAAACAACATCTATATCCGTACTTTGTACATTAGTTCTCAGGTAAATATAGACTCTGACAAAGGCGAAGAATGAGTTGGTGTATTTATACACCCTAGACATTTAGCATGAAAAGGGCGAAAATCGCCATCGCCTTTCCTAGTACACGCTATAGATACATCAAACGTCTGGTCCGATGGACAGGCTCATCTGCTTGAATAACGCACTCTGATCAGTAAATTCGATGTGGAACAGCGAAGACCCAACGCAATGATACAGCACAGTCGTCCGTATTGAAAAGGTGGGTTTTCCGTGGGCCTGTCTCAATTCATTCACCAATATAATCAGCTGCAGACCGGATCTGACCGGCTGTTTTCACTTTGATCCATGTAATGAAATCGCTTATCGATTTTACAATTCAGGAGTATGCCCACGGAAAACCCACCTTTTCAATACGGACGACTGTGCTGTATCATTGCGTTGGGTCTTCGCTGTTCCACATCGAATTTACTGATCAGAGTGCGTTATTCAAGCAGATGAGCCTCTCCATCGGACCAGACGTTTGATGTATCTATAGCGTGTACTAGGAAAGGCGATGGCGATTTTCGCCCTTTTCATGCTAAATGTCTAGGGTGTATAAATACACCAACTCATTCTTCGCCTTTGTCAGAGTCTATATTTACCTGAGAACTAATGTACAAAGTACGGATATAGATGTTGTTTAATTAAATGCTTTCACTGCGCATGCGCGACGGCCATTTTGGATGACATCATCGTATGTAGACATTAAATAGTCGACTCATGATCGTATTACAGAGCTAGCCTAACTCGCGCAGGGGCGAGTCTGCGCTGTTCGTGTACAGGTAGGTACATGAGACAATTAACCCCTAAATTCAACTTACGTATCGTCTGTTCATAGTCTAGAGACGAATTGCGAAATGTATGGCTTATGATATATACATTTATAACGATATTACTTTTAATTGACCCATCAGAAAATACCTCTCGCTATATAATGCGCATCGCATGCAATCGAGTCATAGCTAATATGACAGTCGAACAATAAATTAAACAGTTTAAATGATACTATTTAGCTCAAACGTTTGGTGTTTTCGAACGCCACACGTTTTTTTTTTATAGCGTGATTCATCTTCGCGTTATAAGACTGCGTGAAAAGCCTTGCCCAGGAAGCTGAAACATAAAAGTGTCGTTTTAAAGGGAAGGCTCGCACTTGTATTACAAGCGTTTAGATTTAAAAGGAAAGGCTTGCCAGGTTATACATAAAAGTGTCGTTTTAAAAGGAAGGTTCGCGTTTGTATTATAAAAGTTTCGATTTAAAAGGAAAGGCTTGCCCAGCAAGCTGGTATACATAAAGTTTCGTTTTAAATGGTGTTTAAAAACAGATCAAAACTATGCCTCATAGATACAAGATCCAGTGTCCAATATGCGATAGAAAGTATGTGCTAAATATAGTACATCATCTTAAGACTATACATAGCGTAAATGCTGACGACTGGTTGTTTAAAGCGAAACTGTTATGCTTAATCATTATATAATCATGGTCAACCAACAATTACCGGTGAACCTACGATGATAGAACGTTCGACAACGAGTATAATGGCCGTAAAAACAGTGATCATGATAGTTCAAATTCATAATGGAGCTAGGAGGGAGGAGGAGAGGGTGAGGAGTAGGGGGGAAGGAGGATACAGTGAGGGTACAGGGAGGATAAAGTGGGGATACAGTGAGAGTACATTGGGGTACAGTGATGATACAGTGAGGGTACATTGGGGCACAGTGAGGGTTCAGTCGGGGTACAGTGGGATTAGGAGGGATTAGGAGAGGGCGAGGAGGAGGAGGGAAGGAGGATACATTGAGGGTACAGGGAGGATACAGTGGTGATACAGTGAGAGTACAGTGAGGATACAGTGAGGGTACATTGGGGCACAGTGAGGATACAGTAAGGGTTCAGTTGGGCTACAGTGAGGGTACAGTGGGGTACAGTGGGGATACAGTGAGGGTACATTGGGGCTCAGTGAGGATTCAGTTTGGGTACAGTGAGATTAGGAGGGAAGAGGAGAGGGTGAGGAGGAGGAGGGAAGGAGGATACATTGAGGGTACAGGGAGGATACAGTGGGGATACAGTGAGAGTACAGTGGGTTACAGTGAGGGTACATTGGGGCACAGTGAGGGTTCAGTTTGGGTACAGTGAGATTAGGAGGGAGGAGGAGAGGGTGAGGAGGAGGAGGGAAGGAGGATACATTGAGGGTACAGGGAGGATACAGTGGGGATACAGTGAGAGTACAGTGGGGTACAGTGAGGATACAGTGAGGGTACATTGGGGCACAGTGAGGATACAGTGAGGGTTCAGTTGGGGTAAAGTGGGATACAGTGAGGGTACAGGGAGGATACAGTGGGGATACAGTGAGAGTACAGTGGGGCACAGTGATGATACAGTGAGGGTTCAGTTGGGGTACAGTGGGATACAGTGAGGATACAGTGAATGTACAGTCAGGAAACAATGGTCCACCATGTGGTGGTGGTGGTGGTGGGTGGTGGTGGTGGTGGAGGTGGTGGTGGTGGTGGTGGTGGTGGTGGTGGTGGATGGTGGTGGTGGTGATGATGGTGGTGGTGGTGGTGGTGTCGGTGGTGGTGGTGTCGGTGGTGGTAGTGGTGGTAACAATGATCGTAAGAAGGACGACACCCGTATGAAGGTAGAGAAACAATACTAACTGAGACAAAAATGATCAGGTGTTTGATCTGCAACCAGTCCTATAGTAGGCGTGATGCATTGCAAAGACATGAACGCAATGTCCATGGCAGTGGGAAATATACCGACCAGTCACAACCATTGAAGGAAATGACATTTAGACACCCATTCTCTATGATGGTAACTGGACCCAGCGGATCGGGGAAAACGGAATGGACTAGAAAACTGTTACTTTCCTCGTTAGTGCAACCGCCACCGGAACGAATCTTATGGTGTTTTGGACAATGGCAGCCCCTGTACGAAGACCTTCAGAAGAGAATTCCGTGTATAGAATTTATACGGGGTATCCCAGACTATCTAGATAATGCTCAGTTTATGGATCCCTCAAAAAGGAACCTAATCATTTTTGATGACCTGATGACCGAAGCAAAGTGTGACCAGAGAATTGCCGACCTTTTTACGAAAGGCAGTCACCACAGAAATATATCTATCGTGTATTTGACTCAAAACGTATTTCCTCAAGGTAGAGCTTGCAGGGATATCGCTTTAAATACGCAATATTTGGTCTTGTTTAATAATCCGATCGACAGACAACAAGTTGCGACCTTGGCAAGAAGAATTTATCCGTCCACTTGCGCCACATTTATGAGGAAATTTGAAGATGCCAGGGCAAGACCTTATGGTTACCTCGTCCTAGATCTTAAATCGAGTACATCCGAACAGGACAGACTACAAACTGACATATTTGTCGATCAACAGTCTCCCGATGACGGAGATATTTCTGATGATGAAGATGCTGACAGTGTGGAGTCCCTAGATTATATACGCTCTATCAGCCCTCCGGATAAAGATAGAGATGAAAGTTATAAACCGGATATATGGAATAGGAGGGTAAGCTATTTAAGCCCTCCAGGTAAACGAAGAAAACAAAGAGATGAGCACTCTAAACTCGACATCTGGAACAGGAGATTTCAAAATCCGATCAGGCAGGAGAACGTAGAGCAGTTTAAAGCTAAAGTGAATGCTTATGAAGAGCGAGGTTTTAGTTCGGATAAAGCTATTCATCTCGCAGCCAATGATGATTTGCCTTCTCTCTGCAAAAAACTCAGACGAGATTACGCTCAATTTCTAATAGATTATTACGAGCTACAAGAGGATCCTGTTCAACAGCGAATACTGGAATCGGCTAAAACGTTTAAGAACCAACACGATATGAATCAGGCGGACTCTATCAGACAAGCCATCAAACTCAGAAAAGATTTATTTATGGACGTATGGCCGAATCATAATATAGAAACCGAGAAAGCCTCTGAAGACCAAGAGGACTCTACTACGTCGTGAAGGAGAATGAGGAGGAGGGATCAGGAGTGAGGAGGTTGACCAATCGGATGGCTGGATAATTGACCAATCAGAAGAGACCTCTCACTATATAAGGCGCTTTGCAGCAATCTAGTCATATCTATTCTGACAGTCAAACAGTAAACATGTCTAGATGCAGATTCAGTCTCGGAAACGATCGCTTTATCGAGGTCACAGAATGGAAAGGTGAACTGCGTGTTGACCTGAGAGAATGGAAAGATGACAAACCGACCAAGAAAGGTATCAGCTTAACCTTGATGCGATGGAAGAATTGGGTGGATTACTTAGAATACGCGGATCAAGCGAGGACAGAGAAACAAAACTATAAGAGTCATCTTGGAGGGAACGTCTATTGTACCATCACCGAGGGCAGCGCATGTATTGATATAAGGCAGTATTGGAAGCCGCAAGAAGAGGTGATACCTACGAAAAAGGGATTATACCTGAGACCCCCAGAATACATTGCCGTCAAAGAACTCTTAACAGAAATTGGAAGGGCCTTACCCGAACTAGACGGGGTCGTACCCTGTTACATTCAAAGTGATCACATGAATCAGTTAGGCGCATTACGGTGTTCGGAGTGTAACCCGAATGACTATCAAAACTGGTAACTAAGAAAAGGGATTAAGTATTGCGTAGGCGTAAATATGTTCGCCATTACTTTTATGTGTATAGCTTTGTTTGATGAACTGTTGTTTCGGATGAGATGTAGACAACTACGGCGCGAAGCCAGAGAGGCTGCTGAGCGATTAATCCAGGTGCTTGAGGATAGTGAACTGGACTCTCGCCCGTTCGTATGAATAGAGCGTAAGAATAACTCGAGCACGAAGGAGGAAATCGATGGAAAGAGATGGGCACTAGACTCGTTTACGATTACCAACAGCAGAAGTGGATTCCGTACGTCTCGGATCCCGACAAATGGTTTCAGCACTTGCTGGATGTTAGAGATGGCTACGCGGAACGCGACAGTCAGGGTCATTATATTGTGGGTAGTGGACGGAAATACAGAGAGTTGAAAGAAATGAGACAAAAGGAAAAACCCGTAGTGAACCTGGTCACCCCAGTAGCCCAAGCTTTAGAAATGGCAAAATCGGAGCTTAAGCGAAAAGGAGAGGATAGTATAACGGACAGAGGGCGTAAGACAGCAACTTGGGACTGGAATTCATTAAGATACTAAAGGACGAACGGCAAATAATTGCGCAATATGCTCCTAAGTTAGCCAGACGCCATATGCATGGCGAGGAACCCGTTCTACGTTGATAGACAATCATATCCCTCTCAGCCTTAACGACCCAATTACGAAGCCGATCAGTACGTGGAAAAAGACGTGAAAGGACCGTGCTGAAAAAAAGGGTCCACCCGGGGAACGGGATAAACCGAGCGCTGCGACGCGCTACACCTTTAAAGACTGGATCTCGTTCTGAACTGCGTAAAAAAACCACCCGGAAATAAATGAGAGGCCCCTCACCCTTGTATATAGAAGAACGACACCGCGCTCTAGGACGTGACGCTACCTTCTCGTGGTCTAGGGCGTTGACTCACCCTCCGAGGTGTAACCGAACGCGTCACAGGGGGCCGCCATCTTGATTTCGTGGGGCCGCCATCTTGGTGTCGTGGGGGCCGCCATCTTGGACCGGAAGTCGTGGGGGCCGCCATCTTGGATCGGAAGTGACGTCATTGGCGCTATAGTGACGCCTATACTACTTTTGTCAATGAAAAGTGATTAACCTGGGGGAAGATGTTGAGAACTTGGATTCTGAACCGTGTCTTACTCTAGGAGCGTATAATGAATTAATACATAAGTCATGCATGCAAACCATGCGCCGATCCAGAAAGTCTTGTCACAGGGGGTCTAACTGTGACAACTTTTTTATTGTTATTATTATATTTTTGAGAGTAGAGAGAATTCAAATACCACTATAAGCTGGCCATTAAACGCCATTAAAATGGCGTTTCGGTGGCGGGCTGATGATTGCCCAAAATTAAATGCCGGCTTGGTAGCTTTGTGATTTTTCAGGGGATCTGGACCAGTATTTACAAGAAAACCCTATGTTTTTGTGATTTTCCAGGTGGGGGTCCGGATCCCCTCCCCCCAACCCTCCCCCCCCCCCCCCCCCCGCGTGATCCGCGCATGATATTATATTGAATGCAACAAGAATAAATTATCAAAGAAGGGTATACTCACAGATAGTATTCGGCTGCAGCAGGTATTGAATTATTAGTGATCTCGCTAATGTTGTACCCGTCTGCGCCCGACACACAATGTATCGTGTTCCATGAGTTATTACACTTCGCCCAAGGCACCTCAGACCTGAACGATGCCACCATATAATACAACGCCCAGGCTATTATGGTATTATAGTACATGCCTACATATGTAGCTACAAAACAAATCGCTATTCCAACACCTGAAAAGAAAAGACGAAACATAATGAGCCAGTATCTAGCATTATGAGCCGGTATGCAGCATACTGGGCCGGTATCCAACATAATGAGCCGGTAATCTGCATACTAAGCCATTAACCAGCATAATGAGTTGGTATCCAGCATAATGAGCCGGTACCCAGCAAAATGTGCAATGTTGTTATGGACGCCATTACATAGCGTTACAGAATATGTAAACCTCTAGCTTTCGTTATATTCATATGCTAAATTGGTACACTCTATGATTCCTCCTTTACGGAAATAAGTGCATATTCGATTATCATTTCCATGACCGGTTAAACTTTTGTCTTCATTTACATAGCAAGGTATTTGTGTACTATGATGACGATCCAGAGATTTTTTTATCATTTTTTAAAGCCAGTGCAAAATGCACATATATAAGGTAGAAACATTACTGCTTACATGTTGCCAACAAACTTCCATATAGAAAAAATGTAGTAACATACTAACCTGTGAACAATGGCACTTTTTGTGGAACTGAATAATAGTGAGTTCCATATGAACAAAAGATATACCTAAAATACTAACATACTAGACAAAGTTATTAAATCAGATGGCAATTTTCTGTGAATCTAATCAAGAGCGAACCCCACAGGAAACAGAGGCAGAATTAATTTTAAAAGATACTAACATATTCTTTGAATTTTCGCTTACTGTAATGGCGGCGCCTCATGAATGCGTAATTAGGACTGGTCAACCATAGACATAGGTAAAAGCTGAAAATGAGGCGTGGTTTTATTCAAAAGTAACTGTATCATCTTGTGCCGTTATCTCAGTATAGACGCAAAACACATTATTTAGTCCTTTAAACGCAAGCAAAATAACCGCATCTGAAAATGTCTATTTAACATAAGCATATATGCAAACGTTGTGGACCCAGATCAGACTGCTCCTACAGGAGCAGTCTGATCTGGGTCCGCACTGTTTATCTATGAGACTTTACATATTTTAGTGGACACTAAAACATACATTTTTGTGATTATGCGCTTTAAGGGTTAATAAATGTGAGTTCAGTGTGTATACGGTTAGGATTGTTATAAAATGCACGCACTTTTGCGAGGCCCAAAAAGCTTATTAACTCTAAGTCTTTACCAAATTTTAAATAGAACCTGATTTCCGCTCCTAAGTAGATCAAATAGCCGAACATCGCCCAGATATGAATATTAAAGTTGCCGCCTTTACAGTAAGCGAAAAGTCTATAAATACTAACCTGTGAACATAGGACACAGTTTTCCCCAGATAGCTATAGCGCCTTTTCTGTGAAACTGACCAAGAGCTAGTTCCATATAAAACAGAGGTAGACCGAGAAATACTAACATCAGGAAATATGGAATTAGAAAAGCCCCTGAAATGAGAAATAGAGTATATTAGCTGTGAAAAAAAACAAGTGGGTATGGTCAGGAAATACCACAATCACACACTTCAGACAAACCCACAGCAACATGTGGTAGAGCCGCAGAACAATAACAGGAGGACAAGTAAAGTGAAGTGAGATTTTCTCCCTATGTCAGACGAATCCAGAATTTCTGAATGACTTTATTGAGAGAGCATATTGTGTATGGAGCTTTTTGTGGCTCTACAATGCTCACACTGTCGGCTGGTTTCTGCACATGCTATTCAACGATAACTCAGAAAAAGAAAGTGTTCTGTTCATTTATTGATTTTAGCAAATCTTTTGATTCGGTATGGCGAGTTGGGTTATGTAAGAAACTATTAGCCAATTATATCAACGGAATATGTTTTTGGATTATCGAAATATGTACAAGCGAATAAAATCATACGTCTCATATATAATGAACAACAGGCTTCCCTTTTCTCATTTTTTGAGGTGTACTATGGTCTTCACGTTAACTTTGCAAGAGACCCGAAGTGTTCATGATTCCATGAACATTTCAAAAATTGAATCTATTGCTTATATTTACATTTTATTATGAATAACTAATATATAGAAAGTATTGATAATTTAGGAGATAAAACAATTTTGTAAATCGTATTAACGGTTTTGTTGGAGTGCAAAACGGAAAAGCGGAACAGCCAGTGTGAACATGGACAGCCAATGGGGCAAAAAAGAAGCTTGTTTTGCACGTGCAACTCAGGTTGGCACGCTGTCAATAAAAACACCAGGCACGGTCACATCTGGCGAATGAAGTCGATGTTCGAAGCGAATTGCACGGGCAAATGAGCTGGGTAGCTGTCAATCAAATTTTATGTCGTTCATTAGTCTATGAACGGTTGCAAAAATCAAAAGCTTCATTAAAGGTTTGCTTTGAAAATGTAAATATCATGTGATGGCCCAGATTGCGGTTGTGCTCTTGAGGGTACATATGTAATTGTTGGTTTTCCCATCAACTGCTCCATTAATCAAAGTCTGAATGCCAGCCATTAATCTTTTATAGGTTACCTTATTTTAAATCTGTATCGAGGTGATAAGACGTAACGACATCAAGTGCGTGTTTATGTAATTTGCAAATGCACTACGTAAGCCTTTCGTACTACCGAAACACTGCGGTGAATCTAAAATGAGATAGAAATAAAAGGTCGTAAATCCGATCCTTATCTTGGACATTGCGTTTGCATTCTAAACACGAGCAGGACGCCTTTTAGTCTGACGTGTATCAACTAAGGAAATAAGGGCACTGCTTTTTATATCTGAAAGAGGGTTCACTCTATGCATGCTATGTAATTTTGCATGTTTTTGGTCATCTGCGGAATTTTATCAAAAATCGTTCATGAATACCATTAGCGATCAGGCCTGACAAAAATTATATTATATGGCAAGCGAGAAAAGTAGCACCATAGAAGAGATATAATCGTCAGAGGAACTTGGCTTGGGCACCAGTAAGAACTTTCAATATATAAATGTTTATATTAGCTTCACTAAAAATCTATCCTTCTTTTAAATGTAAAAATGCCAACAATTGTTGGCATTTTGACATTTAATTTATGAACAGGATAAATGCAACATCTGAGAGTTTTAAAACAGGAAAATCTTGATTTTTCAGCACTTTTTTTCATAGGCAGTTTGTTAAAATTTCATTCTCGGTTGAGCTATGCATGAAAAAGGTTTTATAACCTCATGGCCAGTTTTCTTAAGACCTTCACATGGGTGAAATGTCAAATTTTCCAAAATCCTGAACTTTCGAAACTCCAATCTTAAAACTTGCTTTATGCCTACTAAATATTTACAGTTTCAGGTTTAAATGGTCACTTGTCCTTAGACAGACTGAACATTTATCAGCTCCTAAGTCTAGAAGCTATTGTGATCTCCCTAATTCAGCATTTTGAGGTTGACTTTCTGTGGAAAGTCAGCCTCAAAATCCAGAATTCAGGAATAATCCTGAAAACTTTCACCCATATGTTCATATGGTGTTCTGGAGCCCCATGAAGAATAGATGTTTTATACCCCATGTCTCTTATCATAATTTACTTGCGGTTTATGTTTTCCCAATTTAATTTCTTTTAATCAGTATCTTCGATTGAAAGCTAATATATATTTTTTAACTCTTTGCCTACTTGTGTTGCAGCGGATAATAACCTTGCAAGCAGTTTGTACCCAAATCAGGCCCGACAAAACGTACGTCGGGCCTGGCCTGGATCCAAACCGTTTGACACTCTGATTGTATTGCTGAAAGATATTTTTGAAAAAGTTGATTTTGAAAAATATCAGCAGACGACAAAAATCATGAAAATTAGCCAGCATGCGAGGAGTGAGTAACTTGGTAAGATTGGTATGTTATAAGATTTGGCCGCTTCTCTCGTCTCTTATCTTTATTAACGCACATTCGATAACTTTACTTTTTATTGCGTGTTTTATAATTTTTGATTGATATCTAGTGTATGTTTTACAGATAAAGAAAAAAAGGGTAACGAGAAAAAAAACTTGCTGAATATTGAATGAAGTTAAGAAAAATTACACCAGTTCCTATAAAACAGTAAGAAAAATACGTGCTAGTCCAGAAAAAAACAATGGCAGCATTTTTTTAATATACAAAAAACGAACAAACGTTATTTCGTTCGCTGTTAAATGGATTTTTGATTGTTTTGAACGTAATAGTTTTCTATATAGTTCATGGTCGTGATTACAGTATCAAATGTTTATATTGGTATTATAACAGCCAATATTATTTCGTCCTAAACATGTCGCACGTCAGACTACTTTTGGTCATGGCAACTAACACTATGACCCTGATCTGACTGCTCCTAAGGGAGCAATCTGATCTGTGTCCATAGTGTTAGCATATCCTTCCAAATCGTATAAGCAGCATGTATTATATATGCGAGCAGAATACGATTGTCGTGAATGACGATAAAATTTATTAGACAGTCATGCATCTTAGCCGAAGCGGACAGCGTCCTTTTAGTGGGACATAAGCCTAATGTTCTTTTTTGGGACATAGGCAAACAATGCAGACCCAGATCAGACGCCGCAGAACGCGGCGTCCGATGAGGGTCTCCACTGTTTACTTACAGAAAAGTTTATCAGAACTTGGATCAAAATGAAAATTAGCACCCAACAACCCTTAAAACAGAAATGGACTGGTCCAATTGATAAGGATAACCAAGTCCATTCGGCTTAAATGGGCAAAGATACTCCAGGTTAGATGCCCCTCTGTTGGGGAAACAGCGCCGACTGGCTTATTTATTTAATTATCTCTTACAAATTCTGCACAAATCAAAATTTAATCTTATATCAAAATCAGGAAAAATTAGAACCTGCTAGGAATTTAACAAGCGAAGATAAATATTCATTCTTTGCGTGCTGAGAAATAATTAATGCTGTTTTATCGTCTGCTAGGATTCCCTTCCTAACTGTTTCTAAGGAGAATCTGAGTGTCAAAATATGTGTTTCCAGGTCAGGATCGACGTTTTTCGTCGTGATTGGTTTTGCAAGTTTTATCAGAAGACGCCACTAGCAGGCAAAGGGTTAAACAGAAGCCACCTGTTTGTAGTATAGTCAAAACTATTACCCAACCGCCTATAACCGGTGTAATTGTATATTTTTGCTATCTGATAAGTCACTGAACTATTGCCCAGGCAATAGTTTTTGATATTGACTGGCACTTAGACTTATATCAGTCGTAGATGTTGCTATTTCTCCTATGAATCCATACCAGCCATTACCATTCCACATCTTATCTTTTGCCATATTCCAGTCTAGAATTATAATTTATGCTGGCTCAAACATCTACTAGATGTTTGTGGTCAGAAACATAAAGTGTGGATACTCGATTTCTTAGTTAAAACGAGGGTAACATTTTGAGACCAAACTTCAGCAGATTGTGTGAAAATTTCTGTTTTACATCAAAAACGCATCGTGTGCAGACACCTCGGGGTAATCGATTTGACTATACTACAAACAGGCATGAATAACTGTACACTATTATCCCGAGATGTCTTGTACGACCACGAGGCGGAAGGCTAGAACCAAATTACTTGGACAGGATAATTTTTAACAAAGAAAACAGTCCCCAAGCAACATGCTCCTAGAGGAAACACGTCTTTGCTTGCTTGCTGTCCTTGTAATCATATGGAATATTCCATTTTGGTGATTTCAGCAGTCCAAGAACCATTACGTAATGGACTGGCTCACTGATTATTCGCGTCCAGCGAAAGGTAATGTGCCTCAAAACCAAGCTCGGTCAACAGTGATGCATCCACATATGTAATGTTGCTTTCTAAAAGTGTGCACGTGACGCTACTGTCCTGCCAGACAAGAGTGACAGCGATGTCATGATTTGTTTACAAAGTTATCAGAGACTTATAATCAATAGATCACTTTTGTATTAAACATATCCATATGATAGGTTTAATACACAAGTGATCTATCGTTCGCGGTGGCTCAAGTGGAGTGTGCAAGTTAATGTTTCACTTAACAATTGTAAACAAAATATTACGTCACTGTCACTCTTGGTTGGTAGGACAGTACCTTGACTGGAAATGCATAAATCTTCCTTGTTTTTTTGCGCTCCAAAACAATCTCTTTTAAATTGCACGGTTAATATGTTTATATCGAATTGCACGTGTATGTATTGCGATAAGAGGTTTTACTTTTTTGAGAGATATCATCGCAGCGATAAAATACCATTCACTTCTATTGACGTAACTCGTTTCTTTTTGAAATAACTGAAATTCCGTGCAATTTAAGGTTATCTGCGTATGCCTCAACGAATCAATGTTTTTGTATAGGACTTATCTGCAGACGTGATTCGCTGAACCGCAAATATATGAATGTTTCGAAAAGTGGGTACAGTAAAACCTGTGCATTTCGGCCACTCTTAAATAGACCGAAAATTGGTTTTCAAGACCAATTATCGCTTAATACAGGTCAACCGTATTGCAGAATGCTCCATGGGGAGCATTCTGCAATACTTTCGACCTTCATTAAGCTACCATTTCTCATCAATATCTTTGTTTTGTCTTTTTATGAGTGGCCGTTTACACAGGTTTTACTGCATATCATTTTGGCACTATAAGCGGTAATTGTATGAACAAAATTGCCAAAATATGAGATTCGAATTCAGTAGCACAATAATAAGCAATAAATGGACACGCATCCTTAGAATACTGGTATCTGTTTTATAAGTTTCTTAAAAGGGGCGTTGGCTAATATTTTAAGGAAATTACAATCTTGTTTTAAAGTGTTTTACAGTTTTTCGTATATGCTTTTGCTGTAAAGACACAAGTATCTGCTACAATTAAGTCCCCTCCTACTCTAATATGCAGTGCATAAAGGGCATTGCTCACATCAAAAGGCCAGTCTTATCTAAGATTATTAGGTGTTTGAAGCTTTCTGGGCAACACATTAATTTTGCGGATCCAGAAAGTTTTGCCAGTGGAGGTCCAAATGTCGTTGTTTTTTTTTTATTATTATTAGTTTATGAGGGGAAGAGGATCCAAATACCACTAAAAGCGGGCTATCATCGGCCCACCAGCGAAACGCCATTGAAATGACGTTTCGCTGGCGAGCCATTGAATATTGGCTTGGTAGCTTTTGGATTTCTCATGGGATACCAAGTCTGTAAACTCCAATGAGTGCTGGTAGCAAAAATATACAAAACGGTGCTAAATGGGCCTTTACAACTTATCCGCACTTCGTATGCAATATATACAAGACTCGTGTGCTTACAGAATAGTATTAATGTTGGTACTTTGGCCATGTACTCGGGGGGGGGGGGGGGGGGGTGTAACAGGATGAATTTTGATTGGCTGAGTTAGTGATATAAGTGCATGTGACATGAATCCCGAGAGAATCACGAAAAGTAGAAAAGTAGAAAAGGCCTATGAAATAGGCTATATATCTATACTTTCTGATCTTCTATTTCTGTGGGGTCACATTAAACGGACACAACACTTGATTTAGCAATGGCTCCCGGCGTCAATGAGGGACATTTGTTTCACTAAAAACATCTCGAACATTTTTGCTCCTGGCAATGACATAATACAGCAAGGATAGTCAGAACAGTCTGATAATTCCCGCCGTTCCTTGATAGTTATATTAGAACTACTGAGAAAACACGGAATAAAGATACACTAAACCCAGTACATGGCAATAAAATAAAGTAGTGTTCAAGCCACTGGTGAAATTTATATCGTCCATTGATGAGCTATAAAATTTCACAAGATCTGATTGTGCTATAAATAGGCTTTCAGAAAGATTTGAAATTACATGGTCGTCTCCTTAATCATATGATCCTTTTTGCACTTAACAGCAAACTCTGTGGAATTTCATCAAGGTCTATATCATTTGCTTAGACAAAAACGATCTTCATGGAAAAAATATGGTATTTCTAAAAAGCAAAAGCAATGGTCCCTCAAAATAAACAATTTACCATTCTGTCTTTTTTGTTTCAAACTTTATGAAACATTCATAAACTGATTTCCCAGCCATTTCCAGGCCCATGAGCACAGTCGTGCAAGTTTGTTTGTAGGTCTATGTCACGTGCTAAGTCATCGTTGCATTGGTCAGTTATACACCATCAGGTGCTTTTGAGTGACACTATGGGCGTGGTTTCTGAAACGTTTATTTGTTAATGGCATTATGATTTGTGTTTCAAATGTTGATAGAATTTTAAATATACAGGCATTTCGCTGGCGTTTTAGTGTAGGCCCCTGTGTCGAAATTTGGGCTCCCGTGTGCATTTTTTGGTAAAAGTGATTCTTTTCAATTTTCAACTAGAGAAATATATGCAGAGTAAGGAAAAAGATGTTTACAATTTTTTCTTGCAGTATTAACGTCACAGTGACGTCACAAAATGGGGTACCGTCTTTTCATTTGCATCAAAGAGCTTATATGTAGTGGGGTTATTTACACAACTAAAGTTGTCTTATTTTTATGTTTGTTGCATTGAAATGGTCAAAAACGTCTAAAGAAACACTGAAATGAAAATTTTATTCAATATGGACTTCAATTTTACGTGAAATTGACGTCGATTTGACGTCAATGTGCTGGAAAACACATTGCGTACCCAAAAAAATTAATACTGGAAATTCACGTGTGACTTGCGGCTGAAATCATATCTTAGCATATTTGTATGTTCTTTGCTCAGCTATTTGAAACAAGTAAGCTCTCTGGTGGTTGGGGCGTTTAGCTGCTACAGCGTGTTAACTACGTTACCCTACATTTTTAGACAAAATAAATGTAATCAAGGTTGTTAAGGTAATACTTTAATTATTTAAATTGGACAAACATTCCTCTATCATACAAGAACATTTCATTCCTTTCATATATTTATGTTTATAAAAAGTATATGGGCCCATTGTATTGTTATTTATGTTACATTTTAAGCTACTCCCTTTAAAATCACTGAAATTCTGTTAAATAATTCTCTTTGATAAGCTTCCAAGTTAACTCTCAAGTTTTAAATACACCTTCCAAAAGACAAATAATGAACCAATATATAGCTACAAACAGTTTGTTTGTATCACAAATACTTTAAGAGTTTTAAACTGTTAAAAAGATGACCCTGAACAAAAAGTTTATTCTTTAATTCGGCATGAAATTCAATTTGAAAACCTTTAAACACCAAATATGAGCATTCTGTTAATAAGCAAGAGTGAAAAGCCATGCTATGCTTAACTTCGTTTCTGGTGTAAAATATTAGTTTTGTTTTTTGTTTGTACCACATCATGTGACGTATATTACATCTTTCAAGACTGCATATACATTGCTTTTTTCCGTATATTATACGTCATAGAATATTTTATTTCATCTCAAAACTGACTGTGCTTGTTAAATAGATATCAATATATCAGTCTGTCTGAAAAAAGGATTTATCAGTTTGTATTTAAGTTCCTACCAATTATCCATGCACATTTACGCTTGCAAAAATAGTATATATTGTAACTCTTACATCTACAAAGAAATGATGTGCCCAAAATTATAGATTTTAAAATTCACAAACAAAGGAAATAATAGCACTCAAGTAGCAGCGCTTAGAAGGATACATTTCAATTTTCTGTCAAATTTGTTAAAATAACATACATGTAATAGTACTGTACAAAATATATTATATTGCAATATGTTTATCCAACATTTTAAGAACGACGATATATGATTGAGCCAGAAAAGCTAATATATTATGTTAAGTTTAGAGTTTTGCAATATTTAATTGAGCTACTTCTATTCAGTTATTTAAGTGTCTGTAAGTAGTTATTGTTCAAAAGGACTGTCTAGAAATCAACATGTAAACTGGCTTTTAGCTGGGTATGCAGATGGTAACGCATTACAGAGGCTTTGAAATTAATTTAAGTTTATATACAGCATAGATTTCGTTGTGCGATCAACAAAACTGTCCATCAAATTAAGTAAGTACCTTGGATCACTTGCTCAACCAATCTGATTGAGTTTTTTGCAATAAATGCTTATATACCTGATATTAGTTTCCACTTAACGGAACGTTGGCAAAATAGTATAGGAACCTCACACACATGATAGATGTAATTATTAATAACACTGTTTTACATGTATAAGTATGTGTACTTAAGATTAGGATGAATTATTAACTTGCCAGGTCATAGATTCAAAAGGAGCATGGATAATGCTAAATGTTCAGCATTAAGTTGTCACTCTTCGTAGTATCAACATTGTCACCAATGACAGTCGCACATGCAATGTTTAAAAAAGTGCATAACTTATGCATATCCAATTTTCCATGTATACTTTTATTCAGTTATCTCTTACAGAATACATTTCATTTAAATGTACAGGCTATCATTATAAATCTCAGAGATTGATTTAGCAATGTCTCATTGTCAATTGTGTAATATGTGTGTATATCATAGTTTACTAAATGTTGAATGCTATATTTCAGATATGTTCTTTGACAGTAGCGCAAGTATAAATCACGTTGCTTTTAGATGAAAAATATTTTAGACTCTTCTACTGTAAATCATAAAAAAAATATTTGGTCTAGCAACTGCATTGTTTAATAACTCATGATGATGAAGAGGGGCTAGTGTTCTAAAATTTGGTCAAAATCCTTCATACTGCTTTGTGTATACGAGCAGCGAAGGCTCTGGTAAGTCTACATACACATATGCACAGGCTCACCTGAGCCTTCGTTGCTCAACAGTGCGACAAGTACCAAAATCAAATGGGCTCATTCCTTTGATCTGTTCTTTCGTTACTAGTAAATCTATTTTGTTTGATTTGAACTATGCAAACAATTATTAGGCTGCAATTTTGTATCGACGATAATGTTCACATTTGACATGCTAAATATCAATTTGATATTATCTGCCGCAAAATTCCACTGTAATATTAATGGGTCTAATTGATAGAATAATGCAAAACAAATAATTTATTAAACACAATATTTTGTTGTGAGTCAGCTATTTTAGCAATGGCTACACTATACATGTAATACTAACAATGCCTGGGGACTTTTCTAATCGATAAACATATATATCTTTCAAATGTATGACTAATATGAACCATTAGAACAAATATTGTTCTGTTTGAACGTTAACAATAGTTTAGAACCAGACAAAACAGATGATAAGACAGTGCAATATATCCTTAAATTATCTTGTTATGCTTTTTACCACCTTAAATGGTATTCTTTTGTCGCCAAACTGGACATCGTTCTGATATAAAGTTGTTATAACCATATGGATAGGCTTTGCGTGTGTCATACCTTTGGGGAAAATCATTAAGTTTTTAAATGATTTCAGTTCATTTTTTTCAAAAGACAAGGATAAAGTACTTTTGTAAATTCTCAATTCTCTATTTAGATATATGCTTGAATTGGCCTACAATTATAAATTCTGAAAATTATTTTATTCTTGAATGGTATCAGCATAGTAGTTGTAATTAATAGCTGGCTTATACAATGTGATAAATCTTACTAAGCTATTCCATGCTTAATATAATTGTGTAATCTAAAATACATAAATATAGTACAATATATTTCATTCAGCATTAAAATATAACAATGTTTATAAGCTACACAATTAGTCAACATATTAATGTAGTGAAACAAAACTAATTTTGCTGAGGAGCATCTAGCACTTCCTCTGATATGTTTGATGACTTATAATGTGTCTTTTATATATCATTTCACGTATAAAAGAGGCAAATATATCGTTGTCAGTGAGATATTAGATATCATTTAATATGAATTTAAGAAAATAAAATGCTGTTTGCATATTTAATAAAACGCACAGACTTGAAAAAATCGTTGTATGTGAATGAAGTTCATTTTTTTTCTCTTATTCATCCATGCGTTGTTGGTATTTCCTTTACTGACAATTAATGGCAGTTAAATGGCAATAAATAGCCCACTAGGAGTGTAAACTTAGAAATTGTTCCTTTGTAATTTGAAAATATATTTAAAAGAAAGTAACGTATATCACAGTGATAACAGATCCTTCTACTTTGACAACATCATATTGCTAGCCATTTGCTTACAATTAAAAAGCTATATTGGCATGTAAGAATAAGGAGTAATTAGATAAGAGTTCCAATTATTTTACAGTAACGTAGAAACTTTTGCTATTGCGTGGTATCGCTCCTACCGCTAAAGAGTTAACACACATTATTGTGTGGCTTGTAGAATGTGGTTTTAGAAAATTATAGTGTACAAAACTCCCCTAGGAGGTATTTTGGTAGTCCAATGTGTGACAGTTATTCATTAAATAGTTATACATTTCAAGAAACATATATAACTGTAACATCATAGTGGTGTATTGTTTAAATGCATACCGGCTGTTCTCTTCATTTAAAAATGTTTTAAGGCAAACAGCATGTCGATAAATAATAATAAGTATAACTTGGTATTTGCAAAATAGAATTTGAAACTATAATAGGGTAACGTAGTTCACATGCCTGTATTGATATAGGCCAGAGAGCTAACGTATGTCATTTTGCATCTTATATAATGTTGGTTCAGAAAATTACAGTGAACAATATTTCCACTGCTGTGTGGAGAGGAGGGTCTAGCTATTTGAGTTTCACTATCACAGAATTTTCATTTTGATACTGACGTCACTTTTCAATGTACAGACATCATTTTGAAGTAAATGTAACCTCTTTAATATCCAGAGTCAAGGGATAAGCTCTGAAATCAGCATGTTGCCAGAAGAATTACCACAACTGATCAAACAATTCATGTTTATGCCTGCTGGAATTCATAACACTCCACTTTCAAGCCTTAATAAGCTAAAAATGGGTACGGCACTTTGTGACGTCACTGTGACGTTAAAACGCCAAAGAAAAATTGTAAACATCTTTTTTCTTAAACAGAATACGTTTTTCTACAAGAAAATGTATGTTTGACACTTTTACCAAAAAATGCACACGGAATTACACAGGGGCCTACACTATTTATGGCTATGTAGTTTAGCTATCTATTTATGAGAATTATGTCGATTATATCTTATTATAAAAATGATCGAATATAAAATGCTTCCGTCTGAGGCCCATTATTATGTAACTCTCTTAACCCTTCGTATACGGAAACCCCAATACACGGATACTTTTACAAACAGCGAAGAAAAGGGTCTAAACTGTCCTAAACTTTTACTCAATAATAGTAGTACCACAAGTTATGACTCTCCCTATGAATTACACCAGGCAGGTCAAATGCCGCTCATAATTAGATGATTATGCGCTCATTGCAGGGGTAATAAAGAGGTCCCGTGAAGGGTTTAGGTATTTTCAAAAAATATCTTGATATTTATCTTGGTAAAAGAAATTAGGGTAAATCCAGGTAAGTCCCCCATTGGAACCTCTTTAGTTCAGTGAGCTACTAAAATTGGTGTAATCTGTCAATTCAAAGTTAATCCGCTAATAACCTCTTATATGCTGAAATGTAGGCCTTTAATGGTAAGAAGAGCTTCAGACAAAAGAATACAGTATGTTTTGAAAAGTATACCCTGACATCCCTAAATATAGACAATGGGCTATCCCAGGTTTATTGAATCAAACCAGAGGGAAAAATTCATTAGTATACAAAGGGTTAAGTTTCGCTTGATTTTGATTCAGTTTGTGGCAGATTGCCGGAGCAGATTGCATGATTTAATAAGCGATTGCATATCAAATTCACATGATTCCTTGAAGGAACACAAATACTGTGCATTGTCTTCATTTAAAGACCTACATTTTACACTACACAAGTGGGTTTTTCCAGGTTTAATATTAGGCTTATATTTGTGAGGTGATTATGACCTCCTTACAAGGGATAATAAAGTAGTCCCATGAAGGGTTTGTGTATTTTCTAATAAAATATTGATATTTATCTTGGTGAAAAAAAATGATGTCATTTGTGAAGTTGTCACTTTCCCATTTTTATCCGGGATCAGGTGTGACGATTTATTGCATCGATTCCTGATCTTTGCCATCTAACTTACTTTTATACAGGTAAGTTCCCTCTTGGGGCCCTTTCATCCAGTGAAAAAATGAAAATTGATTTATTCTGTCCCTTATCAACAAAGCCGTTAATGACCTCTCATGGCCAGAAATATAGGCCTTTAAATGTTTACGTGACAATTGTAAAGCTGTAGAGATAATCCTGGAATCAGAAACGGACACGTTGTGAGCTACCAACCTCTAGCCTTGAGGTTATAAAACCTTTATCATGCTCAAATCAACTGAGCATGAAATATCCTGCTCATAAATGTTATAATATCAAGCATTTTAACGTTTTTAAGCAGGACAAATGCAACATCTGAGTGTTTTAAGCAGGAAAAATAATTTTCAGTATATTTTTGTGCTCATTTGAATTTAATGCACAGTTAATGAAAACGTTCTCATGCGCGGATCCAGAAAGTTTTGCCATATGGGGGGTTCCAACTGTGACAACGTTTTTTGTTTGTTTGTTTTTTGTTTTTGGTTTTAGTTTGATGAGGGGAGAAAGGATCCAAATACCACTATTTGCGGGCCAGCCATCATTTAAATGGCGTTTCGCTGGCGGGCCGATGATGGCCCAACATGGAATGCTGGCTTGGTAGCTTTGTGATTTTTCAGGGGATCCTGACCGTATTGCTAAGGAACCCATTATTTTGTAATTTTCCAGGGGGAGGGGGTCCGGAACCCCTGTCCCCCCCTCTGGATCCGCACATGGTTCTCGTGGTGCCCTGAAGTGTTTTTCAAAACCAACACGTGTTATCGAAAAAGAAACAATTACGCCAGAGGCATCGGAACAAGATTCAACTGGATAAGAAAACTTATTAGAGGAAGCTACAAAAATATCTTGATTTCATGAAGAATTCGGAAGACTTTATTTAACATCAAACAAACAAATTGAGGGAGTGTAAACAGGCTAAATGTCAACTGCTTGCGCTATTGAATTTTAAATGTCAAAAAGAAGCAAACATTGAGTTAATGTGCTACAGTAATTCATCCGTTTGTGTTTAGCTATTTTTGTACAACAGCTGCTGGAACTGAAATGTCAATTTAACCAATTGGGAATGATGTCAAATATTCTTAAGATTTTGTCGAAGTGATCAGAATGTTGCCCTTGTTAAAGGTGTAAACCGCGGAAAATGTAAAAAAATATGTATAACATATAATGACCGTTCCAAGGCGGTCTTTTGTTTGTTTGATTGGGATTCTTTACGTCCCATCAACAATCTTTCACTTAAACAGGGACGGGTCTTCCTGGGTTGAACCAGTAATAAGCTAGAATAAATGTGTCTTGCTCAAGGACCACAACGCAGTGACGCCGGTGAGGCTCGAATCCGCGGCCCTTCGGTCTCGAGTCAAGCACTCTACCACTGAGCCACTGCGCTCCCCAAGGCCGGTATTACTATTGTTGATCCTTTTTGTTACTTATGTTTCATGCCTATCTTTATTATACTGTCTTGTCTGTTTCTTGCAGCCTTATATTCACCTGCTGGGTAAATGCTGACCTTATGGCTTTCTTGTGTGTGATATTTCCTTGTATTTTTGTCGCTTTCACATAATTTTGGTGTCTCGGGTAAGGTGAATCACTTGATTGCATCGATTCCTGGTCGTTGTCTTCCTATTTAAGTTTCATTTGTTTTTTACATTTCTAACAGCAAAGTAAACTATCTTAAAATGTCTTTCTTTGAATGTCTGAAAGTAAATTTGGACTAGGTGGAAAAAGATTTGAACTGTTTTAACAAAACAAACTGCTTATAACCACCGTATAGCATCGTACACCGGATATAGCGATTGCCGAAGCGAGGAAATCCTCACATGTTGATGTACAAGGTCGGTGTTTCTTCTATTATTTTTCATATCTTATAAGATTCGGCTTAAAGGATATAGTGATGACATCGTTAAAACATTGATGTTAAAGGTGGCTCTGAGAATTAGCCAGGAATAATCGGTCAGCAATACAATTGACAAAATGACCTGCCCAATCACTTGTATTTTACACGACTTTTGACTCGTCTCCCTGAAATATGTTTATGTTATCGAATGTGTCGCTAAGAAAGATCAATATTCGCTTACATATGGCTTCTACATTGTCATAAGTACTTGCCAATGAAGTTTTACTTCCCAATTCCATTTAGTTCCATCAATATTTAGGAGGAAAAAACCCTCCTGCTGTACGGTCTATAGCAGTCTGTTGACACATCAGTGTACGTAATATAGCAAAATAAGTGTACGCACTATAGCTAAGAGACTAATGCTAACTTTTCCAGATGTAAATGTTAATTATGTCTAAAATTTTATCTGCATATATTTGTATACCAGAAAAGAATATTCTCATGTTACTGGTCTTAAAATTTCATTGTTTTATTAAGAATACATGGTAATCGGGAGACAAAATACTTAACCTAGATGATTACAACTGTTCTACAATTTATCTGCAGTGTTGAGCATTTACAATTTTAGACCAAACTAAGGAAGTTGCATTCGGTTAACATTTAATCTGCTCTAGTTTGGTTTAGCTGCCCCTACTATTCTCAACCTGAAACAAGTTTAGAGTTTCTTAAAACTTCCAAACGCTGCTGGGAATAAGAATAGAAACAAGGACCGAAATAATAAATTTATGCCTCTACGCAAAATAAACCTGTCTTGGGTGTTTTCGACAAAGCAAGACTCAAATCAGTCTCCTTAGCTATAGAGAGTCTAGATGTGATACTTTGAAATTATCGAAAACTAAATGCACTGATCAGACTGTGCGGATGCCCAGGCTGGTGTGCACCTTTATTGTTCACAAGTCCAGAGGACAAGTATACTGACGTCGTATTGGTACTTTCCGTGGATGTCTCGGGCTGCAGTTTTGGGCATGGTGTATATAGATACACACTTCTGAAAACCCAAGTTTGCAAGCAGAGAATCTACAGTATCCCTTTATCCAAGCACAGAAACCTATCACGCTGACACACATATAAAATAAAGACCCCACTAAATCACACTTTAAATTAGAGTAAAACATGCATCTAGGTGGCTACATGATGAAAGACAAAAATAAACAGCCAAAGAGAGAATCGCCGTAGTCAATTAAAATTCTTGATAATTCCGAGGATCTAGAGCTGGAGAATCACAAGTTCTATCAGTTAGCAATTGGGCTCCAACCCCTTGGAAAAAAGTTTGACGCCCCCGCCCCTTGGATAACATATGTTGGACCCCCTGGAATTTCAAAAAAAGTGAAAGAAGTTACTGGACCCTCTCCCCCCCCCCCCACACACACACATATAAAATAATTTAAACAAGAAATATCTTTAAAAAAGATATTCGGCGGCTCTCAAATACTTACAATTTTAACACAACTAAGTGACGAAATCCCCTTATACTCCCTGTCTTTGCATGCCGGAAAAGGATGTTCCGTCTAAAACCAGGCGAATTTGGAAGTTGTGCTATGTTTCTGGTCTCTCTTTTGCTTGGTGCTCTTTTCGCTGAGCGATATGCATCTGAATCGTTCCAAATTTTAGACACTTCACCAGCAAAGGCTAGGGAACAATGTTATTAGTCCTAATGTTTTTAAGAAAACGGGAGATTTTGACGATAAATGTATGTACTGAAACAAACTGAAAACCCGGAAAAAACATGCCATATTGTTGTTGTTGTCACATAGGCTAGATTCTGCCCGTCTCAGATCTCAACTTGGAGTAGTTTTCAAGTCTTAAATGGTTTACACTTTCACCACTCTTTTTACATATTATGAATGTCTCTATTTACAGAAAAATGCTGATATACCAAATCGCTTTTGTGTGGGACTAACTCCTATAACCTTTCTATTTCCTGTGGCACCTCGCCATAGCCGGGGTCGGGGAATAAATACATGTAGACTCAAAAACTGATCGACTAGCTCCCAGTAAGCATGTAAAATCCAGCTACTCTCGGCCCGCCAGAAAAACACCACCCGAAAAGCGTTTTGCTAGCGGGCCCATAGTGGCCCGAATTTGGTGCTGGCTGTTTGCAAGTTAGCCCTGGGAAGTTAGCCTTATATGATACATGTTCGTCTGACATACATGTAGTTAAAGATACTAGAGCTTGTGCTTGTCATCTTCCTAAAGGAAATAGCAAAATACGCTGATACATGTACAGCTGCGGAGGTTGATCTGAGTCTAAGTGTAGGATTGTGGGTTGCAGCACATTCAAATTGTAGGAAATTATGTGCCATTATTTACATTAAATATCCATCCCCATTATAACCTCTTTTTTTAAGATACATCTTTTTTCACAAAGATGTATCTTGTTAAGCGCTATTAATAGACATTATAACGTGGGTTTTTTTGCTGTCTATTTATAACGCACCATGTTGTCTGATGAAAAAGAGACTCTGCCGATAGCTACACTGTCGTTGTAAGAACATGCATTTGCCGGTCAGAGCAAGCTTTGCACGTATTTACTTGCCTGAACCCCAAGGTTACTCTCTAATTCGCGATGAATTTTACGCCCTTGTATAGAACGTAATGCATTAAATACACTTGTTATATTTGTTTTAGAAATAGACTAGACCTAATTCAGTGATTTTTTTACAAATTTGTTTCTATGAGTCCCGGGACTCACTGGGCCAAAATTCTTTGCATCCCAAACTCGAAGTTCTGCATCCCATACGGGGTCCACTTTAAATTATAAATTTTGTGTATCCATACGAATCCGGCCATTCATAGAAGCCAATTTGGGAAGCAAAACACTGGCATACTTATTTATACTATAATAAAGATCAAACTTAATTTACTTTGTCAAGTAAAATAATAAAGATATAAAAACCTACCTGACTTTCTTATTAATAAAAATTTCAGTTCCAGACAGCATATTTCCTTAATTTAATAATATTATCATCTTTTGCCAAGAGTCTGACTTTTGTCTCGCAGTTTTCATATATTTTTTAGAGCCCAGGTCATTAGCCTGTGTTCATCTAACTCTGCATGCCTACAAGTGTAGTGCTGGAAGTTACTGCATTTGAGCCTTTGGACATACCATATTAATTTTTCTTTTATCATCTGTGCACAGTACAGTCTCCGTACTTCAAGAGCCTGTAGTAATACTTTAACCATTCTATTGGTATTTGCTCGAAGCAGGGTGTTTAAACTTGCGGGTAAAACGCATTATACAAATGTTTCATTTCGGGTTGGTAGTATTGGATCAGTACTGGTTTATCGGCACTGGTTTTTACCAGTAGTTCGGTACTGGCTTTTACCGGTAAACTCCCCTACAGCGGGTCATATCTGAAAACACGTGTTTCCCAAGGGAAGTAATGATGGCTATACTTTTGGGGAGTTTTTTCAGTACCGGTTTTTACCAATATTATTCAAGACACGGTGCGCAAGTTAAAAAACAACAACACTCAAAACGAAAGTTGCAAATACTAAATGCGGACTTTTCGCCACAAAATTAATGCATCCTGCGGGACTCTCATGGTTTAAAATCATGCGTCCTTTGTGAGAAGCATGCGTCTGAGACCCAGGACGCGCAGGTAAAAAAAATCACTGCATATTGTCGAAATTTATGAAACAGACTATAATCGCGTAACGCATTTGATACGGGAAGCCATAATGGCTTGAATAGAAAATACAGAGATTTGCTTTATATAATGCTGTTAAAGTCCTTTAGGATTTAGTGAGTTATCTTACATTGCACTTATTTACTATGTGCAATTAAGCAAGGCATGCAAAGAATGGTAGTAAAGCAAATTAGAAATGCTGTACAGCGGGAGTTGACCTATATTCAAGATCAATGTTCATTGTTAGGACTAGTGCACAGACTGGTTCTCGGCCATTTACATGGAAATTTTCAAGTTAAATTGCATCTATAATAAGATCGCGTGGTCAGTCTATTATTAACCAATGAGGGCATTG
Organism: Loripinus fragilis; assembly: GCA_964019695.1. Classification (NCBI taxonomy): domain Eukaryota; kingdom Metazoa; phylum Mollusca; class Bivalvia; order Lucinida; family Lucinidae; genus Loripinus; species Loripinus fragilis. The sequence goes on from OZ026525.1 coordinate 8,374,865, forward strand.
TTTTCTAGCTGGTGTGATGAATATTAAAATTTAAGAATACTTCTGATTGGCGAAAATTTACATAAAATTTAGGTTCAAAATGATAATAGAGCGTCGGCGAAGCCGCCGCAAAAAAACGACAGTACTTGCCTTTGCGTCGCCAGTCCATTGGATGAGACTTAAAGAAGTGGTTCAGTCTTCATATGAACTAATATGTCGGTGGATCGTTAAACAATAATACAGCAATTGTCAGTGGACCTGGACCCCCTAGCTTGATCCGTGTGTGCCGTTCATGTGCACTTCAAGGGATTTCCGTCAGGGGATGGGTGGGGGCATCGTCTCTGTCATTTTTTGTCTGCAGACAGTGCGGGCCAAGGTCTGGCACGACAGATTCAAACTGTTTAAAACTCTGACGGTATTTCTGATTACACTTTCTAGAAACAAAGGTTCCGATAAGACCGGTGGTGCGCAGGCTGGTCTGGGCATTTGTTGCTCTAATGTACCAAAGGTGAATTTCTCGTGACAAGGTACATACGATCTTTGAAAATTCTAAATTAAATGTCAAGATCTACATTCTTTATACCCGCGGCGTTTATGCCGAGGGTGTATAGTTTTCGTCTTTCCGTTTGTCCGTTCGTCCTTTCCTATATTAGTTCGTTCGTTCGTAATTCCGTTAATTAATTGCTCCCTCTCTCTCTCTCTCTCTCTCTCTCTCTCTCTCTCTCTCTCTCTCTCTCTCTCTCTCTCTGCAGACGCGGATCCAGAAAGTTTTGACTCTGACATAAAAAAAGTCCAATGCCATTTTAGTTGGTGAGGGAAGAGAGGATCCAAATACCACAAAAGCGGGCCATCATCGGCCCGCCAGCGGAACGCCATTTTGGATTGCCCAGCATTAAATGCTGGCTTAGTAGCCTTGTAAATTTTAGGGGTATAGCTTTGTGACTTTACAGAGAGGGGGGCCCAGAGCCCCCTGTCTTCCCTGGATCCGCGTATAACTTACATGTTTTGCACGTTTTCATGAGGATTATGCCTTTGTGTGTGTTTGTTGAATTTCTCTGATTGTCTGTCAATCTAAGTCCTCTCTACATCTGTCTGTCTGTCTGTCTGTGTGTCAGTCTGTCTCTCAGCATATGTTGTGTAGTCCTAGCAGACCAGGGATCACGAGCTCGATACAGGGCATTTCAAGTCTTTTGTTGGGACTCTAAATCAGTCGTTCCCGTTTAACCTTTAATAACTAAACTATGCATCATTTATCTGTACCACTACCCCTCCTATGAGTAAAAGTGGAACTAACGTCTTGTTGATTTTCCAATGCCCGTTATATGCCCCACTCTATCACAAGTGGACATAATTGTGTCGAATGATTCCCCTGCTTTTAGCCCAACTATGTATAACAGAATTTTTACTGGGTAGAGACCGGAGCCAAATCAGAATTAAGAGTGAGGTTGGTACCTACTGTACCTTTAAACATGTTGAAGCTTTCCAGTATTTCTTTTACTGACAGTTCCATGGCGGTACGGTGCAGCTTTTGTTGATCGTATTTCATGTGTATCTTCGTAATGCTGTCTTCATATATATTTAAATGTTAAAAAATCAGGGCCAGGAATCACAGTGCCTCCTTAAAATTAAGGAAGACTTAAGTATTGAAATTTTCAACACGCTATATTAAATGTTAAATAAATTGCCTGTATCGATGCAGTACTTGTGGTCAAAGATATCATTGTGATCTACAGAAAAAAATGAAACTATTTTGATTTTAATCAATGTGAAACGTTATTTTTCGCATCTTGAAAAATCAACACTTAACATAAGTCTTTCTTAACTTTAAGGAGGCATTGTAAGTCCGGGCCCTTGCCTTTACCCCGTACTGTGGGGTTGGTGTAGGGGGGGGGGGGGGGTAATCAAGACGTTATAACCATCCAAACATCTACAATGATCTCGCTATCCGCTACAGTATCTCGTAAGTGTGTTGGTGTCGGGGGTGGGGTGGGACAGTGGTTACAAATGCATTTCACTCTTACAACGCGAAAAAAAATCTGAAAAAGTGAATGCCACACTAAGTGTCTGTATCATAAATCGATGCGTCCAATGGCATACCATGCGCGGATCCAGGAATTTTCGTCAGGGGGGGGGGGGGTCCAGGTAAAAGCTCTGACAACGTTTTTTTTTTCTTTCTTTCTTTTTCTTTTAGTCCTCAGGTCATTTTACAGAAGTTAAACTGTCGATTTCAAAGAAAACTATCATTTTTCAAGATTCCAGAGGGGGTCCAACATTTTCCAGGGGGGGTCCAACTTTTTCCAGGGGGGTCCAATTGCTTATTCCCTATAGAAACCCATATAACTTGTGATTTTCCAGGGGGTCCGGACCCCCTGTCCCCCCCCCCCCCCTCTGATTCCGCACTTGCAGACAGTGCAGTTCCTGATGAGAACGCGCCTCTAGCATTTAACTCTACATTGTTTCATAGTCCAAGGATGTTTATTCATGCGCGGATCCAGAGGAGTGGGTACTTGGGGGGTCTGGACCACCCCTCCCGCATGGAAAAGCACAAAGCTGTAAATTTCCTCAGGAATACTGGTTTGGAACCTTTGGAAAAGCTACCGATGTCGGGTCATCATCGGACCGCTAGCGAAGCGCCACTTAAATGACGTTTCGCTGGTGGGCCGATGGTGGCCCGTTTTTGTTACTGGGTATAGGTTAATGTATTGAATTATTTCGTGTTTGTAGAGGGTGGTGAACAAAGAGGGTACCCGTCACTTAGCTATTGTAAAAAAATTTCTTAATATCAAATAAAAAAGGCCTTCCTCTGATTTCTTATGATGCACCTTACGCAATTTGTTAACTTAGGCTAACTTTTATTTTATAAATCTATATATTAACAAGCCCCCCCCCCCCCCCCCCCCCTCACTCATTGATTAACTTCGGGCCAGCTTGTTCAAAGATCCCAACCCTTTATTGGTGGTGTTCCTGCAGCTTCTTCAATCATGCATCAATATCACACTGATTAGATATTTACGGTGCTACGAGGTTCAGCCCAGCCTGTGGCAAGTTACGAGACGGTATTCGGACCAGCCTGCTTGAACACCCCAAAAAATCACAGTTTGCTGTCTGCGATACAACATCATTGTTATCTGTAAACAAGAAAATTATACTATAATAGATAAGATTCAACCAAGTATAAGTAGAACCAAAATAAAGGGAACACTTGTATTTAATGAAGGGGGGGGGGGGGGGTACTCTGATGTTTTCATACATATATAGGCTACGGTCATTTTTAGGGGTTTAAAATTTTAAATCTAACTATTTTGGGGGGGTTTCAGAAAAATGATTATTTTTTGAGGGTATGACGATTTTGTGGTTATTTTTTGGGGATCGTCACAAAATTGAACTATATCAAAAGGTCATTTCTATGTATTTTAGGGTCTTTTCTTAAGGTCAATGTACAGAAAGGGGGATATTTTTGCTAAAATTTCAAATATTTTTGGGGGTGCTTGAAATTCCTGACATTTAATTTTTTGGGTGAAATGTAGATGCTGATCCGGAGCCTACGAATGAGAAAAAATAGAGTACCCCACCCCTCCCCCAGGGTTAAGGGCTGGCCTGTTCAAATATTCAAAATTACTATAAGTTATGACTCGAGGTTATGCGAGTTTTGGGCCTGTCCGTTCAAATATCCTAGACCTTTCTGTATATGACCGCGAAGCTGGGTCTTCGCTTATTGTGTACACAAAGTTGGATGGGGGGAGGGCTAGTCAAAATGACGGACATATGGACGGACGGACAGACTGACAGACAGACAGATGCATTGCTGACATATGCGCAAGCTTGCATATTCCTTAGTTGTTTGACATTGTAATAATATAAGCTTTACAATTTGAACCGCGACTTGAGATTTTCAACAATGTGATATGTTCGACCAGCAAAGCCTCAGACCAGCCTGCGCATACGCGCAGTCTGATCGAAGCCTTATTTGGTCGCTTGAATATTCTATAAATCGTAAGCTACTCACTGACCATCACTTGAAGTTTCTAAACTTGTCAAAATGCCAAATTGTTGGAAATTCCATGTCGTGGCGCAAAATTATTACTTTAATCTAGAGTGCTGTTTTTAAATTTCGGACATAGCACGCAGTATATTTTAACCCACTATTCTACCTAAAGTCCAATGTCATTGGTCACAAGGTTGTCATAACATTGGTAATTAATTGATGATTTTGTCAGTGCCGTCCCAGGGAGTTGGGGGAGCAGGCAGTGAGTGTCCTAAAAGCTTTTTTCGTGCATTATATGATATTGCGAGTATATACGGTAATGCATAATAATACCTAGATCACCAATATGATAGCGGTTTACCTACAATTCTGCAGAAAGAAAAGGTGGCCGGGGGGCGTGGGGAGGGGGGGGGCACAGACATGGCTGTGAGTGTGACCCGGGCTTGTAAATGAGGGGATTATAAATCTCTTGTAGTCTGGTCGCGGAGGATAAAACACTTTGTGCCCCCTCCCAGTCACAAACCAAACACGGAAATTTGGGTGTGTGGGCTGGGGCACTTATCCCCAGTCCCAAGGCTGTGGGGCTGGAGTGTGTGAACCCACCTCCCCTATCTTCCTTTCCGTTTTTGCTTTCATTGCACATCCCATGTAGTCCAGTAGTCGCAAAGCAAATATGCAATAGCTGTGCCCCCTACCCTCCGCCGACCAGACTCAGAGAAATTAAAAAGAGAGCCCTAGGCTGCTGCTGTGCTGGGCCAACGTTATTGGGTTGAGGGTGAATGAAAAATTACAAAATACAGGGGAACCTATGCCCACTTTTTTCTTAGGTGTGGACTTGATTGTTTTTTTCCAGCATTTTTTTCAAATTTTAAGCCCCCCCCCCCTCTCCCTCACATGGGCTTTGCTGTTTTTCTGAACATTGGGCTGACTGAGGCTTGCATTGAAATTGATGTGCCTCCCTTTCCCCCAAATGGGAACCTTACCAAAACACCAAGAGGACGACAAGGAAATGCAAAACCAATAGTTAGTAACAAGGTTTTTGAGTGTACAACCTTACTTAAGATTGAGGTTATAGAATATGGAAAAACGGGTTTCTAAATGGCTTGAAATGCATTCTCAGAGGCAAAGATTTTAAAGAGAGGGGGTCTCAATCACCCTTACCTACTCTTCCTACATTGCTGCTTGCGCCATCGGTCCAAGCCTTTGGCTTTCAGTGCCCCCCCCCCCTTCGTAAACAACCATTCTGGGTCCAGCCCTTTTTGTACATATAGTTCGTTGTATTTAGTTTATGCCGATGTGTTGTGAATGATTCAAACTCTGATTTACATTTACAGCTGCGATACAGTAAAGATAACAAAGAAGACATAACGATGACTTATACCATAAGTAGGCGGGGCTCTGTGCTACGTTTGACGGATATTAATTTGTCTATGTATATAGAACTTTTAAAATTATAGCTCTAGACAAGATTTTCACAATGATTTTGTCTGGCTATCGACCGTACAATACGAGAGTAGTAATGGATGTCACTCTGGGTACGCCGAATTTTTAGCCTGAAAAGATCTTAGAATTTTTCAGGCTAAAAAAATTCGGCGTACCCAGAGATGACTACCCTGGTAAGCTTGAGTGACTAGCTGTGAATAACTTAGTTTATTTTTAGGGGTATTTTGGTTGGGCCTATGATTGTGATAGTTTCCTGGTCATATTCACTGGTTGGGTTGTGATTATGATAGTTTCCTGGGCTATTGCGAAATAACTTAGTCATTTTTGAGGGGAGATAAAGGTTCTGCTGTGGTGATATATAAAATAACTTAGTTAAATTCAGCTTTGAAGATAACTTAGTCATTTTAGGGGCATAGTATGTGGTGGGTTATGGTGTGTGTAATAGTCAAGGCTACTAAGTACCATGCGTCTTAGAGTCTCTTGGTCAATTAAGACCTCAACTCCTAGAGGCATCACTCTGTAGCGTTAACTAGTGTTTAGCTAGCCGTCTCAAGCTTACTACTACTGATTTTTTGAAAAGAACAACAAAGACTGATGAACATTTCTATAACTTTATTGCCCCGCTAACTATAACTGATTACAATGACAGAGGATTAGGGCCGTCCCTCTGTTCATTGTTTACAATAATTTCCCTTAACATATTTACAACATATTATACTTAGGATACTTCTTTGAAAGGTGATGTGAATAATTATGACATTTACAAGTCTGTATTCTGTGTTTGAATAAAAAGTCAGGAGGAGCCATGCGTCTCATTCCATTCTTGGATAGGATGACTCTGGCATAGTTATAGATGAACCACATCTCGATATCTCTGTCATTCTGGTATAAATCTTCTCCAGTTCCATATAGTTCTTGATGAATGGCTGTGTTTAGATCTAGTCCTTTGTTGAGCTGGTGAATGATGTAGATACACCAAATTCCACATGTTTTGCTCCATGGACTCTGTAAACATTCTGTGTTATGGATCCATCTTGTAGAGTTTCTTTCAATAAATGGTAGAACATATTGTTCTTCTGGTGGTCTTCCATATGAATCGAAGTAGATAACTTGATCTCTTCTGAAGTAGATAGCCACCCAATGTTCTCCTGGATCTGTGGATATATCTGTATTTACAATGTAAGCCTTCATATCCAGTGGTTTCTTCTCTGGTAGTAAATCCTTGGCACATACTTCTCCTTTCACAGGTATATTGTTTATGACTTTGATTAGTTCAACAGTGTTCATTTTTTATTCTGTTTCTGGGCTCTTCTCGTTTTCCTCAGGTTCCTTTTCTTCATAGGATTCTATGAGTTTCTTGGCCCAGTACGTCTTCCACTGTTCTGTTAAGTCACTTTGATTTTTCTTGAAGTACTGCCAGTTTTTATAGGCTTCTTGATTTTCTTCTGGCGTCAGGTGATTGATCCCTGTTGTAAAGTCCATAGGGTGTCGCAAACTGTCGCCATACAGATAGTTCCAGATTCTATCGTCAAAGTCTTTCATCACATCGTAGATGTTTAGGCCCTCTAAGGCTGGATCATGACATCCATAATCTTCAATCCATTCTCTTGGAGAAGTCCATAGACAGATATCGTGGTATTTCTGACTTGGGTGGTTCATTTTGCATCCATGACATTCATGCTTCGCACAGTCTCCAACTGCCATCTTTAGACAAGTCAATATGGCTTGTTTTAGAAGAGTTTTCATAAGACAATCAATATCCTCATTGTCTTCTACTTCTTTCTGTAAGGTACTCTTCTCATCTGATGGCTGGACTGTTGCACTGTATGCATCTGTTTGGTACATCAAGTCCTGTTCAATGAAGTATCCTGCATTCATCTTTAGTAATCTGTGGTAACTTCTCTAAGTCCGTTGATTTCTATCAGGTTGTCAAACTCTGCATACACAAGCACGTTGATCATCTTGTCAAGTGATGTTGCAAACTGAAGCTCCAATCTGAGGTTCCCAGTTTTTATAGGGTGCAAATGAGACTGATCGGCTGCTTGATCTGGTGTCAAATCATATCCCCAAAAGCAGTAACCTCCTTTGTAATCTTCATAATCAATGTTGCAATTTTGGACCTGATTCTGACTTGCCGATGCTTGGTAAACTGATAGGAAAGACCTGAGATACTGATCATTTCCAAATCTAGGTTCAAATGGTTTTCCATAGACACTATGTCCATCACAAGTGACATCCATTTTACTTAGGTTGAAATGTTGGAAAAAGAAAGGATTAGTTTCCAAAGTCCCATTAAATGCCTCATTTAATACTAAGCAAATAAAAACTCGTTTTGGAAGTTGACCAGTGAGAAGATGGTCTTCAATTTTAGATCTTGTGCCACTACTGATTGTAAAAGTTTTGACTTCAACTCTTCTGATTGGAAATTTAGCATTATGATGAGCAATAGTTTGATTCAGTTCATTGCTAATGGCTGGTAGAAGCTGTACATTTCGTACTCTCAAGATAGCAGTATCAATTTTGATTTTTGCAGGAGAATTATCACTCATCAAACAAAACTGAGGAGATGATCGATTGAGTCTAAGTTTGAATTCTAAGCCATTAGGTAAATACTTCTCTTGCATAGCAAGATCCAAATGTAATTTACCCTGAAGCTCCACTGATTTGCTTTTTGCTTCGCGTTTGCCACGATCAGTGATAGATGCATTTGTTATATCTTCAAAAGCTCCTGCTTCATCCTCAGACCAAAATTCTGCTGCTTTCAGTTGATTATCTTTGACATCAGAACCATAAGAAAACAAATTTTCAAGGTATGCTCTGTATGGATACGTGTCTGAATTATTCGTGATCAATTTATTGTTGATATACAAATCGATGCCACTGAACATACTGTGAAAAAAGTTGTTAATTGGAAATACTTTTGCACCAGTTTCAAGATCTTCACCCGTTTGCTGTAAGATTCTGAATTTGATATACAGATAGGCTTGAGATAAATCAGTGTAAAACTCGGTGTGAGGTGGAATTAGAAATTCAATGGGTGCATGATGACTATCGAGAGAAGCAATGGGATGATAATCATTCCACTGAGTGCCTTGCATGGTAGTCA